>OX352292.1:34280655-35483155 GCA_947086415.1 Pammene aurita | reverse complement strand
CCAGTAGGGATCCCCAGGGTCCAGCATGAGCTCCAGATTTTGATCCCGGTACCATCTGCTCATCAGCACAAGTCGAATGAGCCCAAACAGCATAAGTCTATGATGCGCCAAACCTGAGATCCAGTAGGGATCCCCAGGGTCCAGCATGAGCTCCAGATTTTGATCCCGGTACCATCTACTCATCAGTACAAGTCGAATGAGTCCAAACAGCATGAGTCTATGATGCGCCAAACCCAAGATCCATTAGGGATCCCCAGGGTCCAGCATGAGCTCCAGATATTGATACCGGTACCATCTGCTTATTAGTACAAGTCGAATGAGCCCAAACAGCATGAGTCTATGATGCGCCAAACCCGAGATCCAGTAGGGATCCCCAGGGTCCAGCATGAGCTCCAGATTTTGATACCGGTACCATCTGCTCATCAGTACAAGTCGAATGAGCCCAAACAGCGTGAGTCTATGATGCGCCGAACCCGAGATCCAGTAGGGATCCCCAGGGTCCAGTATGAGCTCCAGATTTTGATACCGGTACCATCTGCTCATCAGTACAAGTCGAATGAGCCCAAACAGCATGAGTCTATGATGCGCCAAACCCAAGATCCAGTAGGGATCCCCAGGGTCCAGCATGAGCTCCAGATTTTGATCCCGGTACCATCTGCTCATCAGTACGTCGAATGAGCCCAAACAGTATGAGTCTATGATGCGCCAAACCTGAGATCCAGTAGGGATCCCCAGGGTCCAGCATGAGCTCCAGATTTTGATCCCGGTACCATCTGCTCATCAGTACAAGTCGAATGAGTCCAAACAGCATGAGTCTATGATGCGCCAAACCCAACATCCAGTAGGGATCCCCAGGGTCCAGCATGAGCTCCAGATTTTGATACCGGTACCATCTGCTCATCAGTACAAGTCGAATGAGCCCAAACAGCATGAGTCTATGATGCGCCAAACCCGAGATCTAGTAGGGATCCCCAGGGTCCAGCATGAGCTCCAGATTTTGATACCGGTACCATCTGCTCATCAGTACAAGTCGAATGAGCCCAAACAGCATGAGTCTATGATGCGCCAAACCCGAGATCCAGTAGGGATCCCCAGGGTCCAGCATGAGCTCCAGATTTTGATCCCGGTACCATCTGCTCATCAGTACAAGTCGAATGAGCCCAAACAGCATAAGTCTATGATGCGCCAAACCTGAGATCCAGTAGGGATCCCCAGGGTCCAGCATGAGCTCCAGATTTTGATCCCGGTACCATCTACTCATCAGTACAAGTCGAATGAGTCCAAACAGCATGAGTCTATGATGCGCCAAACCCAAGATCCATTAGGGATCCCCAGGGTCCAGCATGAGCTCCAGATATTGATACCGGTACCATCTGCTCATTAGTACAAGTCGAATGAGCCCAAACAGCATGAGTCTATGATGCGCCAAACCCGAGATCCAGTAGGGATCCCCAGGGTCCAGCATGAGCTCCAGATTTTGATACCGGTACCATCTGCTCATCAGTACAAGTCGAATGAGCCCAAACAGCTTGAGTCTATGATGCGCCAAACCCGAGATCCAGTGGGGATCCCCAGGGTCCAGCATGAGCTCCAGATTTTGATACCGGTACCATCTGCTCATCAGTACAAGTCGAATGAGCCCAAACAGCATGAGTCTATGGTGCACCAAACCCGAGATCCAGTAGGGATCCCCAGGGTTCAGCATGACCTCCATCTTAGGTCCCATTGCTTATTAATACAAGCCCCCGAGTCCAGAGTCAAAATCGAAACAAAAATCAAAACCTCGTAGCTTAACCTAAATTCGCGTTTAGTTAGGTAAATTATTAATGTCAATTATCAATTCAATCTACACTAAAAATTAAATCAATGTTTCAATTTTTGAGAAAGACTAAAAATTAAATATCTTCAATTATTAGTTATTCGCAAAGGATTAACACGTTAGTTACAATTAATTTCAATTCTAATTGAAATCAATTTGCACTAAACTATTAGTGTTAAATTTTTACAACTCAATCTTCAATTTTTAATTTTCAATTACACTAACGTTCGGCCAACACTGCCGCGAACTACGAGTTGATGTGCGATTTATGTGCCCCCGATCATCCAGAGAAAAAGGACTTCACGACTCTCGTGGATCTCGTGAAAAACCATTTCGACCCAAAAAGGTCAGAAATAGCCGAGAGGCACATTTTTCGACAGCGGCGGCAAGCGAAACATGAATCGATTGGAATCTTCCTTCAAATTTAAAACATCTCGCGACGTATTGCAATTTCGGTTCAAACCTGGAGGAGAATCTACGTGACCAATTTGTTTCGGGCCTCAAACGTGAAGAAATGAGGTCACGCTTGTTCGCGGAACCCACATTGAACTACAAAAAGGCGGTGGAGCTGGCGCTCGCATTGGAAGCGGCCGAGCGGCACGCTGAGACAGCGGCAACCGGCAGCGGCGGCGGGGCGTCGGCAGCAGGACTCGGGCAGGGCGCGGCCGGCCTGCACCGCGTGGGCCAGGCGCCCGCTTGCTGGCGCTGTGGCCGGGATGGACACGGGCCTAACAAGTGTCGCTACAAGACCTACATTTGCAACCAGTGCAAGGATTAACGACACTTGTCTACTGTGTGTCAGAAAGATGATGGTGCCGGCAGGTCTAAGTATCATAATTACATAGATGGTGATAACTCGGACAGCGATTTGAGTGATGGTATGTACAAAATTCTATCAGAAAAAAATAAAATGGTAGATGGACCTTATCACTGTGAGCTTAAGGTTGAGAATTGTAATATTTCTTTTGAAGTTGACACGGGCAGTAGAATATCGGCGATATCAAAAGAATTCTATGATACACATTTTGCGCATTCAAATATACAGAAAGATGATGATAGGTTTCATTCATATAACGGCGGACCTATAAATACTATGGAGCGCATCTGTGTGCGTGTTGTGAGCGGGAGCGAGTCAGCTGATTTACCGTTGTTCGTTATCAAGAACGGCGGCCCGCCTATACTAGGCCGCTTTTGGTTGCGTAAATTAAATCTCAGATCCATTTACTTAAACAAAATATCATATTTGATGACAAATTAGGAACCTTTAAAACAAAAATACAATTGCATTTGAAAGATAGTTCTCCAATATTCTGCAAAGCCCGACTGTTGCCTTTGGCGCTGCGTATGCCAGTCGAACGCGAGCTCGAACGGTTACAATCAGAAAATGTTATTTATAAAGTCGAGACCTCGGAATACGGCACGCCTATTGTTCCCGTAATCAAGCGCGACGGTTCGATTCGCATATGTGGCGACTACAAGGTCACTGTAAATAAGTGTTTAAAAGAATTTCACTATCCCTTGCCTCTCATTGAACAGTTGTTTGCTGCTTTAAGGCCTTTAAGTGGCGGGTTCACTAAATTAGACTTATGATAATACAAATGCGTATTTGCAACTGGTCCTCGATGATGACATTGATGACTCACAGCCTCTTACCGCTATAACTACACACGTAGGTACTTTTAGGGTTCCGTACCTCGAAAGGGAAAAACGGAACCCTTATAGGATCACTTGGTTGTCCGTCTGTCTGGCTGTATGTCTGTCTGTCTGTCTGTCTGTCAAGACCATTTTTCTCAGGAACGCGTGGAGGTATCAAGCTGAAATGTATATCAAATACTCAGGCATATTGTCCCTTGGAGCTGTAAAAAAATCAAACTTAAAACCCAACGTAATCAAAAGATACAGTCGTTTATGCTGCAAATTTTAGAGTTTCGGCACTCGCAAAACCTACGGGGTATTTCCCGTGAACTCAGAAAATTGAAATTTGGCACGAAGCAACGTCATATAGCATAGACAATGGAAAAATTACAAAAAGTAGATATTTTCAATAAAATCATACAAAAACATATTTTTTTAAATTTTAAACCTACGTCCTTTATCCTCGTAAACGCGTGGATGTATTAAATTGAAATTCATGTCAAATACTCAGAGCTATAGGACCTTTCAGATGTAGCAAAACCAAACTTTTATATCAGCGCAATCAAAAGAAATAGCAATTTAAGTCGCATGTTTTAAAACTGAGTACTCGCAAGAAACTCAAAACCTAAAGAGTACTTCCCGTAAACACAGAAACTTGAAACTTGGCACGAAGAAACTTCATATAGCACAGACAAAGGAAAAATTACGAAATGTAGACATTTTTAGTAAAATCATACAAAAAATATTTTTTTAAATTTTACACTTACTACCTTTTTCCTCGTAAACGCGTAGAGGTAGGTATTAAATTGAAATTCATATCAAATACTCAGGTCTATAATACCTTTAAGTTGTAAAGGTTTGTACGGAACCCTCGGTGCGCGAGTCCGACTCGCACTTGGCCGGTTTTTTTTTTTTAATCGACGGGCTCCATTCGGAATAAAGTGTTTGCCTGAGGTTTTCCAAAAACTTATCGAAGAAAAGCTGAGCGGGTTGGAGGGTGTAGTGGCATTCATCGACGACATTTGTGTTACTGGTAGAAATAAAGACCATCATATGAAAAATTTAAATGCTGTACTGACTCGACTAAGAGAAGCGAGATTACGTATTAAATTCGAGAAATGCGAGTTCTTTAAAGACGAGGTTTGTTACCTCGGTTATATGATAAATAAAAACGGCCTGCATACGGACAAAGATAAAATAGCCGCAATTGAAAATTTACCTGTGCCACAAAATGTGTCTCAACTTTGAGCAGCTTTGGGTCTTGTCAATTATTATTCACGTTTCATACCCAATATTAGTACTATTTTACATCCACTGTATGCACTACTCGCCAAGGGTAACCGGTGGCAGTGGACACGTTCATGTGATCAGTCTTTCAAGCAGGTGAAAGATGAGTTGCTGAACAGCCCAGCGCTGGCGCATTACGAGCCTTCGTTGCCGCTGATCCTCTGCGTGGACAGCAGTGCCTACGGCCTGGGCGCGGTGCTGGCTCAGCGCTATCCGGACGGTGCCGAACGCCTCGTCTGCTGCGCGTCGCGCACGCTCAGCGAGTCCGAGCGTCGCTACAGCCAGATAGACAAGGAGGCGCTTGTTGCTTGCTATTCCACGTGGTCACAGCTCCATTCGACCCATCAAGTAATGGGGCCGCAGAAAACGCAGTCAAAACCGTCAAAAAAGTACTTAAGAAGGCCAAAACCGAAGGTCAAGACGTGGAGATTGCCCTTTTAAAATTCTTATTGCAATATCGCAACAGTACCCACTGCAGCACAGCACGCGAGCCTGCCGTTGCGGTGCTGGGACGGCGGTTGCGTACGCGCCTGGACTTGCTGCGCGCCGGAAGCGCCGCGCCCGCCGCTAGGGTGTAAGCGGCTCAGACCGCGCAGCTGCGCAACGCAGGCGGCGCGACACGCGAGTTACGCCAAGGTGACCAGGTATTGGTTAGAAATTATTCCAAAAGCGGTCCAAAATGGCTGGACGGATTAGTTACAGAACGCACTGGCGCTGTCACTTATAACGTGAAGGTCGGCAGAGGAAACGGGAGCAGGTACATAGACCAGCTTATAAACAAAAAAGGTGGTATTACGCTACTCACTACCCAGTGACAAGTTAATACCTGAACCCGAGATTCCAGGACCTTTATCGCCTCAGCCGAATGAAACTCCATCCAGACCAAAATCCCCAGAATTTAGGGATACAGAAACATCCTTAAATAATAACGAGTCGAATAGGGCCTCACCGCCCCCGCCGGGCACACCGGACCCCGAGCCGGTTGCGAACACGGAGCAGGCGAGGGCGATGCGTCCACGCGCTAAAGTTTAGGTATGTAAAAGTTATTTTCACCTCACTGGCTCGGAAAGCTCTTTTTTATTCTTTAAATCAGATAGCAAAACTGCATTTTATTCACAAGAGTGCAAAGAATATTTGAAATTCGAACGTGATATTAGTCACTTTTTAAAACATAATAACATGTAAAGGCCACTCCAGACAGGACAATCTTCGCCCATCTGATTAAATTGTCTGATCAAATCAGGTGCTGTGGACGCAAAAAATATTTTTTATTTAATTGTATTCAATTAAAAACATACATTTTGTTTCATGATTTTACTATAAAACGCTTTAAATCTTCCAAGAAATATTATTTTGATCGATTCATTTTAATTGATGAACTCCTGTCTCAGAATAATTCCAAAATTGTGCATTGTTTTTGCTTTATCTGTGACATGTAACTTTTTAATTTTAAAAAGTTAGTTTTGTTTACTTATATTTTTATATTTCAGATTTCGTTTTTTATTATTTATTAATGTAATATCTGGCATCACCTTTCAATAAATGTATTAAATCAACGCAAAGACCAGCTGAGATATTTATGTAGGTACTTACCACAGGTGTAATACATTTTTCGTGATATATGTGACTTTGAGGTTATGTAGAGTTTTGTATCGAATTATCATTTCAAGTTCTTTCTTACAGTATAAAATCGAATAATTGAAGCGAAAATGAAGTCCAAGATCGTTTGTTGCATAGGAGCATGTGCTGCATATTGTCACAAAGCAAGAAAACACTATTATTTAACAGGTTTAAGCACCAAGCATCCCGCTACCTACAACAGACTTTTATCAAGCCTTTGAAATGTTTTCCTTTATGTACCTACCTAAGCTATATATAAAATAAATAAACACCAAAAACCTCACGTGCGTTTATTGATTATTCAATTATAAAATTCGTACATTAGATTAAATAAGTGCCTACCTAAAATAGTCGTCAAACGAAATGATAAAAGGAAATCATAATAAATAAGTAGGAGTATACTGAGTGATATAATATATGTAAATTAACATGACTCTCTTATTCATACAGATAATGAAGCTAATCCTGTTTCATTCTAAACTGAAAAGTTGTATTTTATGATAGATATAGGTAGTTATACTCGTTTCCCTCGACTGGACTTATAATTTTAGCAATCATTGTAAGTACTTATCAATGTTTCATTCCTTCCTGGATGTCAACTATTGTATTTTGACCGCATAATCTTCTGTCATTTTTATGTTGTTATTTTAATATCTTCGCGCCTTCTTTTTCATTGTAAAGTCATAAATATATCAGAATTATCAATTATTTTATTATTCAATGCAGAATTACAATTTTCGAAATGACGTACAAAAACGCGCGACAGGCGTCAAAAAAATACTAAGTTTTGTTTGATGTACATTGTTGCTTTTCTATGGAGCAACGCTGCTGTTCGATTCGCTTAATGTTGCTATATTTTTGTTTGATGTACATTGCTACTGCGTTCGTTGGCTGGCCAGACTATATTTTCCTCGCTTTAATGAGGTGAAAAGATTTGTGTTACACACGGCTGCAAAGTTATTTTTACGTCTCGTGTGTTGCAACACTTGCTACGCTGAGGATTCTATTTTTGAACTACTCGCTTCGCTCAGGATTCAATTTTCGAACCACTCGCTTCGCTTGCGGTTCAACCATAGAATCCATTCGCTACCTCGCAGTTCAACCCTAGAATCCATTCGCTAGCTCGTGCTTCAATTCCACACTCGCGGTTAAAATACAACTTTGGACCCTTGTATAACAAATAACTATTAATGTCATATAAAAGGGTTTACTATCTCTGTCCGTATGTCGCCCCAAAATAACTTCGTATATGTTATACCTACTTATTTCACAGCTGTTTAGTAAATGTAAACCATATTCTGTACATAGTTACAATTCTATAAGGGAGCATCAATCCATTGTTATGTTATGTACTCACTGTTATAGATAAGTTTCTTTTAAAATTAATTAGTTTGTAAAAACTGAAATAAACTTTCAATAACTAAGTTTATATTCATTAAAACACGACGTCATAACTTCATTTAGGATTAAATATGTACAAGTAACATTATTCTTTAAGTGCTAGTACCCAACTTACAATGTTTTTTTATATATTAAAGTTATATTATTGTTGTTGTTTGTATCTAAAGTTGGTCATTGAAAAGTTCACCTATCGGTCATTAGTCATAAGGTTGTATTTAGATAGTTACCAGCTTTACAGTTGTTTTTTTAACCCTTATTTTTCTGAGAGGAGAAATGTAATGTATGTAGGTAGATATAAAAATAGGTTTATGTACCCACCGCTTGGAAGATTATATGTCGATGACCCACCGGCACATATACCAATAAAACAGTCTTGCGTGAACGACATTGTGTTTCATTTAATACATTCCAGATACTAATATTTGTATTAGGTGAATGTCAGTGTTTTTATGAATATTCGTTATATTCGTATTTGCCGAATATTATCACGAAAATTCCTATTTTTAACCGACTTCAAGATTTGAAAAGAGGAGGTTCTCAATCCGGCGTGTATGTTTTTTTTTTTTTTTTTTTTTATGTTTGTTACTCCATAACTCCGTCATGTCTGAACCGATTTTGAAAATTCTTTTTTTGATTGTAAGTATATATATACAGATTGGTCCCGTTTTTGTCAAAACGCAGTTCTGATGATGGGATCCATGAGGAATCGAGGGAACTCCTCAAATCTTAAAGGCATACATATAGTGATTTTTATATTTTTATCAACAAAACCATCATTTTCATTCAAAACAGTGACAATGGATGAAGTAGAACTGCTGATGATGATCAGAACGGAACTCTTCAACGACGCATAGTTCACGTTTGGCGATTCGTCCTCTTCGCTGTGTTTGTTTAGCAAGTTTAATTGTCAGAACAAATGTTCGTCCAGCTCAAGTTCTGATGATGGGATCCATGAAGAATCGAGGGAACTCCTCAAATCTTAAGGGCTTACACATAGTGACTTTTGTATTTTTATCAACAAATCAAGCATTTTCATTCAAAAGAGTGACATTTGATGAAGTGGAACTGCTGATGATGAACAGAACGGAACTCTTCAACGACGCATAGTTCATGTTTGGCGATTCTTCCTCTTCGCTATGTTTGTTAAGCAAGTTAGATTGTCAGGACCAATTTTCGTCAAGCTCAAGTTCTGATGATGAGTTCCACGAGGAATCGAGGGAATTCCTCAAATCTTAAAGGCATACATAAAGTGACTTTTATATTTTTATCAACAAATCAAGCATTTTCATTCAAAAGAGTGACATTTGATGAAGTGGAACTGTTGATGATAATCAGAACGGAACTCTTCAACGACGCATAGTTCACGTTTGGCGATTGGTCCTCTCCGCTGCGTTTTTTAAGCAAGTTATTTCATTGTATGGAATCTAAGTGCACCATCTATCTACAATAATCCTTCACCGGCTACCCCCATTGAAGTCGGTTTTTTTTTCTTAAAAATTATTTTGTTTTCAATCGACTCCAAGATTTCGAAGGAGGAGGTTATCAGTTCGTCGGGATCTTTGTTTTTGCTATTTTTTTTTAAGTATGTTCACCGATTATTCGAAGACGGCTGGACCGATTTGGAAAATTCTTTTTTTTTTTGAAAGAGTATACTTCACAGTTGGTCCCATTGTAACCAGGTCAGGATCTGATGATGGGATCCTGGAGAAATCGAAGGAACTCTTCAACTATTATAGGCACACTTATAGTGATTTGAGTTTTCGTTACAGCTCGAGCATTTTCTTTTGGAAAGGTGCAGATGCTAAGGTGAAGTCGGTTCTTTTTTGTTTAAAATTATTTTATAAGTATCTAGCCAACATGCACTGTTATGTTTCTTAGAGTTTTTTCTTGGAAATAGACTAATGTACGACTAACAAAGACATAATCTAACACAAATCATCCTAGTCCCACGGTAAGCTCAATAAGGCTTCTGTTGTCGGTATTATGCGACGAAATATAATGACCGTAGATATATATAGATAAATACTTAAATAAATAGCAAACATTCACGTACTTTCAAAACCACAATACAAGAGCGTTCCCAGCCACGCGGTAATTTCTTTCAATCGATTACCCTGCCTTTATTACTTTGTTCGCCAGCCATTTTTCGCCAACCCTCTCGCAAATGTGTTAAACAAATTTACTTAAGCTCAGATGTTTTGTTTGTTTGTAGTAATACGCCTACATTAACGTCTTAGCTCCCACCAAAATGAACATTCTGAAATATTTCATGAAACCGTTTTATGTCGACAAGACATTTGATTAGAAAGTATTTTAGACGATTTTTATAATGTTATTTTTATAGAAGCTATTATTATTTAGGATTCTTTCAAAGGGCGACTAATAGAGAATGCTTTAAGGGTTATAAATTAGTTATTTGCGAACCTCCAACTGACACCAATAAATGACCGTTTCTCTTTAGTATTAACAATTGCTTCTTATTACTTCATTCTGGTCTTCTGTTTAGAGTTCGGAAACGTATTTGTTTTTCTATTGTGCTCAAATGTTTGATACTATGTGATACTTTAACAGAATTTATAATAGTTGAGTACTGCACGCTACGTAACTTTACCTAGTTGAGGCTTCGTAGTGTCACCGATCTTGGAATATCTTGCTGGTTTGTTATTTAGTTGCCGAGTTACCCGATCAGTAGGCACTCAAAAGTCTGTGTATATTGTGAGGTAGCAAGCAAGACGGGGAGCCTTACTTCGGGGCGTGGTTTGTAGAAATGAAATGCAAGAATACCAGGGTTGACGGTAGGTTTATTAATTAAGATAAAAGGCACCTGTAACAAGCCAGGCACGAGGTTAGCCCTCAGCTATACGTATAAACGTAATCACTTTCTTAAAAATATTGAAACATTATAAAACTTACAATGTGTGTGCTTTTATTATAATCTGGAGAATTGTAGATGCTTCTCGGTGGTGTAATGTTCGTGCACTTAACTTTATTATAAGTATCACAAATTAAAAATTACAGTAACTAGAAAATCACCAATACAGGATTCAGGAGCAAGGAATCATTGAAGAAATCAATAAGTAGATATGATCGATCGTAAATCTGATCGAACTGAGTTCCATTCTGTGCACACGCCCTAGCCAACGCAAACGTCTCTGCTTGAGAAACGCGGTTAAGCTAGGCAGCTGTTCAATTTCTAGGACCCTTTTGTGTATCACCCTGTCTTGCCATGATATTCCCAAGATCTTGCGTAGGCATCGCATGTAAAAAGAGTTTACACGACTTTTGACTTTTGCATACGTCATCCAGGTTTCAGCTCCGTACAAAAGTATGCTTAAAAAAACCGGCCAAGAGCATGTCGGGCCATGCTCAGTGAAGCGTTACGTAATTGCCGGCCTGTTACAATATATCCATTCAAAAGGTAATTTATTAAGGAATATTTTACGTCACTTACTTCATTTTACTATGCGGCACCTACGTCCTTTTACTATGCGTCACTTACCGTCCTTTTACTATGAGTTTTCGACTTTATTCAATATAGTTTTCATTGAAAGTACTTACAAGGCCTCACGTTCATGAATATTTCATAAATTTTTGGACCCGCGGTTTAAAAGTTAGATGGGGGGGGGGGGGGGCTTTTTTTTACTTTAGGAGCTATTTTATTCGAAACTATTTATTTATCCAAAAAATATTTTAGGAGACCCTTCTTTTTAAACTGACTTATTCAATGACACCCCACACGATACCGAAAAAACTCCCCACTGCTACTCTAAATAATTTTAAACAGAAAAGAACCGATTTCACTTAGCCTCCACCTTTCTAAACAGAAATGCGAGCACGAGTACCGAGGTTACTTGGCCCGAGCCGAGAGGTGAGGGTCAAGACTCGGGACGAGTGAAAATGACACATCTGCACGTGTGTCGAACAACGTTTTTTAATACAATTGCGAAAAAACTACAATGAAATAATAGTGATTGTTTGACAAGGGTCTAAAGTAAAGTAGGCCATATTACCACCAGGTGGTTATTTTCTCGACCGAAGTGAGGGAAAATAGTTCGAATGGTAATATGGCTTTTAGACCAGAGTAATATGCATACAATTTTTCACTTCGATTGCGAGAAAATAACATAAAAATACTTATTATTTACGCACGATAACTAAACTAAGGTGAAATTATGGAATAACTTGACGGTCTTTTAATTTTTTTAACTTCTTTGACATAGATACAAAATATAAATACCGCCAATGAATGCCACAGACGACGGTATAATTAGCTCTTTACGCACGATTTGCAGATCAGATTACTTTTTTGCACTAGTGCATAAAATCAAATTGATGAATGAACGATTTGCAGCTACATAAAGTAAACTTTTTGAGCAATTGTATTAAAAATAATATTTTGTCAGATTTCGTTTTACCACTTTGTCGGCGTGATTAATACACGTACTCATACCAAACAGCATTCTAGTATTAACGATTACTGAGCGAGGCCGTGGACAGACAGGCAGACATGGCGAAACTAAAATAAGGGTTCCTAATTGACTACGGAATCCTAAAGAGACCGAGTAAGATAATAGGTGTAATATGTTACAAAATAACAACTCCATCCATTACAAGAATATATTAATGCGTAAAATATTGGGTAGGTGGTACGTTTTCATAACTATAATGATTTCTTCGTAATATTAAAATGTATTAGGTATACATATACAGGTTGTAATCGTTAAGTGTGGCCAGGCCATAACTCCGTAAATATAACAGATATCAGAAAACTTCCAACTGATATCGAAAGTGCGTTACCCAAAATTACATTAATAACTTTTTTAAAATAAAAGTATTAATATTAAAAATATTAAGTTTAAACGCTCCCATACAGTTAGTACCTACGACGACTCACTCCCAAAGAAGAACGTCGGTGCCGTAAGAGATAAAACTGCTTGAGATTCATTATTTGCACAAATAAACTGTAATAACATGATAATTGATTGATATGGAATAAAATAAAACAATTCATGAATAATTTGATAACGGTGAAATGACTAGACCGTACAAACTAGTCTTTATCCGAACGTCGGTCCGGGTTTGAAGTTAATGTTTGGGATAGTTCTGATTTTATTTAAAAAAAGTTATTAATGTAATTTTACTCATCGGGTAACGCACTTTCGATATCAGTTGGAAGTTTTCTGATATCTGTTATATTTACGGAATTATGGCCTGGCCACACTTAACGATTACACCCTGTATATACCTACACCTACTTCTATGATACATGCTACCTAGGATACCGTTGCTAGAGAACCTGCCAAATATTAAACACTTACTTTTACTTTACACGTCTGACTCCACTAGCGCTTTAGTAGTTTATGTAACTGTTACGTAATAAGGGTCCTTAAAACATGAGTGTGGTTTTATGAAACGAGCCGCAGGTGAATTTCATAATAAGATCACACGAGTGTTTTAAGGCCTAATTACGTACAGTTGCATACACTGCTTTATCTACACTCATATTATTTATTCTAAATGCCGTATTCGGAAACCATAGAATGGCCGCCATTGCACCACCATGGCCAACTCTCGTGTGCTGGCGGTCGCGCGGGCGCGTGTCGGCGGATGCGCGGGAGGGTGCAGGTGTACATTATGTTATCAAAATTCATAACACATCAATAGTTGAGCATGTAAAGTTAAAATTACGTTACTGTCACAGATAAAAAGCTTATCATAGTAAAATCGGTCGTGGTAATGCTAGCCATTGCCTACCGTTTTTGCCGTTAAAAAAAACGCCACGAACATTTTTTGACCTACTTATACGACGTTGCATACAATACAATACTTTTTCTACGACTACACTTCGTTTTTTACATAAAATACGAAATTGAACACTTCATGGATATTACAGTTATTTTGCCAACATAATCAACAATAATTTTAGATTCACCTTTTAAAACACTGTGTATATTTCAAGAATACTTACACAAGCACACAGTCGTTATTTAATAAATTATCAAAGAGCGAAAGAGATTTGTAAAAATATATTATTTTTAAAGTTTGCAGTTTGCCACCACAAACGAATGGGAAACGTACAAACTACAAAGTATGGTGGTTCTTTTCATTTTATCTTTTTTAAAGCTTTTTTTTTATTTCATACAGATTAAAATATACTATGATTAACTCACAATCAAGATCGCGTATTTTATAGATCCTTGTAAACTTGAACATTGTTGTCAGACCCAAACACGCCGATGATTTATTAAAATTATAGGTACTTCACAAAAGTTGGCGAACATCATTGTTGTAGTTGTCCAGGAGTAACAAATTGTTATTTTTATGAATAATAATAATAATAATAAGCCCGCAGGGCAGCTTGTTGCGAGCTCTCGGGGAGTGACGACCCCGCGGACCCGAGTGCTCCAGAGAGTCGGTCAGGGTCTCCGTCTCCGGCATGTCTTCGTCGGTCGGAGTGGACCCCAAGGGGACCCGCAGGACTCTCGGCTCTGGCTTGCCTTAATTGACCGTCCAGAGAGGAGCCGTCAGAGCTATATGCTCGCAGGGTGGAAGTGAAATTTGCATAAGTCATGAGTACAGTGGCTGGGCTTCCTACAGTCACTGGCAGAAAGCGGTGTACACCTCTCCACACACTGAGCCGCTCACACCGACGTTGCTCCTCGCCGTGTTTGCGACGGCAGTTTCAGGGGCCCATCTAGTCGGCGGCGAGTCACGCCTGCCTCGATAACATGATATAAAATTGTTATGGCAGGTGTCCGGACCTCTTTTCAATAGCCTAAGCCTTCACCAGCCAAACTTCAATACCATAGCCCATTACTCTGTCCATTTTATTTACAATAGCCACAACGCCTACTGGAACTGGTTCATGGGTATCTATTAATGTACCCGTGAATGGGTTTTAGCAGGTGTATAACATAGCAAATTTCTCCAAGGGGCCTCTGCGTGTTGGATCTGTATCCCCACGCAAGCCTACCAAAAGACCGGGATATAAAGGCCCGTGATTCTCAAAGGAGATACAAATAATAATAATAATAATATCTCCCCATGACCGGATGCTTCCTCTGTTTCAGGCCCTTGAACCAGCTATTGACACGACTGCGCAACGCCTATCGGATCAGGTGCGCGTCATTAAGCGGCTAAAGCGGTTGAATGACGCGACACTTGATCGGCTTCGCCTGGAGGCTCTCTCTGTTCGCGCGGCCAACATCTCGTTGCGGGATCCGCCCGCCACGTCGCCGGATCCGATGCCCGGACCCGACCTGGCATCGGGGGCGCCGCGGGTTGATCTCAGTGTCGATGAGGAGATCGCGAATCAGAGTGTGAGTAGTACAGCCAATGAGCAACTGAGGAGGACTTTGGAAGAGGCAATTACGCAGTATCGCTCCACAAACACCCCTAGGCCGCGATTACCACGCTTGCCTATGAATAGACGAAATCTAGCGTTGATGGGAGCCCTGAATGATTTGCTAGATCCACTCCTGCGGACTAGTAAAGACTTAGATGATACGCACTCGATCATGTACTGCGGAGCCATCGCGGCGTGCCGTGTTGCTCGAGTCAAGTTTCCGGACGCTGAACGTGCACCTAGGACCACCGGAGGTGTCCCCGCATGGCAAGTGCGGATCGAGCGTCGTATCAACTCATTTAGGACTCTCATTGCAAAGCTGATCTGCTTCAGGGGGGGCAATAACCGCCCCCGAGTAATGCGCTTTGTGTACCAGGCGTTCGCGGGGATGAATATCGAGCCCCGCGACTACATGGCCAATGTCATAGAGCGCATCGACTTTCTGAAGCAGAAAGTTTATGCATGGGCAAGCCGTATTCGCCGCTACAGAGAGCGTGTGGACCGATTCAAGCAGAATCGTCTTTTCCAAAGTGACCAAAGAAAGGTATACCGAAGATGGGAGGAAACCTACCCCCGTGTGTCCAACGTGCGACTGCCGGATGCTACTGCCATGACTGATTTCTGGCGTAGCATCTGGTCAGCGCCCGTTGAACACACGGAGGGCGAGTGGATGAGCGTTGTCGGACGTGAGTGCGAGTCCATCGAACCTATGGGGGCTATCACCGTCAGCCCCGATGACGTAAGTTGTGCAATCCGTACGGCCCAGAACTGGAAAAGTCCCGGCCCGGGTGGATTGCACGACTTCTGGCTAAAATGGTTTCGGTGCTCGCACTCGCGGCTCGCAACGCAATTTCAACAAGCCCTCGAACTTGGCTCCCTCCCGCCTTCCTTAACAACCGGTGTAACCTTCCTGCTCTATAAGTCCGGTAGTACCACGGAAGCGAAGAACTACCGACCCATCACGTGCTTGCCTACACTTTACAAGCTCCTTACATCCATTTTGAGAGCAAAAATAAACGCGCACATGGTCGCAAACAACATTTTGGCCTCAGCTCAAAATGGATGTAGGGTTGGGTCCCGTGGTACTAAAGAGCTCCTCCTCATAGACATGACCATTTGCCAACGAGTCAGGCGGAACAGGGGGGCCCTCTCGGCCGCTTGGATTGACTACAAGAAGGCCTATGATTCGGTGCCTCATTCATGGCTGGAGAGGGTCTTAGAGCTGTATAAAATTGACACAGCTTTAAGATCCTTCCTTGGCGCGTGTATGAGGCAGTGGACCACAGTCCTTCGTCAACCAGGAGGTGGGGATGACCCCCCTGGCCCACAGGACTTTATAAGGATCGAGCGAGGAATATTTCAGGGTGACAGTCTGAGTCCCCTGTGGTTCTGCCTAGCTCTAAATCCGCTCAGCACTCTGCTGAAGGATTCGGGGCTAGGTTGCCGGCTTTGGAGAGAAGGTGAAGTCATATCTCACCTTCTGTACATGGACGATCTCAAATTATTTGCACCAAATAACCGAGACTTGTTGCAGCTACTGAAGACCACTGAAGTCTTCAGTAGTTCCATCAAGATGGAGTTTGGTGTTGATAAATGTGCGGTTATGCATGTACAGCGGGGGAAAGTAGTAAATTCAGCAAATTTACAGCTTTCTAAGACAATGACGTTCAGATCTATCTCTGAATCAGAAAACTACAAATACCTTGGTATGTCACAGTCTTTGGGTGTTGAGGATGTGGGTATTAAACAGGCGTTGAAGGAGCGCTTCTTTAGTCGGCTGACAAAAGTACTTAATAGTCTTTTGTCAGGTGGCAACAAGGTGCGCGCCTTCAATGCCTGGGTGATGCCCCTACTCACATACTCCTTTGGCATACTAAGGTGGACTCAGACCGAGCTGGATGCCCTGGATCGGAGAGTCCGTCTATTGCTCACCACACACCGTATGCTTCACCCACGCTCGTCTGTTATGAGATTGTACATCCCACGGAAGTGTGGAGGTCGCGGCTTTTTAAACGCCAAAAATCTCCACAATCGTGAGGTGTACAATCTCAGGAATTATTTCCTTAACAACGAGTGTGGGATGCATCGTGATGTGGTGGCAGTAGATAAGGGTCTCACGCCGCTCTCCTTGGCAAACGAGAACTGGCGCAAACCTGTGGTGCTAAGCACCGAGGATCGCAAGGCGGTATGGAAGAGCAAGGAGCTACACGGGCGGTTCTACAGGGCCCTCACGGGACCCGACGTGGACCTGCTCGCGTCGGTGAACTGGTTACGATTCGGGGACCTCTTCGGAGAAACCGAAGGTTTTGCCTGTGCAATTGTGGACGAAGTTATCATGACGAATAACTACCGGAAATATATCCTGAAGGACGGTACGGTCGACATTTGTCGGGCATGCCGCCGTCCTGGAGAGTCACTCAGGCATATCATTTCCGGTTGTTCTCATCTTGCTAACGGCGAGTACTTGCACAGACATAACCTCGTAGCCAGGATTATACACCAGCAGCTTGCTCTCCTATACGGTCTTGTGGACCACGAAGTGCCGTACTACAAGTACACACCTGCGCCAGTTCTCGAAAATGGTCGTGCCACGCTCTATTGGGATCGATCTATTATCACGGACAGGACTATTGTAGCCAATAAGCCTGATATCGTGGTAATAGATCGACCGCAACGCCGGGCCATGCTCATCGACATCACCGTCCCATGTGACGAGAACCTCGTGAAGGCCGAGAAGGACAAGTCCAGCAAGTACCTAGACTTGGCTCACGAGGTAACCGCCATGTGGGAGGTCGATTCGGCGATCATTGTGCCGATAGTTGTCTCTGCGAACGGTCTCATAGCGAAGAGTCTCGACCAACATCTTGAGAGACTTTCGCTACGGGGTTGTGGTTGGATTAGGGGTCAGATTCAGAAGGCGGTAATCTTGGACACGGCGCGCATAGTCCGAAGGTTCCTCACTCTGCGGCCCTAACCACCGGCAGCCTGGGCCCTGCTCCGTTGCCGGCGGCACCCTAGTTTAGGTTTTTTATGATGCTTTTATTGTTTTTATATGTTTTAGATGTATTTTTATATTTTACTTTTATAAAAATATTGTAAAAAGCCTAAACTAAGAAGAAAAATAAATAAAGAGCATAATAATAATATATTCTTTATTGTGCTCCATAAAGTAGAAATAAACAAACAGAAAATCAAAATTAAAACTAGGTAGCAACAGGCGGCCTTATCGCTTAAAAGCGATCTCTTCCAGGCAACCGTTGGGTAGCTGGAGACTAAGTACATAAAACAATTAACGGGTAGTGCCTATAGATAATTCATTTAAAAAATTAAGATCACATCAGTTATAATAAATAAAACACACTAATATAATAAATAGATACAAAAAATACATAAGTACATAAATATACACCGTAAATGACATGAATATATAAATAAATAAATAAAGGCAAGTTAAGTAAGCGACAAGTAATGCGATTTCAAAACATTTTTAAAAATTGTAAGGGATTTAGCCCACAGAAACAATAACTGTGTTATCGCATATAAATATATGGGATTACAATGTTAACTGTACGGTTTGTAAAAACTACGCGACAACCCGACTGATATTGCGGTATGTTTTAATTTTCAGTGGCTATATAGCCTAAACCCTAGAAGTGTTCAAAGTTTGGAGATTGTTGGACTGCTAGAAATACCTTAGATATACAATGATCCTGATCAGTGAGACAGTGAATCAGTGAGTCAGTGACAAAATTAAGGAACTTTGACTTGCAATAATTCTTAAAGTATATGTTGAAATTCAATGACATTGGGAATATATCTTCCTTGTGTTATGGCATCTTGGTCACAGAAGTTTCAGCCTTCTAGCTTTATCGACAACAGAAAGAGGGGGTCGATTTTGCTCGACTTGGGGGGGGGGGGGGGGGGCACTGCCTTGCACCCAGATATCGTTTAGCGCGTTTCATGATTACATAGGCGGATCTCACACTGGCGCCGCGTTGCGCTCTGGGGAACGAGACAGCGCTATACACATGTAAAACCGCAGCAGTGTGATAACTGCCTTAAATTTCATCAATAAAATGAAAAAAAAAAACAACAACATTCAAGTCTCAACTTTTCTGCAACAACCGTACGAAATAGTAAGTAAACAAAACGAACATTTTCAGAGGAAACTTATGCTATGTAAGCCACGCCTTTGATGGATTGAAAGGAAATTTGCGAGGCTGCGTTTCTACGAGCACTACACTCTAAGAAAATTAAAATGCGAGTAGGTATTACGTTGAAAGCATAATTTCCAATAGACGTTGAAATTCAAGGAAAAGCTTTTAAATGTCGGTTGTGTGAAATATTTTTGTAAGTAAAGTTCCCTTGAAAGACAAGAAGTGCAAGGCGCTAATTGCAGAAATAATAAATACCTTCAATTTTATGCAATTGCGTATTTCAAAGCCAGCTATTAGGTAATTGGAACAACGTTTTCAGCCAGATACTTATAGACGGAGAGCTGGCCACGTCAGATATGACACAATAATGAGAGCAACGAAACCCATGTTGTTAGTTTGCTATACTATGCTTATTTCTATATCCGGACATCTGGCAGCTGTAAAGTGGTGGAGGTCAAAGAATGCAAATAACTTGAAGAAAACAAATCCTAGAGTTCTGGGTTTAATGTAATATTATGGGAAATTATGTAATTAATTAGGTTATATCATATCCAGAAGGTTCTGTTGGGGGAAAGTAGTGCCAAATGATGTAAAATGCAATTTTTAGTTAGTCGCCTACTATTTTTGTTTCCGCAATAATAGACAATGGTTTTTAATCTAATGTTAAAATATAGGCCCTGTCCTCTATAAATTATACAACTTTGGCATTTTTTACCTATTTTGGTATTACTTTTTTCCAACTTATAAACTTTATTGGTGTGTCACTCTGACATCCACCCATTAAAAGCTGCCAGATGCCCGGATCTAGCAATAAGGATGGTAAAGCAGTCTAACTAGACAGGTTTCATTGCTCTCATTATTGTGTCACATCTGACGTGGCCAGCTCTTAGACCATTAATTCAAATTTCGCAGAAACATGTCAGAGTAACTAACAGTTCTTCAGTTTCTACGAGCCACATTTTAAAAGCACTTTTAGCCCCATTTGCTAGAAATATAATTTCGCAGTAATGGATAAAATATTTGTTTTCGTATTTGTATTCTACAGCTTGTACAATTAAGAGCCCTTTGACGTGTCTACTAGCGCAACTGGTAATTAATTGTAATTATTTAAATTTAACGATAGATATTAAAAAAGGGGGTCGCAATGTACTGCGTTTTGTATTTAAGTACCATTGGAATACATCAGATTAGTTATTCCGTTGCTTAAGCCAGACCGATTTAACTGGACACCTTGGACGTTAACGCTATTACATGGGGGACGTATTTAAGGGCACTTTTTATTTTTGCAAAGTGTGTCAGAAGTGAACAAAGTGAAGAAAAGTGAATGAACAAAAAGCATAAAAAAAACATTTTTGGTTGATCTTAATGTTGATATCGCAAAATATAGCGTTCTTCATATCTGAGATTTAAAGGAATAAACATAAAATTTTGTTTTTATTTTACAAAACTCTGACAATTTTCTCTACACAAATTGAAAGTGAAGCATTGCTTTAATAATATGACTGATGGTTTTTTAGTTTTTTTTCTTTTGGAGATTGAACATATTTGGTGTATTTATTCACTTCTCACTTAATGTAGTAAGTGTTTATAAATATAATATAAAAATGTATCAAAAAAACTTTTTGAAGCGCATTTTGTAATCTCATGTAACAAAATACTTCACTAAGATTCGCCAGTTCCTTAGAACTAATCATTTTTATTAGTCTATAGATAGCCCGCTCGTTTTCGTCCATTATTTAGTCATGTACGCATGTTTGAAGGGAACAGCTGTGAAATTATCATATTTTATGTGACGCATTATTTGGAGATTTTCGAGGTAAGTGTGTATTTTTAACCGACGAAAAAAACGGAGGAGGTTCTCAAGTCGACGCGTATATATATATTTTTTTTATGTATGACCGCATTTTTTACGCATAACTTTTTACAGAGTAGTTCGATTTTGATAATTATTTTTTTATTGGAAAGGGTATACCCCGAAATTGGTCCCATATAAATTTGGAAAAATTTCCAACCTTAAGGGTAGGAAAATAGGGGATGATTGATTTTTCACTCACCGATTGTAACGTATGACCACGCATAACTTTTTACAGAGTAGTCCGATTTTTTGGAAAAAAATCCTACCCTAAGGGTGGGAAAATAGGGGTAATTCATTGTTCACTCACAGATTTTAAAGCAGAGTTTTTACAAAAAAAACCTCACGAGTTCTGACAATGAGTTTTAGAGACCTGCCATTATTAATATAACAGTTAATAGCTAAAGCAAGGTAGGTAGATATTTTAAAAGTAATTAAAAATTAAGCATGTAATAATTTGTATAAATTATAGCCACAGAAAATTATAAAATAAAAACTTTTTAACAAATAAATTTAACCGCCGAAAAAAAACTAAAGGCCAATAAAAAACCGGCGGAAACGAATCTACCAACAAAAAACAATAGCGCACTGAAAAGAAAAAAATAATAATTTGGTCTTCAATAACGCAAGTGAATACCTACCCTACAATTACAATTATAATCTATTTCTATACACTTTCTATAAGTATACCTAATACAATCGCTAGGCTTATATCAATTTAATTACATCTAGAAAGTATGAGCTATATACATACTTCTGAAATCAATCACACAAATCTGCGTATTTATATATTTACAATCAGTTATTTTTGGAGTCGGTGCCAGCCTCAAACAAACTTGAGCACCTTAGTGAAGAGTTGAACGCAACACATTCCAAAACTGCAAACTGCGTCATACATAAAAAAAAAATATATATACGCGTCGACTTGAGAACCTCCTCCGTTTTTTTTTGTCGGTCTCATTTACACTTTCGCTTCGATTTCTACAGACAGCCAATGCTTCGACGTGCAATCAATGTAAAATATGTAAGAAAATATATTTTAATAAAAATATATGTTAAAATGTTTAACTGAATGAAATTATTCTAAAACGAAAGCTATTAGCTTTTGGAAACAATAATCCCTTTTGTGTGTTAATGGTTTAATAGGTTATTTTATATGTTTCAATTAACCGGCGAATCTCTATTACTTATGACTATTGGCCAGTTTCGGTGAATCCACACTATTATACGCATAATAACATCAGTAAAGTTGCCAGCGATTGTATCGCGATATTTGCGATCTAGTTTTGAGTTTAAAGAATATTAGACAGAAGTGAAATGAAAAATATAATTTCACAACACACCTACTCCTTTTCCATAGCAACTACCAAGATAAAGAAACCGCAAACCTACTATAACCTTTTGTTTGTAGTAAAAATAACATGATGAAACATTTTACAACATAGAGTCCGAAGCACTAAAAGATCACGGACACCGTGTATAAATACAAGGGCGTTAAGGCAAAATAATGTTACTAAAACATAATGTAAAGTAATTTAAAAACCATCAATAAAATATTAGTTTTACCGAGAATAGGTAATATACGTAAATATCTATACCAATGCATTTTGTAAACCCTTTCCTGGCTGGAAGATGCAAATGCACCCCCTTGCTCCATGCTGCTGGCTGCCATTCCTCCAATCCTTCCCTTGGCCTCAAAACTCAGACACTGTTGGTATTGGTAAAACAACGGTCTTAGTAGCGTTGATGCAGCCCTAGTGCGCGACGTGATGCGAGATCGGTAACCCGTTGAAACCTTACAAGCATGTCTGATGTTGTCCTTGTCCGTTCTTGGATGTTAAAGTAATCCACAGAAGATAGTAATCCTAGTAAACTTAACAAGCAACTCGTATTAATAAAAGTATCGTAGTAGTAGTAGTAGTAGTATCGTAGTATCAAACAATAAAACATAATTCTGAGAAATAAATATCCCCTTACTTTATAAAGAAAGGAAACCTGTTAAAATAGATCATTTAAAATACTTAAAAAGGGTTAACTACCTGTAATTCCAAGCATCCCATATGTTTAAACAAATGTTTTAGAATTCCTTACAAATTAATCACTACATACTTATTTTTACTACACTGACTGTGCGTAAAAATGAAGTTTGATGTCTACCAAACATCTTGAAAGAAACCCTAACTAGTACCTATAGTCAAAGGATCTGATAACCAGATAAGTACCCACCTAAATAATGAAGGAGTGTATTTATTCATTTATTTTTAAATAATGGACAAAACATAATAACAACTATTTATAAAAGGATTTTTTTACCAAATTTTATTCGCATAAAGGGTAATAAAAAGATTTCATTTCTTTAGAGAAGAAGTCAAACCATATTTATGTTATGAAATTTATTTACATATAATGTTCTTAAAAAAGCAAAATGACTATTAAATAAATATAAACAAAATTGTAAAATTTTTATAATAAAATAACACAAAAGGAAGTAAGTAGCCCGGACTCGAACCCAGGAATGTAGATAACGACTTCGTTTTAGACCATTAATGAAACACCTCGGCTATCGTGACTGTTACTAGATGCGACAAATTTAGCGATCTGTTTCAAGGAGTCGATGTAAATACTGTATAACATGAACATATAAAAACATAATACATCACGCATTGAAAATTGGATGGAATTTATTTTATTTTAAAATCATAGACAAGAAGCTTTAAACAAAGTATATAGTTATAACAATTCCTAGTTGATAAACGTATTCACTAGTAAATATCTCTCACAAAGCACATTATTTCTTAACTCATCACTTCACTCGAAATACTGGATCCATGTCAGGAAATCCACGTAGATACTGCAGCAGCAATTAAGTGGAGTTCTCAGCTCAGCAAGTCAATATCCAATCCAAGAAGAGGAGATGCAAATCCGATACAAATTTTATTACCGCTCCGTGATTTTGAAGAGCGAAGAGAGGATATTCTTGATTTTCAGTGGTGTAGCTTGGGGTCTTCGCACGGCCAGACTTGGATTCTACTGCATGTTCATGTCTAAGTTTCATGTTCAGTCGACGGCAAAAATAATTACACTAGATAACATTAAAAAATCACACGGCACTCACTATAAAACTCGCACATTTTTCTTCAAAATTAACCATTTACCCTTTTCTGTTGCACAAATTATTTTACACGCTTCCATATACTTACTTCAAAAAATATTTTTCACATATTGTACTTCACCATTACGGTTCTATATATATTTTGAGACTAATACTGGCATCTGTTGGATTTTTCCAAACACTTTGGTACTGTCGTTGATAATTACGTTAAAGCGTTCTTAAGTCTGCCGATAGATGACGTAAGTTTAAAACGCAAATATTTAAAACCAAAAGCTTAAGAATCATTAATTTAAGTTAATTTATTTTCTATTAATAATGACATTTATTTTATGATGAGGAAGATTTAACTATCAATTTGATAACTTGAATCCATAGACAAGTCTAAACAAAATAGAGGAGTCTAAAAACCGCTTAAATATAATCTTGTTTAAAACAGGGGCAACTCTATTTCATCGTCAATGTGGATCTGTCAAAACTTGGAAATTATATTTCACATGATCTTATTTAGATTTATCAAGTTATAATAATAATAATAAAATACTCTTTATTGTACACCTCAATAAAAGAAACTAAGACAGAAAAATTAAAAAACTTAAGGTAAACAACAGGCGGTCTTATCGCTAAGAAGCGATCTCTTCCAGACAACCTTAAGGTAGCGGAGATTGGTTAAATTATTAATGTCAGTAGGTGTTGAAAATCATAACAAGATCTTAATTTATCATACACATAGTAATTATGGCAAAAATATTATATAAATAATCCATTAAAATAAGCGTATACATATTACACAATTTACACATATCTACTTAAACATACTTACATATACATACTCTTACATATATAAATAACAGTGCTAGACCATGGAGAAAAGGACTCGGACAAAAGTATCACGACGGAGAAAGATAATGAAATTTAAGATTTTTTTTAAATGAAGTGGGAGACTGTGCGCACCTTATGCCCACGGGCAGTGAGTTCCAAAGGCGAACCGCTTGAAACGTAAAGGAGCTACTATAGAATTTTGAAGAGGATGATAGTACGGAGAGAAGCAAATTTCGGGAACACCTGACAGAACGGAGAAAGCTAAAGCGCACCTTGATAGCGGGGATTTGCGGGGTTAAAAGAATAGAATAAAGAAGTGACAAAATGTGGGAGTTGCGGCGAAGGCGTATAGGGAGCCACTTGAGTTGTGAACGAAAGTGGGAAACATGATCATACTTGCGCAACCCAAATATGAATCGAATGCAGACATTCTGAATGCGCTCAAGTTTATTGAGTTGATCTTCAGTAAGGTCAAGATAGCAAACATCAGCGTAATCTAAGATGGGGAGGAGAAGAGTCTGACTGAGCGCAATTTTGGTAGGAATGGGTAAGAAGTTCTGCAATCTCCTAAGCGAAGCTACGGCAGCGAACATCTTCCTGCTTACTTCGCAAACTTGAGGCCCCTAAGATAAGGTACTGTCCATTATGATGCCAAGGTTTTTTACTTGCTGCGAATATGGAATCAACACGCCATTAAAGTAAATAGGATCGATCTGGCCAAAGTCAATTCTAGCAAGCAGCTTAGAGCTTCCAATAATAATAGCTTGAGTCTTTGCTGGGTTAACCTTGAGACCAAAACTTTGACTCCAGTTCGAAATACTCACTAAGTCGCTATTTACAGTCTTAATAACAGATGGGAGATTATCTCTGTTAAAACGCTGTATTTTATACAAATATAGACATAGACTTATATATTTATACGAATACTAGAGTATTTTATACAAATAAAGACATAGTCTTCGAACTATCAGCAAGCTGATTTAAGTCTACAAGTTATTTCAGCACAGCCTTTTTATAGCAAAAGGGCCAAAAGGCAATTTGAGCAGAAATTCAGAACGAATGCTAACACGCTCGAAAAACCTGTGATCTCTTTATCAAGTTTTTAATGAATCGTGAAGTCGATATACAATCACTTAAATTAAAACTCAACCCTTCGAGAAGTGAAAGAAGTAAACTTTAATGGAAAAACCGCTCTTTTGGACTGGAGGTAAGTTAACCTAACTTTTGGTTTGTTTTCATGAAACCCTTATTTGCTAAACCTGTTCAAAACTCAGCTATTCACCTATAATTAAATGTAGAACTAAACAAGACACACCTACTCACTCTAGAATGTTTTTTTTTATGATAAACATGCCACAACAGAGTTTTCCAATATCAGTTCTTAAACATATTATTTCATAGCTTTATTCCTGCTTCACCCAAGAGCACTTACTAGACTAACTTTTAGCAAACTGTTTTCTTAACAGTTTGCAAAGTAAATTAAATATGACAAAATCAAAAAAGTAATGAAAATATTGATAATTGAATTTATATACTAAAATGTCTATTCTTCTTTTAAATCTTTATATCCTATTTACTTGCTCACTGCAATCAATTTATATTTGATTTATTTTTCAGCTAGCAAAGATCCTGGCTGAGGTGTCATCCACTCCACCAATAACTCAATCATTCTGCATAAAATTAATCCTAATACTGAACCTAAGGCATAACATTTAAGACATGAAACTCAGAAGCCCTTGCCCTACAAGATGGTCTGCCTAAATTACTGCACCCATGCAATTAAAACTTCATCAATCCATGCGTTTAACAAGAGATAGAAGCCTATGGTGGAATCTAGTCTTGAACCGAAGGACAAGATGTCATTTTGACCGGCTCTGAGAGAACAACTGATGATGATGATGACTGAACCTACTTAAATATCAATGGATGTATGAATATTAACCTACTCATAAGTATTGTTTTTCTAATCATCTGTGGCGACAGCTATTTAATATAAAATATTGCCACTGTAATTTTCTAAACATTATAAATAATTATATATATTAAGTAATGTTTATTATAAAAATACCGTTGCGATTCCGCGCGGCGCGAGCGCAGCGTACAAGATCTTCCTTATCGCTCGGCCCGCTCCGTGATACTTCGGCGGCCGGCCATCGCGCCATTTCGTGCGCGCTCGGAAATCCCAGCCAGTCGGCAATTTACCATTGAAGTATAATGTACGTTAGTAATAATAACTCAGTGCAATTTACTACTCTCGAGGCTGGACGCACGCTCTCGCGCCGCCTGGGCTAATGGTTACTGCTTACGCGCCGACTCGCTAAGCATATTGTTTTCGGTTTGCTTTGTGCACCGTTTTGCGCTTTTAGCTTTCGCTGTATAGACGCTTACTTTATGTACTTTTCCTATCTTCTGTGCTTACTTTAACTTTCTTCTTCTTGTAAATATTGTGCTGTGCTTTGACTGTTATTTCTTTCCTTTGTGTTTGTGACTCTTGTGTGCCGTTAATTGACAATATAATTTATGATGTGGAACTAGCTTGTTTTCATTAACTCGTTAGGCTAGTCACCCACATATTGGTGACCCTTGTGAAATGGACGGTTGTGTAACGGACATTTTTAAATTTTACAGTTAACGAACATTTTAAAATTTTATCTTTTAACGGCCATTTTTTCAATTTCAATTTTGAACGTACGTTTGTGTTTTAAATTTTAACAGACATTTTGAATTTTATCTGTTTACAAGCATTGACTTTTTATGTTTTGAAGTGCAGTTACAATTTTAATAGACTTAACGGATTTTTACACTTTAAAATGTCTGATAAAGAGGAAACAGCACCTCAGGTGACCGTTAAGGTACCTGGAGCGGAGGCCAGTACTGGTAGTGAGTCATCCGTGAGTCACATTAGTGTGAAACCACCTCCGTTTTATCCGGATAAACCGACTATATGGTTCGCACAGCTGGACGGACAGTTTACTTTGACCAGGGTTACGAGTGATACTACCAAGTTTTATCATGCCATATCAGTGTTGGAATACAAGTACGCGGTTGAAGTGGAAGATATTATAACCAACCCGCCCGCGACCGACAAATATGGCACACTCAAAAGAGAACTTATAGCTCGTTTGTCAAGTTCTAAGCAGGAGCGTTTGAAGCAGCTGATGATGAAAGAGGAGCTCGGTGATAGAAAGCCGACTCAATTTTTGCGTCATATCCAGAGTTTAGCAGGTGCAGATTACCCGGATGATTTTATTCGCCATTTATGGATGAGCCGGTTACCTACAGTGTTGCAGAGCATTGTCGCTTACCAGGACAATTTGCCCTTGGAAACCGTGGCGCAAATGGCGGATAAGGTGCATGAGGTTACACCATCTGGACCTGCTTACCAGGTGTCTGCTGCATCCTCTTCGGGCGTTCCTGATTCTGTAGCTGAGCTGCATCGTAAAATCGACGCGTTAACATCAAGGCTTGACGCGATGTCCACCTCCCGGGGTAATCAGGGTAACTCCCGGTCGAGGCCCCGCGGCAAGCCACGCAATCGTTCCAGAAGCCGGTCGAGGGCCGGCAAGTCCAGCAGCGCCGGTGACGGCCACCGCCTGTGCTGGTACCACTACAAGTATGCGTACCATAAAACTAGAACTTGTATATACTTATTTTTCAACAATCTTATCATCGTGAAATCTGAACTTCCTCAAATATGAAAAAATCCATCTACTTGTTACATCTTTGTTATTACTCCCTCGTATTTTTAACGCTGATGGTAATGAACCATATTATAAATATTTCAAATTCATGCTAATCTTCCTTTAAATCTTCAATTCCAGCTCCATCAGACTATATGACCGTGATGCAGAAATTTGGAAACATGCCGATATCAATGTGTTACGGCTTCTGATAATGAAAAGGTAATTTATTTCTCCAGTAATAATACGTTAAGACAAAATGACCCTCATCAGTCGAATTATTCTGAGTGACCCCGAGATAGAAGAAATCCTAGCTTTATATTTATTTAACTTCTTGTGACTAATTACACTTAATGAAGCTCCTTTTATGTTTCTGAGCTTGCCTATAATAGTAGTTTATGTAACTGTTACGTAATAAGGGTCCTTAAAACATGAGTGTGGTTTTATGAAATGAGCCGCAGGCGAATTTCATAATAAGATCACACGAGTGTTTTAAGGCCTAATTACGTACAGTTGCATACACTGCTTTATCTACACTCATATTATTTATTCTAAATGCCTTATTTGGAAACCATAGAATGGCCGCCATCGCACCGCCACCATGGCCAACTCTCGTGTGCCGGCGGTCGCGCGGGCGCGTGTCGGGCTGTCGGCGGATCCCCGGGAGGGTGCAGGTGTACATTATGTTATCAAAACTCATAGCACATCAATAATTGAGCATGAAAAGTTAAAATTACGTTACTGCTACGGATAAAAAGATTATCATAGTAAAATCGGTCGTGGTAATGCTAGCCATTGCCTACCGTTTTCGAACACGTTTTAGAGAACTTACAATATGAGTGTAGATAAAAATATTTACAGACAGATACCCAATAGAACAATAGTTCTTAAAGTATTCTTAAGAAACTCCTACCAATCCACTCTTTCCTAATGAATACCAACTATGATATAGAATATGTTTTAAAATGATAAAATTACACTTAGAAAATAAACATCACGCCCCCATTTCTAAGTGACTCGAAATCCACTTTTGTTGTTTCGGTACCTACAGAACCTTGAAAATTGAAATGTACACTCTCCCGGCTCATACAAATCTGAATATCTCTCAAAATATTTGAAGATCTAATTTTGTCCTTTCTCCTTACAGACTAGCCATGGCGTGTAACTCAAGATCCCATCAAAAACATAAATGTGAAAGGCTGCCAAGTTCGATACTATGGGAATGCTTCGCCTATAAAAGAAGTGAGATCTGAATAAGTACCAAGTTCCATAAAAATACCTCAAATCATAAATAGTTATAGGAATGCACACTTGATTTCCAGCAGTTTTTAAGGTACATTTTGAATAAGTATCACGTTACATAGAAATACCTAAAATTATAATAGTCAGAGAAACGCACACCGGTTTTTTTAGCAGTTTCCTGATAATATTTATTATTTTCAGTACTTTTTAATGATGTTACTTGGCAAGTTTTCACACACCACACACCTTTTCAATGCAATGAATCGACACCTTTGGACTGCAATGTGTCAAGTATATAATTATCTATTAAAACTTGCCAAGTTACATCATTAAAAAGTACTGAAAATAATAAATGTTATCAGGAAACTACTAAAAAAACCGGTGTGCGTTTCTCTGACTATTATAATTTTAGGTATTTCTATGTAACGTAATACTTATTCAAAATGTACCTTAAAAACTGCTGGAAATCATGTGTGCATTCCTATAACTATTTATGATTTGAGGTATTTTTATGGAACTTGGTACTTATTCAGATCTCACTTCTTTTATAGGCGAAGCATTCCCATAGTATCGAACTTGGCAGCCTTTCACATTTATGTTTTTGATGGGATTTCATTTATTTTTGTTAGGTGTAGGTTCTTAATTATTTTTTTATCACTTTTGCTTTAGGAAATGTCTCATTCCACTTAGGTATGTACTTAATACTATAACCCTTTATACTAAGCGTCTAATTCTATTTTACTATTTATTTATAGGTGATTTTTACAAATAAACTGGCTCCCTACACCTATAAAATGTACCTACTTACATATAATCACATACATCAATAACGTACTTTATTCTGTTTGTAAGTAAGCTACCTACATAGATAATTAATAACTTGGTAATACCTACCTACCAGTAGGTATTATAATTGGTGGCCTATTATGTAGCCCTAGAAGTGCACCATCCCATCTCATCCCGTGGCGTATCGGAGGGTGAGATGGGCAGTAGTATATATAATTCCATCTTAGAGTATATATGATTTCCATGTTCTTGAATCTGCGATTTTATTAGTTGTAAAATTAGAAATTATTTAGACTATGCGAGAAAAAATAGTCTTTTCATTTTTTTTTTACTGATTTAGCGCACCTAGTGTACCTAGTGACCTGCTTTGCACTTCGTAAATCGTGGGTTCGGTTCCCGCAACAGACACACACAGAGTGGTGAACAATTTTATTGTTCTTGTCTTTAAGACAAACATGTATTGTCTTAAATTGGTATGTATCTAAATTTAAATAAGTCTTATCTCATTTCCACTCCATACCTAATTATAGTAGAATAAAATTACACATTCGTTGTTTTCGAAACTGACTCACACTTGGCCGTTTTCAGATTTTTACTTTATTTCGATCTAAAGACAAACCTTCGAGCCAAATTTCAGGTCGGTACGACCATTGGAAGATAGACCCATTTAGTTCATTATGACTTCATAGTAGAACAAAGTTACACCTTCGCTATTTTTAAAACTGACTCACACTTGGCCGTTTTCAGATTTTTCCCTTTACTTTGACCTTAAGACCTATCTCCATGCCAAATTTCAAGTCAGTACGACTATTGGAAGTGGTCTAGGTTTTTGATGAGTCAGTGAGTCAGTGAGTGAGTGTATAGTAAAAATAGCGATTTTCTGACGTCAATATCTCAAGAACTGCTATAGGTAGAATAATGAAATTTTGTATTCTAGACAATTAAGGGGATGTCAACAGACACTCGAAATTTCATATGCGTAGATAAAATATGTTTTGAGTTATAGGGTGGTGGAAATTGGCCCGAAATGGTTCGTGTAATATAACCCACGGCCGGTGTGTCGCTTTTTTTTGCTCGAACTTGGCGGACACACTGCCGTGTGTCTAGATTCCCAATCAACAGTCTACTACGCAATCAACCTCGTGGCTCTCAAGATGTCAGTTCTGGTTAACTTACTAGGAGAACTAAGCTGTTTGTAGAATACTTAAACTTGTAGTATGAACTATTACATACATACAATACTGGCTATTGTAGCATGACGCTACGTTTACCGTACGACATCTGTCGACTTTCTTCACAACTTCCGTGTCTAAGGAAGGTCTAAGGCTAGGTTGCTGTTGATATATAAAAAAACGTATATTGTGATTCACGGCATTACAGGTAGATGGCGCTTATATCAGTCCGCATTTTGTAATACGACTGGCAGTTATAAAGTTGAGATAATACTCGCGCTAATTTTGAATGTGAATTTTTGAGGTATTCCAGATTGTCAAAAAGAAAAAAGTTGATTTTTGATGGAGTGTGTCAGAGCTACGGGGAGATTTTTAAAGAAAAACAGATATTCTGGTTTTGTCTGGGGGTTTTGCTATAATTTGCTTAGTTGCATCGTGGTGAAGTGCGATTTATTTCTCTAGATCTTTGCATTCAAACATTATATAGCAAGTGCTATTAATACATTATTGGAGCAAAAACAAAACCACGTCCCCGGACCGCCTGAGCCGGAAGGATTCCGGGAGACACTTGTGGGTGCCGGACCGGCGAGACACTGCCGCGTTTTCCGCGGGATTCTTCACCATCGTCGGAGAATTAGAGTCCGCATCCAGCAGGCTCTCCAAGTGAGAAAAGGAGTTCAGCGAGCTATTGGGTCCGCATAAACCAAAGCGGACACTTGCCCACGAACTCTTTTCAATTTAAAACTACAGCTTTAGCCATCCTGTCTTTCGAGAATATCATATTATTTACATTTTTTTAAAAACGTTATAAATCCGATTCCTTTTCTTTGTATCCAGTATTTTTATGCCATAATAGTCTTTTTTGTTGTTTTGCTAAATTTCCCAAAATTCCAATTGCCTCGTTTGACGGGCGTATAAAGACCTGGCTCTTTAATTTAGGCTACGTTCAGCCAGCGAATCATCTGTCACTGTCCATATCACCCGCCTCATTAACCCATTATTTTCCTGCAGCCAAATTATTACCAGCCGAGTCTTTATTTATACTTACCAGTTTGCTAACTATTGAATGTGAAATATCCTTATATAGGTACAGTTGTCTTCATTTTTAAGTGAAGTGCTAATTTTAAATATTTTTATTATTGTAATTTAATTACATTCTGACCACTAGGGAAGTTATTGAATGTGAAATATCTTTATATAGATACCGTTATTGTAATTTTTACGTGAAATGCTAAATTTTAAATAATCTGACTATTGTTGCTAATTTTAAATAATTTACTTTGTCTTCAAAATTAAACGTGTTAATGCAAATATAGAAGTGTTTTACTGCACTATGTAGTACACTAGGTTGTACATACATGCATACATCCTTACAAAAGTGTATCAAATGCTTTAGTACTATGTTTCCTATTCAAAACCTATACATGGTTAAGCTAATTAATACATTTGTTAATATTATGACTCGATATTTTTTGAAAAGCGTTTCTAAATTTAAGGAATTATAACAAGAGCATGCTAAATTCTATAAATGAGGGTGTTTAAATGAATGTAATTACTTTACGGAAACTTTCCTTAAACAACCGTTGGCTAGTTTACGCTAGTAACAACGCCATCTTTATTGAAATCGGTACAACACCCTGATCAGACAGAATAAACTTGTCAGACAAACAAATTATGCTAACTCTTTGAAGTTATGTGTGAACCTATTTTGTTTCATAAATTATGATATAAGCCTAGCTAAACAAACTAGATACCTTACAATAATTGATCAAAAATAATAGTCACATGCGCGGTATGAACGTATTTTACTAAGAACATTGCTTGCAAATGGTCGCTCCCAATCCATTTATGCAGCACATAAGCTTTCGAGCTAAGTTAGGATAAAGTAAAATGTCATAAGAGCGCTGCTTATTATTAAACTCGCAGAGCGCCCCCATTATCTTTAGATTACATGCGATTGTTAGAACATTTCCACTTTTCTAGATTAAGTAAGACCTAGTTTCATCAGTTACCTATATACGAGTATACATTCTACTTGTAGTTTATTATAGCTGTATTTATATTTTCTTCTCTGAGATACTGTGAATTTTCCTATCTTATCTTATCTTACCTAGGCTATATCACGCCTACTAAGAAAGAAGAAGACAGAAGATTACTACATTTACTGATTTAAACTGAAAATATGTACAAGGTTCCTATTCCTATAAATATATGAAACCAGAGGCATTTATATATGATTATTATTTTTTTCAGATACAAATAGAGACCTACCTTGGCAGTAATGAACTAAAGAAGATTCCGGAACAAAGCAAGGAAACAACGAGATGATTACAAATGAAATAAAGTGACCTTCTACAGCCAGCATCTTGAAAAAGCCCAACTTGGGATAAAAATAATATTATTCAAAGTGAATAAAGTTTATTTACACCTATCCTTAGATTTCTGATAATAAATGGCTTTCGTCGTTTGTTATTGTTTAAAACCTACTAATATAATTCAGTGGCGATATATTTATACTAGTCTATCTCCACCAGCTGTCCCTAAAATTTGAATGACTTTCCTATTTAAAAGCTCTAAGTATGTTAAAGAAATGAGAATAAGACCCACATATAACAAGTAATATTAAATTTTCTTCCTTTCCCAATATCCTACAAGAGATTCAGACTCCTAGAAACAGACTCCTTACATGTTTAAGTCCATGAAATAATTTGCAAGACTATGCTTATGATGGTGGCGCCATCTGAGCGAGCACCATGTCCACATGCACAGAATTTATGTCGATTCAGTGTTGCCATTTTAAACGAATTTTATATAAATGGGGAAATGAATTTCCGCAATATGTTGTCTTAAATATCTGACAGCCTACCGCGAACATCAAGAATCGAAACTTCGTTATCTCCCTCTCTCTGTCGCTCTTACATATGCAACTAGATGGTCAAAGCGGTTCGCAATTATAGACCTAGCTTATAAAACTTATGAATTAGTCCACTGAATGAATGCTTTATTGCACACAAAATAAATTACAACACAATATAAAAACATAATGCGCATAAAAAGAGGCAAACAATAGGCGGTCTTATTGTTGATAAGCAATCTCTAAATGTAAATTCAATGAAAAACAATGTGAGAAAATTCTAAACGTAACATGATTAGCCCTGTAGGGCTGTATGGGAACTAAGAAGTTTTAGACCTGCAACCCCGGGTTTTTGCATGTCAATGTAAGTACGCAGGCACGTTTGCTTTTCGAACCTTTGCTCTGTAAAACATTTCTTCTATTTCAGTAATATTGATATGAATAGTGTATAAGAATGATGAAGTACCGCGTGTTCTATTGGAAAAGTGCCACCGCTATGAAGTATTGGGTGAAATAGATAGATTTATTTATTTCTTGTAGAAAACCACACAGTATTTTATATCATAAAATAAAATGGATTCACTTAAAGATCGTCAATTACAATACAATAAAAAAATAATCAATCAAAAAAATGTACAGAAAAAAAAATGTCAGTGGTAAAATATAAAGAACGTCAACAGGGATTTTGTGTATGTATACATGTCTAGAGACCCTAGGTAGTGGTATATAAATATTAAAAAATAAAAGAAAAATGTCTAAACCTAAAACAAGGTCGACCAATTAAAAATAACAATATAAACAAAAATTACGTTAAAATACTCTATAAAAATAATTAACATTTTGCAGTTCTTTTAAATTCTGCAGTGAATTCTTCGACAGAATATAAATTCCTAGACAATAAAAGTTCCTTTAGTCGGTGTTCAAATTTATTATCGGAAGTTTCATTTCTGAGAGTTGCGGGAGTTGGTAGACTTTCATAAAATTCCGGGCCTATTACACGCGGGCACTTGTCGAGTAATGCAAGTCGACGCTGGACGGGTTGTAGTCGCCCGGTCTGGCGGATTATTCTGCCAGGCATATTTATACGCTTAAATGAATTTATATTTCGACGCGTGAATATTATAATCTCATAGATATACAGTGAGTAATGTGTCAGTATTTTGTATTTTTTGAATAACTCTCGACATGGGTACCTTAGGTGTACACCAGCTAATGTTCGTACGGCTCGTTTTTGTAATAAAAACACTCTTTTCGAGTCTGTCGAGTTCCCATACAAAATAATACCGTATGACATCAGCGAAAAAAAATATGCGTAGTAAATTTGAAGCAGTGCGTCACTAGATAAGATCGGTTTTAATTTGATTAACGCAAATATAGCACTGCCCAGCCTGGCACAAAGATTTTTAACGTGCTCTTTCCAGTTCAGGTTTACGTCAATTGTAAATCCAAGGAACTGGCATGATTCACAGTTCGGCATCGGACTCTGAATTAGCGGGATGTCTGTGTTCCCTCCGGCTGAGAACAACATCACGTTGGACTTCGTGACGTTGAGGATGAGCCTGTTCGCCGAGAACCACTCGTGAAGTTGGTTGCATGTCTGCGTTATTTTTTGTTCGAGCTGTGAGTACGTAGGTGCGTTTACTATTACAGTGTTGTCATCGGCAAACAGTACTGCCACCCCTTCAGAAATGGTAGCAGGAAGGTCGTTTATGAACATCAAGAACAGGGTATTCCCGAGCGACGAACCCTGTGGTATTCCTAGCTCAAGAGAACCTACCCCAGACTTCATGCTTTTACCTTCAATTTTTACCTCCACCGTTTGCTGCCTATTCTTAAGAAACGATGCGAATAGTTTTTGAACGCTGTTTTTGATTCCATACCGCCCTATCTTTTTTATCAAGAGTTCATGACTAATCACATCGAACGCTTTGGATAAGTCACAGAATACCCCTGCTACTTTATTTTTTATATCCAACGCTGTTGATATACAATCGTGAATCTGTAACGCAGCTGTAGTGGTGGACCTATTTTTTCTATATGCAAATTGTCTGTCTGTTAGTAAGTCATTTGTCTCGACATGTTGCATTAGGGATTGTGATAATATAGATTCGATTAATTTTGAAATATTTGGTACAATCGTGATCGGTCTATAATTGTCAACGGCACACTTTTCTCCCTTACCCTTATAAACTGGACACACTCGGGTACTCTTCAGAACATCGGGGTATATACCACATTTAAACATAGTGTTTATCAATTTTACTAATAAACCCGCGATGACCGGAATTGAGTATCCTGAAGGAGTTCTTGTCATAAAAACCCTTCGCGGCCAGTTGGTACTGTTTATAAACATTCAAAGCTTATAACCAGTGATTTCTGTGCTTTATTGTTGTTTAAACAGGGGAACATAAGTGCAACTAGAAGCTATGCTATAGCTATTATGTTCTAGATATCACACAAAGCAAAAATAGGTAGGAATAATGGAGTTTTAAAAGTTATTTTGTACCATGCATTTCAAACCCACATTCTATGGTACTGTGATAAAAACTGAATAAAATATAAAATAAACATGAAGGATGCCTCAGAATTACAGAGAGTTATGTAAGTTATCCTTCTTTGAACGCAAGTCACTGAGATATTGAAGAATTGGTATGTATGTATGTATGTATCACTTTATTGCACATAAACAAGTAGGTATAACATAAAAAAAAACAGTAACATATATAAAAGATATGCACAAAGGCGAGCTTATCCCTGATAGGGATCTCTTCCAGCCAACCCAGTTATTGTATTGGTAATAGATAGTTATAGTAATTGTGTTTCGAAAGTCAAAAAGAACAGCCAGTTTCTATTTCCATTTCACAAGCAACAAAATTGCAGCTAAGAAGCTGCTTAAATCCTGGTAATACGGACAATCAAAATTGTACCTCCCGCTCATAACCCCTTATAAATTAAACGTATGGAGCGCGAAGTCCTTTAACATGACCATAGTGATTCGTCTAGTTTATCTTTTTAGGGTTCCGTACCTCGAAAGGAAAAAACGGAACCCTTATAGGATCACTTTGTTGTCCGTCTGTCTGTCTGTCTGTCTGTCTGTCTGTCTGTCTGTCTGTCTGTCAAGACCATTTTTATGAGGAACGCGTGGAGGTATCAAGCTGAAATTTATATCAAATACTCAGGTCTATTGTCCCTTGGAACTGTGAAAAACTCAAACTTAAAAGCCAACGCAATCAAGAGATACAGTCGTTTATGCTGCAAATTTTAGAGTTTTTCGGCACTCGCAAAACCTACGGGGTACTTCCCGTGAACTCAGAAACTTGAAATTTGGCAGGAAGCAACGTCATATAGCATAGACAATGGAAAAATTACAAAAAGTAGACATTTTAAGTAACATCATACAAAATTTTTTTTTTTAAATTTTAAACTTACTACCTTTTTCCTCGGAAACGCGTGGAGGTATTAAATTGAAATTCATGTCAAATACTCGGAACTATGGAACCTTTCGGATGTAGCAAAACCAAACTTTTATGTCAACGCAATCAAAAGAAATAGCAATTTAAGTCGCATATTTTGAAACTGAGTACTCGCAAGAAACTCAAAACCTAAAGGGTACTTCCCGTAAACTCAGAAGCTTGAAACTTGGCACGAAGAAACTTCATATAGCACAGACAAAGGAAAAATTACGAAAAGTGACATTTTTAGTAAAATAATGCAAAAAATATTTTTTTTAATTTTAAACTTACTACCTTTTTCCTCGTAAACGCATAGAGGTATTAAATTGAAATTCATATCAAATACTCAGGTCTATAATACCTTTCAGCTGTAACAAAATCAATTTTCTATGTCAATGCAATGGGTGAACTTTTACTTATATACCTACAGGTTTGTACGGAACCCTCGGTGCACGAGTCCGACTCGCACTTGGCCGGTTTTTTTATATAATTAGGACCCTCCGAAGTGTTCCGTATAACTCAAATTCTTTTAATGTAACACTGACAAATTTTTTGAACTTTCTACTTATATTTCAATTTTGAGAGATTGATTTTATAGTGAAGTTACCTGATGAAAGTTTTATTATTAAGAAGTCAATGATGAATATAGATAATCAGAGAAATTACAAGTTCATTATAAAAATAGTTGATTTTACAGATTGTAGAGTAGCATATTGACTCGTCGTGGTAAAAAAAAATAGTAAATAGTTTATAAAATATTATTTATTTAAAATATAATATCAACAACCGTCCCTAATAAGTAATCGTTTAACATGACAATAAAAGGAACTTATAGTTTGCATGGACATTTCCCTTCCAAACCCCTTATCCTCCTAGCTAGCTAATAATATTTGTCTTCATCATCATCATTTATTTAAGAGCCATGCTCTTGTCGGTGGAGTAATTTCCAATCCTCTCTTTTTTGAGCCAGCCTTTTGATTTCCTCATACGAGGCCTCACTCTTAATTTGGCTGAGATACGTGGTCCTAGGCTTTCCAGAGCCTCTCGTCTCTTCAATTCTACCTTCCATAATTTTTAAGAAGAAGTCGTCATGCCTTAACAAGTGGCCTAGCATCTTGCCTCTTCTGATCCTAATGGTGTTTATTAGACTACGCTTCTCCCCTACCATACGTAAAACCTCTTCATTCGTCTTTCTGTCGGTCCAGCTTGTCTTGGGCAAAATATTTTATTGACTACATCCTAATAATGCAAACTCCAACTTATTGTCATGGACGGATGATGTATGATCACGCTAACCTAATTACCCAATTTATTTTGTATTATTGTTATTAGGTATTCCTAAACTCCACAAAGTATTTAATTAGCGTTTCGAGGCATACTTTCAAATGAGAAGAGACGCTAAAACAAACTAAATAATATCAATCTTTTTGAATGCCCAATATTTATTCTCAACATATTAAAAACTGATATTTCTAGGTATATCTAAAACAAAGGCAAAATACTAATGTAGTGACTTAAACAGAAGAGTCAAACCAGTGATTTACAGCATCAGTTTGATGTATTCCCAACGCACTGCATCGTTTGGCGTCAGGAGCAAGCCAGTCGTCCATCTCAAACTGACTTACTATCCCAAGATAAAAATGAATGTGACCGGACACTTTATTCCAGATACCTTGCCTTCGCAATAAAAACCTAGAAATATAGAATTTCAAAGATTTGCTTTTAGAACAATGATCTCATTTACTCAATACCAATAGATTTCAAAGTCAAAAACCCACCATATAATATATTGCTTTAAAGAACCACCTGATTTCAATAAAATCATGAAAACCTGAGGAAGAAAAACCCTACCTACTTTCCCAGAAAGTGTGTGTGACTCTACCCTAATCTATTGTTCCTAATCTAGTACATCCAAAATACCAGCCGTTCTTACCATCAGCTTAATACTTTGAAATATACATAATGTATCCCTATAGAATCTGTACAGTTCGATGGGCGAAGTCGAGATAGCAAAATGTTAATGAGTCCCCCATTCACGGCCGCAGCCAGGGTGGTGAATAGTAACTCGGTCCTATCCGGTGTATATAAATAAATATAGAAACATATTTAACAAGACCTGGCACCAATTACTGCAGACATTAGCGGGCATATCCCGAATGGCCAACTTAGTATACAATTATGTAGCCCCCGCCTTTGCCTAACAGCTGGACTTCGGAACCAGGGATAGCACCTTAAGAGGTGTTTCAACCCTTATGTTGGTAAAAAAGGATTGCCAAGCACCATCAACTTGGAAACAAAACGGAACCCAGGCTAGCCACGCTTGTCACCGTGAGGTTATAGCTAGCCTGTCAAACGACTGATGTCTGGACAGTTTCTAGCTTTTAAAATATAACAAAACACATACAGCCTTATTCATAAAAAGTTACAACCTCCTTCAAACCTACTTGAAGTCCGGAAGCCTAAAAACGTTATTTATAAACGTTATTTATCTCTACACAACTCTACAAACCTATTGCAAATGCTCGAAAAGTTACAGGACCCAGGACCCTTCTTTATCTCCTCGATAAGGATCAAAATGGCCGCCATAATATTGAACAGCTGATTTTGACACTAGCGACACCGAACACAAATCAGAAGATTTCTACTGAATGGAAGTTACTCTATCGTTACAAGTTTTATGTTTTGTGAAAAATAATATTATTTATTGTAATAAATAAAAAAACCTTTAATAGATAAGTGACTGTGAACTTTTGAAGTGAAATTGTTACTATAAAATGCCAATTCAGGCAATGGAGCTTGTGAATAGGTACAACTACGAAAACCGATTTTGGAATATGTATCATAACATAAGGTAAGAAAGAAGTGTGTGGGTGAGCATATTTGTCATTTACTATCAACTTGTCGTATTAGTATATACTTTACACTGCAGGTCAGGGGTCAGGATGTTATTTATAGAAATATATAAGTAAAGCATCATTTTCAAGCCAAAAAAGTAGGCACCATTCATCGCACTGACAGTATTGCATAATATTGAAACCGAGCAAAACTACCTAGTTCCAAATAAAAAGAGTAAATTAAAGTTTCATTCTTCTTCTTTGCCATTACACTCTTTACAGAGTGGTTGTGGCCATCATGTTGGATTCTGAGTGCGAAAGTTTCATTAGTCATGAAATAAGAAGCAAACAATTTTCACCTATTTAGGTTAGTTTTGGTCTCAGGTAAGTAGTTAGTAAAGTAGTTGCAACAGATTTTCTATTAGGAGGCAGATAGGTTACCATTGGGACCTAATCTAGTTTATGCTTAACATGCTTAACCGTTTGAACGCTAACAACACCTAAAGGTATCATGAGTTCTCATGCTCACAGCGCCAAGAGCAAGCAGAGAGCAAGAGCAGTCAAAGTGTAACCTTCATACTTTCAAGTAAGGTTTATATTGGGTTACTTGCGCTAGTAAAATTTGCGTGTGAGTGATATGTTACAGTTTGACGTATGGCGTTCAAAGGGTTAACATACCTGATATAAAACAGCCTCCAACCAATCTTTAGATGAACTCAATACCTAACCTAACTTCTTACTAATGGTGTCAGTCAACATATTTAATTTGAAGCTAAACATCGCACTATTCTTACTTTAACTGGTAGTATATGAAAAAAATATGTGGAATAGATATACATTCATCTTTAATTAAAGATAATGAAGTGGTATTTTTAAAACAAGTATTAACCTTTTGACCGCCGAGCATTGAACAAAAATGACGCGCCACCGACGCCACGTAATCGCGTTTTGTCAAGCGAAATTTAACTTTGCGGAAGCCCGCGTAGGTCCCTATTGCATTACAAAGCCTGTCGGCTGTAGCCGTCGTTGGCGTCCATGGCACAACTATTTGATGTCGGCCACAGCCGACTGTGGCGGTCAATAGGTTAAAGCGGCAATCAATGCACATACATTACTGATTTTGTTCATTACAATTCAACCACAGAGGTATAGTTTGGGAAAACTATAATTATTGCAACATAAATGTGTTATTTTATTACCAAAAGGTTAGCCTACAGCAGCATAACTATCAACACTTAAGAGTAATGAAAATGGATAGGTATAATTTGTATGCAAAACACCTTATAGAATTACCCATTTTCATTTCTCTTGCTAAGATTAAGCTCTTGAATAATAATATGCCACTAAATAAACAGATTCTCCCAGAGAGAAGCATTAAAAATCATTACAAAAGCTTCTTGAAATAAAATATTTTTATTTAGCAAAATTAAACATACAATTCCATAATAAAACAAAGCTAAAGAGTATTATGGGTCTAGAACCAGTAGTTTTGACCAAAATCAGGCTATGTAGCTTCTAATTTTTCTTTTTTATGTTTCAGTTGATTGCCTTGCCGCTAAGGACTGCTTGGTTTGGAATATGTCCGGGGCCGGTAGACTTTTCCTGGATTTGTGTGGATACTTGACCCGGTTGCCCTTTCCTGCTTAATGCTTGACGACTTACTGCCTCAATAATGGCAGTGGATGATGACGGCTGATGATATGTGCTGACCTGAAAAGAATGCAACAAATTTAATTAAATTAATTTTAAACAAACACTTTTTTTTATTTTTAGCCTTCATATATATTATTCCATAGAAGTTTTCTATAAAATTGGCAGAAATCGTTGTGACTACATATTATAACCATAAATTTACATTAAATTGAGAATGACCAACATCCTAAGGTATATATACCTATCACCACTGGTTATTAGTAGTTATTACATAAGTATGTAGTCAAATTTTCATGACAATAAACGGCAGCAATGTAAGTACATCTGCTTGATGCCTTTTATTGTCAGCATCTGACTGATTGACTGAATAATATAGAATTTACAGACATTACAGCATCACAATCTGGAATACCTACTTATATTCTGCAATAATTATGGTGACATTAATAAGGATTTTGAATGAATGTTTCAATACATTTCGCAAATTATCTAACCATTGATTTTTCACTAGTTTAATATCATCCTTCTGGGTATAGTTAGTACACTATTATTTCAATGCATTAACTGTTGGCGATATCAGAGAGAGATAACTGGTTTACAATAAGAATACCTAATGTTATTAGTTGTAACTAGGCACTGGTTGTAAGAATATAATTATTACTGTGAAAATGTCCTGACTTGGGCAGGTATTGTACTTACTTGCAAAAGGAAAAGGTCCATCTTAAAGGTGTTGGTGTTTGTATCCGGATTTTTTTCTTATATTTCGCTCTTGTAATAATACCTGAGGAGGATATATCAGTGATTAGATTAATTAAAAACAGTAAAGGCAAGCAAGAATCAACTTCACATAACCTAATTATAAGTAAATAAATTGGTATTCTTACCTTGTATTGTAGTCAACTGTGCAATTATTACTCCCATTTTTTGTTGCATTGATTCGTCTTTTCAATGCAAGGGCTTTTTGAGTTAGATTACATTTATCTAAACTAGTATTTGCATTTATTCGATTCTATTTCGCCGATTTCCCGCTCCTTACTGACATTTGCTGTCAAACTTTTTTTTTTTATTGCGATTGGGATACGATTTTGTCTATTATTTTGCCAAGAGTGCCAACATAACGAGTCGAATCAATGAAATTACTATAGTAGGCTTATGGAGGGATTATAAATCACACATTTCTTAAAACGTCATTCAGGCTTATATAGCGTTTTAACTATATGATGGTTAAAACCTCATTTAAGGATTTTTTATGAATAAGGCTGTTAGACTTTAAGTTTACATAAAAGGAATAAGAAACTAAAACAATAAAGTGAAACATTCCACATATATCTGATGTCAAAGTTCCCCGCTACAGAAACCTCGCTGGTTCCTGAATCGGAGAACAGAAGACTCGTCTCCACTTGTTTACAACAGCATTACGACAATATAGTTATTGCACATAAAACCAAACACAGAGATAGAAAAATATAGCAGAATTTTGCACTTACCACTAATTTAATAAACCAGAGTCACTTGTCGGTCCGAGCGTAGAGATTTGAATGAATCCTTGAAGCCCCCACCGTTCGCTTTTATACTAAAATAGTGGTGTATAATACCGGCGACGCTCATTGGTTCCGTCTAAAGTGCTTGTGTATTGGTTGTGCCTAATAGCGACATTTCATACAATAATTGTCTTCTCTAATGGTCATGCGTAACTTGCATACGCAATGAGAATGTCTAGTCGACATATCGTCGTTTAATTTCTTAAATGACGTAACGACGTTATGCAATTTCAATCAGTTTCCAGCCATATTGTATTACTTATAGGGTTCAATTTTGTTTAACACCTGTTTCATGTAACACTGACAGTCAACTACAAACGTCAAAACCAGTGGCACATCCGCGCCATCTAGGCTATTTAATTGAATTTTTACAAATGCTCAGATAACTACCCCGTACGTCACAGATATTACTTAAGTCACCTCAGTAGTTCATGTTATTAAACGAAAGGTGTCACTACAATACTTGTAAATGTTTGATTTCCATAACTCTCGAATTTATCATTAACACGTTCCCTGTGCATGCATCACATGTGTAGCATTTGAAGGTATTGATGATACGTGAATGCTGCACATATGATGCACGACCCTATTTAAACATAAGGACAATTTGAAATCTGCACGTACGAGCTAAGCAACGTCAACTTGCTTGCACGTATCGGCTATGAAAAATTATAATTTGAAACTAGGTAAAGAGGCACTTTATAGAATGTTGCCAGGCTATCGAGTGTACCTATATACCAAAAAATTGCACGTGTGGGGTGAATACCTGTTCTTAGCTGCACAGGTAACGTGTTAAGACCTCGTAGTATATTTAGTTAAATAGGTCAGCAAAATTTATTGTTATATTTTTATTATAGTAAATAAGTATGAGGAAAGCCCCCATCTAGTCACAATATACTGTGTTAGGCCTTCCCCTGAAACGGCCTGAAAATGTATTTCTGGCCGCTGAAATCGGTAGTAACTGGGAGGAATTTTCAATTCTCGGATATGTGTTAGGCCTTCCCCTGAAACGGTCAGAAAACATTTTTCAGGCGCCTAAAAACGGTGGTAACTGGGAGCAATTTTCGATTCTCGGATATGTGTTAGGCCTTCCCCTGAAACGGCCTGAAAGCATGTTTCAGACGCCTGAAAACAGTGGTAACAGGGAGTATTTTCTGATTTTCTGATATGGGTTAGGCCTTCCCCTGAAACGGCCTGAAAATGTGTTTCAGCTTCCTGAAAACGGTGGTAAGGGAGTAACTTAACTTTAAAATTATTAAAAATATTTTTATTATATGCTGTAACAAAAATTTACGGTTTTCGCAACTTTACCTTTATTTATCTGTGGTATACGACGTTACTTCGTACCAAATTTCAAGATTCTGAGTTCACGGGAAGTACCCTGTAGGTTTTGATTCCCTTGCGAGTTTCGAAAATTTGCGGAAATTTTCGACATAAACGGCTGTATCATTTGATTGCGTTGGCTTAGAAGTTTGAGTTTTTCACAGCTCCAAGGGACAGTAAACCTGAGTATTTGATATAAATTTCAGCTTGATACCTCTACGCTTTCCTGAGAAAAATGGTCTTGACAGACAGACAGACAGACGGACAGACAGACAGACAGACAGACAGACAGACAGATGGCATCTGATTGCCGCTATTTTGGATTATAAGTGCTAAAATATCTTCATTGACACTCGTGCAATCAAGACGAATCGATTGACGTAAGAATCATGTAAATAGGCCTACGCGTTTTGCCTCTAGAGTGCCACAAAGGAACAAACATACATCCATACTAATATTATAAATGGGAAAGTGTATGTGTGTGTTTGTTTGTCTGTCTTTCGCGGCAAAACGGGGAGACGAATTGACGTGATTTTTTAAGTCACTCTCCATCCCTTCAACTATCTCCATGGTTGCAAGCAGTATTACGGGGGGTAATCAGGAAAGGGGAACCGTGTTACCCCGAATTTAACGCGAGCGAAGCCGCGGGCAAAAGCTAGTACATACATACATAGACTGGTAAACACATTACCCTCCTATGCGACGCGCAGTCGGGTAAAAATTTGTATTATATGTAACATTTTTGTTCCTTGTGGTATACATTTCTATAACTTTTATGTAACTGTGACATAAACGCGTAATGTTGCGTTTATGTAACATAAGCCTTAAATCCGCCTCTACCCATGTGATATAACTGTTTATAAATATGTAGCATTGTGGCAGTAGAATTAATTTAAACAGCATTAACTTATTCTAGGCAATCACAGGGAGGTCACATTACGGGGCATTGCCGTACCTTAAAACACTAATGACCTAAATAACACATACCCATTCTCACTTAGTGGACGGCACCGACTGAGTGGCGGGGAACAACATAATGGTGTTCCCAATAAAGTGGCCAGGAACGAAAAAATTACCAGAAATAGGGGGTTACAAACGGTTTTATATCTTCTCCCGCTTTTCAACTGACCCCAATGCCTATTAAATTAGTTTTTTGGGCATAACTTGAAAACCCCTTAACCGATAATTTTCACAACAGTTTTCGTTGAAACTATATTTAATTTTCAAGAGTCATTACGAACCGTCTCGCACGCAGGCTAGATGACTTACAGCCTCCCGAACAAGCCGGTTTCCGAAGAGGCTTTAGTACCGTAGACCACATCCATACGCTCCGTCAGGTCATACAGAAGACTGAGGAGTATAACCTGCCCCTCTACTTAGCGTTCGTGGACTACGAGAAAGCCTTCGATTCGATCGAAACCTGGGCTGTACTAAAATCTCTCCAGAGGTGCCAAGTGGACTATCGCTATATCGAAGTGCTGAAGTGTTTGTACGAGAACGCCACTATGTCAGTCCGACTCCAGGACCAGAACTCGAAGCCTATTCCGTTGCAGCGGGGAGTCAGGCAAGGAGATATTATTTCTCCTAAACTGTTTACCGCTGCACTGGAGGATTTTTTCAAGACTGGACTGGAGAAGGCTAGGCATCAACATAAACGGCGAGTACATCACTCACCTTCGGTTTGCTGACGACATAGTAGTCTTGGCTAAGACCATGGAGGATTTGAGTACGATGCTCGATGACCCCAGTAAAGCCTCCGAGCGAGTTGGTCTAAAGACGAACATGGATAAGACGAAGATCATGTCAAATACCCATGTAGCGCCAACTCCCGTTACAATCGGAGACTTTACACTCGAAGTTGTGGTCGATTATATATACTTAGGACATACTGTCCAGTTAGGTAGATCCAACTTCGAGAAAGAGGTCAATCGACGAATCCGACTCGGTTGGGCAACGTTCGGGAAGCTACGGCACATCTTTTTGTCCAATATTCCGCAGTGTCTCAAGACGAAAGTCTTTGACCAGTGTGTGTTGCCAGTGATGACATATGGTACTGAAACGTGGTCGCTTACAATGGGCCTCATAAGAAAGCTCAAAGTCACCCAAAGGGCAATGGAGAGGGCTATGGTTGGAGTTTCTCTGCGTGATCGCATCAGAAATGAGGCCATCCGCAGCAGAACCAAAGTAACCGATATAGCCTTCCGAATCGCTAAACTAAAGTGGCAGTGGGCGGGGCACATTGCTCGTAGAACCGATGGCCGTTGGGGCGGAAAGGTTCTCGAGTGGCGACCACGAACCGGAAGGCTCAGCGTGGGTAGACCCCCCGCAAGGTGGACTGATGACCTGGTGAAGGTCGCGGGAGTCCGCTGGATGCGAGTGGCGCAGGACCGGTCATTGTGGCACTCTTTGTGGGAGGCCTATGTCCAGCAGTGGACGTCTTTCGGCTGATATGATGATGATGATGATGATGATGGTGATATATATAATTTTTTGAATCTCCGGTTTAAAAGATACAGGGGGTTCTTGGGGGAAGGACACAATTTTTTGGACTTTCGGGGCCATTATTTCTGAAAATATTTGCTAATTCAAAAATGTTCAAACAAGCCACATTGTTATTTTTAAAGACCTATAGATTAATGTGCAAAACGTTCATATTTTTGTACATTTAGTTACATGTATGGACTCCCACCTCCACCCAATTTTTTTTTCATCAAATTTACTACAAACTAAGTAGCGGCAAAATACATCTTATGTTTAAATTGTATTACGAATATTACGATACGTCTTATAGTTTTCGAGTAAAATGGCTGTGTCATAGGGAGGGACGGACGGACGAACGGACGGACGGACAGACAGACGGGCAGACGGACATGACAAAACTATAAGGGTTCCGTTTTTGGCATTTTGGCTACGTAACCCTAAACATGAATGATGTTGAGTCACATAACCCTAACCAAAAACGGCAACCATAATAATGTCTAATCTATTTTGGAGATAAATCGGAACAATCATTTGCAGGCAAAAACAAATATACACAACAAACAAAGCTCAGATTGAATTTTGATTTCTTTTAAGTGTTATGAGACACAGAGAGAGAGACGTGTGTATAATACTGAAAAATCCCTAGATATCAATAAATGTATGTAAGGTAAGATAGTTATAGTTACGTACTTAGGTACTATGATAATGACAGATGGGTTATGTACGCTCCAAAAGCGAAGCACTTAAAATGAGTGAGATCAAACAATTTTCACTAGTCGGGCACCGGCCAGCGTGAGATGCGTACGTGCCAATGAGCTCCCGTTACCCGCTTGAGAAAGAGACAAACTGTAATTTCAAACAACGAGAGTGACAAAGATATCATGATTGTCAAAATAGATAAACATAACAGAATCGTTGCGAGGTTATGAAATAACTCTGGAAGTATTTTTTCTTCTTATTTTGTTAGAGTATAACCCATCCAATATCATTGCTTAGGTACGGTTTGTTTTTCCCTTAAAATCAACTGATAGGTATAGGGCATTACTAGCCAATGTTATAGATATGTTAAAAAAATTGTAAATAATTAATAAGTAACAAGGTAAAAAAACAGGTCAGTTAGACAATACGATATCTCTAACAATTATAGACTGTAAAACTGTGATTGGTTTAAAAATGCGCATTATTTAGATAAGAAGAGTTTTTATGTGGTATTTTTTTTTACTTCGTATGTATATTTCCTACTACCTTGTTGAGCGTGCGTGTAACGTGTAATTAAAATGCTTGTGATCAGTTGAGATTCTACTCACCTGGTAGCTACTAACACAAGCCAACTCGGAAAATAATAATAAATAATATTTTGCTTGTACATGTTTCTGAACGCAACCCCTAAACTTCTCGTGCATTATGGCCTGTCGTAATACGTGTAACATTGAAGATTTAATATCCTTTATTACTTTTCTGTAAACGCTCGAGAACGCTGGCGCGGTATTATCTTACGAAAAAAGAATACCTACTTCATGAAAATTTCATGAAGTAGGTATTTAATAGTGCCTATACACAAAAAATACATTGTGTGGTTTTATGAAACCACGATGCAAGTGAAACTTTGCTATGATAATTATAATTACGCTTAGAAATTGGTGTCTACTTGGTTTGTAGCAATCCAGGCATTGAAACAATAAGCGGCCTTGATTTAATTCTTGCTTTCAGCCCCACTAATTCGTGACGTAAGTACTGTAGATTGCGCTTTGCAGACTTTGAAAATCGATGTTTTATTAATACTTCGAACATATAAATATCCATTGCTGGAATAAAAATGTACAATATTCATAAATAATACCTAGTACACTGGTGGAGGATGCCAGAGGAAAAATGAATTGCCCCATTTATTTATGTATTTTGGTATACATTTCCGCTCTCAGCTTAAATGGCTTCCGATCCGCCGTCGCCGTGACTCTCATATTCTCTCACTTCTTTATGGTATTCTTTTTAACCTTGCTACGCCTCCTTATCTTAAAGAGCGATTCAAACGTCTCTCTTCTATCAGGTGTTCTTTGACTCATATTCTTGCTCTTCCTTCATCCACCTCAAAGTTTTACAGCAACTCCTTCACCTTCCAAGCTGTTCGCTTGTGGAATGCTTTGCCCGTGGATATAAGACTAGCGAAATCTCTTCCCTCTTTTAAAAATCAGTTGAAACTCTATTATTTGTCTCTACCTTCATTTGCCAATATATTATGTGTATGTAAAAAAAAAAAATGTTTATTCCCGATACGGCTTACAATTTTTTTACAACAGTTCTTCTGCCACACCACAGTGTGGTTTGTTGGCAGACGAGGCTCCAGTTTACAAATTCTATAGTAAGCTATATATATATTACATAATATTTCCACCACCACCGACAAAACAGTAACACCTGACTGACCATTGATAGACCCTATCCCAGTGTAATAACTGTTATAATATAACTTATATATATGTATGTATAAGTATGATATTTGTATGTTTTATTTATGTATTTTTAGTTAGTTTTTAATATTTTTTTAGAAATTTGTAGGAGTTTGTGTGTTGCTGCGTAATTTGCTCTCTTTACTTTAAATTCTTTGCAGTACCTGTTATTTAAAATTAATTCTTCATTTCCTGATACCCAAAGGTTGTCTGGGAGAGATCGCGTTTTAGCGATAAGACCGCCTGTTGTTACCTTATTTTAAGTTTATTGTACCATTATTTTTATTATTCTTGTATTTTTGGTGCAATAAAGAATATTTACCTAGTCGGTTACTAAGTTCTGTTACTAGAGTTTTCACTAAATAAATAGGAATAGGTAGCAACATTTTAATTATTAACGTACATAATTTAAAAGCTTATTTAATAGTCAATAGATTACAATATATTGAATTGAAAATTATTGTCGCAGTTTTTCATAATTCTTTATAACACTCGGAAAAGGGCGTGAAATATATACGTCAAAATTACGCTCCTTGGTCGTGTTGATTTAAATCCTATTTATTTTTAATCACCTTTAAGACGCATCAGTCTTACACAATTCGGTAGCTATATTATTTAGCTTCAATTTGGTATATGTATAGTTCACGTGGGGCTATCCCATAAAATACTAGACTATACGTTGTAAGTCTGCTTGTTCCATAGCAGTCTAAATCTATGTCTTTTGTGAAAAACTTAGAAATAGGCAATATATCAAATGAGAATATCTGTGGAATAGAATCGCAAGAAAATTAAATGGTGGTCACGCAATTACCTCTAATAAACAGGTTTCTTACAAACAAGCAATGGAACCTTCTAAACAAAAGTGCAATATTTTTTGATGCACTTTTGTAAAGTGTAATTTTCTTAAATTTACCGCGTGTTTGCGTCTTCAGGCAATCTTGTGCTTTAAAAGGATTTTCAATAAATTTCTCATCTGATTTGTGTATTATTATACCATATTATGTTCATTAGAAATTAGGCTATTAAATAATTACTTTAATTTTTGATTTTCTAACTTTATTTTATATTTTATCAGTCAGAAATCTGGTAACAGAACTTAGTAACCAACTAGGTACTTACTTACTTACTTACACGTAAAATAATGACGTACCTGCTTCCGCCGTTGTACTCTGGAGTTGAAGGCATCCATATCCTACAAAGACTGCTTACCATCAAGCGGGCCGTATGCTGGTTTGCCATCGTCATGGTGTAAAATGCATTTTGTCATCATGGGGGTATATTTATGGTGTATTCCAAGTGTGTAAACGAATAGGTAGTGAACGTTTGTCTGCAGGCACTTACGCAACGTAAAGTAATACATTTGCAAATCGGTTACGTGTAACTTGTATTTTTCTATTATTATTAGAAATATTTTGCAATAGGTCGCAGATCATAATTTCGGGTCATTGCACTCAGTCGTTATTAACTGTATAATCATTTAGGTGGAAGTGCTCTCAAATCGCTATTTACTCAAGACTTATTAAACAAGAACTTAAATTCTAGTTGAACAACACCTAAGATACGCAGTTGAAACGATCTGTAAATATTTCAAGTTGAATCCTAATATTGACTGCAACTGCACAGAAAAGCCAAAATGAATTTAGCCTAGTAGGCCGTAAATCCTTAAATATTAAAACTGAACTAGTGACCGTAGATCCGGCAAGGCGTCGGAAAGATGAAAACATTTAGGTACGAAATCCAAAAATGAGATCGAATTAAATCGAGAATCGTTTTGCAGTGGTTTTTACAAACAAACAAAAAATAAACATGCATAAATTTTTATACAAACTAGTCTGACGTAGGTACTTAAAAAAAAAACAAAATCTTAAGTTGTTACGGATTTTTTATCAATATGGTCTACTTTCGTGATCAATTTTTTATACCATGAAAATAAACGGAGGGGAATGGTCAATTTTCGCTTTTTTTCTTAAAAAAACCTACGCAAACTATACCTTGTTATATATCAATTGAAAGGGTTAGATGTGAAAACTACATATATATTACTTTTATAAATTTAAGATTTATAGTCTTGAAGTTATTAAAGAAAAAAAGCGAAAATTTACCATTCCCCTCCGTATCTCTGAAACCGATGAACCTACATTTTTGAAAAAAATACATAAAATAGCTCTTTACCAAATCACAGAAAAAACAGTAAAAAGTCTGCAGTCAAGCGTGAGTCGGTCTTAAAAATAAACTTCGTTAAAATCGTGTTATGTATATGAAACCCTCAGGGCGCGAGTCCGACTCACACTTGGCCGGTGTTTATTATTTACTATAATGGCACCTAAAAACTTAAAAATCGTACAAAAAACTACTCCATAATTAGGCCCATGCCTCTCATAGTATGATCAAATTGTAGTTAAAATAGTTAGTGTGCTTTAGAATTTTAAGCACAACTTTTATAGTTGTTATCAAATTTTAAAAGCTCAATCATTGATGTCTTTAATGCTATACAAAATAGAAGTGTTTGACAAATTTGTAAACACACGGACACGGTAACTCAAATAATTGTGTTAAATGATGTACGAAGTGAGAAATAATAAAATTAGTAATCGAAATCCAAGTGTCTGATTTTAGATTCCTTAAATATTTATTTCAATACTATGTTCTTGTTGTTTATATTTTCTAAGTGCTTACTTGTAACCTTTCAATAAAAAAGTGACCAACATATGTAGATACTTGTCTATCAAAATAATAACTAAAAACAAACACGTAGGTACACAAAATCATAACTAAAAAATAGGGTCTAACTCCGCCCCCGAAGGTAGTGTGCCCATAAGGCTGGCGGCATTCCCGCGCTGGATCGCAATATGCTGCACAAAGAAGAATGACCCAGCCCTCCGATAACCCGTTGCGTCAACAAGCCGCTTAGCCAGTTCCCCATATACTGTGTGGGCTCCAGGCCCCCAGGGCCCGAGCGTCTCAACCCCAAACGGCTCAAACATGTAGGCAGAATCTATGGCCGCATATTTTCTCCGCTTGACGACAACCCTTGACGAAGTCCCTGAAAGATGGGAGGGCGCAAAGGTGTCAACACACGTGACATCCCACACCAATGGCCGTCCCAGCTTCCAAGGAACGAGTGTCATGCCGTCTGTACTCTTGCCGTCGTCCCTAGCAAGTCCCGCGGGTTCCAAAACTGCAGGCGCTCCGGCAGTAGTAAGCAACACACGCTTCTGCCAGCCGCAGCGACACAGCGAACCTAAAAGCGTCATTGCTGAGCAAAGTCCCCAGAGTCACTTGTTTATTGAATCGAAGCGGTGCGATTGGACACCTGGATGCGGTATATGAAACACCAATACCTGCTACTTTTGGGATCATTATAACACTTGCGGCCCATGACAGAAGGTGGTGTCCTGTCCAAACTCTGCCAGTTAAATTACCTTATTATTTTGTGAATCATTATGACTTTTCGCCTTATTACTTATTGATTTTGATCACTTTGATTGTCTTATTTAACAGAATTTTTCAAATAACAATGTTAGATTTGGAGTTATCATTTAAACAAATGAAGTTCAATGATTAAAAATAAACTTGAGTTAATAATAATATATTGTATAATTTTGGGACACTTGTATAATCTTGTGATTGACAAGTATTAATACTGGAAATAAATAATTCTACGTGTAATGTTCTATTCTTGTGATATTTATTGAAAATAATATACCTCGCCAAGTTTCGTGCCGGTTCTTCTTGAGGCAGAGGTCCACTTTCCGAACCGGCGGTAAAATCAGTACCGTTTAGATTTGCAATAAATCATTATGTTAAAATATTCATTTGTTTTATCCTTTTTCACCTTTAATCTAACATCAGAAGTTGGTTTGTATTTACGCTCCACACCTATTATAATGTTTTAGTTGTGATACGAATGGGAGGAATTGAGAACAGCCTGGAGCCACCGGACAAGCCGCCGACGTATACCAGAGCCAAACCTGACTACGGTAGCTGACACGATTACTTGTTATAAAAATCTGAGGAACTGAGAACAGCCTGGAGCCACCGGACAAGCCGTCGACGTATACCAGAGCCAAACCTGACCACGGTAGCTGACACGATTACTTGTTATACAAATCTGAGGAATTGAGAACAGCCTGGAGCCACCGAACAAGCCGCCGACGTATACCAGAGCCAAACCTGACCACGGTAGCTGACACGATTACTTGTTATACAAATCTGCTTGTTATATGAACTACCTTCACAAAAATAAAACTTACCCAAGTCTAAATTTTGAATTATAGTGTTTCATATCCCTAAGTTTTCTCATTACACTGAAATAAAGATCTCAGGTTTCTGTGTTGATAATTCCTTTTGAGGACATCAGCAAGCAATTTCGTTCTGACCGAAGCTACATCGAAGCCACTGCATTAAAATTAAAGTTCTTGAAAGCTGGAAATCGTTTGATAAACGCTGATAAGTATGCTAGGAGTGACTAGTTAGTAAAATACTACTATGAACATAACCTATATTATGGTATTCGTTTGGATTTGATTTAATCTAGTTTTTTTATGGCATCAGATTGTTTAAAAAATGAACATCATAATATACCGTCATTACATTTCAATAAGAGACGCAAAGATATTGTAGGTATTAAAACAGTACAAAAAAAACACGTATTTTTATCTAGATTCTTTGTCTTTTCGGGCCCATTTTTATACAACAGGTTAAATGCAAAACTAGACATATACCCACTTAGCTATGCCTGTTGTAAGAATACTCAACGACGCGCCCTTCAAAAAATGACGTACGATGATACAGAGAAATTACTATTAGTCGTAAAATTACTACCTACTGTCCTTTGATATTTATTACTTAAGAACCTACTTATTTTGTTAAGGTGATAATACTTTTATTGTGTAATACTTATAGTTTATAATTAAGTGAATAATTAAAAAATAACTAATATTGTCCTTCGCTGCCTGAAACACAGGGAATCCTAGTTCAGGCATTTGTTAACCACGTGTCGTTAAAAAATCTAAGTCTGTAAGAGCAAACACTGTACTATACTTTTCTCAATAAATTATTTGTATTTGTATTACAGCATAAGATAATTACACTTTGCTAAATTTGTCATCTAAATAAATTAGCATTAAACAGTATTTTAATTGTTATAACAAAAGTACTAGTGATCGATATAAATTATGCCAAATAGGTTAAAACAATTCACTGAACACAGCCTCGTTCGTATTAACTCTTCCAAATTTAGCTTGACACCTACTTCAAACATATCAATTTGTAACACATATAAATAATATAATAATTTATTTTATCCTGTTTGAAGTCTGTTTATCTTTTTTTTGTAAAAAGTTTTTGATTTTGCAATAAATCATGATGTTAGGTTTTTTGTTGATAGCTGTTAAACTGTTATACAAATTAGTATAGTAAACGTTTGTATTTTGTACTTCATTAAATAGGTGTAAGGTGCAAAAGTGTAACCAAGTCTTCGACGTTGACTTGACTTTCTTGTTTTTTTTTTTAAATTATGATCGATCTGCATGACTAAGTAGGTCACAGTTTATAGCTAAATAGGAGTAAATGTATGACGGGGTATGTCCTTGGACCCGGGGTATGTCCTTAAATTACGTCCGGACTTGGGTATGATGTCCTTAAACTACGCCAAAAAGAGAGGTATGGACACAGCGAATGTCATCTCGCTCAAATCTGGAGCAGAACCCGACTGGGAAGTACCTCCACCTTACAGAAAACCACAGCCAAATAGCACTAGACCCTACTCAGAGTGTTGTGTTCCTGCTGGAGAGTAAGGTTGCCAAAGAGCTCAAAGAGGACCCAGTGTGTTGACGATGAGGGACCTTCTTGTTCCTTTAGTCATGAACACAGTGAACCCTCCTTTTTGTAAAGGGTCGGCAACGCGCATGTGTCTCCTTTGGAGTTGCTGGCGTCCATAGGTTACGGTATCTGCTTACCATCAGGCGGGCCGTATGCTTGTTTGCCACCGTCGTGGTATTATAAAAAAAATGTTTAGTTACTTTAATACCTATAAAAAATAAAAAAGAAGCATTGCATATTATCTCAATGACCACAGGGCTCTACAAAGAATCAACCCAGAGGTTCCTCCCAATAATCCATTAACCAACCCGATGCGATACCTAATCGAGCGTAACTGTTAACTTCAGAAACGTTACGAATAAAGACATTGCTTTATTCAGCCCTGGAGGCTACTAAATACAATCCAATGACCTAGTCGTCCCTTCTATTAATCTTTTTAACAGCCCTTAAAAAAGATAAAGGTGCCTCTGGACCCTAAAACGGACCTTTTCTCCTCGTGTCTAATTAAAATTGTCCAATTTGTAAGGGGCTCTTAAAGGATAAGCTCGGCTTAGGTGTATTGAGACATCGAATACAATGAACGATATTAAGGTATTTAACATCAATTGAGAGCTTTGTTTTTTCCGGTTCGTTGGTTTATTAGCAATTTAAATCAAATCTAACTAACGTACCCAAATGAATCGAGATAGGTAAAAATTATTTTCAGTTTAGCGTTTTGATTCAAGATCATACATACTACGCGGGCACGCCATGGTTTAGTCATAGCTAAATAATTCTACAACCTTTTGTAAATGAATTAAAGATGAATATGAACTACAATACCGTTTAGTCGCAGAATAAATAATAGTATTTCATACAGAACGGCCACGCTGCGCCCCGCCCCGATTGTAATTACCTCACCCCGCGGCGGCCGATTGGTAGGAAACTAGTAGGTTATCAGTCAGGTTGGTAGCGCGTCGATAAAAAATGCAAAATATCGGTGTATTATCAAACATTATTTACGACAGCAGAAACATGAAAATAATTGAATAACAGTGCCCTACTTACGCACACATTGAGGTGTGTACAGACGTGCCGTGCACACAAATGCGCTCAAACCACTTTTGTAGTATGACGTGTCCGCCCTGTGATTTAGTGAAGATTTCAGTACTGAAATGTGAAGTGTCTGATTAAGTGCAACAATAAATTTACACTACAGAAAATGTTTTAACATATTGCTTCTTTTCTTTTTAGTCTTATCGCCTTCATTAGGAATATCTTCTCTCCAACTAAATCTAAATCTTTATCATTTGTTCTTCGATAAAAGTCCAACTGATACCTTTTTATCCTTCGCTAACATCGAATCTCAAACGCACTAAAATTAAATAATGTTCTGTGTTTGGTACAACGCTAAGTTGATGTAGGTTATAATTTGTAGATGTAAGTAACTAGTAGGTATGCGTTTTATCAATATAGTAGAAAACTTTAGCCTAAACATCTTTTTTATTAAAATAGTACCCTAAGAATAACGCCAAATTGCAAAATTAACAGTAATAGTAACTCTACCACCTTAAGGAAAAAAACCATAACTGCTGATTGGACGGCAGTTGCCTTCGGTTCCCCTTTTTTATATAGAAGTATTCTTGACTCTGCCCAGGTTGATGTATTAATAAATAAGTACCAATGTAATGTAACTTGACATCTAATATTTTAAATATTATAAATAAATGACTATGACTATGACTATGATCAGGATGGAGTAGCCATGTCTGTTATTTCCGATACAAAAAAAGTCTGCCGATTTTTGCGGGGAAGGGGAACGTCAAATGTATACTACTACTCGTACGTAAAGCTGCGTCAGATAAACGTCAGTCCATACATGTGTATGACCACTGGTCATATGTTTTCGGTAGAGGGGAACGCCTGTCAATGGCGACTCCGGTTGGTTGAATTCTCAAAGTGTACCAGAGTCCACAGCCAAAGTTCTGGCATTCAACAATGGAGCCACGTTAATTTTAAATATGACGGCTTTGCTCAGTGATGGTTAGTAATAGACGTCTAGACGGACAGATGGGGTCAGACGGACATGGCGAAACTATAAGGGTAGGAAGTGAGGTAGCAGGATGTGCAGCCTGCTCACTGATGGTTAGTACTAGAAAATAAAACAATTGTATGAGTATGTATTTTATTCACGCCGACAAAGTTTAAAAAACAAAATCTGAAAAATATTATTTTTTCGAGTACCTCCCCCGTACACATGAATTGGGGGGTATTTTTTTTTACTCCAACTCTAATATTTGGAGTATCGATGAATAGGTCTTTTAAAAAAAATACGGATATTCTGAAACAATTTCTGGATAAAACTAATACTTTCGTAAAAAATTGCTCAGAAAGTTTAAAAAAGTGGTTATTGTATTTCCTCGGTATCTCATTAAACATTTATCCCAGCAAAAAAAGTGCAAAGTTTTTTTTTTGTAGAAAATTATATGTGGATGAATTAAGCAGTCAAATATGTTTTCGTATGAGCCACCGTTACCGAGTTATTTACGAAAAACCAAAATAAGGGACTTTTACACCCCCCCCCCCCCCAGCCCGCTACCGGCGCCCACATCCACCGGTACTTTTAGTATTAATCCAATCAATGGGGACTCATCTCCATACATAGCCTCACAAAAGGTGGAGTAGAAAATGTTTTTATCTACACTCACATTGTAAGTCCTCTAAACGTGTTCAAAAACGGTAGGCAATGGCATTACCACAACCGATTTTACTATGATAAGATTTTTATCTGTGGCAGTAACGTAATTTTAACTTTACATGCTCATATATTGATGCGTTATGAGTTTAAAATTCCAAACATCGAATTTGATAACATAATGTAAATCCTGTCCTCCTTCCTGACCAACGGCACACGCCCGCGCGACCGCCGGCACAATCGAGTTTGCCATGGCGGTACAATGGTCATTCTATGGTTTCTGAACATTTCATTTATGATATATAATATGAGTGTAGATAAAGCAGTGTATGCAACTGTACGTAATTAGGCCTTATTACGTAACAGTTACATAAACTACTATAATGGTTCTTGGTAGGCTATAGGGTGGTAATTAAAATACTAGATTTGAGACCTTGAGGGGTGGGGGGGGGGGGCGCGGCCGCCATCTTGGTTTAAAGATGCCAAAAGTCCGTTTTTGAACCTTGGCGCTTAAACGGTTATCAGTATGCCTAAAAAATAAAAATATTTTGAAGCACTTTCTTTAAAACATTTTTTGTTTGTATGAAAGCATATATGTTTTTTATCAAATCTAAATTAATTATACCCGAATTGATCGATAGCTATACCTGACAATGCCTAGTAGTATTTTATGATGAGTAATAGAACATTGATTTTGTGTGTGAGACTTACTACTTTCACCCCCTCTATAAGCGCTCTAGGGGTGAATTCAACTTTTGAATATCTTTTAAAAGAATCAATAGAAGATGACAAAACTGTGGTAGAGACTTCATTTCCTTATCTCGAAGCACAAAACTTTGAAGCTGTAAGAAAATATACACTTTTTCACCCCCCGTATCTTTATATCTGTAAGACTTACAGATGTATTGTGTATGGAAATATTGTAGACAATTTTATCTTCTTCATACGTTCCATAGACATTTAAGGCATACTGATAACCGTTTAAGCGCCAAGGTTCAAGAACGGACTTATGGCACATTTAAACCAAGATGGCAACCAACGCTCCCCCCCCCCCCTCAAGGTCTCAAATCTAGTATTTTAATAACCACCCTATAGCCTACCAATAACCATTAAAACATTTTCTACTCCGCCTTTTATAAGGCAAATGCTCCAATGATTGCGCTATATTTTGTGTAAGATACCTTTATCTACATCTACACCAAAATACACGAATTATTTCCCCTATCAGGCAGTAAAGCGTCTTCGTTTAGTGAGCTATAAAACTCGTAACACTTTTACTGAAAACTTATCACTGTGTTGACTTTATTTAGTGTTTTTCAGTTTTAGTTCGGTACATCCGCGCACATAGATTGTTTTCAGCAACAATATTGCGCGCGACAGATACTTTTTTGCACTAAAACTGAATGTTTCGACGGAGCGTTTTGCAAAGCGTATGACGTTCTTGACACCGGAACCGGAACTAAATACTTACTTTAATTAATTAATTGTCATTATCTGTTTGAGGTTTGTGAGAGATTTGAAGCTTTCTCATTAATTGGTTGGTCTTCCAAAATGTAAGCCCGAGATGGAGGCATTAATTTTCCAAGGCGCTTGATAATTATATATCACCCTATGACTAGGGTTACACGATCAGTTTGGCGTCAGTTCAGTCCATCATTCTGGATGGATGGACTGACGAATATTTTCTATTTGTATTGAATTTTCATCAGTCCGGATCATTCTCTTATCATTCTTGACCAGAATGATGGACTGAACTGACGCCAAACTGATCGTGTAACCCTAGTCTATCTTTTTGAGGTGACTTCTCTAGGCTCAACCTTGAATTTGGGCAACGGAAAGCCATTTTTTACAATATGGAATGGTACTACTTAGTAGCATGATAAAGCATAACTGACAACAACGTGTAAGAAATAAACCACAACTTCACTTTTTAAACAACACTAAGCAGAAAAAACATAAGGGAGAGTCATACGAGATAGAAAAAACAACGTACAAATTATGTTTTTCAGATCCCGAGAGTTACGTATGACTAATAATAATTTAATAACTGAAAAACCCCCAGAACAATAAAAAATGGACGTATAAAATAATAAATTGGCGCGGCCCAGCGAGGAAACGAAAACGCGGCAGACCGATGGAGAGATGGTCTGATGAAATAGTAAAAGCAGTGGGAAAAAAATGGATTCAGACAGCTCAAAACAGAAAAGTATGGATGTAGATAGAGGAGGCCTATACTCGTAGAGAGGTCCTTAATAAATGAAAAGAAAAATAATCATAATAAATATAAAATTAATTTAAAAATGAAATGTTATCATTTAAATTTGAAATGACTTGTTTTATACTAATTTTATTTTGACATGCAGAAGACGCTGGTTCGACCCCAGCCCTGAGCACCGGAGGCCTAGGCCACCTTTATACGCTCCTTTAGAGTCAACTTACATATTCGTCCCCTTCGCTGAGGAAACTGCGGGCTGCTGGGGGGCGGACGCAAAGCATTTTTCATTTCTCATACTCTGAAAGTGGGTCATTGTTCATCTAAGTGGCCTGCTGAAAGTGGCACATTTCTGCTTTAGAGCAGAAAAGTATTAAAAAGAATTGTATGGTTAATCGAAGTTATATTGGGCAACGGCCTTAACCTATATACAGCCATAGTACGATTAATTTTAAATTTATTACTTTTTAGACGAAAATATTTGATAATTGTTTTTGATATAATAAACATAAATTATCTATGACTCGCTTTCAAGACAAGAGGCAAAACTTTGAGAAAAAAGTAAAAATGTTGTTTAAGACACAGATTAAACTGCCAGGAATTCGTGAAAAAAAAATGGCTGACATTATGGCGTAAAAAAAGTAAACTGGCGGGAAACCCTAAAATAAATAAGTGCAAATCTTTCTTTGGAAGTTCTATTAGCTGTGTTAAATTTTAAAATTAATTTTAATAAGATGAGTTCTAGCGGTTCTGAAATGGATTTAACACCTGATTTTATAAAAGAAGAGGCTCAAGCTGTCGTGGAGAACCTTTTACCGACAGTGTCAAAGGAACGATATATGAAATCGTATAACTATTTCATGAAATGGCGGGGTGAAAAGCGAGTGAAATCCTTATCGGAAAGTGTGTTCCTTACTTATTTCAACGAATTATCAAAGAACCTTCAGCCTTCAACTCTATGAAGCATATTTTCAATGTTAAGGACGGTCATAAGTACAAAACACGACATCAATATAAAGCACTACACCAGGCTGATATCATTTTTGAAGAGGCAGTCAGATGGTTTTAAATGCAAAGAGTCGAAGGTTTTTACTGCGCAAGAAGTAGAAACCTTCTTGAATCAAGCCCCTGATGAAATATATTTGGCAACAAAGGTATGGGAAATCATTACAACTATTATTTAACTTAACGTACACTCAACATAATCTCATCGAGTATAGGCTCGTTATAATCGTCTTGGTGTAGGTATATTTAATGAACGACACAGTCTGTGAAAGAGCTTGTAGGTATCCACAATTTAAATTTAGACAGAATTTTTTTAATAGTTATAGGTGTTGTTTAAAAAAGTCTGCAACGGTAACAATGCGTGTTAATATAGTAGATTGTACACCAAGGGGATAAAGCACTGTTTTATGTCACGGGCGCAATATTGAATCCTGAACGTAACGAAGGACTCCAGATTTTACTCCCGAGCGCAGCGAGGGGGTTACGAGTTAATTCCCGAGCGAAGCGAGGGAATTAAGACTGAGTCCTGAGTGCAGTGAGGGGTTCAAGCGCGCCCGTGACAAAAACAGCTTTATCCCCGAGGAGTATACTCTACTTTTCTCACCTCTTGCGAGACAATAAAATAGCTAAGGCTACTAAATAGAAACGGATTTTTATTAAAGTGAATCAAAAGTAAAAACCGGCCAAGTGCGTGTCGGACCACACATAGCAGGATTCCGTACCTTCAATGGAATAAGAACCAAACTAATACCAAAAGGTCGTATCTGATGCCTATGGAAGAAGTTTTTTGGAGATAACTCAAAAATGGCTAAACCGATAATGTTCAAAAAAAATGTTCGTAGAAAGTATATGATAAGGCGCATCTGCTCAAATTTTTTCATATTTTTTGGACTTACGGTTCAAAAGTTACAGGGGGGGGGGACACAATTTTTCTGACTTTCGAAGCGATTATTTTAGAAAATATTCACTTAATCACAAAATGGTCAAAAAACCTCAATGTTATTTTTAAAGACCTATCGATTTCTGTGTTACATGTTGATATTTAGTAAAAAAAAAAATTGTTACATGTATGGAGCGCCCCCCCCCCCCCCTAAAAATATTTATTTTTTCTTTAACTACATGACTAAGTAGCGGCATACAAAATACACCTTATGTGTAAATTTTATTCAGATACGTCGTATAGTTTCCGAGTAAAATGGCTGTGACATACGGACGGACAGACATACAGACAGACATGACGAATCCATAAGGGTTCCGTTTTTTGCCATTTGGCTACGAAACCCTAAAAATTGATTCTTGAACATTAGTCCATTTTATTCTAATTTTATCTTCTATTTTTATAGAACCTGCAGTTTTACTCCGTATACTGCAGCGTCTTATGACAGTCGCGGCATTTGTTTTAGGTATTTAAAATTGAGATGGCCAGCACGATTTTCCGAATAAATTCGATTTTCAAATCAGTTCGACGCGGCGGCGCGGGTCCCGGCTGGCGTTGCGGGGCTGTGCACCGTGCGGACTTTACGAAATTAGACTTTAAGTACATAACAATAAGAACTATGGGAAGTGAAATCACATTATTAACCAGCGGGTTATAATGAGATTTAGTACAACCTTATAACCCGGCTAAAGCCAAGGGCTATAATGATTTGCTTTCGGTGAGGTTTGCATGATATATAATTTGGCATTGTCGAGCAGGTGGTGTGAAAAGATTATTATATTGCAGGTGGCATTAATTTTGGGCATAAGCGGCGCATGTAGGATCATTGAACTCACGAATCTCACTATGGAAAACATAGAAAAACACGGCCAATTACACTTAGTAAAATTGCCAAATACGAAATCAAAAATTGACAGGACATTTGTGGTGCGGGAAGAATTCGGTCAAATTGTGCAAAAATATCAAGACCTTCGTCCCGGTTATTTTCCAACTGACCGTTTCTTTATTAAATACCAACGAGGCAGATATCTGAAACAAGTTATCGGGAGAAACAAAATTTCAAGCATGCCTAAGGAAATTGCAGCGTATATAAACTTGCCAAATCCGGATCTATACAGTGTGTTTTTTTTAAGTGGGACAGTATGGGGAAATCCTAAAGTATAAGAGATACAGGGAAACTGTCTTAGGAAACATTAAGTACTTTTTTGTGAAAAAAAAATTGGTATAGTCAAAATTTTGGTCAAGTGTGAGTTGTCCCTAAAAATGATTAATTTTGATGAAATTTTTTTTTGATGCACATCTACTCAGTTTCATGAGGGGATCATTTTATTGTATGGGAAGAAAAAAATCGGGACAGCAGAAGTTAGGTAAATTTAATAAAATAATTTTACATTAAAGTAAATGTTCAAAGTGGCCTCCCTCTTGTCGAATGCAGGCACGAGCGCGTTTCAGAACACCTCTGGTTGCTTTAGACAAGGCGTTGTGATGTATGTTGTTCAAATGATAATGCACTGCGTCTTTTAACTCTTGTACCGAGTTGTAAGTATCTGCATAAATTCGACCTTTAAGGTACCCCCAAATGAAAAAATCCAACGGTGTTAAATCTGGTGAACGTGGTGGCCATTTAATAGGGCCATTTGTGCCCATCCAGCGATCAAGAAAATGTTCATTTAAAAACTGTTTAGTATCGATACTATTGTGGGCAGGGGCGCCGTCTTGTTGGTAGATGATATTATTCAAATTATTTAATGGAATTGCCATATCTACTAAATCCACAGCCATGTTTAATATTTCCTGATATTTTTGACTATTCAATGTTCCATGGTAAATTTTAATGGCAAAGATTTTATTATCTAATATTGCACACCAACAATTAAAGGAAAAGCGGACCTGGTTATGGGTTGCCGTAGTTCGGAAGGGGTTTGTACGTGCCCAAAAATGATTATTTTTTCTATTGTACATGCCATTGTTTGAAAAATTGCATTCATCTGTCCAAATAATCCGGCTTGGAAAAGACGGGTTTCTAATCGAGCATGCTACAAACCACTGGCAAAATGCTAATCTCCGGTCAGTGTCTCCTGGAAGCAATGCTTGTACAAGATGACCTTCTATGTAACACTTGTACTTGTAAGCCTTCAATACCTTTCGTACTGTAGATTTATGCACACCGATATTGTTAGCAGCTTCCCTCAATGAGGCTTTTGGGTAGGCTTCAAAATATCCTAAGATTGCGATAGTTGTAAATTCATTTATTACTGTGGCTCGTCTCTTCCGTTTTGGTGTAAAACAGCCTTCCTTTCTTAAATTTTTCACCAGTTTGTCAAAAATTTTGCGGTCCGGTTGATCGCGGTCCGGATAACGTTCCCGATACCACTGTAACGCATTCACAGAGCTACGATAATTTACAAAATACGCTTCAATTAAATCTACTTTATGCGAGTTTGGTAATTCCATGACGAAAACTTAACATAATGTAAACTTTAAACAATGAAATATCAAGTAAAATACTGTTTGTTTCAAGAAGTTCCAAATTTAAAATTTGTTTTTTTTTTAAATTAGATTTGTAAGGTAAGGTGCTCGCGTAAAAATACCTTAAAGTATTTTAATCCTTTTTAAACCAAATAAAGTGTTCCAAATTCAAATGTAAAACTGGAATAGGCAATATTTTTTTAACCGACTTCAAGATTTGAAAAGAGGAGGTTCTCAATTCGGCGTGTATGTTCTTTTTTTTTTTTTTTTTTTTTTTTTTTTTTTTTTTTTTTTTTTTTTTTTTTTTTTTTTTTTATGTTTGTTACTCCATAACTCCGTCATGTCTGAACCGATTTTGAAAATTCTTATTTTGATTGTAAGTATATATATACAGATTGGTCCCGTTTTTGTCAAAACGCAGTTCTGGTGATGGGATCCATGAGGAATCGAGGGAACTCCTCAAATCTTAAAGGCATACATATAGTGATTTTTATATTTTTATCAACAAAACCATCATTTTCATTCAAAACAGTGACATTTGATGAAGTAGAACTGCTGATGATGATCAGAACGAAACTCTTCAACGACGCATAGTTCACGTTTGGCGATTTGTCCTCTTCGCTGTGTTTGTTTAGCAAGTTTAATTGTCAGGACAAATTTTCGTCAAGCTCAAGTTCTGATGATGGGATCCATGAAGAATCGAGGGAACTCCTCAAATCTTAAGGGCTTACACATAGTGATTTTTGTATTTTTATCAACAAGTCAAGCATTTTCATTCAAAAGAGTGACATTTGATGAAGTGGAACTGCTGATGATGATCAGAACGGAACTCTTCAACGACGCATAGTTCAGGTTTGGCGATTTGTCCTCTCCGCTGCGTTTGTTAAGCAAGTTATTTCATTGTATGGAATCTAAGTGCACCATCTACAATAATGCTTCACCGGCTACCCCCATGGAAGTCGGTTTTTTTTTCTTAAAAATTATTTAATAAAAACCTTGCAGTGGGCAGTGGTAGGCAATTTACACGGGTTGTAATAATGAAAACGATTTTCCTAAATTTGACTAACTTCTGCTTTCCCGATTTTTTTCTTCCCATACAATAAAATGATCCCCTCATGAAACTGAGTAGACGTGCGTCAAAAAATAATTTCATCAAAATTAATCATTTTTAGGGACAACTCACACTTGACCAAAACTTTGACTATACCAATTTTTTTTTCACAAAAAAGTACTTAATGTTTCCTAAGACAGTTTCCCTGTATCTCTCATACTTTAGGATTTCCCCATACTGTCCCACTTAAAAAAAACACACTGTATACTGGCCATTGCTTTCGGCGAACATCCGTTACGCTTTTCGCCGAATCTGGCGCCGACTTGACTATGCTCAAACGACACGGAGGATGGAAGTCGAGTACTATATCGAGGCTGAGGGCTATATCGAAGACTCCGTAGCAAACAAGTCCAAGATATCGAATAAAATAACAGAGGCTATAAATTTGCGCTCAACTTCACCTCAGCCAGGCTCTTCAAAAGATAATTGCGAGAAACATGAAGAGCGAAATAATTCACTCCATACGTCTACGAACGAAAGTATGCCTTCTCCGACATTTACAGTCCTGCCTATAAATTATACTCAAATATCACAACAAGTATCGAATATTAATATGCCGGGAAAGAATCTTTCTCTAACGTTCAATAATTGTACGAACGTTACTATTAATTTTAAGTAGGCAACTTCATTCATTCTTCATTCTTTTTTTTAGTCTGAAATAATAGTACATTATGATACAAGTGTGCTAAGTTGATCATTACATACGAAGCGATATTGTGCGCACGAACGCATGTGAGTGCGCATAAGGAAGCTGAGGTTATGTAATGATCAAGCACACGCGTTTCATACGAAGTTTTTCAACACACTTGCGAGGAAATAACAGAATAGTATAATTAATAACTTTTGATAAATACATTAATTGTCAGAATGTTTACAGGATGGAGGTACTTACGAACCTAAGATAATTAAATTTAACTAACTTTTTTGTGATGTTATTGAGTATCTGGAACTCTTTTTCAAATCATTTCATAAAATTAAAGACTTCACATTTATTGTGCAATAAATTATAGTATTTTTTTCATACGTATTGCTCACTAGATTTTTATGATGACATTTTACTAGTATGTATCACAATTTTGAAATATATCCAGAGGTTTAACGCTAAAGATTCATTGAAAATATAATTTGTTTAAATTAATAAAACACGACGAGAAAAATCTAACAAATAAACAATGATTTGAGGTTAATGGCGCGCAATTCTCTTTTTTAGATGTGCCTGCAGCTTGAGGCAAAGGCGCGGACGTATAATGCCAAACAGCCAATATTAAAACAGACAATTCGTGTTTTCAACACGAATTATTGTGTATTACGAGTAATATAATAAGTTGATATGATTATTATTCACAATCAGGATTGTATAATTTATATTCTATCGTAAATGTGTATATTTTTAATATATTTACGATTTTTTTACTTTTTTAGAATGTGAACTCATAAACTGTAAAAAAAAAGTAAAGGTCATACTCGACTAAATTACAACGATTCGTCTGCGTACGTACAACTTGGTACTAGAGTACAAACGTCACTTGATCGGATTATTAAATTATTCCACTAGTTGGATAATTATTGTGAAATGCACGCGTGTTTAATATCTAGGATTATGAGCATAAAAGCGGTGGAATAAGCACCTCGTTACGAGCAGGTGTGTTGAAAATTATTTTTATGTATTTATTGCACATTTTTTATTAAATATTTTTATTATACTTGGCTTGTGTTTACTTTCCTCATATTCGAAATGAAAAGTAGAGTATTAAATTAAATAAATAAATATTATTGGACAATATTACACAAATCGTCCTAGTCCTACGGTAAGCTCAATAAGGCTTGTGTTCCGGGTACTAAACGGCGATATATATAATATATGTATATAGGGAAATACTTAAATGTACAGAAAACATCCATAACTCAGGAAAAAATATTTGTGATAAATACACATATAAATGCCCTTACCAGGATTCGAACCCCGGTCCTCTTGCTTCGTAAGCTTAAATGTTATATTTCAAGTAATATTACCTCTAGCTTGTTCCTGGTTGTAGAACCTCATCCTTATCAAACATTTTAATATATCAATCGGTTACAGCATGCGTTGTGATATCTAATATATGATATTGATCCGCGATACAGAAATGAAATCATTAAGGGTCAAATTATAATATGTCATCCTTGAGAAAGCCTGACTACACTACAGTATATAGCTATTGGCGAATAAGTATGCTATTATTAAGTTCTGAAACACACAGAATAGCGACTCAAGAAAAATAATGAAGTAAAAATGTAGCAAAAGGCTTAAAGTGACATTTCGTGTTATTGGCATTTGAAGACATCCGTACAGTGGCTGAGGAAAGCGGTGAATCAATTTCTTCGCGCAGATGTTTCACACGGGCCGTTATTGGATCCCTTATAATATAATATGCGGGGAATTATTTTCACACACATACATATTGCAGGACTAGCTGCAAATTACTGATCTGTTTGTGGTTATGTATGAACACTTTAATGTGCCGCTTTTCTTGTTAATGTTAGACCAAAAGAAAACCGCCAAAATGTGTAAAAATAAATTCGTAAGGATCATAAAGTGGTATGCTTATTAATTTAGTCAATCAAGTGTGCTTGACTTCGGACTGACGTATTTATATGTGTTTACAAGGATCATTTAAGTAAATGAAGGCCACCCACTAGCAAGGAAACAGTAGATAAATTCCTTTGAAAAAAATTATAACATTATAACAGACATAAAATGAACAAAATCTAATAATCTAAGCAGCAGTATTATCTAGAAAAAGCATTTCTTTTATCTTACCGTCAAGTTATCTGACTTAATTACATAGGTACTAATATAATTTAAATAGTCTCTTTCACTTAGACCACTTATTATATTGTCAGCTGAATTAATACAAGCTGTAGCATGACGCTACGTTTACCGTACGACATCTGTCGACTTTCTTCACAACTTCCGTGTCTAAGGAAGGTCTAAGGCTAGGTTGCTGTTGATATATAAAAAAGTGTACATTGTGATTCACGGCATTACAGGTAGATGGCGCTTATATCAGTCCGCATTTTGTAATACGACTGGCAGTTATAAAATTGAGATAATACTCGCGCTAATTTTGAATGTGAATTTTTGAGGTATTCCAGATTGTCAAAAAGAAAAAAGTTGATTTTTGATTGAGTGTGTCAGAGCTACGGGGAGATTTTTAAAGAAAAAACAGATATTCTGGTTTTGTCTGGGGGTTTTGTTATAATTTGCTTAGTTGCATCGTGGTGAAGTGCGATTTATTTCTCTAGATCTTTGCATTAAAACATTATATAGCAAGTGCTATTAATACATTATTGGAGCAAAAACAAAACCAAATACGTTGCCGGGCAAAAAGGCAACTAGTTTGACCGCCTGAGCCGAAAGGATTCCGGAAGGCACTTGTGGGTGCCGGACCGGCGAGACGGTCTGCAACTGCCGCGTTTTTCCGCGGGATTCTTCACCATCGTCGGAGAATTAGAGTCCGCATCCAGCGGGCTCTCCAAGTGAGAAAAGGAGTTCAGCGAGCTATTGGGTCCGCCTGAATCAAAGCGGACACTTGCCCACGAACTCTTTTCAATTTAAAACTACAGCTTTAGCCATCTTGCTTTCGAGAATATAATATTATTTACATTTTTTTTAAAAACGTTATAAATCCGATTCCTTTTCTTTGTATCCAGTATTTTTGTGCCATAATAGTCTTTTTTGTTGTTTTGCTAAATTTCCCAAAATTCCAATTGCCTCGTTTGACGGGCGTATAAAGACCTGGCTCTTTAATTTAGGCTACGTTCAGCCAGCGAATCATCTGTCACCATCCATATCACCCGCCTCATTAACCCATTATTTTCCTGCAGCCAAATTATTACCAGCCGAGTCTTTATTTTTACTTACCAGTTTTGCTAACTATTGAATGTGAAATATCCTTATATAGGTGCAGTTTTCTTCATTTTTAAGTGAAGTGCTAATATTAAATATTCTGATTATTGTAATTTAATTACATTCTAACCACTAAGGTAACTATTGAATGTGAAATATCCTTATATAGGTACAGTTATCTTCATTTTTAAGTGAAGTGCTAATTTTAAATATTTTTATTATTGTAATTTAATTACATTCTGACCACTAAGGAAGTTATTGAATGTGAAATATCTTTATATAGATACCGTTATTGTAATTTTTACGTGAAATGCTAAATTTTAAATAATCTGACTATTGTTGCTAATTTTAAATAATTTTACTTTGTCTTCAAAATTAAACGTGTTAATGCAATTATAGAAGTGTTTTAAAGCAAAATGGCGCCCGATAAGGTAAAGAACTCTGGATTTACTTTTAATAATTGTACTTAATAAAATTTTTTTTTTTTGGATTTGTGAGACGGTGACCGTAGACCGGTCGCGGTTCTATTAACCTTGATTTTGGTTAGTTTCAGCCTGCTGCCTCCTTACGTCCCATCATTAACCGGAATTCCGTCATATTGAAATATTGCTTTTATTTATGTTAAAAAAAAAACGAATTTATCTGTTGACCTTTACTTATGCCTTTTTCTCAATTACCCGTAACATATCCCGAATACCTTATTTCATAGTTTGAGTCCTGTAGTTAGAGCCCGTAGACGTTAGGGAATTCGCAGGTAAGTCAGACATAGAATGTATGATTTGCCTTTTGTTTTTTTTTTCAGAAACTGAACTTGTTTTTTTTAATTCGAACTCTAACTTAGCATTTAGACTTCGAGTGTTATTTTCTTTCTTTGACTCAAGCGCTTGGTTTAGACCACGGATATACTCGAACTTCGGATTTTTATTTTTTAGGTAGATTAACTTTATTTTTTGTTTGAACTTGCAACGCAAGACAACATTCGACTTTTCGCCATGTCGCACTTAAGTAATGAAGGATCAATTGCTGAGACGCCTCATGTACACTCGTCTTTAAACTCGCACGATCCGAGGATTTTAGATCCAATGGCAAACGATGAAGAACAATTTTTTGATTGTGAACCACGACCCCAGGTAATGCATATGTCCGGACTTCCCCCGCCTTTTCCTTTCAAAGATTATTCACTTACGAAATGGAACTTGAACTTTTCCGGGAGCACTTGTGTTCGCGAATTTTTCTTTCGAATCGAGGAAGAAGGTATGGCGCGTAACGTCAATCCTTCATATGTTGTCAGACGTTTCCATGAATTGTTGTCAGATAGTGCCTTGAAACATTTTAGGGCAATCAGATATCCGGGTCTTACTTACGCGGAATTAAAGTCTGAATTCGTTAAAACCTTCGACGTAGCCGATTTCGATTTCAAGCTTGAGAGCCAACTTCGCGCTTTATCACAGAAGGACAACCAGTCAGTGGTTGATTTTGTTATTCAGGCGCGCGATCTAAACGCAAAGCTTCGTACACCGGTTTCCGAAGACAACCTGTTTAACATTATTAAATATGGAATGAATCCTTGTCTTGCAACTAACGTGGTTAGGGATATTGATGGTTTGTTAGAAGTCGCGAAAAATTTTGAAGCCTTTCAAGGTTCACGACCAGCACGTTTGGCTATTGCACCGATTAGTGCTCAAGTTGTAGGTCAACCCAGTTCTATAGTGTGTATGAAGTGTGATGCAACTGGTAACAACTATCGTAATTGTCCTAACGTTTCAGGGGCAGTGTGCCTCAAGTGTAAGCGTGTTGGTGCAATCACACGCGATTGTCCTAGTTGTAATTCTGGTCCGTCAAAAAAACGAATAAGTGGCGCACTGAGAGGTCCATCGGTGTCGCCCGTTTATATGAATAATTCCCCGGATAATAGACTTTTTATTGATGTTTTAGTTGCTGGCTCTTCGGTAAGAGCTCTTTTGGACTCTGGTGCTCAGGTTTCACTAATTGATATATCCCTCTTATCGGAGCTCGGTATAACGTATCACGAGGATATCCGGCCTTATGTTGTCTCCGCCGACAATTCTCCTATTGAAATTCTAGGCGGTTTGGACGTCCCCATTCTTTTTAGTGGCATTCGCGTTCTGCACCCCTGTCTAGTGAGCAGTAATCTTCCTACTGCATTTATTTTAGGAATTGAGTTTTGGAATGCTGTTGGTCTCATTGACATTTTAAAGAAGGCATTCCGTGATGGTTTGTCAGGTAAGCTTTACGTCGCTTCACATCATGTTCCTGACGCCTTGTCCCGCGCTCAAGTTGGGCTTATCTCATTCGCGCGTGGCATGGATCCTTCTGGAGATCCTTGGTATGATCGAATTTACCAGGGAGTTTTGGACAATCCTCAAATGTTTACTGCATTTGCTCTTCGGGATGGTGTCTTAATGCGCAGGGTATCTATCGGAAACCCTTTAGCACCTAATCCATGGCGTATAGTTCTTCCTGCTTCAAGGACTAGAGAGGCGGTTGCTGAAATTCATAATGGATTTCCCAACGTTCATCCTGGTGTTATGAAAACGTATTTAAAAGCTCGTGACTTATACTATTGGCCGAATATGTACCGTGATGTTACAAGGTTCCTTTCCGAATGTCAGATTTGCAAGTCTTATAAAATTGCAAATTCACAACCTCGTGGACTTCGCTTATTTCCTCGTCGTGTTGCGGCTCCAATGGATCTTCTTTCCATTGACTTAATTGGTCCTTTACCGGTTAACCGTAATGGTTGTCGTTATATTTTGACTTTGGTTGACGTTTTTACCAAATTTGTTTGGTTGGTCCCTTTGAAGTTGGTGAATGCGAGGTCAATATCGATGGCATTAGAGTCGGAGGTTATTTTGCGGTACGGTGTTCCTACTAACATTCTCTGTGACAACGCTACAGTTTTTCATAGCCGTCAATTTCTGGATTTCCTGGCGAGCTATAATATTCCAGGTCCGTGTTATACCCCATATTATTCGCCACAAGCGAATGTTGTGGAGAGATATAACCAGGTCGTGATTACTACTTTGAGCATTTTAGTTGAAAATGACCAACGCAGTTGGTCGGGTCATTTACATCGGGTCGCTCTTTATTTAAACTCTTGTATAAATTTGGCTACTGCTTATACACCGAATTTTTTGATGTACGGCCGCGAGTTGTCAATGATTCGTGAACGTGTTGAGAATCAGGTTGTGGACCAAGATGTGGGACTCAGCCGGATGGAACGCGCTTCGAATCTTCAGACGCTTCGTGAGGTGTACGATAAAGTTTCTGATTCGATGGCTTTAGCCTTTCATCGTAACGCCGCCAAGTTCAACACGAACCGTTCTTCGCCAAGAATCGTTGGTGACCAAATCGTTTGGCGCCAGAAATTTCCAGCGTGGATACGCTGATCCTTTTCGAGGCGGTAAATTCGCTCCACGTTACGTTCGATGCCGTGTGGTTAGACGGGTGTCTCCACAGGTATATGTACTGGCTGATACCGATTCCGAGCACGTCGGTACCTATCATATTAAAGATATCTTGAAATAGTTTCTTCTTTCGGCCAGTTCAGTTTTCTCAAAATTCTAAAATGCGCTTTAGTCCGCCATTCCCTTGTCGGTAATCCTTGCTTGATTCGTTTCTTGTCGTTTTTTTTTTGTTTTCGTTTGTGCGTTTCCTTGCTCCTTTTTCCAGATTTGACTTTTTTTACCGTTGGTGCTTAAGGTTTCATTTATTTTTCCCGGTCTATGATAGCCTGGTTGTATAATTTGATGACTCGATGTGAGGGATTAAGATCTGTGGCCAGGTGCAGTATCTGTCCTATCCCGGCCGTCACGTCTTGGACCGCGTGACGCGTTGGTTGGCGTTTTGTCATCTTGTTGATCTATTAGGTTAGTCTTTAGGGGTAATGTTAATAACTGGTTGGTTTTGTTTTTTTGGAATTCGTTTAGGGTTCTCTTGTTGTACCTTTTTTTGGCCTTAGCATTAAGTTGTGTTTTTTTGTTGCTTGGGGTTAGTTCTCTTGTGTTTTCTTGTGTTGTTGTTTGTTTGTTTCTTTGTTTGGTAGGGAGATGCTGTAGCATGACGCTACGTTTACCGTACGACATCTGTCGACTTTCTTCACAACTTCCGTGTCTAAGGAAGGTCTAAGGCTAGGTTGCTGTTGATATATAAAAAAGTGTACATTGTGATTCACGGCATTACAGGTAGATGGCGCTTATATCAGTCCGCATTTTGTAATACGACTGGCAGTTATAAAATTGAGATAATACTCGCGCTAATTTTGAATGTGAATTTTTGAGGTATTCCAGATTGTCAAAAAGAAAAAAGTTGATTTTTGACTGAGTGTGTCAGAGCTACGGGGAGATTTTTAAAGAAAAAACAGATATTCTGGTTTTGTCTGGGGGTTTTGTTATAATTTGCTTAGTTGCATCGTGGTGAAGTGCGATTTATTTCTCTAGATCTTTGCATTAAAACATTATATAGCAAGTGCTATTAATACATTATTGGAGCAAAAACAAAACCAAATACGTTGCCGGGCAAAAAGGCAACTAGTTTGACCGCCTGAGCCGAAAGGATTCCGGAAGGCACTTGTGGGTGCCGGACCGGCGAGACGGTCTGCAACTGCCGCGTTTTTCCGCGGGATTCTTCACCATCATCGGAGAATTAGAGTCCGCATCCAGCGGGCTCTCCAAGTGAGAAAAGGAGTTCAGCGAGCTATTGGGTCCGCCTAAATCAAAGCGGACACTTGCCCACGAACTCTTTTCAATTTAAAACTACAGCTTTAGCCATCCTGCTTTCGAGAATATCATATTATTTACATTTTTTTAAAAACGTTAGAAATCCGATTCCTTTTCTTTGTATCCAGTATTTTTGTGCCATAATAGTCTTTTTTGTTGTTTTGCTAAATTTCCCAAAATTCCAATTGCCTCGTTTGACGGGCGTATAAAGACCTGGCTCTTTAATTTAGGCTACGTTCAGCCAGCGAATCATCTGTCACCATCCATATCACCCGCCTCATTAACCCATTATTTTCCTGCAGCCAAATTATTACCAGCCGAGTCTTTATTTTTACTTACCAGTTTTGCTAACTATTGAATGTGAAATATCCTTATATAGGTACAGTTTTCTTCATTTTTAAGTGAAGTGCTAATATTAAATATTCTGATTATTGTAATTTAATTACATTCTAACCACTAAGGTAACTATTGAATGTGAAATATCCTTATATAGGTACAGTTATCTTCATTTTTAAGTGAAGTGCTAATTTTAAATATTTTTATTATTGTAATTTAATTACATTCTGACCACTAAGGAAGTTATTTAATGTGAACTATCTTTATATAGATACCGTTATTGTTATTTTTACGTGAAACGCTAAATTTTAAATAATCTGACTATTGTTGCTAATTTTAAATAATTTTACTTTGTCTTCAAAATTAAACGTGTTAATGCAATTATAGAAGTGTTTTACTGCAAAGCATAGTGAATTAAATAAATAAATATAATAGGACAGTCTTACACAAACCAACTTAGTCCAACAATACGCTCAATAAAGATTGTCCTAAAGAGATCCTAAAATATAGTTCTTCACCTAGTACCCACAACTACTAGGTGAAGAACTATATTTTAGGATTTATTTTTGAATACAAAAAATGCATATTCATCGTTGTACAAAACTCCCTTATATTGTAAACTTGAGAAATTAACAACGCAAACCCCTTAAATATATTTCATTTACCCAAAAATTCTCTACAAAAAAGTTTCAGGTCATTCCTGTAACTGTTACCCGTAACTTTTATTATATATTAAAGTATGAAAATGACCAAAACAAAAATGTTTCAATTTTTTTTCATTATTATTATCATCAGTACATTCTACTTTTTTATGAACGTTTTTTATGAAAAAAATCTCGTTGCGCACCGAAAACTAATAAAAATAGCAACTTATCTTCTGCCCAAATTTTTTTATAGTAATTTGTATGGAGAAATTACGATGCAAGTCGGCATGGGCTAGAGTTACAGGATATATTTTTTTTGTAGAGTTTTATGGGTTTAAAAAAAAGTGCGTTATCAATTTCTCAAAATCGCAATATAAGGGACACCCTGTTCTTCAGTGTATCCTTTATATTATAATTTTACAAAGTGACAGAAGGTTTAACTGTATCCATATATATCCCTGTTTCTGTAAGCGCTCATAATACCTCGCTCACACCGTACGATGGTTTTATTGGATCATTGCTGATTATTTCTCAATGTTTATTCGGATCTCTTTAATATGCATTATAAACACAGCGAGTTTCTGTTTAGATTTCATAAAGAAATCTTCATTTTGTTCACGAATGCGTGAAGGATATTGAAGGCAGAAGAATAAACATTTTTTTTGTAAATTTGAATTTATGGTGAATAATATTGCTTAGAATTTTTTGCAAAATAAGTACCTACTGTACGTAGGTATATTAATTATTATCTATACGTAGTAGTAGGTACGTAGGTAGGAGTTGGGTTTTGGGTTCGAACCCGAGTGGACGTATCCTCTTGAGCGTCCGAAAACAATAGACAACAAACATGTGCATCTGTCTTTGTCGAAAAGTCGCATGTACCGGAATCCCGCCGCGCGCGAACATGAGCCAAATCGCGTTGGCTTAAGGGTGATGCCTCTCTGGCACCACATGTGCGCGCACATGTCGGCGGCAAGCCTGAATCTACGACGCCGCGTCTGCAGGCCTGCTCGATCTGCTGAGCTCGTGAGCTGCAGCAAGTAATACTCCGAAGACACGCCAATATCCCTGTGACTGGGTGAGATCGTTTTAATTACGCTAATTTCGTAAAAAATATTTTGGTTAGTTAGTGTTGCCGCCGGTACAGGGGTATAGCCAGTTTGGATAACTAACAGTACGGTAATTAAATCAATTTCTTAGGTCCCGAATAATATGTACATCCTAAGGTGTGTCAAGTTGCTTTCATTCGCAACTAACTTAGTGAGCATCCAGTATAGGTACCTACTTTAACTATTATGTTAGCTCAAGCTTAAGTACAATGGTTAAACTTCCAAGAGAGACCTCAAATAGTTAAAAAAGTAGATTTATATAGCCGGACAGATATATTCGTTTATTAATTCAGGTATCAATAACGGACGGATTAATTTTATTTTAACTCGTATATTTTATTTTATTTTATGTTACATAGCTTGCCGCAATTTCGCACGTAGGACATCATGTTTTGTGCCCGCACAACCTGAAGAAATATGTCACAGCAAAGAACGATGAATACCTATTTCGATGGTTTGAATTATTTACGTTACTACGCAAGTAGTGACTAACTTACACTATGGCTATAGACTTTTTATTAAGAACAGGTACCTACATACAATATCGGGAAATCAATATACTCATATAAATCGAGCAAAAGCTACGGCAAAAGGAAAACTTCTGCTGGCCACATGAAGCGGGCCTGTCCCATCAAAGGATCTGCATTAAGACTTGGAAATTAAGGTCACCAATTTGCTGTGTACATCCTGCATATTTTAAGTCTGCTGTTATTATGTACCTACCCAATGTGGCTGCTTTAAGGTTTGATTACATATGGCTATGATGTACATTATGATTATTATGAAACAAAGCAGACAGTAAAAATATATAAAATACGTTTGTCCAAGCGTCGTTATACCAATAGTGATTTTTTTGTACCGTGCCCAGTTTACTACGAGCCGGTCAGATGGTCCCGAACCCACTACCTGCTTAAGAGTTTGAAAAAAAGACGCTTACTTCTTATTGCTCGTCCGTGACACTTGTGCAACAAGAATATCATAAACCCGACAAAAACAAAAGCCGAAAAAGGAGCCAAGCGTCAAGCACTTGCTAACGCCTGCATTATAAAAACTCTCGATTCGAGCGAGTTGCATAGACAAAAACCTGCAGGTTTCTAAGGAACGGTACTCTGACATAAAGGCAATGAGGGTCTAATGCTACTTAATAGTAGCCGGAATAGACGAACCACCATACCAACCACCGTAAAATAGTCCCTTTGGGTAAGGATGACAAGTGGCAGTGTTTTAGTTCGATTTGTAATTTTTTGTACAGTGTTTTGGTTCTCAAAAATGAGTGCATATAGGTAGTACCAGTGTCTAGTGAATAGTGCTAACACTATCATCAAACCAAACAACTCTAACAACAACAGCTCTAAAGCTGCGGCCTTGTTTAGTTTCAACGTATTCATTACTCAAGTTTGATTTTATCGCACTGAGTGATTATTAATTGAGTCAAGACTATGATAAAGATTGGTAGTGATGATGATAAGTGCCAGGCCGTTAACTAAACATACAATATTTTAACGGTATCCAACAACCACCAGATCGATCGGCGCAATGGGTAAATTTAAAATATCGCAATCGACTGTATTACAAGAAAACTCAAGCCAAGAGCATTGATCAAACTGAAAATAAATAAAATGCACCTACATCTACACTTCTAACTACAACAATCCTGCAACAAGAAGATAACGAATAAAGAATGCTACTGACCAGTCACAGATTCGACACAGAAAAGAAAATACATCTCCTCAAGCAGCGAAGAACAAGAACGGCAACTAGCAGCAGTTCATCAACGCTCATCCCACTTCAACTTAATCCGTCTCTCCTTGTATCCTATATTGGCTTAAGGCTGCATAGCCGGTCGATTGTGGGTTACTGCCGCGTGTGGTAACTCGTCCTTTACCCATCCCAGAGCGTGTCTCCTCAAAAACTTGTGCCCCCCGGTATGCCGGCTTGTCCGGAGCAGGCATGTCCCTGGCTGGGTGTGGTACCTATGTTCATGTTCATGTTCGTAGTAGTAGGTACGTAGGTATATTGAGCTTGATGAAAATTTGTCCTGAGAATCTAACTTGCTTAACAAATACAGCAAAGAGGACAAATCATCAAACGTGAACTATGCGTCGTTGAAGAGTTCCGTTCTGATCATCATAAGCAGTTTCACTACATAAATTGTCACTCTTTTGAATGAAAGTGATTGATTTGTTTATAAAAATCACTACATGTATGCCATTAAGATTTGAGGAGTTCCCTCGATTTCTCATGGATCCCATTATCAGAACTGCGTTTTGACAAAAGTGAAACCAATCTGTATATATCCTTACAATCAAAAAAAGAATTTTCAAAATCTTTTCAGATATGACGGAGTAATGGAGTAACAAATATTTAAAAAAAAACATACTCGCCGAATTGAGAACCTCCTCTTTTGAAATCTTGAAGTCGGTTAAAAATGCAGTTCTACTTAAAACAGAAAATTACGTATTTTCTTCGAGATTAAGGTGTCCAATGTTATTCCCACCCAGACGAAGTCGCGGGCAAAAGTTAGAAAATTATAAAGATTTTCATTGTTACTTCTTTAATTTGAATAATAAACAAAGTATGTTAGCTTAAAAGAAGGTTGTAACTCATGAACAACTTAAATTCACTTACAATGAGCTTATTACTAAACCGCGATTAGAATGGGATTGAGATAGCTGTCAATCCATATTCATTTTGACGTAAGTGTATGGCAAATCTGTCAAGTCTAATCCCATTCTCATCGCGGCTGAATAATACATAAGTAAGGAAATTACATAAGTATGATTATCAGACATAGAACTTTTATTAGCACGAATGAAAATATCCTAGGAATGTCACAACGATAAATCCTTATGACAGTATTATGATATGATATACCTACGTGTAATATGAATATGCAAGTTACGTAATAAATTATTACACAATATATTATAGCATTTTTTTTAAATCGCTTAGTCCCGCTCACCCGTTATGTTTTGGTTCAGATTTTGAATGATTTTGGTTCAAATATAACGTAATATTACCTACCATTACATAACATCGAAAAGTAGTTATCGGTCATGAAATTATCATTTTAAGCTGGAGTGTACTCTTCGGTCACAAAGTGAGGCCGAAAGAGAAAGTTATCTAGGGGACTATATCTCGTTTTGACTAAGGGGGTAAATGCCGTCATCAGACAATTAAAATGTCAATATGTGTCAAATGTGACAATTTCGTAACGAGTGCGAATGAGACACCGCCCCCTACATTATACTCTCTATTGGACCGTTTTTACTACTTTTTACTAGTCAACTATGAACTACCGTTTTGCTCGGTAATAAGGTTCAACTGTGGTTAGGGAAATAGAGTAAGAGAAATCCAGTTTATATCTTGGTCCGTAGTTGATAACTACAAATATTTCTCAAAATTCACTAAATAGATTGGAAAGATTGCTCATCAGAGATTTTTTAGAATCAGCATAAGGAATTAATAAAACACCTTACTAAATCTAATAGCAAACATTAATTAAGCGCATATGCTATTTTAAATCTACGGTGAGAGACAATTCTATACAAACTTCCATTCCATATCATACAAATACATTCCGAGTTCTGGGACAAAAACTATATGGACTCAAATTATCTTCATACCAAATTTCATATAAATCGGTTCAGCGATTTAAGCGTGAAGAGGTAATAGATAAGACAGACAAACAGACACACTTTCGCATTTATAATATTAAGTGTCCTATATTTAAACATTTTACCAAGTTTTATTTATTAAAAATGTCAGTTGTAATAATATGCCGGATTTCTATTATATGCTGTAGATAATCATGAACTTAATTTTTGAGATGTGCAAGAGTCGTCTTCTGAACAAATTCAACATCAAAATACAAAACAAAATATAACTGTAAATCCAACATCTTCTGATGAAAGAAAAGTAACTCACCGGAAAAAAAAGCTAATTAATGACTCAATAGAACACACGTTTAGTTCATGCTCGTCTGAATCAGAGGAATCCGAGGAAGTTGATTCGAGCAACGAGGATAACACCAGCATGCAAACTGGGTCTAGACTAAATAGAAGCTGCCCTGAGGTAGCAATAAATAGTCCATTTTTGATGGAATCCCTGCAATCTCAACTCTCTCTGCTGCAAGAAAAATATGACTCGGCTGAAAACGAGATCGATATGCTACTATCAGAGAACCATTCGCTTAAAAATAAACTTAAAGAGTATGAATTAAAAATTAAAAATTCGTGAATTACGACTCCTTCGTCAAAATCTGCAAGTGTCAAAAAATCACTTAGGAAAAAAAACGAAAGGTTAACAAATCCAGCCATAACGAATCACAGACTGAAGAAAACAAACAAATTAATATTGATTCTCACAAGACACAGGACTTGACAGCGTCAACTATAAACCATGTTCCAGTGGTTCATGTTAAATCAAACATTTGTATCATTAGCAATGATTATTCCAAAATCCTCAATACAGCTGAAAGGACCTTCGGCAATATGGAAGTATGTCACTACCGAATGCCCGGAGGAGGCATCCACCAGCTTTTCCAAGGACTCGAAAAGAAAGTAAAGGATTTCACTCACCAGGATTACTGTGTTGTATTTGTGAGGGAAAGGGACTTTAGATCCTCAGGCAATTATCATAAGTTAATTATATTTATAAGAGAACAGACTCAAAGAGTTCAACACACTAATGTTATCATTTGTTTACCCACGTTTGTACTAAATAATTATTCAGAACTTTGTAACAAGGGAATAGAAATATTCAACAACCTGTTATATCTTGACAATCATACGCATGAGTATGCTTATCTGCTAGATTCTAATTTAAATCTAACTAATTCAAATCACATGTTCTCAGCTGAATCGGGAAAAATTAACAGAAGAGGTCTTCACGCAATATTTAAGGATTTAGAAGAACTAATACAAGGATTATCTAAACAACTGACTGAAACTAGTATAAAGCAATCACCTACTGGAAATTTACCACACAGTAGATTTTTTCGTGAAGACTAACTGTTTTACTATAATGCACCAAAACATACAGGGTGTTCTAAATAAATTAGATCTTATTGAGGCAGCCCTACTGGAACTAAATAAGAGTGTTAACCAGGTGGACGTTCTCTGATTAAGCGAAACCTTTATTCGGAAAGGTAATGAAGTCAACCTAAAAATCGGTAACTATAGGCTGGCTAGCTCATTTTGCCGTAAGAATCAAAAAACAGGCGGATCTTGCATACTAGTAAAGAACAATCTGAAACCCAAACCTTTATAGATAGGTGCTGACCTTAGTATTCCATCAGTTTTCGAATGCAGCAGTGGTATTGAGATTCCTGACCATAAACTAATTGTAGCAAATATTTATCGTGTTCCGAAGCATAAAAATAGAGAGCAGTTCCTGCTTCATTTTGAAGCTCTCCTGCACCACTTTGATAAAAAGAAATCGAAACATAAAATCGTGTTATGTGGAGACTGGAACTACAATATTCTTAAACTAGATAACAGCACGTCAAAAATTATTAGTTTGCTAGACAATTACAATTATCAAATACACATAGAAGGTCCCACACGAGGAGAATCGTGTCTCGATCAAATAGCGAGTAATATTAAGAATGTAAAATCTGAAATCCTCCTACTCGCTCTCTCAGATCATGAAACAGCCCAACTTGTCACGTTTTCAGTAAAAAATATTTTAAGCCCATATCATACTATATAAAAAGGAGGGATTACATTCACGAAAATCTGCGTAAATTCCGAAACTGTGTAGCAGCTTTATCCTTCTCTGAGGTTCTCTGCAAAGAAGAAACTAATGATGCTATTCATGAATTTCATGAAATAATGTGTTTGCTCAATGAATTGTGCTTTCCATAATATTCGTGTAAAAGTAAATCACAAACGCAACAACAGTCAATGGCTGACAAAAGGCTTACGGAGAGCATGTACAAATAAAAGTAAATGATATTTAAAGTATAAATATGAAATGACAAATAAACCTAAAAATAAACTCAATTACACTAGATATACAAAAGTTTTAAGAAAATGTATAAATAGAGCACACCAACTACATAACACGAAAATTATTGCGCAGGCAAAAAATAAATCGACTGCTTCTTGGCAAATTATTATTAATGCTCCTACTCACACGCAACCTAACATCATAACTGGTATAAAAGCGGACCACACAACATATACTGATTCCACTGAAATAGCTAAACTTTTTAACGATTTTTATGTAAACCAGACCAACCAAACAACGAATGATTATGACCTTAAAAACCATTTATCAGTCCCATTGAATCCAAAAACTATGTTTCTCAAACCGTGTGATGAAACTGAAATATTTAAGCTTATCATGTCTCTAAGTAACATTAATGCCGTAGGTGTGGACGGGTTAAGCACCAAAGCCATAAAGATTTGTGCAAAATATATCAGTGCACCTTTGGCACACATAATAAATCTCTCCTTTGATCAAGGCATTTTTCCGCAAGACCTTAAATTATCTATTGTTAAACCTATGTTATACAAAAAAGATGATAAGACACAAATGAACAACTACCGACCCATCACTCTGATACCGATTTTTTCCAAAATAATAGAAAAAGCCATGCACAGTCGCTTATCATCATTTTTAAATTCCATCTTAAACACGAACCAATATGGCTTTCGTAAAGGTAGCTCAACCACGTTAGCATGCTTTAACCTGATGAAGTTAGTAACAGATTCAATTAACCACAAAATCCGTGTCGCAGCTATATTCCTAGATTAGAGCAAGGCTTTCGATTTTGTCAACCATACAATCCTCTTAAATAAACTAGAGAAATATGGTGTCAGATGGAACGCCTACAATTGGATAAACAGCTACCTGAAAGATCGCATGCAATGCACGGAAATACAAGCTATTGAAAATGGAGAACTTATAACAAAGAGATCACAATACATCCATAACAGCTGTGGTGTGCCCCAAGGGAGTATTTTGGGGCCTCTGTTCTTTATTTTATATATTAATGAACTGCCACTGCATATTAAACAAAACTGCATAATGTTTGCTGATGATACAACTCTAATAATTAAATCAGATGACCCAAATAATTTTAATAATGACATCAATAAAACTCTGGCAGATATAATTGACTGGTTACATAATAATAATCTGAAAATAAATTTATATAAGACTAGCATTATGCAATTTAGGACATATAAAAATACTGACATTGATCTTAATGTAAATTATAAAAATCACCAATTAGAAGAAGTAGATACAACAAAATTTCTTGGGATCTTTATTTACAAATTCTGTAGTTGGAAAACTCACATTGCGTATGTATGTGAGAGACTGGATAACTTTGTATTTGCTTTAAGAAGATTAAGTAGAACCTCATCTAGGGAATTAGCACTAACTGCTTATCACGGGTATGTGTCCTCTATACTTACCTACGGCTTGATCATCTGGGGAAACTCCGTAGATATCGATTATGCATTTTTGGTATAAAAAAAATGCATAAGAGCCGTGTGTGACACTCACTATTTGGCACCATGTAGACCCTTATTTAAACAAACAACCACCACCATGCACCACCACCACCACCACTTACCACTTCCATGCTTGTACATCAAGGTTACGGTAGCTGCTTACCATCAGGCGGGCCGTATGCTTGTTTGCCACCGTCGTGGTATAAAAAAAAAAAAAATCAAACAAATGTGCATGTTTGTAAGAGATCACCCTGAGCTTTTTGAAAAGCATACCCTCCATCCAAGATTAATTCGGAATAGACATAAAGATAAATTAGTCCTACCAAGATGTTGGCTCAAGTTCCACAAATACAACTCGTACTGTATGGCTATCCAAATCTATAATCTGTTACCTAAATCCATTAAAGAATGTCCTACAAACCGGTTCAAGAGAACACTAACAGAATGGCTACTTGATAAATATTTTTACACTGTCGAGGAGTATTTGGGAAACACATCAAATATCTAGACATTCATAATCATAACTAATATTTTAATTGCTGTTGTTTTGATTATAAACTCCCGTGTAGTATAATATTTTGACATACCTAGGCTAATAATTATCTATTAATTACTTTATTGTACATACTGTATATATATGAATTGTTATTGTATAAAGAAAAACTGTAAAAGTGATATTTTGCATGCCTTTTTTGGTAGAACATAAGAAACACTGTATTTACTTTTAACATCTTATGTAACTATGTTCTCGCAATAAAGAAATTGAATTGAATTGAATTGAGAGTCAACCAATACTATCAAAAACCGGCCAAGCGCATGTCTGACGACGTATAATGGAGGGTTCCGTAGATTCAATAGGATCAGAACCAAACTAATACCAAAAGTTCGTATCTGATTGGCAGAAGTTTTTTGGAGATAACTCAAAAATTACTGAACCGATAATGTTCAAAACAATTTTCGTAGAAAGTAAGTGATAAGGCACATCTTTTCAATTTTTTTCATATTTTTTGGAGTTACGGTTCAAAAGTTACAGGGGGGGGGGGGGGCACAATTTTTCTGACTTTCGAAGCGATTATTTTTGAAAATATTTACTTAATCACAAAATGTTTAAAGAAACCTCGATATTATTTTTGAAGACCTATCGATCGGTGTGCAACATGTTGATTTTTGGTATTTTTTTTCTGCTATTTAACTACAAAACTAAATAGCGGCATGCAAAATACACCTTAGGTCTAAATTTTATTAAGAGTCCGGTAAACTTTTTTTCCGATTTCGCTCAACTTTTTGATACTATTTTCAGTAACTAACGAAACTTATATGAGTTTTGTATATATATTTTGAAAGTATGTTTCTTTTTAAAGTGGAACGATTTTTTATTTTTTTGTCTCATTTATAAGTAATTCACCCTAATCTAACACCAATTTCGCGATTTTTGCTTGGAGGGGTGAAAAGAGTAAGGTTTTTATTGATTAAAATTAAGTTATACTAGTACGTTAAATACATAAAAACGTTGGAAAATGAGTCGTCTGAGGAATAAGTGCAATAGTTTTTTTTCATTTTCATATATATATTTTAAGGGAGAGTATGTTTAGCTAGAGCAATTTTATGAAAAATTGCCGAAGTTTAGGTGATATTTTTGGGAAGGTATTAAAGCATTTTACTAAAATAAAAACCGGGCAAGTGCGAGTCGGACTCGCGCACCGAGGGTTCCGTACAAACCTATAACAAGCAAAAGTTGTAGTATGTTTATTACTTATTTCAATTTAATACCTCTACGCGTTTACGAGGAAAAAGGTAGTAAGTTTAAAATTTAAAAAATATTTTTGTTTGATTTTACTGAAAATGTCTACTTTTCGTAAATTTTCCTTTCTCTGTGCTATATGAAGTTTCTTCGTGCCAAGTTTCAAGTTTCTGAGTTTACGGGAAGTACCCTTTAGGTTTTGAGTTTCTTGCGAGTACTCAGTTTCAAAATATGCGACTTAAATTGCTATTTCTTTTGATTGCGTTGACATAAAAGTTTGGCTTTGCTACATCTGAAAGGTCCTATAGCCTTGAGTATTTGACATGAATTTCAATTTAATACCTCCACGCGTTTACGAGGAAAAAGGTAGTAAGTTTAAAATTTAAAAAAATATTTTTTTGTATGATTTTACTAAAAATGTCTACTTTTTGTAATTTTTCCATTGTCTATGCTATATGAAGTTTCTTCGTGCCAAGTTTCAAGTTTCTGAGTTTACGGGAAGTACCCTTTAGGTTTTGAGTTTCTTGCGAGTACTCAGTTTCAAAATATGCGACTTAAATTGCTATTTCTATTGATTGCGTCGACATAAAAGTTTGGTTTTGCGACATCTGAAACGTCCTATAGCCCTGAGTATTTGATATGAATTTCAATTTAATACCTCCACGCGTTTACGAGGAAAAAGGTAGTAAGTTTAAAATTTAAAAAATATTTTTTTGTATGATTTTACTAAAAATGTCTATTTTTTGTAATTTTTCCATTGTCTATGCTATATGACGTTGCTTCGTGCCAAATTTCAAGTTTCTGAGTTCACGGGAAGTACCCCGTAGGTTTTGCGAGTGCCGATAAACTCTAAAATTTGCAGCATAAACGACTGTATCTTTTGATTGCGTTGGCTTTTAAGTTTGATTTTTTCACAGCTTCAAGGGACAATAGATCTGAGTATTTGATATAAATTTCAGCTTAATACCTCAACGCATTCCTGAGAAAAATGGTCTTGACAGACAGACAGACAGACAGACAGACAGACAGACAGACAGACAGACAGACGGACAACAAAGTGATCCTATAAGGGTTCCGTTTTTTCCTTTCGAGGTACGGAACCCTAAAAACACAGAAATAAACTGTACTTCATGATTTAATCATATAATATAACACATATTAGGGGCCATAAAAAAATAATTACTAATCATCAAGCGACAAGATTGCACGAATCAACGTCCTCACTAAACAAGCTCTTTAAGAATTCAGTTTTATGGTATTAAATATTAGTATATATAGACCCAAAGAATTTTTTTGCAATAACAAGACTTCAAACTATCTTATCAAATACGATTCATGCACGTAATTTTATTATTATCGATTTTCGTTTTCAAATCGTTACCGGACTCTTAAGATCCGTCTTATAGTTTCCGAGTAAAATGGCTGCGACATACGAACGGACGGACGAACGGACGAACGGACGTACGAACGGACGGACAGACGGACATTACGGAACTATAAGGGTTCCGTTTTTGCCATTCTGGCTACGAAACCCTAAAGATGGTAAAAATTCAATTAAAAATTCGTTTGAATAAACAGGAATCAAAATTTCGGGTGTCTATTTAATAAAGGTCAAGACCCATGTAGGTGGATTTGTGAAAATATAGAAAGTAGGTAGGTAGGAGTTCATGATATTGAATATATGGAGGTATGTACTTGCATTAAATTTTTTACAGATAATATTAGTAAATACTAAATGTAAAAAAAGAAAGATGCTCGTAAAACGACTAGGTATATAATTAAAAAACCGGCCAAGAGCGTGTCGGGCCACGCTCAGTGTAGGGTTCCGTAGTTTTCCGTCCGTCACAGTAAGTGTCCCACTTAAGAGTTAAAATAACACCGCCATGTAAGATATGATATGAGCGTTCCACGTACAGCGACATCTGTCGGCAAATTAAGTAAACTATTGCGCGCGAGCTTAAAGTATGGAAGATGATTTTTATGGGATAATTCTTTATTGCGTGAACCGAGTATCACCGTTTTTACTTTATTTGAAAGCACGTCATTTCATTGCGATTTTGTAGAAATTACAGGTACAATAAACACCTGCTTATACGGTTAAATTACAAACTTAGTTCAGCAATTATTTTGTAATTTTTTTTCAAAAACGATTCATTCTATCAAGATCAAAAAAATCTTCCTAGAAAGTTTTTATAAAGTTCTACTTGTGAGATTTTTTTCATATTTTTAAAACTTATGGTTCAAAAGTTAGAGGGGGGGGACACACTTTTTTTTAATTCTGGGGCGATTATTTCCGAAAATATTTACATTATCAAAGAATGATTTTAGTAAACCCCTATTCATTTTTAAATTCCTATCCAACAATATATCACACGTTAGGGTTAAACGAAAAAAACATCACTCCGCACTTTACGTATAGGGGAAGTACCCTAATAAAACATTTTTTGCCACTTTTTATTTTACCACTTTGTCGGCGTGATTGATATCGTCGCTGCGCGTGCAAAAGTCGCTATGTGAATTTTGACGATTTTTGGTTTTTAATGCCATTATTATCTATATTTCAATACACATATGCTCCAAAAATCCTGTCAGGCTAATTCCAATATTTCAGGATTTGTCAAATATAGTTATGTGACGCCCATATGTTGAATGCGCCTACTATAATCGTTCAGTGAAATAAATCACATAACGACTTTAAGTTGCCACAGCAGCCATTATTAGAATGCGCCTGATATGTGATTGTTGACACACAGCGATATTTTTCACATAAATAAACTAGAATATGTTCACCCGCTATGTAGCAATTTACACATAGCGATATTTTTTTACTGGTATGGATCGATGTTACGTTCGTAGACACACCGTGAGACTTGGTTTTACGGCACATAGCGAGAGTTTTTTATATGATATCGAGTCTACCGCATGTTACACTAGTTAATACCTTCAAGTAAAAAAAAAACATGTTTATCAGTTAACCATTATTGCTGTCTCTGGCACAGAATAACTAATAGTACTACCGTACAGAAAATTCACTCCTTAACAAAAGTCAGATTTAGGTATAAAATTATACCTATACTCGCCGCCTGCAAGCAAAATTGAATCTTATAACTGCGCTCGAACCGTGAATCTTCTTTGCGCGCCGCAGTTTTATGACCGAGCTGTTAGCGTCGGCACCGGGTTGTCACTTGACAAGTTTTTGTACCTATACCTACTGATTTCTTATTTTTAAGATAAATATGTAGAAATTACAAACGTTGATTCTGTAAACATGAAATTTTTATCCGGAGATATAATTTTTTATGTCTGATTTTCACGGAAGTAGGTATACCACAGACGTATTCCTTTGAAAATTTGTCGGTCAGTTCCAAATATTGTTTCTGGGCAACCGATATTCAATAAATTAAGGATGTTTATTTTAACTATTACTAAGTAAGGACTTCGGGACCTTTCAATATCGTCCGGAATTTAAAAATATTATTTCTGCTTCCTTGTTCTTCCGTTTATTCAGACATCCGTAAAGACATCTTTTATACGGATTAGATCGAGATTTAGGTTTCGAAGCCATTGTGTAATTTCAATTTTGCGCGAGTGCCACGTGACACGAGTATTGTGCGAGCCGAGCGGCAGCCCACTGCCATACGCCTGCTCGGGAGGCGCGCCGACCAAATGTACCTAAACTGCGTAGTGAAACCCCCCTGTCTCTGGCAGGCAAATCAAGTCATTTTGGAAAATAATTTCGAACTTTGACAAATAATTAAGTGTTGTGAGTTTACGTTTAAAGGTGCTAGCATCTAAAGGTAAGTGAACGGCAAATTTATTCATATAAAAAGTAAAAATCACTATATTTTATAACATTAACCCTAACCTAGTACAATTAAAGAATTTCATTTCACCTCAGCCAGAAAAAATGTTTCTAGTGGTAGATACGTTGTCGCTGCTTAGGACTAAAAAGAAATATTCATCAACTGAATTATCCAGACCGTAAACTATAACTATAAATGTACCTTTAGTTGTGCTCACGGCTCTGCTCGCGTAACTTTATATTTATTTATCTGTTTTATTTTTCAGGTTTCTACAGAGCATGTCTAAATTTCGGAGAGGCAAACAGCTGGTATCATTATGCACGATCGAGCAAAGATCAATAAGCCTGTTAGCTATGGAGTTAGAAGAAGGATCTTTATTATTATTTCCACCAAACACCACTTTACAAAACGGGGTTGAGTGCGAACAGCTTGATGGTAACATTAGCACGATTACTAAATTTCCTAGTAATTTTTCACTGTCGGGAATGTCTTTGTTACTTCCGGCCACAACATCCAATTTAAATACAACAACAGAACCAGCTACTGTTTCTTATCACGACAGTCCAGTCAACACAACTAGTTTCTCAGAAACACAATACCAGTCGCAAGCTGAACCAGTTAACAGCACTATTTAACCCAGGTCAAAGTGAAGAAACTCAGTGGCTACTAAATGAACAAACTGGCTCATTCGAACCGATAGTTAGCCACACAAAGTGTTTTTCTCATAACGAGGAGTCTGAAGTACCTGTTAGTGAGACCAAGAAAAGAAATAAATCAGAAAATGAGGCTTTTGGGTAAAAAATATACAGGACATAAGGTTCTTAAAGTCGACGATAATATTTCATTGGTGGAAACCTCGAAGCAAAGTCGAAAACTGAAAGATAAACCTTGTAACCATGGAGCCGATCAAATTTCATGTGCGGCCGTAAACGATAATATCCGTAATGACATATTTCAGTACTTCTGGCAATTATCAACATGGAATGCTAAAAAATCTTATGTAAACGGACTAATTCAAGTACGAAACATATTACGACGAAGAAAAACTTCCGTAGGTGTACATCAAAAGTCTTTCGGATTTGATTGTTATTGGCCCGGAGAGAACGGAATAAAAATCAGAGTCTGCAAGGAGATGTTTCTAGCTACATTTGATTTGAAAAAAGATACTCTACATATATGGATTCGTTCTAATTGTGATCTTATTGAAACAAATGATGAAAATAACAAGAAGATCCGAAGAATTGATCGTAGCATTTCAGATAATTTAGTAATACCAACTAGAACACTCAAATCTGCCTCTGTTAACATGTGGCTGGAATGAATACCTAAGGCAAGTCACTATTGTCGAGCAAACAGTACCAGGGTATATGTGGAAGACTCTTTTGAATCTTTAACTCGTATGCATTCTGTGTATACTGATTGGTGCCAAGAAGAAAATAAGTCTGCAGTAGGGAAAAAGAAGTTCAAAGAAATATTAAATGAAAACAAAATTTCCATATTCAGGCCACGCAAAGACCAATGTGATAATTGTGTAGCATACAAGGAAGGAAATGAAACTGAAATGACCTATCAGCTGCATATTACAAAAAAAGAAGGGGCCTACGCCGCGAAGGCTGAAGCTGTAAATCAATTTTCAGACGATGTTATTGTAAACTGAAAATAGATGTCATATACTTCAGAAAAAGTGACCAAACCCTCCGGTGTCCGAGGCCAGCTTTGAACTGGCGTCTTCAGCTTTCGCGGCTGACGTCCTGACCACTAGACCACCCGGTCACGGCGGAACTTGACAAATTTTCTCATGTATATGCAATCTCTGAATTTGAAACGGCTAGGCGCCGTTGACCATACTCTAAGGGCATGCGCAGTACGTGCTTGCACCTCCTATCCGAATCTCTTACGTGATTCTGGTATAGCGAGAGAGATGGTGCTGCCATCTATGAATCTTGAAGCAAATCAAATTATTTTGTTCAATATTTTTTGATTTGCAATTTTTTTAAGTAGTTACACTACTATATATAAACTGAAAATAGATGTCATATGCTTCAGAAAAAGTGACCAAACCCTTCGGTGTCCGAGGCCAGATTTGAACTGGCGTCTTCAGCTTTCGCGGCTGACGTCCTGACCACTAGACCACCCGGTCACGGCGGAACTTGACAAATTTTCTCAAATTCAGAGATTGCATATACATGAGAAAATTTGTCAAGTTCCGCCGTGACCGGGTGGTCTAGTGGTCAGGACGTCAGCCGCGAAAGCTGAAGACGCCAGTTCAAATCTGGCCTCGGACACCGGAGGGTTTGGTCACTTTTTCTGAAGTATATGACATCTATTTTCAGTTTATATTAACTACTTAAAAAAATTGCAAATCAAAAAATATTGAACAAAATAATTTGACTTGCTTCAAGATTCATAGATGGCAGCACCATCTCTCTCGCTATACCAGAATCACGTAAGAGATTCGGATAGAAGGTGCAAGCACGTACTGCGCATGCCCTTAGAGTATGGTCAACGGCGCCTAGCCGTTTCAAATTCAGAGATTGCATATACATGAGAAAATTTGTCAAGTTTCGCCGTGACCGGGTGGTCTAGTGGTCAGAACGTCAGCCGCGAAAGCTGAAGACGCCAGTTCAAATCTGGCCTCGGATACCGGAGGGTTTGGTCACTTTTTCTGAAGTATATGACATCTATTTTCAGTTTATATATGGTAGTGTAACTACTTAAAAAAAATTGCAAATCAAAAAATATTGAACAAAATAATTTGATTTGCTTCAAGATTCATAGATGGCAGCACCATCTCTCTCGCTATACCAGAATCACGTAAGAGATTCGGATAGGAGGTGCAAGCACGTACTGCGCATGCCCTTAGAGTATGGTCAACGGCGCCTAGCCGTTTCAAATTCAGAGATTGCATATACAGGAGAAAATTTGTCAAGTTCCGCCGTGACCGGGTGGTCTAGTGGTCAGGACGTCAGCCGCGAAAGCTGAAGACGCCAGTTCAAATCTGGCCTCGGACACCGGAGGATTTGGTTACTTTTTCTGAAGTATATGACATCTATTTTCAGTTTATATATAGTAGTGTAACTACTTAAAAAAATTGCAAATCAAAAAATATTGAACAAAATAAAAACTTTTTACAAAAAAAAGATAAACCAACTTCAAAAAGGATAAAATAAATTATTATATTGTTTATATGCGTTACAAACTGATATGTTTGAAGTCGGTGCCAAGCCAAAAAGTTACAATACCGGTCAAATCAGCTTCAAGTCTGAAAATCACAAAACAGTTAATACGAACGAGGCGTATGTGTTCAGTGAATTGTTCTTCATACTATAGAACTAATTCTGGTATTGACTGTACGTAGGTTTTCATTCTAGTACAGAAAGAGAATATAATCATGCGTCTTATGATGTTTGTTAATAAACTTGTTTACTAGTTGTCGGACTAACCATATCTTGAACGGAGCCCGTGCTTCGGTTTGAATTATTTATTCTACTTCATCTAAGGTGTTTTATCGAAGTGTAAAAGAATTCAATGGCTAGATTGATTTTTCTATAGTCAGACACACTGGGTGTGTGGGTCACACCTTTTCAGTAGAAAAAGGCACGATATTTAAATTTTCTATTGTTGACCATACGTGTTTTTTTATTTTTATTTGCCGCCTTTTTCTGATTATTGACAAAGTAGACGTGTATCAGAGAATATATACATAGGTACCACATTTCATCAAAATTGTATTAGTAGTTTAGACGTGAAAATGTAACAGATAGATTCACATTCACCTTTTCAATATAAGTAGGTATCGATATGTTTTGTGATTTTCAGACTTGAAGCTGATTTGACCGGTATTGTAACTTTGTGGCTTGGCACCGACTTCAAACATATCAGTTTTTAACGCATATAAATAATATAATAATTTATTTTATCCTTTTTGAAGTCGGTTTATCTTTTTTTTGTAAAAAGTTTTTATTTTTCCATTTTTAGTGGTTATATAATTATCATAATCGGACAACGGATCTCGCAATAATCGGTGAAGATATATAAGAAAAATTTCATATTACGTAACTCAATGTAAGGAAAGTTCTACTTATCATATGTGGTCTTCATCATTAGGTCCACTCCATCAAATTAGTGGTTTTCGAAAGGAAATGCTTGAGTTGCTTAAAAAAACAACCAAATCACCATACATGTGCCTTTAAAAATTGAGGAGTTCCCTTCATTCGTCATGGATCCCATCATCAGAACAGCACCAGATTAATGTGGAACCATCTCAGAGGTAGTTACTTTCAGACAAAAAAATAATTCCTGAAATCGGATCACGGGTCTCGGAGTAATCGCTGAACATCCAACATTTAAAAAAATCATCATCAATAACATCAAAACAATTATCATCATGACGTTCACATCATCAAATTGGTGGTTTCCGAGAGAAAACCCTCGAGTTGCTTAAGAAAACACCCAAATCACCATACATATGCCTTTATAAATTGAGGAGTTCCCTCAATTCCTCATAGATCCCATCATCAGAACAGCACCAGATTAATTTAGGACCACCTTGGAAGTACATCCTTTCAAACATAAAAATAATTATTCAAATCGGACCACGGGTCTCGGAGTAATCGCTGAACATCCTACATTTAAAAAAATCATCATCATTATCATCAAAACAATCATCATTATCAGGTCCACTTCATCAAATTGGTGGTTTACGAGAGAAAACTCTCGAGTTGCTTAAGAAAACACCCAAATCACCATACATGTGCCGTTAAAAATTGAGGAGTTCCCTCAATTCCTCATGGATTCCATCATCAGAACAGCACCAGATTAATTTGGGACTACCTTGGAAGTACATCCTTTCAAACATAAAAAGAATTATTCAAATCGGACCACGGGTCTCGGAGTAATCGCTGAACATCCTAAATTAAAAAAAATCATCATCATTATCATAAAAACAATCATCATTATCTGGTCCACATCATCAAATTGGTGGTTTCCTAGAGAAAACCCTCGAGTTGCTTAAGAAAACACCCAAATTGCCATACATATGCCTTTAAAAATTGAGGAGTTCCCTCAATTCCTCATAGATTCCATCATCAGAACAGCACCAGATTAATATGGGACCACCTTGAAAGTAGACCCTTTCAAACAAAAAAAGAACTATTCAAATCGGACCACGCGTCTCAGAGTAATCGGTGAACATACATAAAAAAAAAGCCCAAACCGAATACAGAACCTCCTCCTTCTATGAAATTGAAGTCGGTTAATAATTTAATTTTCTTCAAGAATCATAGATGGCAGCACCATCTCTCTCGCTATACCAGAATCACGTAAGAGATTCGGATAGGAGGTGCAAGCACGTACTGCACATGCCCTTAGAGTATGGTCAACGGCGCCTAGCCGTTTCAAATTCAGAGATTGCATATACATGAGAAAATTTGTCAAGTTCCGCGCGTGACCGGGTGGTCTAGTGGTCAGGACGTCAGCCGCGAAAGCTGAAGACGCCAGTTCATATCTGGCCTCGGACACCGGAGGGTTTGGTCACTTTTTCTGAAGTATATGACATCTATTTTCAGTTTATATATAGTAGTGTAATTACTTAAAAAAATTGCAAATCAAAAATTATTGAACAAAATAATTTGATTTGCTTCAAGATTGATGTTATTGTAATCTCAATGGACATGCAAAGCGTCTTATTGTGCCCTAAACTGTTAGTTTCAGAACAGTACTATAAAATGAAATTAGCTATACATAACTACACTTTTATATGTCCATTTGTATGTATGGCATGAGGGCGAAGGCGAAATAACAGCTAACAATATTACAAGTTGCATTATTGACTTCATAAAAAAATATTGCAGCACCTATAAAAAGTTATTTTGATATCGGATGGATGATCCTATCAAAATAAAAATAAGTTATTGAGTAGTGCATTGGCTAATCCCAGCGAAACAATGAGGATAATTATTGAACAAATTATCCTTGAAAAAGGACACACAATGATGTAAGTCGACATCGTTCATTCGACCCTAGAACAAAAATTTAAAGCTCCTATTTTTTCTCCGTCTGATTACATATCTCGAACGGGTCAAGCCAGACCATCACAGCCTTATGTTATCCATTATTTGGACTACATATTTTTCAAGAATTATGAGGCTGTTCCAGGAGGCTTTGCGAGTATCAGACCAGGAAGAAAACAGATGATTCTACAGTGGCAGATATCCGAGCGCTATTCTATGTTAATGGCGAGGTCAAATACAAACTTCGTCATTCACATTACTGGGCACCCATACCGCAGAGGCGAGCAAATTTATCTGGAACCAGGGAACCTACCAGTCTGTACAATTCTTCATTGAAAATTGATGAAACTAAGTTTAACCATTTGCAAAGTCTAAAACAATATATGCACTGTGATTATCACCCATTTTTTGACGGCTTGAATCATTAACTGCGCTTTTAGCTTAATAGTATTATTTATACTTAATTTTTTTATTGGGCTTGCAGCACAGCAGACAATTATAAAGCTAAGTTAAGTTGTAGGGCACATATTTTTATTTAAGGACGTTGAATAAAGAGTTATATTAATATTAATTTATATTTAATATTAATTAGATTAGATTGTACATTTTTCCTATTGATAAATAAATATTTATATATACGAATATTATCGTAATAGCAAAGGCCATAGAGTATGGTTTTCTGAATTTACTTTTCATTAAATTTGATTAACCAGTACAATCTTGTTTTTTTAGATACCTATTATTATTTTCCAAAAATAACTATTTGACATTAATGCACATCAATAGAATAATCCTAAATAACTTAAAATAGCTATGTGATGGCAGGAAACATAGAGGTTATAATATGACTCAAACAATAATAGCAATGTGCCAGATTTCGTAACATGTATTTATTTTGACTTATTAAAACGCGTTTATCTTTCCATGAAATTACTTATTGTATGTAAAAGAGTGCATATTTTTACCAAAAAAATATTCGTTTACTTAGCTCAAAGTAGTATCGAAATAATTAGTTTTTTGTGTCTCCTGTAAAGTAGGTTAAAAACACATGGCGACTTTTGCACGCGCAGCGACGATATACATATTAGTACTAAATTTCAGCTTTCTAGTGCTAACGGTCACTGAGATTATCCGCGGACGGACAGACGGACGGACGGACGGGCAGACATGGCGAAACTATAAGGGTTCCTAGTTGACTACGGAACCCTAAAAAGAGCGTCATCATTTTCGATGAGCTGGAGCGTTTAAGGTAAAACATAAAACGGATTTTGGTCTTGTCTAGTCTTTTCCCAGCTATATTCAGATTAACGTCTCAGCCCCCGCCTACCGAACATTTGTCATCTTAATAGCACTGCGAAACAGTCGGCGTCGTAATAAAATTATACTAGCAAACATCAGGGGGAATTAAATACACCAATCGTCCTGTTAGTTGATGTGAACCGTCGTCTGTGAAAAAATTTGTAAAACTTATACAGTCATCTATTCTGCAATAATATCGTGTAATATTTTTTAAGAAGGCCCGTGAAAGATTACTGTAGATGGTGCACTCTAAGATTCCATACAATGAAATGTAAAAGACAGCATCATTCGTATTATTATGTAGAAAAGGAGGTAAAACCATTAAATCAGTTCATCCCCCTGGTTTCTTAATCATTTCATTTCATTTTATTTATTGCATCCATGGTTAGTACATAGTAGTAGTGAGTTTCACATGGACCCTGATTGGGTTCAGCAATAGTCCTAAATCTAAGGTATGCTGGGTATGATTACAAAGGTAGTATATATAAAAATGATTTGTGTAACAACAGAAACTTTGTTCTCTTTGAAGAGAAACGTGACGCGCGTTCACAAATAAACTTGCTTCTTTTTGCTGTGAGCTAGAGCAGCTATTGGAAGCTACTAAAGGAAGGTAAAACTTAGAAAGCTGAAACTTAGAACGCTTAGAAACCCAAAGTGGCTCTCTATGAAGGAAACCCTCTACTCCTACTGAAACCCCGTAATACTACAATTTTCTAAGCTCTGATGACTATACATACTTACCTCCTGAAAGGAACACTACAACCCTGCGTTAAGTACTACAACCCCAATAAACTGATTTTCTATATAAACATGATTTTTTCAGACAATCCCAGCGGCTTTTCCTAACAATGGCTCGTGAAAGTTTAGTGGCAGATCCCTAGTTATGTAGTAACCCGATAATTTTTAGGAGACCGATAGAGAGGTTGTTGAAACAAAAACAAGGATATTTATTTTAAACTTTATTTCCAATAAATGGTACTTTACAACGAAAAGACATTAAGTAAATAGGTATATAAAATTAATTAATAAATTAAATATTCGGTTATAAGTTCAAGTTGTTGATGCGGGGGTTTAGTGATAAAGCTGAAGGATGGTGTCAGGATATCTGTAAAAGAAAAGGCTATTCGGTAGTTTCCATTTAGACAAAGTCTTCCCAATATTTGCGGTAAAGATTAATGCTAGAAAATTAATTTGTAAAATTTTGTTATTGACAATGAAATGAATTCTTGTCTTATTTTAATATTTTATTTTAACTATGAGCAAATATGTTTTTTTTATTTATCTTCTACTCCCTAAAAGCGACAGTGTTAACGAATACAGACAATAATTATACAATTAAATTATTTTCTCCGAAAAAATATTAATTTATTTTAAACATAGTTAGGAAGGGTAGCTAATGTGTGATTGAGATATCTTTTCCCAAATCCACTTGCCTGTAGTTCGTGCGGTAAAGAAAACTGTCTCAGACCTTACCTAAATTTATATATAGATATAAATATATATATATATATATATATATATATATATATATATATATATATATATATATATATATATTTTGTTTTTCATTTTCTCTGCTAATGATTTTACTAAGTGAAGCTACCAACGTTTCGTAACCTACACACCAGAGGAAAGAAACGCCAAGAAAACCTCTGAGATGCCTAGCTAATTAATTAAATCAAAATTAAACCTAAAATTCAACCAAAGTGACTGTGGTCATGCCGAAATAAGTCATAGAAATATGTCGTGTTAGGCAGTTATGTTAATTCAAACTTCAAGGATGTGCGAATAGTATTGTACGTAGAGTGAGGCATTGGTTCTCACTACCAAACTCTTCATCTAATTATCAAATTTTACAGATGATGTACCACTATTTAGAATGATAGTCTGAATTAACTTATGAATTATTTTCGTTCAGATGTAGTTGGCATGGATTCCCATAACTCACTCCAGTACGATTCAATCTCTCAGTTGAATTTCAATACTTTATCGTATTGGCTTTCTCTTTGCCAATAATTGTGTTTCCAAGAATATAATAATATTTATTCATTAATTATTGTGAATGGTGATAAAATACAAGTCTCACTATATCAGAGAACATTGTTAAAATTTTCATAAAATATTTGTTTTATAACTCAATGTTGGTACAAAAGTTAGATGCCTTATTTCAGCTCAAAAGTAAAATAATTTCAGTCATATATGTAAAAAGTATTTATACTTTTTATTTTTCATACGTGGCCGCAGCTGACTCTATGGATCTGCGGCTGTCGAGAATGTGATTGTCATAGTTGTCATGTCATGTACAATGGTGATACAAGAAGAAACGTTTATTTAAAATAATTATTACAAATGATTTGAGTTTACGTACGAATGGACAAATGAACATTTAATGTCGTGTCTTTATTTACAGGTATGTAGGTTTGTCATTAGTTGTTTATTTGCAAATGTAGTAGAGATTTACACTGAGTAAATAAAAACCTTTATTTACAGAGCAACACATTATTTTATTTGTCGACACTAAGATAGATAACAAGTTATCTTATAAAACGACATTATTGTTATAAAGTCGTTCTAAAATGGAGAAGCTACGCTTTGAATTTACTATACTACCAGGTAGTGATGGAAAAACAAATGTGTATTGTATCACCTCTATTACAACGAGTGATAACAAAATCTACACTATACCAGAAGAGGTACAATCAGTTGGGTATCATAAACAACTAATGAAAACGGCAGCTTACAGCAAAGTAAAAAACAGTTTGACTAAGAGGCATCAGATACGAAGAATTTGGATAACAATGACGGAAGAACTAAAGAAAATTTATATAGACGACGATGGTATAATACAGTTCGCAGATAGATACCTAGAAGAATTAAACCAAGATCCACCTACCTCCGCACCTCAAAAAGACACAGATGTGTTGAGAAAATTGTTGGAGAAATTAATAGAAAATACGCAAGAAAATCGCCAACAGAGTTTAAAAAATATTGCGGAAAAGTTTATTATTGAGAAATTTACGACAAAAAATTCAAACGCTGTTCAGTGGATGGATATTTTTGAAAGAGAATGCGAGCGTTTTCAAATAGTAGATGAGAAGAAAGTTGAGATCTGGGCTATTCATGGGCAAGAGTTGTGCAGATTGGTTCAGTTCAATGATCATAAAATTAACAATGGACTCTGATTGGACTGAATGGAAAAATAAATTCTTTACGAATCTTTTACGAATAAAGGATGGAACGCAGTATCAAATGCAATGTCATTGAAATACAAAGATCGTTCATTGTTTGACTATGCTATTAAAAAAGAGAAACTATTACTAGATATGAGAAGAACGATTGATACTGGCACTTTGGTAGACCTCATTGCATCGGGTTTGCCAGAATACATAATAAACAAGATAGACAGAGAAGCACTAAATGATACGGTTGATTTATTTAACGAAGTGAGCAAACTGGAACATATGGTAAATAGAAAAAGTTATGTCGTCAAGAGAAAAATCGGGAACTTCAAATGTGACAATAAAAATGAAGATTTCAACGCATGTAAGTTTTGCGAAAAACTAAATAAAGGGAGGCGTTACCACCCACAAGCCTTTAAGCCCGTTGGTTTAAACCAAAAGAAGAAGACAAGGCTACGAAGAATTTTGAGAAACACGTCAATAATTCAGTTATTGAAGCTGAATTAAATGAAACTCATTAAAAAAACGAATAATAACACCATTAATATACGTCAAACTGAAAGTAAATGATAAATTGGAAATAAAAGTACTTTATGACTCAGGTTCAAACGTTTCTGTTATTAATTCAAAGTATTTAAAACTGAATGGAAAAGGAAATTGTTTGAATGAATCAAATTTAATTACTATTGGTGGTGTTAATAAGACAAAGGGTTTGACGAACTTGAAAATAAAGATCTTTAATTTGGAAAGGAATGTAGATATCGATATTTTGGATGAACAAAAATTTGAAATTGACTTTGTAATTGGATTGGACTTGATTAAAATATTTAGACTACGACAAGATGAAAATTTAGATATATCCCAAAAACAATATGACGCAAATGAAAATACAGATAATGACATAAAGAATAAAGATCATGAAATTCCAACAGATTTTACTGTAACTAATGAATCTCAAAGTAAGACGGAATACAAAATAAATTTTAACGAACATGTCAAAGAAGAAGATTTTGAAATGAACATTGATCACTTAACTGGAGATGAAAAATCCGAAATAAATAAATTGGTTAACAAATACAATTCAGTGTTCGCAAAACATAAATACGATATTGGCACGGTTAATGTATATGAAGCAAGGATAGACTTATTAGTATACCAATACTGCAGTAAGAGACCCTACAGGTGCACTGTAGAAGACAAAAAAGAGATTGAGGAACAGATAGCAAAATTATTAGACAATAAACTGATAGAAGAATCTTACAGTCCGTTTGCTGCACCAGTTACGCTAGCATTTAAAAAAGAGGATAATAAGAAATCTAGATTATGTATAGACTTCAGGGATTTGAACAAAACAGTAGTCCCTCAAGCTCAGCCATTTCCATTGATGGATGACCTGATGGTTAAAACAAGAAATTGCAGTTACTTTTCTACTTTAGATATAAACTCTGCATTTTGGTCTATTTCATTACGAGTTGATGATAGAAAAAAAACTGAATTTGTGACACAAGAAGGACATTTCCAGTGGACAGTTTTGCCTTTCGGACTAAAGACTTCACCAGCAATATTTCAGAGGATATTAAGCAACGTATTAAGAAAACATAAACTTAATATCTTTGCCGTAAATTATAAAGACGATATTCTCATATTTTCTAAGACTTTTTCAGAGCATATTGATCACCTAACGCAACTGCTTGAAGCAATAAAAACGGAAGGATTCCGATTAAAATTTACGAAATGCACATTTGCATCAAACTCTGTCAAATATTTAGGCCATATAATCCAAAATAACTCGATTCAACCGGTAAAAGATAACTTAATATCAATAAAGAATTTTCCTGTCCCAAAAACTCAGAAAAATATTAGACAGTTTCTAGGGCAGATCAATTTTTATCATGAGTACATACCGAGAAGTGCAATAATATTGGATCCATTACATAATTTGCTAAGAAAAAATCAAAAATTTGTATGGTCTGAAGAATGCCAAAAGGCATTTGTAACAATAAAAAATCTGCTATGCTCCCAATTAATACTAGAAATATTTGATCAAGATTTACCAATCAATATCTATACTGACGCTTCATTGGAAGGTATTGGGGCTATTTTAAAACAGAAACAGCCTAATGGGAAAGAAAAACCAGTTGCATATTTTTCCAAAAAACTAAACGAAGCACAAAAGAAAAAAAAAGCTATATACTTAGAATGTTTAGCTATAAAGGAGGCTGTAAAATATTGGCAGTTCTGGCTTATAGGCAAATCATTCACAGTTATTTCAGATCATAAACCGCTAGAAAATATGAACCTGAAATCTAGAACGGACGAAGAACTGGGTGATTTGACATACTATTTATCTCAATATGACTTTCAAATAAAATATTCTCCTGGAAAAACTAATTTGGAGGCAGACTGCCTAAGCAGGAATCCTGTTTTAGAATGTGACGAGAATACAGATGAACAATTTATTGAAAGTTGTAAACTTAATAGAACTTGTAGACATTATAAGAGATCAAGATCAAAACGAAGACATACAGAGGGAAAAGGAAAAATTAATTAAAAAACACAACGTATTTTTAAGAAAAAATAAAACCAAAGAAAAAATAATACTATCGGAGAAGTTTAGCATCACACTTTTCAAAACTATACATGAAAACTTATGCCATATTGGAGAAGCACAAATGTTGAAGATAGACACGATTGAAGGATTTGGAGGTTCAAGATCAACAAAAAAATATCTACATTTGTTAGTAGATCCCTTTACTAGATACGCATACATTTTAACATCAAAAACTCAAAGCGCAGATGATTTTATGAAACTAGTCAGAAATGTAACAGAAACAAATAATATTGGTATGATTCTTACCGATCAATACCCTGGAATAAATTCTAAGGAATTTAAGAACTTTTTAATGAACAAAAATATAATAATAGTATTTAATGCTGTAAATACAGCTTTTTCTAATGGATTGAATGAGCGATTGAATCAAACATTGGTAAACAAAATAAGATGCAAAATAAACGAAAGAGGCGAAAATCGAGCTTGGGCCACAATAGCTCAAGAATGCCTGAGAAAATATAATGAAACAAAACATTCAGGCTTTTCTCCGGCTTACCTTATGAATGGTACGGATGATAGAATTTTGCCAACTGAACTTAAACAAGAATTGCAAGGTAATTTGATCAGAGACAGAGAAATAGCATTTGAAAATACATTGAAATCACACGACTACAATAAAAAACTGTTTGACAAGAATCGGAAAAAACATATATTTAATGAAGGAGACCTGGTATATGTGGAAAATGGAAATAAGTTGAACAGAAAAAAATTAGACGAACTGAAAATTGGACCTTATGAGATTATTGAGAAAATCTCAGACTCTATATACAAAGTAGATGTTGATCATAAAAAAGCAGAGTCTAACCTTTTCCATATAACAAAGCTAATTCCCGTCCCTATTACAGAAGAAGAAAGAGGTTCGTAACTAAGCGAAAACTTTAAAATAAAATTTTCATCCCTTGGGGGGGAGTTGTAAAAAGTATTTATACTTTTTATTTTTCATACGTGGCCGCAGCTGACTTTATGGATCTGCGGCTGTCGAGAATGTGATTGTCATAGTTGTCATGTCATGTACAATGGTGATACAAGAAGAAACGTTTCTTCTTTGTCCTGCCCTTTTCCCATTATTTGGGGTCGGGTCTCCTCACTTTTCTGCGCCAGGATAATCTATCCTGGATTGTCTCTTCAGGCAAATGGGCTTCCTTGAGATCTCTTTGTATTTTAGACCACCAGGTTAGTGGCGGGCGGCCTCTACCTCTCTTCTGTTCAGGCAGACCTAGTGCAATCTGAACCACATGGTCCTCGCTTCTTCTTTTGACATGCCCGTACCACCTGAGACGGTTTTCGGTGAGTTTCTGGGTGATTGGTGCGACTTTAAAGCTGCCTCTTATATATTCGTTGCGCACTTTATCAAGTCGAGTCACACCTCCCGCCCATCTCAACATCTTCATCTCGTTTACGTGGACTTTTTGCTCGTGGGTTTTCTTTACTGTCCAGCATTCGGATCCGTACATCATTGCTGGGCGGACTGCGGTCTTGTAAACTTTACCTTTCACTTTTACGGGCATGCGGCGATCACACAGTACTCCTGTCAGTGTTCTCCATTTTTGCCACGCAACATTTACGCGGTGGGTGACATCGGCATCCACGTTTGCATCTGGTGTAAGCATGGAGCCTAGATATTTGAATTTGGTCACTGTTGGTATGGGCGTTGTACCAATATGTATAGTGTCCTGCGTTTTGTTTCCACTGAAGGAGCATTTCATGTATTCCGTTTTGCTCCTACTAACACGCAGGCCATACGTTTCCAGAGACTGTGTCCACACATTAAGGAGTTCCTGCAGATGTTGTGCAGTGTTTGCGGCGAGTACAACATCGTCTGCATACAGCATAGTCCACGGTAATGGTGCTGGTATGTCCGCAGTGAGGTAATCCATTACCAGATTAAAAAGCAAAGGGCTTAACGCAGAGCCCTGGTGGACGCCTACCCTAACCTCAAAGGCCCTGCTCAGGCCAGCCAGGCTACGAACTTTTGTGCTTGCACCGCAATACATGTCTTGAATAATCTGCACGTAGTATTCCGGTACGTTTTGGGCTCGAAGTGCTTGCCATACAAGTTTACGTGGCACACGGTCGAACGCCTTCTCAAGGTCGATGAATGCTAAATGTAGGTCTTCATTGTTAATCCTATGCTTTTCCATCAATATTCTGATCGCCTGTATGGCGTCGGAGGTCGATCTGGATGCAGTGAACCCAAACTGATTTGGAGATATCTTAATGAGCGCTGTGATACGTTTGTTAATGATGCGTTCCCATATTTTCAACGTATGCGAGGTGAGTTTAATACCTCTATAATTTTCGCACTCTGCTACGTCTCCCTTATTTTTGTAAAAAGGCAAAAGGTAACTTTTCCGCCACGGCTGCGGAATGCTTTTGGTAGTTAAGATGATGTTAAACAACTTGGTCAGCCAGGACACTGCCAGCGGGCCCAGTCGCTTCCATAAGTCTGCCGGCACTTCATCGGGGCCTAGAGCTTTACGATTTTTCATTGCCTTTACCGCTTCTTTGACCTCTCTTTCATCTACGTTTGTTATAGGGCCGTGTGTAGCATTTTGGGGTGCTGGTTCGTCATGTGGGAATTCCTCATTAAGCAGTTGTTCGTAGTATTCTAGCCACCGGTCATTAATCTGTTCATTGTTTGTGATTAGTTGATGGTTTTTATTCTTTATGTATTTATTTACTTTAATATCCATTTTTGACCTATGTCTAGTTTTAGCAATTTTCAGTATTTCAGCCTCTGTTTTGGCATTTTCCAAATCGGCATAAAAAGCCTGGTTTGAATTGGCTCTCTCTTGTGCAACGGTTTTCTTTGCTAGCTTCTTAGCTTCTTTATAGTTAGTTTTATCTTCGTCGGATAGGGATGTTTGCCAAATCTTGAACTGAGATTTCTTAGTTGCCAACTTCTCTTGCACTTTCTCGTTCCACCATTTAGGATCTTTGCCAGTACGAAGAGGGCCTTTAGACACACCTAAGAACTGTACTGCTTTACTTTTGCATTGATCTTCAAATTTATTCCACATAAGGTCTGCGCAGCTATAATCTATCTCCAAGTCAGCCTCGAGGTAGTTTCTCATCTCGTTAATTAATGTGTCGCCTTTGGGGCTATCCAGAGACCCCCACTTAGTTCTAGGGAATCTATCCGCCGTTGCTCTGATGGGCTTAGGTAAATCGTATACAGCCACAAGGATACGATGCTGAGATGTTAGGGCCTCACCTGGAATCACCTTGCAATCTCTGAACTTATGCTTCACGGATACGTCTGAGACTATAAAGTCTATTTGTGAGGCTTTTCCTGCACATTTATAGGTGATCAGATGTTCCATTTTCTTTTGGAAGTTCGTATTTATCAAGCTTAGCGAGTGCCTTGCCGCAAAATCTAGAATTTCTTCTCCTTGTTTGTTCGCCTCGCCCATTCCGTACCCTCCGTGCACAGTCGTCTCATATGCAGTGTTGTTAGCTCCCACATGTCCATTTAGATCCCCTCCGATTATTTTGTACTCGTTTGGAGGTATGCTCCGGATTAAATCATCGAAGTCATCCCAGAAATCAGACTTTTCTACATCTGTACAACCTGATTGTGGGGCGTAAGCTGAGATTATGTTCGTGATTTGCTGGTCATCCAGGGCCAGTTTGATTGCAATTAAGCGGTCGCTCTTGCGTGTGATGTTTATTATTCGTGCCTTAAAGTTGTTGTCGAGCACTATTGCCACTCCGTTTCTTTTGTTGTCTGTGCCGTGGTATGCAACCTGGTAGTCATTTCCTATATCTTTGGATTTCGAGCCTTTCCACTTCGTTTCCTGTAAGCAGCAGATGTTAATACGCCTTTTTTGTAGGATATTGCTCAGTTCTTGGCTCCTTCCTGTGAGAGACCCCAAGTTCCATGTTGCAAGTCTAAGCCTGTTGATGGTCAAATGCGAATGTTTGTTCTTGTCACACTTTTCGTCGCTTCGGGGGGACGCCCTAGTATTATTTGCATCTAGTATCGCATCATTCGCATTCGCGTCGCTTACGGGGTACGCCCTAATATTTATGCCTTTTCTCATTTTTGTTTGCGTTCATGTGAGGAGATAGAATTTGGCGATCTGTTTTACGGCCGGCTGCCGCCTGACGCCAAGACAGTAACTCTCCTGGAGAGCTTAGGAGCCGACGTTAGACAGTGTCTTTCGCCACCATCCTTACTACCCCGTCCTGCCTGACGGCGTAGCTCTAGTGTAGCCTGTGACCTCAATATGTAAGGGCAGCCTTTCACTAGGTTTGTGCCTCCTCCGCCTGTTCCGCCGAGCCGATGTCCACCATCTCCGCCTTCGCAGCCGTTGAGGACTTCACCCGTAACCCTGGGCAGGGGGCTGCGATATACCCCGCAGCACTGGGTCCTCATCCGCACTTCGCCACCCGAACACCACGGCCTACTGTAGTGTGAGGTGCCCACCCCCGCGACTAGGACGCGTCGGACAAGAATTGCTCAAGTGAGAGGTAGAGGAGTTGTCTCTATCTCTCCAGGAGCCGGGTTAATGTTCCTGTTTGGGACCAGGAACAAGGGCCAAGAAGAAACGTTTATTTAAAATAATTATTACTAATGATTTGAGTTTACGTACGAATGGACAAATGAACATTTAATGTCGTTTCTTTATTTACAGGTATGTAGATTTGTCATTAGTTGTTTATTTGCAAATGTAGTGGAAATTTACACTGAGTAAATAAAAACCTTTATTTACAGAGCAACACATTATTTTATTTGTCGACACTAAGATAGATAACAAGTTATCTTATATATAAATAACACTTCATAGATCAAGGTGGTTTTGAAGAATGAACATAATCGTTCAATGGTTAATGTTAGGTACTCTGTCATAAATAAATAATGTTACAATCACACAAGTAATAATTACTTCAGTTCAAGTCATTGCTTATATACCAAAGCATATGGTAAGTATATAGAGTACGCACTCCTTTAAATTCATATGCCGCAACCGCAAAACATAAAAATATAACGCATTCCGCAGTAAAATTCGCAAACCGTATAAAATTATAACGCATACGATATAGTGGATATAGGATAACCGCATAAACAAAACGTATAAAAATACATAGGCTGCTATTTATATATCCGGAAACCGGGATTACAATCTTCTTAAATAGCATATTTGACCTCCATGGTAAAATTTGAACTTTTTTAAGTACTGGCCGGTATATTTTTTCTTTCTTATTAACGCTCGTGTTTTGTTTTTGACGGGTTTTAAATGTCATCTCGCAGCAAGAATGGAACTCACTCGTGAAAATATTCGTGCTATGATTTATTATGATTTTCGGCGTGGTTTAACGCAACAACAGTGCATAGATCAACTAACTTCAACTTTTGGTGATGAAGCCCCATCTAAAACTACTGTGTATCACTGGTTTAGTGAGTTCAATCGTGGACGTAGTATGCTTACGGACGAAGTTAAGGCAGGTCGCCCGAAATCGGTCGTTGTACAACAAAATATCGAGGCTGTGCGAAAACTTATAATGGACGACCGACATCTTACGTACTGCGAGATAGAGGCGACTCTGGGTATTTCTATGACCAGCATTAATAGCATATTACATAATTATTTGGCTGTAAAAAAAATTTGTTCGCGTTGGATACCCCACAACTTAAGAAAAGAGCAAAAAGATGCTCGCGTCGAATGGTGCAATAAAATGTTAAAAAAATATAACCGTGGTGACTCAAAAGCCGTTTATAACATCTATACAGGTGACGAATCCTGGATCTATGCATACGATCCCGAAACGAAGCAACAATCAACGGTATGGGTGTTTCAAAATGAGCCGAACCCTACGAAAGTTACTCGTGCAAAAAGTACATTGAAAGAAATGGTGGCCTCCTTCTTCGGTATTAATGGCCATGTAGCTACAGTGCCACTAGAAAACCGTAGAACGGTTAGTTCAGAGTGGTACACGACCATTTGCTTACCGGAAGTATTTGAACAAATTCGTAAAACTAACCAGCGACGAAGAATCATTCTTCATCATGACAATGCCAGCTGTCATATGTCACGCGAAACAACTCTATTTTTGGAGGGTCAAAATGTGGAATTAACGGGTCATCCGCCGTACAGCCCTGACTTGGCACCCAACGATTTTTATTTATTTCCAAATATAAAGAATAAATTACGCGGTCAACGATTTTCGACCGCTGAAGATGCTGTCGACGCATTCAAACAACACGTTATAGAGGTACCTCAGGCGAAGTGGCAGAAGTGCTTTAAAAATTGGTTCACGCGAATGCAAAAGTGCATAGATCATCAAGGGGAATACTTTGAAAAACAATAAAACCATTTTCAGCCGTGTACGTTTGTTTGTTTTTTTGTTTCCGGATATATAAGTAGCAACCCTTATAACGCATTCCGCAAAACGTATAAAAATATAACGCATACGCAATATAGGATAAACGCATCCATCTATCCATGCATCGTAAAATGTTTCCGCATACTCCGATAAATTCCGTACGCATATATATATTGCATATAATAATTCAACCAAATTTCACATAAATTAAATGCAAGGACCACAGTAATAAGGAAAATGTTCATAATATAACAGTCAATTAAAAGCAATTACTCAACTCCAAGGCCTAAAGAGAATACACAGAAAAGAAACAAATTTTATAGTGAATAGATTTTGCCTCACCAAATTAGGCTTCTACTGTTGGTCCTTTTCTACTAGCAGCTTTGGCAGATGGCAGCTCAGGTCAGGGTCTCGGGATGGTAGCACGGTGCTTGTAGCTCTATTCAGCGGCAGAAGTCAGATGAAGTCCCGTAGTCCGAAGGCGAAGTGCTCGTAGATCCGGTCGGAGTCAAAGTGTTCGCAGCTCTGGTCGGAGGCAAAGTGTTTCCTTACGATACGCCCTCCCCTTATAGGTATAGCATCAAAATTACGTATATAAACGCTAACTACCCCCGTGACGTCAGAGAGGTTCGAAACGTCCGCCTTGTGGTAGCTTGGTTAGATTGATTTAAGCCAATTTGAACCTTATTGGTCCTTTGGTTCATACTATTTTAAAGACCAAATTCCTATAATAACCAAATTTTAAATACCTAGTTCGAAAATCTCCTATCTCCCATAGATAATGTTTTTCTTGAATATTTATCCAAATTATGCAATTTCCAATGAAAATTTATATGAAAATAGATGAAAACATTAGCCCCGCGTATGATTTAATAAGCCCCTGTAAGTATTAATGTCTATTTTCCCCGTAAAATGTCAATATATCTTTGTATACCAATTCGATTCTTAAGATCCCTACGCTACATACTTCTATAAGAATCAAGTTCCTATGAGCGCCCTACCCTTTTTGGAAAACCTAACCTCTAAGAAAACGATTTTCTTTAATTCAAACAAAGTAAGTATTTCCTAAGCTGAATTTATATAATTTATGATGAAGATAATTTTTCTGCATATATTATGACAAGATCCTATCGGATTTACTGCGTATTTACTCTGTAAAATACCAATATAACTTTTATGAGGAAATTCGCTTTTTATCCTAATTTTCATCACTTTCCTTTATTTGTTTTGATCAAAATTGTGTTTATCACACGTTTATAAGCTAAAACTAGCCTAGAATTCCATCAAACATCAGTAATTTTAAAATCCTTACAATCTTTTTACGACAATTTTTGATCATAAAATTTGTCTATTTTAGCGCTTCACTGAATTGAACTCTTTATGTTTTATAAAAACAAAGCTCCCAACTATATTTATTTCCGTTATTTAACTTCATAATACGAGTTTTTACATAATATTCCCAAAAATCGATTTTGGATAAAAAAGTAAGTTCTTAGCTTTTTCACGCTTAATTCGTTCAATTTCGTTAATATACTTGCTGCAATATAACTTTAATTACTTTCCCTTTAATTTAAGTATCGATTTATAACAATAATTAACAAATTAAAAACATAACCTCTCCATTTGGACAAATTTTCAGACAAATCTAAAATATTATTAGGTACTACCTTTTGTTATTGAATAAATTATCAATAATACATGTATTCTATACAATAAACTACATTTTTCATCTCGAAAATCCTATTAAAAGCATCAATTTTCATCATTACTTAACGAACAATATTCTCAGTTGTCGGTCATTCCCTTCCCTAGGTATTCTCACAATGAGAATAATATGAAATTATAAGAAACTGATGATAAAGCTGTATTATATGTTTTAATAAAAGATGTCTTGAGGTCCACGAAGTATTTATTTATATAAACACAGGTTATATTTAATTATAACATTAAACAGAGATCAGATACCGTGTTCCCAAGGTGGCTGTCAGAATAGGAAGAGCGCGGGGCTAGATGTCATAGACAAGACTAGACATTGTTAAGTAGGGTTTACACAGGTAATTCTAAAGGTAGCTTTACACTTTACTACATCTTCCCCTTTTCCAAATATAACAATATATTATCACAAAATTGCACATAACTGCATCTACAACATATCTATATTAACTCAGTCTATTCCTCTACAAATATAAGTTTTGCTATCTTAACTATATTACTTAATCTATGTATACATTGAGTATTAATTGCCTTAATTTTCTTCCCCTTTATAACAAATGCCCAAAGAAACCAAGGGAGTTGAGCCCTCACCCAGCCATGAAGGCCCGGGTGGAACACAAAACCTCAAGCCGAACGAATATGATAAGATGTTCTTGTATATTCTACATTATTACTATCTAATATATTGTATGACCTAAAGCCATTACTTTTACAAATTTTTCCTTGTAACCAAACATTTTTAATTGGGTCTTTCTTAAACCATACTTGCTGTCCAATATAAAAATTACTTTTACATTTAGTTGTACTATTATAAGACTTAATATTCCTATCTACTGTTCTTTGAAATTGTACTTCAACATTATTATTAAGCTTTGGTTTTAAATATTCATAATTAACAATGGCTTTTGTCTTAAGCTGTCTATTCATCATTAACTGACTCGGTGAGAAATTAGTGCCAGACACTGGAGAAGCCCTATATTGTAACAGTGCTAATCTGAAGTCAGTTTTATCTTCATTACATTTGAGTAGTATTTTCTTAGCTATCTGAACACCCCTTTCCGCCATACCGTTAGATTGAGCATATCTTGGGCTAGTATATGTGAATGTAAAACCCCATTCGCGAGCAAATTGGAGGCACTCTCTCGAGTCAAATGGCACATGGTCAGATACTATTTCATTCGGAATGCCCCAGTTACAGAAAACATCAGTTAGGCTAGTAATAATACTTTTGGCACTTTTATTTGATATTAGTCTAATATCTAACCATTTAGAATAGTAATCATATACTACTAAATAACTTTTTGCTTTAAACTCCATTATGTCTGCGGCTACTTTATAAAAAGGCAGATTAGGTACTTCATGAGGTAATAGGGGCTCTTTTATATTTTTATTTTGGTAGGTTTGGCATACAAAACATCTTCTTACAAATGTATCTAAGTGTTCATCTATTTTCGGCCAATAGTATATATTTCTGGCAGTTTGTTTCATTTTAGTTGTACCAAGATGCCCTTCATGTAAAAGTTTCATAAATTTTAAGCGTAGTGTGGTAGGTATTATTATTCTGTGATTTAAAAACACTAGGCCTTCATCTACGGTTATTTCAGATCTAAATTTAAAATAATACTGCAAGTTATCTAACACATGTTTTTTGTCTGGCCATCCCTTTTTAGTATAGTCTATTAATTTAGAAAGTTCAGTATCATTAGTAGTCTCTTGAATCAGTTCTTGTTTTTGCTCTGTAGTGCATTGTAAGCGACTTGCAAGCCCTACACAGTGGACCATTTCGTTAATGTAAGGGTCATCTGTACCATCATACTTCATATATGCACGAGAAAGGAGATCCGCTATATACATGTATTTGCCTTTCAAATATTTGAATTCTATGTCATACTTTAACAGTCGTAACTTCATTCTCTGCAATCTTGGTGTAGGGACTTCATGAATATGTTTTTTTAGTAATGCCTCCAGAGGTTTATGATCATTTAAAATTTTACATTTCTGCCCATATATGTAGTAATGATATTTTTGGGTCGACCAACAAACACTAAGCAATTCCTTCTCAATTTGTGAAAAATTCTGTTCAGATGGAGTTAAGCTCCTAGATGCAAAACATACTGGCTTTCCTTCTTGCATAAGGCAACAGCCAATGCCATCCTTAGATGCATCACATTGAATCACTATGGGCAGTTTAGGGTTAAAATTTTGTAAGGTTGGAGCTTCAGTAATTTTCTTTTTAATATTTTTAAAAACATCTTCATGAATGTCCGTCCATAACCAAGTCACGTCCTTTTTTAACAATAATTGAAGCGATGATGCAATATTAGCCATGTTAGGGATAAACTTTCTTAGATAATTGACCATTCCTAGGAATATTTGTAACTCTTTTTTATTTGTGGGGCTTTTCATATTATTAATAGCATTTACCCTTTCTGGATCTATTTTCATGCCGCTTTCAGAAAAAATGTGGCCAAAATATTTTACTTCTTTTAGTTTGTACTGGAATTTAGACTTATTAAAGCGCACATTATGTTTTTTAGCCCGTTCAAAAACTTTATTTAATATTGCATCATGCTCTTCTTCAGTATCACCACATATTAATAAATCATCACAATACACTATAACACCTGGGATGTCCCCAAAGGCAGTTTCACTGTACCTTTGAAAGACCTCCGGGGCCACGGAAATTCCAAACGGACACCTTAAAAATTTATAACATCCGAACGGACTGTTAAAAGTGCACAGATCACTTGAGCTCTCCGTTAATTTGATATTATAGAACCCATCAGATAGGTCTAATACTGAGAAATATTTTTTGTTACACAATTTTGGTACTATTTCATCTAAAGTCGGGATTAAATAATGTTCTCTAATTAACACTTTGTTTAAATCTTGTGGATCAAGGCAAATTCTCAGAGAGCCTTTTTTTTTTTCAATAATAACAAGGTTGCTTACAAAACTCCGAGGGTGTTCGACTTTGGCAATGATTTTGTGTTCCACCAGGATCCTAAGTTTCTCGGCAAGGCGACCCATTAGTGCATGCGGCACACGTCGCGGGGGCCGGACTACTGGCTGGACTCCTGGCTGGGTGCGCAACTCCAGTGGCTCCCTGAATTCCCCTACTCCCTGAAACAGTTCACAATTTTCATTAGCAATAGTATCTTTGCTACAGCTTTGAGATTCTTCGATTAATGTATTAATTCCATCTATTTTTAATAATTTAACTGTTAATAATGATTTTAATCCTAAAATAGGACGAAGATTTTCCTTAATAATTACAAATTTAGTTTCATAAAATTTTTCTTCATTTTTAGTATACATCATGAGAGTAATGATGCCTAATGGCACCAATTTTCCACCCCCGTAGACCTCAATTAATGATCTTGTCTCAGACAATTTAATTCTGCTATCATCATTGACAATTAGTTTGAGATCTTTTAATGAGAGGACATTAATTCCTGCACCCGTGTCACACTTAAAAGACACCCTTTTATTTTCAACTCTAATCTTCTCCGTCCATTCACACTTAGTAAAGTCTATAGAATAAACTAGTCACAATTCATGTACATAATTGTAACTGTCATCATAGTTATTATTATTATTAATTTCATGAACCTGCTTATCAGACATAGTGCAACCTACACTGAAATGGTTAAGTCCTTTACATTTATTACAAATTCTCCCAAAAGCTGGACAGTTTCTAGGTCCATGCTCAGTTTGACACTTTCTACACATGTAGTAATTCCTGTTATATTGTTTAGCTTTAATATTTTGTTGAAACCCATTACTATTCTGAGAATACTTAGCTTTAGTTTGTGATGACTGGTGTGATGACGTCTTCGCCTGCATTGTCAGCACTTCTTGGTTGTTCAAGGTCTTGAGGTGTTCTTTGGAGAGTTCAACAGAGCGGCAGACATCCACAGCCTTCTGCAGGGTTAGCTCCTTGACTTCTAAAAGTTTCTGCCGGGTTCGCTGATCCTTGACTCCCATCACTATCCGGTCGCGAAGCATTCTGTCTTTTTCTTTGTAGTTGCAATTTTCTGCTAACTTCCTAATATCTGTGTAGAAGGCGTCAAAGTTTTCCCCATCTTCTTGATTGCGTTTGTTGAAGTTATAACAGTTAATCACCTCATTTTGTTTAGGTTTGAAGTGTTCATCAAACAGTGCTATTATGTCTTCTAATTTAGGCTTCTCTTCGTTTTGCAGCACGCTGAGGTAGAGCTCCTGGGCCTGCTCCCCAATGCAGTTTAAAAGTATTGCCGCTTTTCTGGTTTCAGCCAGTTTCTCAAAACCAGAAGCTAGCAAAAATATGCGGAAAGACTGCTTAAATCTTTGCCACTGTGGCCAACAGTCAACAATATTGTCCAAATTTAAGGCGTGTGGCATTTTATATTCAACCGCACATGTCATGGTGTCGACTTCGTGAGTTTTCGATTCGTTGTCCGACATATCTGGAAGCGTTCTTCTTCTCTTAATAAGCTTCGTATGAAATAAATGTTTCTTGAAATATATTTCGTGTACCGTACCGGCCGGCAACAGGCAATGGCTTCGTATTATTTTAATCTGGATTAATCTTGCTTACCGGTTCTTCATCGGCTGCGCCATGTATTATATGTTTTAATAAAAGATGTCTTGAGGTCCACGAAGTATTTATTTATATAAACACAGGTTATATTTAATTATAACATTAAACAGAGATCAGATACCGTGTTCCCAAGGTGGCTGTCAGAATAGGAAGAGCGCGGGGCTAGATGTCATAGACAAGACTAGACATTGTTAAGTAGGGTTTACACAGGTAATTCTAAAGGTAGCTTTACACTTTACTACAAAAGCAATTTGTTATCAAAATACTAATTTCTAAATGGGTAAAAGAACCTGTCTATGTTACTAACAGTTTGTACTATGTCATAAAATGCCTTTAGTAAATCATATATTTTTGTACTTAGCACATATCTTAAGAATGAAGTAAATATTTCTAGAACATACTTTATATACAACCTCCTGCTATCCTATGAGTTTAATTTTACCTAATAATACATCCCTTATTGAAGGAATCGATCACAAGATTGCTAAAACTTTATGACAAATCTAGTGCGGTAACCAAATTACTGTTTGTCCACTGCAAATAGTACAATCGGATATTTCAGATAATAATTCCCCAAAATGTTGCATACTTATCCTGTTAAGTTGTTATTTATAGCCTCTGTTCCTGTGAAAACTAAAACATACATTAAATATCTACACAAGCTGCATATATAAATTACATATGAATGCCAATTATGGTCATAATGCCATTTGAAATACCCAAATAATAATAATAATAACCATTCTTTCTATCTAAAATACAACTATGTAAAATACATAGTTAATCGACCAAGATTATGAATGTTTCAAAGTCTTGCCAATCAACGGTGAACAATATTTAGCAAAACTCTATGGTAACAATCGCTTATGCAATAATGCAAAAATAAGTAATAATATAAATATAATTATATCTAAACATAATATAATTTATCGAAAACTGAGAAATCCTAGTAAACATCTTAGGTTTTATATTTTCCAAATATTCTCATTTCCTAAGAGCAATGATAATAGCTTATCATTAAAGTTCAGGTATGTATGGTTGCTAATAAAACACATGATGCTTATATATATATTTCCATATATTTTATTTCCCTTGTCAGATCATTAACTTGATCTTTTCTTACATACTAAAATAAAACCAATATGTAATAAGGTGAACCTCCACCCTCATACATACTATGTGAATCATTTATTTTCATTTTTTCATGAACTTTACTCATGAAAATATCATGTAAAAGCTTACAAATGAAGCTTTATCAGCCTTTAAAGTCATTTTGCTAATTTTCATACTTAGAGGACCCTATGGACCTCTACAGCTCGTGGCATATTTTTTTTACCAATTCATCAGAAATCTTATTTCAATATAAATGTTTGATTTGTTGATGAAAATACTAAAAACAATGTATGTATGTCTTTTATATTTGAGGAATTATGGGGTAACAGCTATAATTACAATGTTAATTCTGCTTTTATAATTCAAAAAAGGTCAGTCAGGACAATCGTTCGCGTTCCTCAAATAACCTCGTGTGTAGAGCATTTCATAAATCTCAGTATTCTTACCGCTCCTTGTCTCTATTTGCTGTTACTCTTAACAGACTTCGTAAAGCACCTGTGAGAGGGATAGCAGGCTGTCAACCAGACGTAAGGACATTAAATACACCCTTGACGTCCCGAGGCTTAACATTGTGAAGCACTCCGCGAGTTATCAGGCTGAGTTTCTCTATAACAAATTACCTACAGAATTCAAAACAATCACAAGTAGTAAAATTTTCAATGCTAAACTCGAGGCTTTTCTTTTAAAAAAGTCGTATTATTCCATAACCGACTTTGTAGCTGATAGTTGTAAATAATAATTATATTTATATTTCTTGACATCTTGCAATAATGTATCATTATTTTGCTATTTGAAAATTCAAATCAAGCGCGCTGGCATCGCGCAGTCGTGATATCGCTCCGTATTATTTACTTTTAATTAAATTCATTACATGTTTTTGACCAGTGAATTATGTGTGAGTGAAGTCGCGGTTGATCAATTGTAGGCCACAATTGTTGGTGTGCTCCGTGGATCTGTATTTTGACCGCAAAAGCAAGTTTTGTCTTCCGTACAATGTCACAGGCGGAGCGAGCGGTTGGAGCAAGATTACCGGCGCCGGCGGGAAGCTGGACTTCCGAGAGTTATGCAGGTTGTTTTACTTGCTGTTGGTGAATCGTACGTGAAGTGGATCATATTTATAGTGCAGTGCAGTGTTTACGTCTTTGCAAGCCGCGACAATTATGTTAAGCGGGTTTTTTTTTGTATGTGGGTAATCATCGGGGCAGTCACATCTTACCTCAATAAGAAGAAAAAAGTGGAAGTAACTATTCGCCAATTTCGGCGCTAAAGCTGTAGTCAGCGTGGCCCTTTGGTTAGAACATTGACTAATGTGAGCGCGGTTTCTAATGTGTCCGTGGGTTTGAATCTTGCAACGCTTGGTGATTTAAAAACTGATTTTAATATTGGATTTTACATTTTATTATTAGTGTTTGCTTTTTGTCTTTTTTTTTGTGCGCATTGGTTTGCAGGTTTGATGTACCTAATTTTTTTTATCCTGTGTTAATTTTTTTAATGAAGTAACCTTTTTTTTTTTTTTTTGCGTCGTTTATTATATTTTTGCTAGTTTTAGGATTTTAATTATTGACTACAATTCTTTGCTGGGCGGATGTTTTACTTATATCAAAGTGGTGACATATGTATGCAAGGTTTTTTATGATTATTGAAAGCTGTATGGTGTTTTTTATTTCAATTATTTTTACTTCGTTTTTTTTTATATTTGTAATTTACTGATTTTTTTATATACACATATATTTTGTTTCAAACTAAACTTTATTTTGTAATTTTTTACCGTGTTTAGAATGAGTAACCAACAAAGGTTAGTGTGCCCTCACTGTCCAAGGATATTTGCTGTGTCGAGGGGTCTCAATGTACATATAACTAAGGTACACCGGGAGCTGGCGTCGCATGGTTCTGACGGTGTAGTGGTGACGCCGCCGACAAGTTCTGGCGCAGCTAATACGGGTCTTCACAGTTTGCCGTCACTAAAGAAAAATGTTAGGGTGCTGAAACACATTCCAAAGGGGGCGAGGAGTCTAGCGGCGGGCAGATTGGCTAGCATAATAGATAAATGTTTAACGACAAATAATGTGGACGAGTGGTTTACTTTCCTCTCCTTTTCCTTCACTGCTTTGCGGGTTCCGGAGTGTTCGGGTGGCCAGTCTCTTACGTCTAAGGTCAAGGAGAACATTGACGCCATTCGTGTTTATTTTCCTGATGAAGCTGCTCACAAACCGCAGTCTCTTTATCGTGCTATAGAGGCCAAGGTGCATGAAGGGGATGTGCGGGGTGCAGTTCGCCTCTTGCTATCAGATTCAAAATTGGCCCCTAATGATGATAATACTTTGAGGGAGTTGCAGAGTAAGCACCCTTCCTCGTCAAGGCAGCTTGCATTGCCAGCCGAGCCGGATGCATCGAGCCCTTTCTTGAGCGTTTCTTCTTCCGACGTAGTGGACGCTTTGGGGAGCTTTTATAATGGATCGGCTGCTGGTTTGGATGGGCTTCGTCCCCAGCATTTGAAAGAGTTGACTTCACCATCGGCGGGTAGCAATGGGCCTATATTGCTCGAATCCTTAACGAAATTGTGCAACTTCCTTTTAAGGGGCATGGTTCATCCTCAAGTCTGTCCGTACTTATATGGGGCGTCAATCTGTGCACTGACAAAAAGGGATGGGAGCGTTAGGCCTATTGCTATCGGAAATACGATACGTCGATTGGCTTCTAAGTTGTGTTGCCGCACTGTGAGGGACGAAATGGCAGAGTATCTTCAGCCGCATCAGGTGGGTTTTGGCACACCCTTGGGCTGTGAGGCGGCAATACATGCCACGCGTGCCTTTGTACAGGCACAGGACAACTCTGACAGGGTTGTTTTAAAGTTAGATATTAGAAATGCGTTTAACTCTGTGGAAAGGGATACTATGTTGAGGGAAGTGAAGGATCTGGTACCCCCTTTATATCCTTTCCTGTACCAGTGCTATGCTTCACCTAGTAACCTTTTCTATAACAGTACCATATTGTCCTCGCAGGTCGGTGTTCAGCAGGGGGATCCTCTGGGCCCATTGGTTTTTTGTCTGGCCGTACAAAAGTTGGTAACTTCATTGGATTCTCCTCTTAATGTCTGGTATCTGGATGATGCCACGATTGGTGGGCCGCCTGAAGTTGTCCTGGAGGATTTAAAGAAGTTGTTGCCATCTTTATCAGCCATTGGTTTGGAGATCAGTACCGAGAAGTGCGAATTATTTCCATGTCGTGCGATTGGATCCGTTGCTGATTTTCAGGCTTTACTACCAGGGTTGAAAGTTGTGGATACTGCAGATTTCTCTCTTTTGGGGGCTCCAATATTTCCAGAGGGGGTGCCCGCTGCCGTTGAAAGGAAAGCCGATGCGTTGACTGCATCGCTTACGCATCTTCAGCAGTTGTCGGCCCATGTCGCGTTAGTCTTATTGCGCAGCTCCTTTTCCATGCCACGTATGGTTTATACTTTACGGACGGCACCTTCTTGGTTATTTCAGCAGTCGGTTAAGGACTTTGACCAAGTACTGCGGCATGGCCTTGAGGCTATTTTAAATGTTAGTCTAGATGAGTCGCAATGGGTTCAAGCTGCGCTGCCTATTAGGTATGGTGGGCTGGGAATTCGGGCTGTGTGCGATGTGGGGCTTGTCGCCTTTGTTGCTTCTGCTTATGCTTCTGGGGATCTTGTCACTCGTATTCTGTCCATAGATGGTGGCAATATCGAAATCCCGTTTCTGCAGGAAGCCCTAGTTGAGTGGAAACTTAGGTGTCCCAGTGATGCACGACCTGAAAATTTGAAGTCGCAGAGGTCTTGGGACGACTTGCTTAGCAAGAGGACATATGATGGATTATTGGAAGGTGCTGTTGGTGTGGGTGCTGCCCGTTTGAGAGCTGTGAGGGAGCCTGAATCTGGAGCTTGGCTCCACGCCTTGCCGTCGTGACATTTGGGTACTCACTTAGATAATGACTCCCTTAGGATCGGGGCAGCGTTGAGGTTGGGGTGTGTGGTTTGTGAGCCTCATCAGTGTATCTGCGGAGCCATGGTTGAGGCGAACGGCCACCATGGTCTAAGTTGTATGAGATGTGCCGGTAGGTTTTCGAGACATCATTCCATCAACGACATCATTCGTCGGGCATTGATTACCGCCCAAGTGCCTAGTGTACTGGAGCCTCAAGGTTTGAGTAGGACTGATGGCAAAAGGCCGGACGGGTTAACGCTGGTTCCTTGGGCAAGAGGGCGTAGTCTCATTTGGGATGCGACATGCGTGAGTACGTTCGCTCCGTCGCATCTCAGCCACACAGTGCGGAAGGCTGGGGCTGCTGCGGAAACTGCAGCGAAGCTCAAGCGTTCCAAATACTCAAACTTGACACCACTATATGATTTTGTTCCGGTTGCGGTGGAAACCGGTGGACCCTGGTGTTCGGAGGGGAAAAAATTTATAAAAGATCTGGGGCAGCGGTTGAGGGACCGGGGTTGTGGTCCCCGGTCCGGCTCGTACCTGGTCCAGCAAATATCGTTGGCAGTGCAGCGCGGTAATGCGGCCAGCATTTTTGGAACGTTTGCCCCGGGTACGTGTCGTCTCGGGGATTAACGTGAAGGCGCGCTTAGAGGGTTAGGTTTTTGACAAAGCTTGTTGCGGATTTTATTTTGTACACTTTTGACGAAGCCTGTGGCAGATTATTACTGGTGTAGATTGGACGAAGTTTGTTGCGGATGTCTTTTTGTATCCTTTTTGACGAAGCCTGCGCTGTGGATTAGTTTTATTGACCAATTCTATATTAAATGATTGCAGATTGACTACTTTTGCTAATTAAGGGACATGTAGTACTAAATTTTATTCATTGACATTGAAATTGATATTTTACTATTCTATCTTAGGATTTATAATTACATTAACATCTATTGTTTTAATTAAGTTGACATAACACTAATAGATTGATTTTAATTTTAATTTCTTTAGTTCTACATCTGCGGTACCTACCATTAATTTGTACATCGTCAGTTTGTTTCGATTGTATTTATATAAGCTTTTTCCTTGTTATGTTATTTCACATGTTACTATGTTCAACACAATATCTATTGTTTAGAACGAATAAATAAAAAAATAATAAAAAAAAAATTCTCATGGATCCTATCATCAGAACTCGAGCTTGACAAAAAATTGCCTTGAAAATTTAACTTGCTTAACAAACACAGGGAAGAGGACAAATCGCCAAACGTGTTCACGCGTCGTTGAAGAGTTCCGTTCTGATCATCATCGGCAGTTCCACTTTATCAAATATCACTACTTAAATGCTTGATTTGTTGATGAAAATAATATAATCACTATATGTATGCTTTTAACATTTGAGGAGTTCTCTTGATTCCTCATGGATACCATCATCAGAACTTGAACTTGAAGAATTTTTTTCCTGACAATATAACCACCGTCGTCCGTGAACCATGCGTCGTTGAAGAGTTCCGTTCTGATCATCATCAGCATGAGCATTTTGAATGAAAATGCTTAATTTTTTGATAAAAATACAAAAATCACTATGTGTATGCCTTTAAGATTTGAAGAGTTCCCTCGATTCCTCATGGATCCCATCATCAGAACTTGAGCTTGACGAATTTTTTTCCTGACAATAAAACTTGCTTAATAAACACAGCGAAGAGGACAAATCGCCAAACGTGAACTATGTGTCATTGAAGAGTTCCGTTCTGATCATCATCAGCAGTTCCACTTCTTCAAATGTCACTTGTTTGAATGAAAATCCTGGATTTGTTGATAAAAACACAAAATCACTATATGTATGCCTTTAAGATTTGAGGAGTTCCTCGATTCCTTACGGATCCTATCATCAGAACTGCGTTTCGTCAGAAACGGGACCAATCTGTATATACACGTATACTTACAATCAAAAAAAGAATATCAAAATCGGTTTAGACATGACGCAGTTATAGAGTAAACTATAAACTTATATCGATATCATACTCGTATACAAAAGAAAAAGCGACCTAGGCCTTCGGTGCCTACTGGGCTAAACAGATAAACAAATCAAAATAGGTATTTAGTAAAATAATTTGATATGTTCTTCAGTTGGAGTAACAAACATTTAAAAAAATAACCCTCCTTTCTTTCGGCAGTCGGGTAAAAACATACAATGGAATTGAGAACCTCCCCCTTTTTAAATATTGTTGGTTAAAAAGGACCCGTTAAATATGCAGCGTGGTTTTATAGCTCTAATAATAACCATCAGTTAGATATTTTTGGACGTAAATTTTGTAGCTTGTTCTGTCTTATTTTAATAAGTGCTAAAAACACCGGGAATATTTATTTATAGGGAGCAAAGTTGTTGCTTAACCTCTCGTGCTTATATTGAGACTCAACCAAGCGAAACATTCCATAAACGAGCCACGAGAGTAGCGAGTGGTTCAAAAAGTGTAATCTTGAGCGTGCAACAGCGTCAAGGTATGAGAGATTGAACAGTATTTGCTGCAGAGTGTAAAACAATATTTTTTATTTTATTTTATACCACGACGGCGGCAAACAAGCATACGGCCCGCCTGATGGTAAGCAGCTACCGTAACCTATGGACGCCTGCAACTCCAAAGGAGTCACATGCGCGTTGACGACCCTTTACAAAAAGGAGGATTCACTGTGTTGATGGCTAAAGGAACAAGAAGGTCCCTCATCGTCAACACACTGGGTCCTCTTTGAGCTCTTTGAGCTCTTTTAACACAGTTTCTCAAAAAAGTGTAATGGTCTAAGAGCTGGCCACGTCAGATGTGACACAATAATGAGAGCAATGAAACCTGTCTAGTTAGACTGCTTTACCACCCTTATTGCTAGATCCGGGCATCTGGCAGCTTTTAGTGGGTGGATGTCGGAGTGACAGACCAACAAAGTTTTTAAGTTGGAAAAAAGTAATACCAAAATAGGTAAAAAATGCCAAAGTAGTGTAATTTAGAGAAGGACAGGGCCTATATTTTAACATTAGATTATAAACCATTATCTATTATTGCGGAAACAAAAACAGTAGGCGACTAACTAAAAATTGCATTTTACATCATTTGGCATTACTTTCCGCCAACAAAACCTTCTAGATATGATATACCCTAATTAATTACATAATTTCCCATAATATTTCATAAAACCCAGAACTCTAGGATTTGTATTTTTCAAGTTATTTGCATTCTTTGACCTCCACCACTTTACAGCTGCCAGATGTCCGCATCTAGAAATAAGCGTAGTATAGCAAACTAACTACATGGGTTTCGTTGCTCTCATTATTGTGTCATATCTGACGTGGCCAGCTCTCCGTCTATAAGTAGTGGTGTAAGTAGTAGTTTATCGTACGGCAAGTTCGATTTCTCGCACTAGCGCTTTTTACTTTTCTAGCTAATCACAGCTCAGGATTCATGATCACCGCGCCGCGTCGCACCGCGGAGAGCGTTCAGATCAAAGTGACTCTGTCATTCTTCACTGGTCCCGACTCGCCTACGGCTTGTGGCAAAATGTTTCGGAACTCGTGGAATAATCCTTTCCGACCTAGTATCGAAATGCACTATGTCACCACACAGGAACACACGCTGTAAAATATTACAAATATATTCAAAATTCAATATGTTTCATTCATAAATAACATAAGAGTGTATCCAATAAGCTAACGCATGAAAAAAAACCGGCCAAGTGCGTGTCGGACCACGCATCATCATCATCATCATTCTCTCCTCGCCGTATCCGGCGACAGCGACTCCGTCAATTATTCCTTCCCGGATTATGGAAGGCTCGGGTATGACTTGAAAAGCCAAACTTCGTCTTGAAGACGCGGTCACACGAGGCGCAGTGAAGTTGACCAGCTGGGTTGTACGTGTATACGTAAGAGGGCTTTGGGCGAGTCTTTCTTATATGCCGTCTAGCATCCAGGTCTTCTAAACGCTGGTGTTCATATTGGTCCACTTTTTTAAGAACAGTAGATCGCCATTCCGACCGCTGCACCGCCATCTCTTCCCAACGTTCAAACGGTATACGGCAAGCAGTGAGGTGGCGCTTAAGAACATCTTTGTGCCGCAGGTACTGTCCCCCCTGCTTCCGCTTCCCGCAAGAAAGCTCTGCATAGAACACTGCTTTCGGCAATCTACTGTTGTCCATGCGTACGACGTGGCCACACCATCTTAGCTGGTGTTTCATGATTAGTGCCTCAATACCAGGTAGCTTGACGCGACGTAGCACTTCCGTGTTCGGTACCCTATCCTGCCACTTTATGCGCAGAATTGAACGAAGGCAGCGCAGATGGAAGGAGTCCAATTTTTTCACATCCGCTTTGTAACAGCACCACGTTTCCGCAGCATAAAGAAGAGTCTGTATAACTATGGCCTTGTAGACCATGATCTTGGTTGACAGCTTCAGGTCATGTGACTTCCAAACACGGTTGTTGAGCTTCCCAAAGGCTGCAGCTGCATTAGCTATCCGGGATGGTATTTTAGACGCCAAGCTATTATCATTTCGGAGCTGGCTCCCCAGATACCTGAAGTGTGACACCTCTTCCAGAACTTCGCCATGCAGACGGACACCAGCCATATATCGCAAGTCAGTGGTCTGGGTTTGAGGATTAAGAACCTCATTAAAATGTTGCGCCCAGCGTGCTAGAATATCACTCTACTCCGTCTAGGCCCTTCCCCGGATTGGGGAAAGCAGAGCGATCCTAAATAGGGCTGCTTTGTCGCCGGAAGTGCTGCCGAACCAGTCCTCTCGTCTCTGTCGAGTCCCGGAGCGACCATCATCATCCAGCCGCCTAACGTGCAGAGCACCAGCTAAGGCTTAGGCACACCAGGCCCTTACCTCACCACCAGTGCTCCATCGCCGCAGGTCTTCTCAAACTCGTAATCCTTGAAACATCGCCGGAGTCATTTGCGCGTGAGGATATTAAAGTGGACAAGCAGTTGCGCAGGTACAGATCCACTCTCGCCTTTTGCCCCCTGTTGCCAGTGGATCGGAGGGCCGATACAACTGGTTGAAGATAAAAGGTGCAGTGAATGACCGAGCGTCCCTACACGTACCCAGACGCTCGCCCTCTAAGGCACATCACAGGTACCCTGCCTTACCGCTGTAGTTGCCGGTTGCGTTTGTCTATCGATGTTGCCCGCCTTCTACACCGACCCGGGTCACCCGACTGCACTTCGTCTAGCGCCCTTCACTAGGTTTCGCCCACGGGTCGACGTGGTTTACCAGGGCGTGGCCGCTGCACACACAACAGCTACTAGGAGCCACCAGTGAAGATATTATGGGGTGTTGCAGACCAGGCAGCAGCCGTCACCTGCTTGCAGGTCGACCGACGGCTCTGTAAAGGTACTACTGCTGAACACCCCAATACGCCACACGGACCATGCATAGGAGGGTTCCGTACCTTCAATGGAATAAGAACCAAACTAATACCAAAAGGTCGTATCTGATGCCTATGGAAGAAGTTTTTTGGAGATAACTCTAAAATGGCTGAACCGATAATGTTCAAAACAATTTTAGTAGAAAGTATATGATAAGGCGCATCTCTTAAATTTTTTTTATATTTTTTGAACTTACGGTTCAAAAGTTACGGGGGGGGGGCTACACAACTTTTCTGACTTTCGAAGCGATTATTTCAGAAAATATTCACTTAATCACAAAATAGGTTAAGAAACCTCAATGTTATTTTGAAAGACCTATCGATTGATGTGTCACATGTTGATATTTGGTTAATTTTTTTTTATTTTATTTAGTTACCTGTATGGAGCGCTACCCTAAAAATATATTTTTTTTTCAAATTTAACTACATAACTAAGTAGCTGCATACAAAATACACCTTATGTGTAAATTTTATTCAGATACGTCGTATAGTTTCCGAGTAAAATGCCTGTGACATACGGACGGACAGACAGACAGACAGACAGACAGACAGACATGACGAATCCATAAGGGTTCCGTTTTTTGCCATTTGGCTACGGAACCCTAAAAAGGCAAAACTCGTACTTTCCACTCTACAGCATAAAACGTAACTTTTCACGGCACACTCTAACTGAGTTTTTCCGGGCGAGTGTGGTGAGAAGTAATTTCAATGTTTATCGTATTCCTCTGCAATACGTTCCAAATCCTAACTAGTTTTTTTTTAATACAGATACATACGGCTCTTTAACGAGGTGGGCAGATTGAACTAGTATTCATAAAATTGCAAAGACAACTTTATTGGAATATAAATAGGTAGGTACGGTCACGTCTGAAAATATGGATACATTTAATGTGACAAAAACATGTATCCACGACTTTACGCCTTGGTAATAGAGTCGTGGCTACATATTTTTGTCACACTAAATGTATCCATATTTTCAGACGTGACTGTACATAACAGTAAACAATAAACAAAAATAAAAAAAAACTAATCTTAAATAAATTTATACTAAAATAACCGATCTCCCGCGGCATGGTACCGTAGATGCTGGCAGCATTCCCTTTCTGTATGGCAATACCAATACCAGGAAGCTGCCAGCTCTAAGGTCACCACTGTCACCAGTGCAATCCACTAGCCTCTTCGAAATTTCTTGCTAAGAGAGCATGAATGTCAGCAGATCATTTTCACATATTGTCAGCTTAGGCACATTTTTAAAGGAGAGGGCAGTGCTGACGATACAGTATAAAATGTCTTTTGAATGATATTTTTTGTGAGATTTTATAGGTATTCCTGGGATTATCTGGGTATGTTTCTAGGGATAAAGTTTTATTTATTTGTAATTTTCTTTTTTTATACCATGACGGTGGCAAACAAACCTACCTTAACCTATGGAGGCCTGCAACAGCTACAACTCCAGAGATATTACATGCGCGTTGTCACAGAACTTTCCAAAAGGTCACTTTCAAACCATTATACAAGATGTCGCTTAATTACATAATTAGAAGGTAAAATAAATTAAAATAGTAAGCACGTCAAGAAATCTACTAAAATTACTAAAGCTTAACTCCTTCATCTCAGAATAACTGAATTGTTTTCCCTTTTAAGCACGGGTGCACTTAAATTTCATTTGCAAGCGAATATTAATGTTTGGGAATATCATATTTGTAAATATAGTGTTTTTCAAATATCGGATTTTACGATTATCATATACGAGCATAGATTTAAATAATTCTTCAAATTGATCACCGCTAAAAAAAGTTTGTGATTCCATAATGAGCCAATGTCCTCGTAATTACGCACTACACACACATACGCACAGCAATAATGTGCCGCTCCCCCGCTATTCGTGTCCAAACGTCTATGCAGTCAAGTGCAGTTAAAAAATAAAAAATATAAAAACTTTTTACAAAAAAAAGATAAACCGACTTCAAAAAGTATAAAATAAATTATTATATTATTTATATGCGTTACAAACTGATATGTTTGAAGTCGATATTACACCTTAAATGAAGTAGGATAAATAATTCAAACCGAAGCACGGGCTCCGTTCGAGATATGGTTAGTCCGAAAACTAGTAAAAAAGTTTATTAAGAATCATCATAAGACGCATGATTATACTTTCTTTCTGTACTTGAATGAGGACCTACGTGCAGTCAATACCGTATTAGAATAGTTCTATAGTATGAAGAACAATTCACTGACCAAATACGCCTCGTTCATATTAACTGTTTTGTGATTTTCAGACTTGAAGCTGATTTGACCGGTATTGTAACTTTTTGGCTTGGCACCGACTTCAAACATATCAGTTTGTAACGCATATAAATAATATAATAATTTATTTTATACTTTTTGAAGTCGGTTTATCTTTTTTTTGTAAAAAGTTTTTATTTTTCAATTTTTAGTGGTTATATAATTATCATAATCGGACAACGGATCTCGCAATAATCGGTTAAGATATATAACAAAAAGTTCATAATACCTACTCAATGTAAGGAAAGTTCCACATATCATATGTGGTCTTCATCATAAGGTCCACTCCACCAAATTAGTGGTTTTCGAGAGGAAATGCTTGAGTTGCTTAAAAAAACAACCAAATCACCATACATGTGCCTTTAAAAATTGAGGAGATCCCTCAATTCCTCATGGATCCCATCATCAGAACTGCACCACATTAATGTGGAACTATCTTAGAGGTAGTTCCTTTCAAACAAAAAAGAATCCTTCAAATCGGACCACGGGTGTCGGAGTAATCGCTGAACATCCTACATAAAAAAAAATCATCATCATTATCATCAAACCAACCATCATCATGAGGTCCACATCATCAAATTGGTGGTTGCTTAAGAAAACACCCAAATCACCATACATATGCCGTTATAAATTGAGGAGTTCCCTCAATTCCTCATAGATCCCATCATCAGAACAGTACCAGATTAAAAATGGGACCACCTTGGAAGTAGACCCTTTCAACAAAAAATAATTATTAAAATCGGCCTACGCGTCTCGGAGTAATCGGTGAACATACATAAAAAAAAGCCCAAACCAAATACAGACCTCCTCCTTCTATGAAATTGAAGTCGGTTAATAATGTACAGTCAAATACAAAGAGATGTATCCACTTTTTCACCTTATTGCGTTGTAATATGGTCCAAAAGTGGATACATCTCTATGTAGTCGACTGTACCACCCCCCGCGTTTAGGACGCATATAAAATAAAATATTCGTAATAGGTATCACTAGTCTGATTGAGGTGGAAATCAAAATCCGAGGGTGCGCGGTGCAGTCGGTCAGCGATGCAGATGTAGTCGGTGTGAAGGCTAAGGTGAAGAGTTGTATGTGCCACACGTGATTGACGTTATTAACTTTGCACCTCGTGCCTTAAACGCCCTCGCTAGGCTCATGATTATAAATTAGTAGAATCTTTTGCTACACTTTCTCGGGATCTCAATCAGCTCTTTCGACATAAACTAAATTTGCTTCCTTCTTTCACACAATGTTTACCCAATTCAAATAGCTATTTATGGAAGGGACTCCACATGTCATCTGCGGTTTTCATTATCGGGTCCTCTCCATCTAATTGGTAGTTCTCGAGAGGAAACACTCGAGTTGCTTAAAAATACACTCAAATCACCATACATGAGGCTTTTAAAATTGAAGAGTTCCCTCAATCCCTCATGGATTCCCATCATCAGGTCCAACCAAATTAGTCCGCTACTTTCGAGGTAACTCTTTATAAACAATAAAAATATTACTCAAATCGGACAACGGGTCTCGGAATAATCGGTATAGACGTATAAGAAAAAGTTCATAATACACCCGCTTAAACTAAGGAAAGTTCCACATGTCATATGTGGTCTTTATCATTAGGTCCGTTCCATCAAATTGGTGGTTTTCGAGAGGAAATGCTTGAGTTGCTTAAGAAAACACTCAAATCGCCATACATGTGCCTTTAAAGATTGAGGAGTTCCCTCAATTACTCGTAGATTCCATCATCACAACAGCACCAAATTAATTTGGGACCACCTTGGAAGTACATCCTTTCAAACATAAAAAGAATTATTCAAATCGGACCACGGGTCTCGGAGTAATCGCTGAACATCCTACATTAAAAAAAATCATCATCATTTTCATCAAAACAATCATCATTATCAGGTCCACTTCATCAAATTGGTGGCTTTCGAGAGAAAACTCTCGAGTTGCTTAAGAAAACACCCAAATCACCATACATGTGCCTTTAAAAATTGAGGAGTTCCCTCAATTCCTCATAGATCCCATCATCAGAACAGCACCAGATTAATATGGGACCACCTCGAAAGTATATCCTTTCAAACAAAAAAAGAATTATTCAAATCGGACCACGCGTCTCGGAGTAATCGGTGAACATACATAAAAAAAAAAGCCCAAACCGAATACAGAACCTCCTCCTTCTATGAAATTGAAGTCGGTTAATAAAATAATTTTAAACAAAAAAGAACCGACTTCACTAAGCATCCACCTTTCCAACACCAAATGCTCGATCTGCTGTAGAAAATACTCAAATCACCATAGGTGTGCCTATAATAGTTGAAGAGCTCCCTCGATTTCTCCAGGATCCCATCATCAGACCCTGACATGGTTACAATGGGACCAACTGTGAAGTATACGCTTTCCAACAAAAAAAGAATTTTCCAAATCGGTCCAGCCGTCTTCGAATAATCGGTGAACATACATAAAAAAAAAAAAAAAAATAGCAAAAACAAAGCTCCCGACGAATTGATAACCTCCTCCTTCGAAATCTTGAAGTCGGTTGATAAAATATGCAGTCGTGCGTCATCCACTGCTGCAAAAATGCCACCGGTTGAACGATAAAAACGGACGCAATAGCTTTTCACCGGTGAGTAAACAATTTATTGTGTAATCATATTAAAAATTAGTAAATTCGTAATAATACTTCACGGTAACAACGTAAAGGGGTCTATAATCGCCGCGATATGGTGTCAACACGATGTTGACGTGGACTCCCAATTTGATGTTTTATTTCACGCACGTTTTCCACTAATATTAACACGTTACCTAATGGTTAATAACTTTTATGCTTTTGTGAGCCAATTATATTATTTATTATTTTTTGAATAAAATGTTTAAATAAACCAAAATTATATATTTCTTAAAATTATTCCAAAAACTTCGTACAACAAAAAGCCTATATCTAGTCGTAGATTGAACGCGCGAAGTTATGTCACCACTACTGATCCATCAAACTTTCGTCTCATTCTAACTATCTCCCCCTCTGACTCTGAGCGGCTGACTAGTCGCTTCAGAAATCGACTGGTCAAGCGATTAGAATGAGATAGAACAATAGTTAGAATGAGAGGTCAGCTCTCAAGTCAAACCGATTGTGTTGATCGATCGAGTAGCATTTTTAACAAACTTCAAAAAGAAGGAGGTTCTCAGTTTGACCCGTATGTTTGTATGTCTGTATGTATGTTTGTTCGAGATTATCTCGCGTTTGGCTGAACCAATTTTGATGCAGTTTTTTAAAAAGTTTTTGTTACATTCTATACAAGGTTTAGTATAAAATAAACGTCGTTCATTGATTACGTAAGACAATTTTGCCAGAGACCCCATGCCGCCCCTACGTAAGAAAAATACATGGTCAATTCCCCCCCCCCCCCTAAATCGTGTTACGTAATAAATTAATAAGTAATAACGTCTAAAAGATTAAAAAGGTATATAGTATGCTTAAAAAGTGTTGGGACGACAAGAGAGGCCACCACACTCAACAGTAGTCGTGTACTTTTATTAAATAGTAAATTTAGATTTTTTTAATTTTCCTTTTAGTCGCCTCTTCAGAAATATATTTCATCAAATTTATTTATCAGGTTCTTATTAATTTTATTTAACCCTATATATTAATAAACAATTTTTTTTTTCAAAAATATTGTATTCTTAATCGGGAAAATTTGTATTACATGGAAACACTCGTCTAGATACACACATTCAAACTGGCCGCCATCTTGCGTCACAGTTTGTTGTACAGGCATGCTCCATCCTTTAATTTATTCATCCAAGGTTGAAACTTTGGGTTGATATCTGTTGCTTTAACTGACGTAACCAAAACCATAAACCATGATTAAATCGGAAAGAAATCATACCTCTTATTGTTCTCCCTTTCACCTCATGCTATAGCTTGAGAGGAATGATTAAAGTATACTTTGTTATAATATCGATCATGCTAATCAGTAATTGTCGATGTATTGATTTATACTGAGTAAAATAAAATAAACAATTATTTTAAACAATTACGCATTTTTATTAATTAGGTTTTCAATATGTGTACCACCGTTTTCAGCACAAAGATTTAATCTTAAGCGGATTTCATTATTTAGGTTTACAAAAGTATTTTTTATTTATTCAGAAGCCGTTTGAATTTTTATTAATAATTCTTCTCTAGAGTTAACGGGTATTGCGTACACCTTATCTTTCAGAGTTCCCCATAGAAAGAAATCCAACGGGGTTAAGTCGGGTGACCAGGCGGGCCAGGATAGGACGTTGCTTCCACGGCCAATCCACCTGTCAGGGTATTGTTCGTTTAACCAATTACGAACTGCTAGGCTGAAGTGGGCCGGGCATCCATCGTGCTGGAACCACATAGTTCTTCGGATCTCCAAACCGACATCGTCTAGCAAGTCATTTAGTTCATTATTAGCACCAAATTAATTTGGGACCACCTTGGAAGTACATCCTTTCAAACATAAAAAGAATTATTCAAATCGGACCACGGGTCTCGGAGTAATCGCTGAACATCCTACATTAAAAAAAATCATCATCATTATCATCAAAACAATCATCATTATCAGGTCCACTTCATCAAATTGGTGGCTTTCGAGAGAAAACTCTCGAGTTGCTTAAGAAAACACCCAAATCACCATACATGTGCCTTTAAAAATTGAGGATTTCCCTCAATTCCTCATAGATCCCATCATCATAACAGCACCAGATTAATATGGGACCACCTCGAAAGTATATCCTTTCAAACAAAAAAAGAATTATTCAAATCGGACCACGCGTCTCGGAGTAATCGGTGAACATACATAAAAAAAAAGCCCAAACCGAATACAGAACCTCCTCCTTCTATGAAATTGAAGTCGGTTAATAAAATAAAATATGCAGTCGTGCGTCATCCACTGCTGCAAAAATGCCACCGGTTGAACGATAAAAACGGACGGAATAGCTTTTCACCGGTGAGTAAACAATTTATTGTGTAATCATATTAAAAATTAGTAAATTCGTAATAATACTTCACGGTAACAACGTAAAGGGGTCTATAATCGCCGCGATATGGTGTCAACACGATGTTGACGTGGACTCCCAACTTGATGTTTTATTTCACGCACGTTTTCCACTAATATTAACACGTTACCTAATGGTTAATAACTTTTATGCTTTTGTGAGCCAATTATATTATTTATTATTTTTTGAATAAACCAAAATTATATATTTCTTAAAATTATTCCAAAAACTTCGTACAACAAAAAGCCTATATCTAGTCGTAGATTGAACGCGCGAAGTTATGTCACCACTACTGATCCATCAAACTTTCGTCTCATTCTTAGGCGGCCGGCTCTTAAGCGGATTTCATTATTTAGGTTTACAAAAGTATTCTTTATTTATTCAGAAGCCGTTTGAATTTTTATTAATAATTCTTCTCTAGAGTTAACGGGTATTGCGTACACCTTATCTTTCAGAGTTCCCCATAGAAAGAAATCCAACGGGGTTAAGTCGGGTGACCAGGCGGGCCAGGATAGGACGTTGCTTCCACGGCCAATCCACCTGTCAGGGTATTGTTCGTTTAGACAATTACGAACTGCTAGGCTGAAGTGGGCCGGGCATCCATCGTGCTGGAACCACATAGTTCTTCGGATCTCCAAACCGACATCGTCTAGCAAGTCATTTAGTTCATTATTAAAAAAAAATTTGTTCTCCGAATTTAGTATATTTATGCTGGTATGAATTTTCCCTCTTTGCATAGGGATTTTTTCTCTAGCCACATATGTAGATTATGGGAATTCAATACTACCTCTCTCGTAAACAACGACTCATCTGACGAAAATATTTTGTTCAGAAATACGGGATCTTGCACTAATTTCTGGTTAATTTTTTGCAAAAGGCAACTGTAGCTAGCCCATCATTATTTATTAATCCTTGTACTTTTCTGTAGTGAAAACGATGCACACCGTACCTTTTCCAAAGCTTTAATACGAGTCTAAATTTATGTTGACTATTCTTGCTACATCTCTTGACGATAACGTTGCATCTTCTGTAATCAAATTCATTATTCGATTCTCTGTTTGTAGATCTAGATTTATCGCTCTATCCCTGTGAGTCTTTCCGAGCCCTTTTTCCCGAAACTGCCTGTGGATATCCGCAAAAGTCGAATGGTGAGGTATACGACGTTCTGGGTATCTTCTTTGGTATTCGGCGAATGCCTGGAGCGAGTTGCCATTGCTAAATCCGTACACAAAGTGAATTTGCGCTAAATGAGCCTTAGGATAATGCGGCATGGCGAATATTATTTACTAAAGTTATTTAAATATTCAACGTGATTTTAACTTAAATTTTAAACTATCAGGCAGATATCATAAAAAGGAAAATAGTTTGCACTCTCGCGTTTGAGAACAGAACAGTAATAAAGCCTAGTCGTATTGATAAGAGAAACGAGGAAGGCTACTTGTGACTAAAGTGTGTAAGATAAAGATAATTATCAAAATTATTTAAAGCACTACGCCTACGCTGTGTTTTAGTTGCAAGTCACATCCTTTTTTATCTCGAACCAAAATTTCCGGTAGTGAAACCTTTTTGAAGGATAGATACCAAACTTAATTAAATAAAACAGCCTGACAACCATGCGGTTAGTGCGTATGCGAGTAAAAGTAGGTGGCTACGTCACGCCTTTGGGGTGTGTTACAATAGCTGCCTTTATACAGTCGTTCTATCGCGCGTGAAACAGCAATCATGTGCGAAAGAATCAGATAATCAGAATCATGTGTGAAGAAGAAGATATCTGAGGGGGTTTGGATAGACCATGCGATTGCGCGTGGCCATAGTCCACGCAATCACGTGGTGCGAGGTGGTCTTTACACGTACAGTTCTGTCGCACACGCAAGATGGCGGACATACGCACGTGGAGTAAAGACTTTTTATACCACGACGGTGGCAAACAAGCATATAGCCCGCCTGATGGTAAGCAGCTACCGTATCCTATGGACGCCTGCAACTCCAGAGGTGTCACATGCGCGTTACCAACCCTTTACAAAAAGGAGGACTCACTGTGTTGACGGCTTAAGGAACAAGAGGGTCCTTCGTTGTTGACACACTGGGTCCTCTTTGAGCTCATTGGCAACCTTACTTACCAGCAGGAACACAACACTACGAGTAGGGTCTAGTGCTATTTGGCTGTGGTTTTCTGTAAGCTGGAGGTACTTTCCCAGTCGGGCTCTGCTCCAGATTTGAGCGAGATGACATTCGCAGTACGCATAACTACCTCTCTTTTGGACGTAGTTTAAGGACATACGCGTGTCCGGACGTCGTAATTCTAAAATCAATGGCATATGACAATATTGCTGTCTATAGTATAACCTATAACACCGTACACTTCAGTAAAACTGTGTGAATTGCATGCACTCCAAAACGCACCGCTTTCGCGCGTTCTATCCCTCATGATAAGCCTTTACACGTTCGCTCTTTCCGTGATTCAAAAGTGATGCGAGTAATTGCGCGCGAAAGAGCGTTACCTTAAAAAAAATTCAAAACATAATCGCACATGATTGCGCGTACAGGCTTGCCGGCGCGCAATACTGTACGCTCCTGAGAACGCGCGACAGAGCGTCTGTATAAAGGCAGCTAATTGAGATTTTCTTACTTGTGGTTTGTTTTAAATAATTGGACGTAGTTAAGGAAAAGGGGTTAATCCACAAAATTACCAAATAAGTTAAGTATACCAGCGAGGTCTCTAGAGTGTATTTTTTCATTCATCAAAACGGCGTAGCGCTCACACAGTTTCTTCATAGTTAAATCGACGTGGGATACTATCCCACATGCATGGAAAGCTAAAATAAATATTCAGTAATAATTATTCATAACTCTTGGAACCTTGTTGTTATAATAGTCCATTAATAAAAAGCGTTATATTCATATCAACTACAGAAATCCAATCTGCTTGGACTACTTTTCATACTTTTGATCCTTAATATTTATCAACAAAAATGATTCAAATAATGTGAATCGTTTTTGAGAAACTAAATTAAATACGTCCAAACACATATAGTAAACAGCAAAAATAATTCTTCAGCCTTGGATCACTTTTATTTTATTGTTATTGTTCTAGCTTTGGAGTGTCAGTTTTTTGAGCCTGGTATTTCAAATAATTCCAGCCTTATCTTTTATTGTTAAAGCTAGTTACACAACGACGATTGCTGTTATTCGGATTTTTTCCTATCAGTATTGACATGAATCTTTATACACAAAATGTTTAATCAGGTACAAGTAAACAATACAAACAAATGAAACTGCTTGAATCCTTTTTCTAGATTTAATTAATACGTACATTACATTTGGCGGTCAAAAACAAAATCGATCCAAAACAGGTGAATCGTTTTTGCGAATTAACTAGTTATATTTTTATGACGTCAATCAATCATCAAAAACGAAAGAATCCTTTTAGGGAAAAAAATAATTAAGAATGGCAATCCAATTTAAACAATTAAAACGATCTAAATCAATAATTAATAATAAAATACTGTATAATTTGCTAATGAATTCACATTATTTCATTTGTTTAAACTTTTTAAGTATAGTTCTTAAGTATAGTCCGGCAAACCATTTCTGTCAGAAGAAAAGTGCGGCAAATTTAAAATACGTACATGTGGCAACCCTTTGTGATGAGATACCGTATTTCATAAAAAACATTTCAATTCACATTTCTTTTACATTGAGTTTGTTACTAGTGCATTTCACTCTCTCATCTTCAGCGCGACTGAGATAGAACTCCTGCAACGTTCTACATTAAATTTAAATTCGTTTTTAAGGCATATTGCCTCAATCAGATTATCTGTTGGATTTGATGACAGACCAGACGAAATATATCCGTCTCCTTTTTACACACCGTAAATTTCACCTAATGAAAGGGGCGGAAATAACAACTAAAATTAAAAACACAGAATTTGATGATCATTGCTGTTTTTTTCACTGATTCATAGTGTTGTCATAGTTTTGTTCGCTGTACATTGCTACTGTTGTCATTAAAGTTTAAACCGGTTTTTTATTAATTTTGATAACTAGCAATACTGTAATTGCGTCTACTGACAGATCGGAAAAATCGTTCTTCATGATTCTTGTAAAAAATTTTAAAGTGACTCCTTATTGGCTAATTAAAACAAATGAAGGTTTCATGGGGTGTACCCTTGTTTTGTCGACAACCTTTTCATCGAATATTATTTCATCAACAACGATTCATCGAAACTTTAGTACTAGTAATATTGTTTGGCGTTATTTTATTTCAACTACTATTTATTTAAAAATATCTTACTACGTAGAAACACTATTCAACGAATATTACTTAATCGCTGATTTGTTTCAAATTATCTTAATTGGCACAACTACAAAACATAGCAATTCATTTCTTCGACGTATTACTTTAATAAAATTTTATATGCCCTACTGCATATTTACTGTTGCCAGAAGTGGGTTAGGTTAGAACTGCGACCCCCAAGAAAACGAACTGTTGCCAGAAGTGAGTTAGGTTAGGTTAGAACTGCGACCCCAATAAAACGAACTGTTGCCAGAAGTGGGTTAGGTTAGAACTGCGTCCCCCAAGAAAACGAACTGTTGCCAGAAGTGGGTTAGGTTAGAACCTGCGACCCCCAAGAAAACGAACTGTTGCCAGAAGTGGCTTAGGTTAGGTTAGAACTGCGACCCCCAAGAAAACGAACTGTTGCCAGAAGTGGGTTAGGTTAGGTTAGAACTGCGATCCTCAAGAAAACGAACTGTGGCCAGAAAAGCCACACATGAACAGTTTCATATCTGAAACTACCCACATAGCCATAATCGCGCAGAGTGAGCCGACTGACGTGATTGCGTTTAGTTTCGATAACGAAATATTACCAATTGAAATAATTTTATGCGGATTAAATATTACTACATGTAAAAAAATTAAAAAAATTCGAAATGAAAAGCCATGACATGAATTTTATTGAAATAAGTCAACTACTAATTAAAAGACCTCGGTTCAAATTACCTAGTAACGAGTCCTCGACGCAATGACTTGTCGATGAAATGAAAATACTTGAAACGTTGTCTTTGAAATAATATTCGATTAAATGTCTGTCGGCAATCCAATGGTAAACCATGTAAATTATTTATATACGTACGTCTAGTATACATCTGACTGCATCTTTGATCTGAAGACATAATATAGTAAAAGTGCATCGGTAATGAGGAATACCACTTCAAACTTCAAACCTCCATAACTTTTGCTCATCTCGCTGTGGATTGACCCCTTTTCCTTTAACTACGTCCAATTTATATCTTTTAAATTATGGGTTTTTGGACTATACGTTATATAACTTTATATACTCTAATTAGGCTCTAAAATCGTTGGTTTGTTTATCTTTCGGGTTATTAAGGATCATCGTGTATAACTCAATATGACTTTAGACTTAAGAAAGTTTCGCAAAATGAGATGAGTTATTTCGAAAGATCGTGAAACTAAGTGGTGTATGCTCTATTACTTTATAAATGTTGAATGTCTTCAACAAACTAACTAGTTATTAATTACATTCTTATTACGAATATGTAAACAGTAGGTATTTCATAAACTGGAAACTTTTCTGTGAAATCGGTACTTAAAATGTAATAAAACGCAAAAACTGTGTTTCCACCCAATAAGTATATACACCAACAAGTACCCAATAAGTAGTTTCTCTTAAAACAGAATAATGATCCATCTCAGTCACAAAAAAATGAACTTCCATATGTATATCTGTCGCCGGTGTCATGAATACGCAAGTAGCGATGCTGTGATGTAGCATAAATTTAGTGGCGTGCGACAAACAAATATTACGATGGGTTTGTTTAAAGAATCGTTAGTATACATTTTAGGAATTACACAGTTTCAAGGGTTCCGTACCCAAACGGTGACAAAAACCTCCGTTGTCGATTCGCCTGCCTGCAGTTTAAGGGCCAACCGTAGGGGGGTTATTTTAAATTTTCGGTGTGCTCTTCTATTGCCGATTCAGGATACTGATACGCGTAATCTTGAAGTTAGTTAGTTAGTTAGTTATCCTGGGCGTTTTTCCGCAAGTCGAGATCCAGTGTGCCTATTTTGCGTGAAACGGGGGTAGCTCTATTATTTCAACCACCCCAACTCCTCAGCGAAGCCCAGCAGAGCTTTCAGGTTGCCTACCGCCTCGCGCAAGGTGCCTGGTGTCCCTAGGTGTTTATTTCTGTATACTTCTACCTGTTTGCAATCTAGCAGAATCTGTTTTGTTGTTTCATCCGCCTCCATGCATGCTCTGCACATGGGGCTGTCTGTCCTACCTATTGTGAAGAGGTGTTTGTTTAGTGTTGTGTCCTGTTATCAGTCCCACTAATTTGCGTAGCTGGGGTCTTCTTGTCCTCAAAAGTGTTTTGGTTAGTTTGTGATTGTATTCAGCTACTATCTCTTTGGTTTTTCTACAAGTGTCCATTTCTTTCCAGTATGTTTGATGTAGTTGTTTGTAGTGGTGGTCAAGTTGGTTGTTTTGTGCGAATATGGTAAGGGTACGATGGGTTCGGGTCCATATGCCGGTGTATCTGAGCCCTTACGGGCTAGCTCATCCGCAGCATCGTTCCCTCTCGAGTTACTGTGTCCCTTGATGCATTGCAGTGTCACCTTATTGCCATCTTCGCATACCTCTGAGAGGCTTTGATGGCATTCGTGTATAAGTCCAGATGTAATTCTGTCGCAACCTAGCGCTTGTAGTACTGACTTGCTGTCTGATAGTATACATGTGTTTTCGTGTTTTAGCTGTCGTCGTTTCACTGCATTGCAAGCTTCTATTATTCCCACACATTCTGCTTGGAATACTGTGTTATGTGCTCCGAGTGGTTTAGAGATGTGAATATTCAGGTCCTCCGAGAAGACACCACAACCTGTTCCTTCGTTGGTTTTTGATCCATCCGTGAAGATTCTTAGTTCTGTTTGATTTAGTGCTTCTTTTGAGTATTCTGTTAGTGATATGGCATACTCTTTCCAGAAGATCGTATTTTTGGGTATTCTGTCGATTACCGCATCCAGCATTGGGAATTTCGACAGTATGTTATCGTATATCCTCGTGTACGGTGTTTTGTTTGGTTCACAAGTTTTGATTTTTTAGGCGAGTAGCCGTTGCGGCTGCTTCTTTTTGTATATATAGGTGTAGTGGTTTCTACCACTACACCTGCAGGCTTAGGTAGGTAGTAGGGGTAGGGCTTCTGCCCTAGCATGATTTGCAGCGCCGCTGTCGGAGTTGTTCTCATGCAGCCGGTCGCTGCTATGCATGCTAGCCTTTGCGTTTTCTGTAATTTGTTGATTGAGGTAGTAAGTTGAGTGCGGGGCCACCATACTACAGCTCCGTAGCTTATCATTTGCATTATTATTATTTTGTACAGCCACAGTATAATGTGGGTGGCTAGACCCCATTTCTTGCCCACCATTCTCCGGCATTGCCAGAAGGCGACTGTCGCTTTGTTTAGTTTGTTGTCCAGGTGTTTATTCCAGTTCAGTTTTTTGTCCAAAGTTATTCCTAGGTACTTTACTTCTTTAGAAAGTGTTAGTCTAGATCCAAACAAGATTGGCATTTCGTATGTACCCAATTTCCGTTTATGAGTGAAGATAATTGTGTCAGTCTTTTTTGGGTTTACCCACAGGTCATTCTCCTTGGACCATTTCTCTACTATTTTCAGTGCTGTCTGTGTAAGGTCGCACAGTGTGCTTGTCACTGGTCCATTGATCATTATTATTAGATCATCTGCGTACCCTATTGTCAGGAATAGATTGTTGTTTGGCTTTGTTATTAGGTCATTTACTACCAGGTTCCATAAAAGTGGCGAGAGTACACCTCCTTGAGGGCATCCTTTCATGACGAGCGCCTGGTGATTTTGGCCCTCCGAGAGTCTGATGATTCTCTTTCTTAGCATGTTCATTATCCATTCTGTAATCAATGGTTCTGTTTTATGTCTGTTTAGAGCTTGTTGAATGCTACTGAAATTTGTCTTGTCGAAAGCTCCTTCTATATCAATGAAGGTGCCTAGACAGGAGATTTTTCCTTGCTAGCGCAATAATCTTGGAGTACATAATGGTCAAAATAATTCATCAATACAATAATAATGAATAGCTACTATCCATAATGATTGTTAGTTCGTATTGCTCTTTGTTAGAAATAGAATAGTATTAGTATAGAAACCCTAAACTTAAAATAAATAATAACCAATATACGTAACGCCCTAATTGAAGGTATACTGATTTTTACTAATAACCATATTAAAAATAGTAAAGACAGGAGGGTCTAAAGTGAAAAATACAAAATGCACATTTTTTTATTGTTATCAACATAGTAAAATATAACTGAAGCTTAGTTTTTCTAAATTATCATCATACATTTTCTGTCAGTAAAGTAGGTTAGATTAGGTTAGAACTGTGACCCAGCTTAGACCCTCGAGCGGGAAGCGCGCGGAAGCTAAGCAAAGCGCGTTTCTGCAAAGTCAACCGGGGGGAAGTGTGATCTCTCCCCCGTTATTACACTAGTCATCACTAGTCATTACAGCGGCTGGTGGGTTCGCGGAGAGTACGCAAGTGGTCCCGTGTTCCCGCCTACAGACAGCGAAGCGGCCAACGTCGATTTTTAGCAGGTATTACGGGCAATTTACACCTGTTGAGTCCTGCATAATAGTCCCGTCTCGTTGGCAATATTTTGAGGGTTAAGTTTCGAAAATTCTGAAGTCACTTATTATTGAAGTTGGAAATACAGTGTGTACATGAGAATATTTCAGTGCGTTTTGTGTCATATTCAATTGGTGCTTTTTTTGTAATTCAATAATTTGAGGTTAACTTTTTTGGCTTGCCATAACTTGAGTAAAAGAATATTAGAGTTAGAAAATATAACTGTTTTGTATTTAGAACAGTTTTATTGTTGTACAAAACTAGTTTGTGTCATTTACGTCGAGTGCAATTTTATATAGTACGTCAACGCTAAAAAACTACGTATAAAAAATTAGAGTTCATAAAATAACGATTAACTATATCATCCCCTCAAAATATGTCAATAAAATCAATATGTGTCAAATTAAGCAATGAAAATTTAAGTTTCTTGGTAATTTCGTATTTTTAGGCTGTTATCGTTTTAATAAATTGTTAAAGTCATCAGAGTTCACATTCTAATAATCAAAAAGGGATTTTAAAGTAGATATTTCAATTTGTGTCACTTTCATCAATGATATTTCGTCTAAAATTAAACAGAAACAATATTTGCGTTCAGAGGAAATCTTAACTATAGCGCGTGACCTTGATGGTACGCCTGTTCGGCTTACTTCTGTAATGACCACTAGAAGTAGACCCCCGGCTCGCTTCTTAACAAGCTAATCCATGAGTCAACCAGGCGCTGGCATCTTAGCTGTTACGATGTAGGTACTTGCTCACGGAGGCGCGCGCGGGGTGATAAAGCTGACATACTCGACAAAGGAACTGAGCGGAGGAGCGAGTCTCAAGAAGCCGGCGAGTAGGGCAATGAACTCGTGCGTGTCTCGCCAATACGTACCTTTTTGAGCGGTAGCCGCTTTGTTTGTGTTTTGACTAGACTGTTGAGTACATTTTCGAAGATTTCAAGCATCGTGAATTATGGGTAGAACACGCAACGTAATATTTTTATTTAGTTCTGTTTTATTGGAACGAAGTTCCTTATCGGACGGTTCGCGGATGGGGGGCTAGGCGAAAAAAAGTCACGTGACCGTCACGAAAAAGCATTGAGAAACATGTGAAATGGAATGAAATAAAAAAAATTAAAAATAGAATAAAGTGAAGTGAAAGTGAAAGTGAGAAGTGACAAAGTGAAAAAAGTCAAGTTAAAAAATTTCTATAATATCAAAAATTTCAAAAATCTCATAATCTCAAAAATCTCAAAAATCTCAAAAATCTCAAAAATCTCAAAAATCTCAAAAATCTCAAAAATTTCAAAAATCTCAAAAAACTCAAAAATCTCAAAATTCTCAAAAATCTCAAAAATCTCAAAAATCTCAAAAAATTTCAAAGATCTCAAAAATCTTAAAAATCTTAAAAATCTCAAAAATCTCAAAAATCTCAAAAATCTCAAAAAATTCAAAAACGACAAATAATTACGAAAAAGTCAAAAATTAAATAATATTGTTTATTGTTAAAAATACATTTGCACCTTAACAGCTAAAGCCAAACCGGCACAAATTAAGACAATAACATATATAGGTATAATATAATATAGATTATAAAATTATTCAATACTACTCGCAGGCATCTCTCGTTCAATCACTCTCTTGCACTCCGTCATCAGTCGTCCTATCGTGCTTACAAACAAATCACACAAAGGCTGAGCCTCAAGCACGGAGTTGAGCAACGTCAGTGCGCGTACGACCGGCGCCTGCGCATGCGACTGCGTGCGCACCGCGCCCTCCGCCAACAGAGGGTGTCGGCGCGCACGTATGTACTGGTTAGGCACAAATAGCCGGACGAAGGCAGAGACAAGGGCTACACAATCAATCGTGTTTCTAATGACGCCGATTGCGAATTTTGCCAAAGAGAGCAACCTACGTAGTTGAAGGGAGTCGTATCCTAAATGTCCCTGTAGAAGTAAAGTGGGGTACATATAGGGGTAATAACAGTGTATTTTTTTATACAAAGCCCTAAGAAACGCCTTTTGCACCTGCTCCAGCATGAGGTTGTATTTTGCTTCATGCGGGCTCCACACCACTGCGGACGCTTCAAGCATGCTGCGCACTAGAGCCGCATACAATATGCGTGTAGCATCTACAGTCAGGGGCGCGGAATTGCGCAAGACGAATCCTAACCTACTGTACGCGGCGCTAGTCACGGCTTGAACGTGTTCGCGAAACGTGATTTCCGGGTCAAAAAGAACTCCTAAGTCACGGACTCGCTCTGAGCGTGTTATACTAGCACCGCCGATATCGTACTGAACCTCTTCAGGAGTATGGGATCGGGTGAAGGACATCATTTCGCATTTACTGGCATTGAAATAGAGTTTATTTTCAACACTCCAGGCGTGGACTGCGTCAATATCCCATTGCGGTTCTTCACAATCCTTTTTACTTTGGATCGGCTTAATAAGCTTCACATCATCAGCGAACATCAACAGCGTACAATGCTGCACTTTGGAAGGTAGATCATTTATCATCAAAACGAAAAGAAATGGTCCCAGATTGGACATTTGACTGATACCCGATCTCGGGTGCGGTAGCTTTTAGACTCGTAGGGACCATATTTCACGTACTGCTCGCGATCGGATAAATAATTCGCAAAAAGAGATAGAAGTCTGGGTGTAAACCCCATTCCACCTAGCTTCAGCAGAAGAATATCATTATCTACCCGGTCGAAAGCTTTCTGAAAATCCAGGTAGACAACGTCCACCTGGGCCTTTCTGTCCAGCTCACTGGATAAAATATGAGTCAGGGTAATCAAATTCGTAGCTACTGATCTCTTGGGCAGGAATGCGTGCTGTGCGCTGGTGATGTGAGGCTGGCATTGCGGCAGCAGTTTACTATGTGTCGCTGATTCGAACACTTTGGCCAGGGCATTCAGAATTGCAATGGGACGATAGTTTTTGACACTCAACTTCGATCCTGGCTTAGAAATTGGTGTTACCCTCGATTTTTTCCAGACTGTAGGGTAGATACCCGAATGGAGAATAAGGTTGAAAATAAACTCTAGATTGTCAATACAAGCCTTAAGTACCAAAGCCGGTATCGCATCCGGTCCCGGCGCCGATCGAGCTCTCAGTTTTTTTATTGCATTCCTCATGTCAATCTGTGTAAAGCACCCGATATCCGATATTACTTCGTTCTAACCGAGTGTTCCACGACACTAACGTATTTTTTTTTTACTTTTGTTTTATTTTTGTTTTTTCTTTTCGTCTGTATTTTGTTTTCATTTTGTCATTTTGTATTGATTCTGTTTTTATTCCGTTTATTTTGTTTAATTGTATTCTTATTTTACTCTTCTTTTTTTATACCACAACGTGGCAAACAAGCATACGGCCCGCCAGATGGTAAGCAGTAGCATATGGATGCCTGGAACACCAGAGGTGTCACATGCGCGTTGCCGATCCTTTACAAAAAGGAGGAACAAGTTCAGAGTTCATTACCTTGGCCATTTTTAAGGTTCCGTACCTCGAAAGGAAAAAACGGAACCCTTATAGGATCACTTTGTTGTCCGTCTGTCTGTCTGTCAAGACCATTTTTCTCAGGAACGCGTGGAGGTATCCAGCTGAAATTTATATCAAATATTTGGGTCTATTGTCCCTTGGAGCTATCAAAAAATCAAACTTATAAGCTAACGCAATCAAAAGATACAGTCGTTTATGCTGCAAATTTTATAGTTTTTCAGCACTCGCAAAATCTACGGGGTACTTCCCGTGAACTCAGAAACTTAAAATTTGGCACAAAGCAACGTCATATAGCATAGACAATGGAAAAATTACAAAAAGTGGACATTTTTAGTAAAATCATACAAAAACATAATTTTTTTAATTTTAAACTTACTACCTTTTTCCTCGTAAACGCGTAGAGGTATTAAATTGAAATTAGTAATAAACATACTACAACTTTTGCTTGTTATAGGTTTGTACGGAACCCTCGGTGCGCGAGTCCGACTCGCACTTGGCCGGTTTTTTGATTTTAGAGCAAAGTTTTTTAAATAAAACACGCTTATTTTAGCGTATTCTATATGGAAAAATCATAAAAAGGACATGTTATAATGACGTCCCGTCGATGGTTTTTTTTCGAAATCCATATAATATATAAGTTCAAAGTCCATTATCACGGCCATTTTTGATTTGAGAGAAAAGTTTTTTAATTAAAACACGCTTATTTTAGCGTATTCTATATGGAAAACTCATAAAAAGTACATGTTATAATGACGTCGCGTCGATGGTTTTTTTTCGAAATCCAAATAATATATAAGTTCAAAGTCCATTATCCCGGCCATTTTTGATTTGAGAGAAAAGTTATAATGACGTCCCGTCGATGGTTTTTTCGAAATCCAAATAATATACAAGTTCAAAGTCCATTATCTCGGCCATTTTTGACTATAGAGAAAAGTTTCTTAAGTAAAACACGCTTATTTTAGCGTATTCATAACGGAAAAATCATAAAAAGTACACGATATAATGACGTCTCGATATACAAGTTCAAAGTCCATTATCTCGGCCATTTATGATTATAAAGAAAAGTTTTTCAAATAAAACACACTTATTTTAGCATACTTTATACGGAATAATCATAAAAAGTACACGTTTTAATGAAGTTCCGTCGATGGTTTTTTTTCGAAGTCCAAATTATATACAAGTTCAGAGACCATTATCTCGGCCATTTTTGATTTTAGAGAAAAGTTTCGTAAGTAAAACACGCTTATTTTAGCGTATTCTATATGGAAAAATCATAAAAAGTACATTGAAAATAGATGTCATATACTTCAGAAAAAGTGACCAAACCCTCCGGTGTCCGAGGCCAGATTGCAAATCAAAAAATATTAAACAAAATAATTTGATTTGCTTCAAGATTCATAAAAAGTACATGTTATAATGACGTCCCGTAGATGAATTTTTTTCGAAATCCTAATTATATACATGTTCAACGTCTATTATCTCGGCCATTTTTGATTTTGGAGAAAAGTTTCTCACATAAAACACGCTTATTTTAGCGTATTCTGTACAGAATAATCATAAAGAGTACACGTTATAATGACGTCCCGTCGATGGTTTTATTTTGAAGTCCAAAATATATACAAGTTCTAAGTCCATTTATCTCGGCCATTTTTGATTTTAGAGAAAAGTTTGTCGAATGAAACACGCTTTTACATATATACAAGTTCAAAGTCCATTATCACGGCCATTTTTTATGTTAGAGAAAAGTTTCTCAAATTAAACAAGCTTATTTTAGCGTATTCTATACGAAAAAAATCATAAAAAGTACACGTTATAATGACGTACCGTCGACGGTTTTTTTCGAAGTCCAAATGATATACAAGTTCCATGTCCAATCGGCCATTTTCGATTTTAGAAAAAAATGTTTTTAAAATAAAACACGCTTATTTTAGCGTATTCTATACGGAAAAATCATAAAAAGTTCAGGTTATAATGACGTCCTGTCGATAGTTTTTTTTAATAAAAATTATATACAAGTTCAAAGTCCATTATCTCGGCCATTTTTTATTTTAGAGAAAAGTTTCTCGAATAAACAAGCTTATTTTAGCGTATTCTATACGAAATATCATAAAAAGTACACGTTATAATAATGACGTCCCGTCGATGGTTTTTTTTCGAAGTCCAAATGATATACAAGTTCAGAGACCATTATCTCGGCCATTTTTGATTTTAGAGAAAAGTTTCGTAAGTAAAACACGCTTATTTTAGCGTATTCTATATGGAAAAATCATAAAAAGTACATGTTATAATGACGTCCCGTAGATGAATTTTTTTCGAAATCCTAATTATATACATGTTCAACGTCTATTATCTCGGCCATTTTTGATTTTGGAGAAAAGTTTCTCACATAAAACACGCTTATTTTAGCGTATTCTGTACAGAATAATCATAAAGAGTACACGTTATAATGACGTCCCGTCGATGGTTTTATTTTGAAGTCCAAAATATATACAAGTTCTAAGTCCATTTATCTCGGCCATTTTTGATTTTAGAGAAAAGTTTGTCGAATGAAACACGCTTTTACATATATACAAGTTCAAAGTCCATTATCACGGCCATTTTTTATGTTAGAGAAAAGTTTCTCAAATTAAACAAGCTTATTTTAGCGTATTCTATACGAAAAAAATCATAAAAAGTACACGTTATAATGACGTACCGTCGACGGTTTTTTTCGAAGTCCAAATGATATACAAGTTCCATGTCCAATCGGCCATTTTCGATTTTAGAAAAAAATGTTTTTAAAATAAAACACGCTTATTTTAGCGTATTCTATACGGAAAAATCATAAAAAGTTCAGGTTATAATGACGTCCTGTCGATAGTTTTTTTTAATAAAAATTATATACAAGTTCAAAGTCCATTATCTCGGCCATTTTTTATTTTAGAGAAAAGTTTCTCGAATAAACAAGCTTATTTTAGCGTATTCTATACGAAATATCATAAAAAGTACACGTTATAATAATGACGTCCCGTCGATGGTTTTTTTTCGAAGTCCAAATGATATACAAGTTTCATGTCCAATCGGCCATTTTTTATTTTGGAGAAAAGTTTTCCAAATAAAACATGCTTATTTTAGCGTATTCTATACGGTAAAATCATAAAAAATATGCTATATAATGATACCCCATCGCTGGTTGTTTTTCGGAATCAAAATTATATACAAGTTCAGAGTCCATTATCTCGGCCATTTTTGATTTTAGAGAAAAGTTACTTGAGTAAAACACGTTTTTTTTAGCGTATTCTATACGGAAAAATCATAAAAAGTACACGTTATAATGACGTCTCGATATACAAGTTCAAAGTCCATTATCTGGGCCATTTTTGATTATGAAGAAAAGTTTTAAAATAAAACACGCTTATTTTAGCATATTTTACACGCTTATTTTTTTTCGAGGTCCAAATTATGTACAAGTTCAAAGTCCATTATCTCGGCCATTTTTGATTTTAGGGAAAAGTTTTTCAAATAAAAGACGCTTATTTTAGCGTATTCTATACGGAACAAATCATTAAAAGTACACGTTATAATGATATCCCGACGCCATTTTATTTTTTAAGTCCAAATTAGTCCATGTAGTCAATCTTCAATGTCCGGTAACTTCGATGTTTTTGGGTAAAAAAATGTTTCTTATAAAACTTGCTTATTTTAACACATTCTATAAAATAAAGTATGTGTCATAATGACACCATTCCAACCAAAATAGTCCAAATTGTACTTAACCTTCAGGGCCCCATAACTTCGAAATTATTGAGTTAAAAAAAAATGTGTTAAAGAAAAGTTGCTTATTTTTATGTGTTATATACGATAAGTTAATAAAAACAGCCTTATTATGACATCACACTGATGAAAAATTTATTAAGTCCAGCCCGGCCCTTTGCTAGTCCAACCGAGAGGCAGATAACGATATTTCGATTTTCGCGTTTCACGATAGCCACTCTGTAAACAAACCGCCTTGATGCATAAATTACATATTTATTAGTTACAAATTATCTGTGACAATTTGCCAAAATACTGTTTAAATGGTAAACTAGGTTTAGCGTGGCACACAGATCCGCCGTTGTAGTCCCTTATGGACTACGTTTACATTAATTATCCTTAACTTACTTAAGTTTTATATTATTGCTTTTTTTACTATGAAAAATAAAGAAGAGCGACTGAAAAATCGCTGTTTGTCTTTGTCGCACTTATTACTACTATTACTATATGTATGCATAGAGTAATAATAGAAAACAATCCGCTAGGCAGCCTGGTCGGCACATGAACCCCGCCCGCGCCTTACCCTTCCCCGTGCATGCCGTTTACGCAAAACAAGTTTTCATTCTGAAAAATAAAAATAATCCATTGATTATAATGACACAAATTTCAAACATTGTTTCGATACGCTTTTATAAAAATATTGATGCAAACTTTAATAATTTTAATATTTTATTGTACTGTTAACAGGGGTCGTACAAGAAAAAAAAATAAAGTAAATAAATATCATTGATTAATATGGCACAAATTTATTCAAATAATAGATACCGATATATTAGAAAGCACAGTACCTAATCGATCAACTCTAATTTTATATAGGCTTGTAAAAGTCCACATATATGTGCTGATTGAACGTCAGTATTCCCATTGACGAAAGTGACACAAAACGCGTCCGTGCGTCAGTAACAACTTTGCTGTTACAGTGAAAAAACAATTTTGATCTCTAATTTTCTATTTAACGAATAATGTTAAAAAAAAGAAATGTCTAAGTGTCTGCCTACGCAACAACCTAGGATGACACAAATTATTATTATTAGCTAAGTTGGATGGCCTGAACTCTGTATGCGAATAATAAGCATCTTTAATATTATCGAAACTTCATAAAATTTATCGGTACGGGTCTATAACCCGGGCTCCCTCTACAAGGGCGGGTATGCGCAAAAGTATTTTCTGACGAAAAAATACTGACCTGAAACATGACCTGAACTGAAACGTGACCTTCAACAAACCCAAACCGAACGGCTGTCAGTCAAGTGGGTTAGGTTAGAACTGTCATGAACCTCAACCAACCCGAACACCTGTCTGTAAAGTAGGTTAAGTAAGGTGAAGAACTGTAACCCTCCAACCAACCGGAACGGCTGCTAAAAAAGTGGGTTATGTTAGATTAGAACTGTGACTCTCAACCAACCCAAACCGTTGTCAGTTAAGCACGTTATGATAGAACTGTTACCCTCAACTAACCCGAAATGCTGGTGAAATACAGCGTGTCGCTCCCCAACGGCTCTCATGGGGAGTTCACTTTTATGAGCAAAATCGATCCTTAAATTTAAAGCCCCATGGTCAATGACACGCTTGTAGTAGTTTATTATTGAAATAATATGTAAGTATCTTAATTAATGTTACTTTTGATTGGTATGATTTCCAAAATTATGCATTTTGAACGTATTCATTTTAAACGTATCCATGATCTTACGTGTTTCAGCGTTAATGGAAAATGTACATTACGAATTCTGGTCGGTATGTTTACTAAGCGTTATATTTTTCGATATTAGATATCTTGAACTTATACATTTCAACGGTATGTATTTTGACTTTATACATTTTCATATGTACCCTTTTCATCACCGAGTGCCCAAGAAACCTTTTCTTTAGCTCTGAGTCAAGAGAATAAGACGTGGAATCGTTTTAAATAAATTAAGTTTTTTTCTTTAGTTATTACTTTCGATATACGTTTACCTAACTAGAACATCGTAACAATAGCACTTCTGTAAACTCGTTACAAAATCAACAATAAAAATATTTTTAAAATAAAAGTATCGTTCCTCAAAACATTATAGCAGTCGAAGAAGAAGCATAAAACCGCGTGGGGCCTACATAAATAAAACAAAGTTCCCCTACTGGGCATTAGCCGGTGAAAAATGTCCAGGCGTCGAATCATAAAGCCGGCACAGATTTATACAGAGCCAAAAAATACCAATAATGCCTGGACTTACATTTAGGAATCAGTGAAACAGCATTCTGAAAAAGTGGCTAATATTAATGGAGCGCTTAGAATAATCAGCTGGTTTAAATAAAAAAATACTATCCTAACTATCTATAGGATACTTTAATGAAATTCACAAAAATTATGTCATTTATTTTGGATATTGCCTTTGCCCTACATTTTCCTGACTTTTTCGGTACTTTCTAATTTAGGAACATATATAGTAGTATATCTGACCAAATGCAAGTAAAGCAAGTGTCTGCTTTTGTAACCGATTACTTCTAATTCTGAAATGTATTGTAATAATCTCCTGGTTGACCTAGTACCTAATAGCATAAGTATCGATACTATAGGTATTTACCTACTAATGCTACTGTAAGCTACTGTAAATATGGCCCTCTCGTCATACTCTCGTCATACAGAATAGGTAAGTACTGAAGTTAAATAAACTTAAGTAATAAGCACGTCAATCGTATGCAACTCTATAAAAAATGGAGTATTCATAGTCGATTGCCGATGATGTGACTGAAAAACAAGACGATAACTAGTACCTAATCAGCTAAAAAGGGGTGAAAAATACAAAACATAACTGTAAAAAGAAATGTACTCAAAACTTAGTATTTTGTAAACCGATCACTAACCCTATACTACTGAATTATGACAAAATTATAACAACACTTAAAACATATCTAAAAACCATTGCTGTTGCGTAAACAGCATAAACGGCTATATATTTTGATTTCGTTGGCTAAGAAGTTTGATTTTTTCACAGCTAAACAGCCCGGTGTATGTCCTTAAACTACGTCCGGACCTGGGTATGTCCTTAAACTACGCCAAAAAGAGAGGTATGGGCACTGCGAATGGCATCTCGCTAAGTGTGGTAGGGCACGTTCAGCGAATGTCATCGCTCAAATCTGGAGCAGAGCCCGACTGGGGAAGTACCTCCACCTTACAGAAAACCACAGCCAAATAGCACTAGACCCTACTCATAGTGTTGTGTTCCTGCTGGTGAGTAAGGTTGCCAAAGAGCTTCTTGTTTCTTTAGTCGTCAACACAGTGAATCCTCCTTTTTGTAAAGGGTCGGCAACGCTTTGGAGTTGCAGGCGTCCATAGGTTACGGTAGCTGCTTACCATCAGGCGGGCCGTATGCTTGTTTGCCACCGTTGTGGTATTAAAAAAAAAAAAAAAACTTCTCCAAGGGACAGTAGACCTGAGTATTTGATATAAATTTCAGCTTGATACCTCCACGCATTCCTGAGAAAAGGGTCTTGACAGACAGGCAGACGGACGGACAGAAGGACGGACGGACAACAAAGTGATCCTGTAAGGGTTCCGTTTTTTCCTTTCGAGGTACGGAACCCTAAAAACAACCTTTTGAACGGATGTATGTAACAGGCCGGCAACTACGGAACCCTACACTGAGCATGGACCGACATGCTCTTGATCGGTTTTTGTTTTGAATATACCTACCAAGTACTTCATCAAGCCTACGTGTAGCCTACGAGTGTATTGATATTTGATACAAAACCTACATTATTCTGCAGTATATTTAAGAAGTTTTTAAGCGTACTTTAGTCCCTTATGGAGTACATAAACATTCTTCTGTTTTACTATCCTAAATCTACATTAAAAGTAACTTTAAAATTAAAATTTGTTTAATATCAACCTTATCTTTAATAGAAACAAAACAACAAAAACATATCTTTCCACTTACCTACTCCAAAACGTATGGCACTGAAAACAGCTTTCTACAATATTATACCTAATGTTGACTGGTAGAAAATGCCTTATGTTATGACATTAAGTCTGGCTTACAGAAGTAGGTACAAACCTATTTTAAGAATTTTTTGTGCGATAAAGATTGAAATTAAATAAATTATAAATAATAACAAAGAACAGGTAAAAATACAAAACCTATGTACAGTCAGCGTCAGAGAGACGTGACCCCCCTAATAGCAGTATAGAAACTGTACAATAATGTAGTCAACACTCTTAATGTTTGCGTAGCTGTATGGTATCATATGCGTACAAATGATCCTAACATACCGGGTTCCACACCCTTAAAAGCATTAGAATCTTTTTGTTTTTTCTTTTGTTTGCATACGTATATTATTAAGTTCAGAATTATTGAAAAATGGATACGGGTAATATCAAATTTTATAGTAGAAATAAATAGGTCAAATTAAAATATAAACAATCTTAAAAACACTTATTTTATTGGTATTTCATTACGTTTAACACCTAAAAATATAGGGCATTAGACTACCATAGTCATTAAACCAGTTTCTTTTTTCGAACTCTCAAAACGATTTGCCACTTTCGAATTTATATGAAACATTACAAAATGACGTCACGGTCTAGTTACCTACTCTTTATAAGTAGTTCTATATGTTAGTATGTTATTCAATCAAATACAAACATTGAAAACATTGAAAAAATAATCAACCCAGTTGGACTTGAACCAACATCGATACGCCTTACCGGGGCTCGATATCGCTTTACCAATTAAGCTATGGGTTCAGTTACCGAGCTGACGAAATTCTCAATGCCTTCAATCATCTTTTTGCATTTATTTTTACATCGACTTTATAGCAGCCGTAAGCGACATCTAGGTGCCAACCACTAGAGTTAGATACCCTTCCCGCCGACCCTTTTACAAGTGTCACAACGGAAATAACAGATGGCGCCTGCTATCAACTCATAATTATTTTACATGTTTTTTAAAGTGGGTATTCTAGTGGTTGGCACCTAGATGTCGCTTACGGCTGCTATAAAGTCGATGTAAAAATAAATGCAAAAAGATGATTGAAGGCATTGAGAATTTCGTCAGCTCGGTAACTGAACCCATAGCTTAATTGGTAAAGCGATATCGAGCCCCGGTAAGGCGTATCGATGTTGGTTCAAGTCCAACTGGGTTGATTATTTTTTCAATGTTTTCAATGTTTGTATTTGATTGAATAACATACTAATGTATAAGTGGAATACCCACTTTAAAAAACATGTAAAATAATTATGAGTTGATAGCAGGCGCCATCTGTTATTTCCGTTGTGACACTTGTAAAAGGGTCGGCGGGAAGGGTATCTAACTCTAGTGGTTGGCACCTAGATGTCGCTTACGGCTGCTATAACCTCCTGGATCCCCCGGTCCTCACTTGAGGACATAAGATTAAAAAAAATCTCCTGTCAAATGTCAAACCTGCTTAACAAGTTTGCACGCATAGAACGTTTCCGAACGAAACTGTCAACCTGATAAAATAAACACCGAGTCACAGATGGCCAATCAGCGAACAGTGCGGCTTAGACATCTGACACTACCGGCCACACCATGCTCCGCGGTAAGTAAATCCAAATTTATCTCAATGAAAGTCTAATTATATATTTTTGTTTGGTTTTTATTAGTAAATATATGATGTATTTCATATGTTAGTAAGTAGATTTCCTCCATAAAATTGAAAAAAATTAGCTTTATATAGCTTTGAAGTTTATGTTCTCGTACGAGTACAACCGGTCTCAATACTGTATTTTTTTTTGATTTCACATGAAAGTTAACTACGTTTTATTACCGATTTTCAGGCTTAAAGGACTGTGAAATAGAGGAATACCTTAACTTCGATAAATCCGACGGTCTTTCCTAAGGCGAAAATGTTTCATGTCAGAAGTAATCTTGAACGAAATGGTTCCAGTACAGATGTACCAAACCATTCCGATTCAGATGGATCGGAAAGCGATTACGAAGTTAGCGATATTTTTGAAAGTATTCAAAGGTTGTCAGAAGATATAACCTTGGCGGTTCCTAGCCTAGCTCTGGAAATAGAAATAGAGGGGATTCAAGATATTGTAGTCCATGTTTACGAAGTGAAATAAGCAGTGCATTCCAAATTTGTCATAAAATTTTAAAAACGAAGTTTTTTTCATCTTTTTTACCGCCAGATGTATGTTCTTCGACAGCAGAAGGACTATTCAGAGACTATAACTATTCAGATAAACTGTTATACCTATTTTCATACCAAACAACAGTAAATTTTTATGAGTCTTATTATTTTATATTGTTAATTAAGATGATTATTTTTGAGAACAGATTTGTGTCACTTTTAAAATATTTACTGATATTGACTGACTGATTTTGGTAACGACTGAACTAAAAACTAATATCTAAGGTAAGATGAAAATTTCCTAAAGTAAGAATGAAGATTTAAGTCACTGAATTTAAAACTTAACTATATGGTAGGATAAAAATGTCCTATAAAATGTCAGACTCAAGATAAAATTGTAACTGTGATTTCTAGTTAGTAGGTTGATTCATGAGGTATAGAATTTAACTTTATTTGAGACTGAATTAATTAATGCTGGTACTGTAATAAGTTCAAATAAGTAATTTTTTACACTTACATGCAAGTAAATTTGGTTATTGTAGTTTTTTGTTTAAGTGATACTGGTACCCCGAGTGAGGACAAAGTCCCCATGTACTCGCCTGAGAACATAAGGAAAAATCGAGGGGAAAACGCCATGATTTATTTTACAAATTTTCCGATATTATGGGTTATATACTTAATCGATTTTTTGAATAAAATATCAGTTTTGACAGAATCGATACCTCCGGGATCCAGGGGGATAAAGTCGATGTAAAAATAAATACAAAAAGATGATTGAAGGCATTGAGAATTTCGTTAGCTCGGTAACTGAACCCATAGCTTAATTGGTAAAGCGATATCCCGGTAAGGCGTATCGATGTTGGTTCAAGTCCAACTGGGTTGATTATTTTTTCAATGTTTTCAATGTTTGTATTTGATTGAATAACATACTAATGTATGAGTGGAATACCCACTTTAAAAACATGTAAAATAATTATGAGTTGATAGCAGGCGCCATCTGTTATTTCCGTTGTGACACTTGTAAAAGGGTCGGCGGGAAGGGTATCTAACTCTAGTGGTTGGCACCTAGATGTCGCTTACGGCTGCTATAAAGTCGATGTAAAAATAAATGCAAAAAGATGATTGAAGGCATTGAGAATTTCGTCAGCTCGGTAACTGAACCCATAGCTTAATTGGTAAAGCGATATCGAGCCCCGGTAAGGCGTATCGATGTTGGTTCAAGTCCAACTGGGTTGATTATTTTTTCAATGTTTTCAATGTTTGTATTTGATTGAATAACATACTAATGTATGAGTGGAATACCCACTTTAAAAAACATGTAAAATAATTATAGTTCTATATGATTTATAAAAAAGAAATTGTGACTAAAAATAACTTCAGTCTACGTTTCATAATTAAGATCCTGGTGCTTTATTATATGGATGGTTGTGTAATATATATATTTTACATTATATAGTGTAATATATATATATATATATTACAATAAGGCTTATGTATATATTTAGAAGGTTTCATAGGTAGTGAGACAGGAGATGAATATTGTTATCGCTGGCCGATAACATGCTGTTCCTCTCTGAAACGTAGTGGCTCGCAAGGTTAGAATGACATCTTCTCGTTTTATACCATTATTTATCAAACCTAATAGGTATTAGAGTCGCAAAGGTCATTGACAAATCAGTTCACATATATTTGATGTTAAATTCTATTATCTCTATAATAGGTATTTATATATATTTAGTATCTGTTATGCAGTTATTACTCACGCGGGTCGATTCGACAGTTAAAATGAGATGTATTCAGCGTTGTATAGGAATATCCTGTCTGCACTTTCATTCTGATGTTGTAAGGCAAAGACACCATACTAGCTTATATTCAATAGACAATATCCTAGATTTCCCTTCCAGTTCCCTTTATATTATCAAGACAGTATGCTCATTTGATACAGAATCTTAATTTATTTAATGCTCTAATTTCAAAATTATTTTGCATGTAACTAAGTTTCAACCCTTCTGCTTTACTTTTCTGATAAAATACTTACATATTTGTTATTTATATAACTTTTAGTTATTGAATTTTACCTTACTTGCCTAACTATTGTTTTAAAACACTCTCATACTTGCTATTCCTCACTATAACTACATAGTGCTATAGTTTGTCAATGCAATTGCATGCCTATCATACAATTTTATTTGTTATAGTAAAATACTAAGTGCAATTTTGTAGATGTGATATATCTATACCTATGTAATGTTAAAAAAGGTCGATGCCTTTTTGGTTGGCGGTATATTGGTTGCATTTTAAGCATGCGTGAGTGATTGTGATAGTGTACGCATGTATGTGTCAAAGTCCAGTCGCAAATAAATCTCCAAACAGTGCACACGTCTTTTTATAACAAAAATCCCTACATTCAATCTTCAACCTTATGATTTCAATGATTATAACATAATAATAAACTTATTTTAAATTTAAATTATAAATGTGCCAATGGAACGGTTTTAATTAGACGAGGAAAACTTATGTAAGATAAAATATTATTTTCAAATGATTAATACTATTGTATTTTCATCAGATCTCAAATAAAACAATACAAAACCAGGTATTTAACCTTTATATATATTTTTAATCGAATTGATGTAAAAAAAACCGGCCAAGTGCGAGTCCAACTCGCGCACCGAGGGTTCCGTAAACACCTATAACAAGCAAAAACCTCTACGCGTTTACGAGGAAAAAGGTAGTAAGTAAAAAATTTAAAAAAATATTTTTTGTATGATTTTACTAAAAATGTCTACTTTTCGTAATTTTTCCTTTGTCTGTGCTATATGAAGTTTCTTCGTGCCAAGTTTCAAGTTTCTGAGTTTACGGGAAGTACCCTTTAGGTTTTGAGTTTCTTGCGAGTACTCAGTTTCAAAATATGCGACTTAAATTGCTATTTCTTTTGATTGCGTTGACATAAAAGTTTGGTTTTGCTACATCTGAAAGGTCCTATAGCCCTGAGTATTTGACATGAATTTCAATTTAATACCTCCACGCGTTTACGAGGAAAAAAGTAATAAGTATAATATTTAAAAAAAAAATTTTTGTATGATTTTAATCAAAATGTCTACGTTTGGTAATTTTTCCTTTGTCTGTGCTATATGAAGTTTCTTCGTGCCAAGTTTTAAGTTTCTGAGTTTACGGAAAGTACCCATTAGGTTTTGAGTTTCTTGCGAGTACTCAGTTTCAAAATATGCGACTTAAATTGCTATTTCTTTTGATTGCGTTGACATAAAAGTTTGGTTTTGCTACATCTGAAAGGTCCTATAGCCCTGAGTATTTGACATGAATTTCAATTTAATACCTCTACGCGTTTACGAGGAAAAAGGTAGTCAGTTTAAAAAATTTAAAAATATTTTTTTGTATGATTTTACTAAAAATGTCTGCTTTTTGTAATTTTTCCATTGTCTATGCTATATGACGTTGCTTCGTGCCAAATTTCAAGTTTCTGAGTTCACGGGAAGTACCCCGTAGGTTTTGCGAGTGCCGAAAAACTCTAAAATTTGCACCATAAACGACTGTATCTTTTGATTGCGTTGGTTTTTAAGTTTGATTTTTTCACAGCTGCAAGGGACAATAGACTTGAGTATTTGATATAAATTTCAGCTTGATACCTCCACGCGTTCCTGAGAAAAATGGTCTTGACAGACAGACAGACAGACAGACAGACAGACAGACAGACGGACAACAAAGTGATCCTATAAGGGTTCCGTTTTTTCCTTTCGAGGTACGGAACCCTAAAAACCGGCCAAGTGCGAGTTGCACTCGCGCACCGAGGGTTCCGTACAAACCTGTAGGTATATAGGGGGTAGTAACTTTGAAATTATTAAAAATAGTTTTATTATATGATGTAACTATAAATTTACGGTTTTCGCAACTTTTCCTTTATTTGTGCTATAAGACGTTGCTTCGTACCAAATTTCAAGATTCTGAGTTCACGGTAAGTACCCTGTAGGTTTTGATTCCCTTGCGAGTTTCGAAAATTTGCGGCTGTATCTTTTGATTGCGTTGTCTTAGAAGTTTGATTTTTTCACAGCTCCAAGGGACAATTGACCTGAGTATTTGATATAAATTTCAGCTTGATACCTTCACGCGTTCCTGAGAAAAAGGGTCTTGACAGACGGACGGACGGACGGAAGGACGGACAACAAAGTGATCCTATAAGGGTTCCGTTTTTTCCTTTCTAGGTACGGAACCCTAAAAAGAATACAAATACCACGATTATATCTATTAAACATTACTTTGAACCGGACCGCTGGCAAGCGGAGCGCGGACATGCGCGTTGTACAACAGTGGTCCTAATTGAGACACTTTAGATTAGAAACAATTTTTTATTATTATAATATAACTTTGCAGAAAATACATAATTTAAACTGATTTAATACAAATAACATTTATTTTGGAACATGTTTACTTTATCTACGATATATTATAGTTCTAGATATTAAGATAACTTATTTACGCGCGTGTTTTTCCTGTATTCTAGGTATAGTTTTCTTCTTTGTTGTGTGTTTTAATTAACTTGCGTTGCGACCTCTGTATTGAATTGTTAATTTTAGGTTGTTAGCTTTAGTTGAATTTCATTCTCTCCTCGTGGTTGCCCTGAAAACCAGCGCCATGGCTAATCTTTAGCTATCGGCATATGCTGAGCGTCATCCTTTTTGGGGATCTGTACTAGGATTAAGATGCAAATAGATTAAGTTGTTATTAGTGTTATTACTATTTTCTGTACCACCAAATAAACAATTTTCTATTTCTATTTACTTATTTGTTTTACCACCAAGGTACCAAAGCAGAGGCGATTTCGTTAGGAATCAATAACTCGAGTTGGACTCGATAATCGGAAAATTAAGTGAGTTCGGACCTTGAAGTTGCGGATCATTTTGAGCAGTTCTTCTCTAATAAACCGGTAGAAACAACAAAGTCTCTTCATTCATCGCCTGACGTCGCTGAGGCAAAACAAATATAGCAGAGTGTACAGATATCTTTAAATTTTCATATGTTACTCCGAACTTAGTTATTAAAACATTTAAATCCCTAAATTTAAAGAAAACTGAAGATCTTTGGGACCTATCTATTAAAGTTCTACATTCCATTGTTGAATCGATTGCACCACATTTAGCTGATATATTTAACAAATGTATTGATACAGAAATATTTCGAGACATAATGAAGCACAGCAAAGTCATCCCCTTGTTCAAATCAGGATCGAGAACAGAACCAAGCTATTTCAGACCAATTTCAATACTGCCGGCACTGAGCAAAGTGTTCGAGAAACTAATTCTAAATCAACTTGTGTCACATTTTAACCGAAACGAATTATTCGTCAGAAATCAATTTGGTTTTACCAGAGGTCGCTCGACTACTGACGCAGGTGCTGTTCTTCTTAAGCACATCTTTGCCGCTTGGGAAAAAAAACAAGATGCTGTTGGAATATTCTGTGACCTATCGAAGGCATTTGATTGCGTTGATTACGAAAATCTAAAGAGAAAACTAAGCCATTACGGGATCAAAGCTGGTGCCCTTAACCTCGTCTCATCATACCTATCGGATAGAACACAACGAGTGGTTATTAATGGAACTCAATCTTCTGGGTCCCCTGTGGCACTCGGAGTGCCTCAAGGCTCAATACTTGGTCCCTTCCTGTTTTTGGTGTACATTAATGTCCTACCTACAATTGTGCAAGATAAACATGATATAGTGTTATTTGCTGATGACACATCTCTGATATTTAAAGTGGACAGAAAAGAAAACAGCTTCGATAGTATTAACAGTGCACTCTCCACAGTAGTAAATTGGTTTACGGCTAAGAACCTACTTTTGAACGCCAAGAAAACGAAGTGCATCAAATTTACACTTCCCAACGTCAAGCAGATTAACAGCAGCAAGATTATAATAAGTGATGAAACAATGGAATTCGAAAATCAAACTGTTTTCTTAGGAGTCACTTTAGACTCGAAATTACAATGGCATCCACATATAGCCACCCTAGCTGGGAAACTTAGCTCTGCAGCCTATGCCGTGAGGCGAATCAGCCATCTAACAAACAGTGAAACTGCCAGGCTGGTATAGTTAAGTTACCTACTTTCACAGTGTTATGTCGTATGGAATTCTGTTGTGGGGTATAGCGGCTGATATTGGGACCATATTTGTGCTACATAAACGAGCAGTACGTGGCATTTATAAAATGCGCGGTCGAGCAGCCGTAAGAGGAAAATTTGAAGAGGCAAATACTCTTACCGTAGCATCTCAATTCGTACATGAAAACATTATGTATGTGCGGAAAAACATCCATGAATTCAAGGTCAACAGTGATATCCATAACTATAACACCAGAAATAAAGATAAGATTGCTGAGCCTGGCCACCGCCTCGGTAAGGTTCGTACGTCTATTTGCTGGGAACTGTACACGTTTTTATAACAAAGTCCCCGCTGATGTAGTGAATTTGCCACTAAATAAATTCAAGTCTTATGTTAAGCGCTATTTGTTGATAACGAAATAAATTCATTGAGGATAACGATGCCTTTAAGCCTGTAGCTTGCTATGGTTAGTACAATACAAATTGAGAAATTATTAGGTACATTACTCTATGAAGCAGCTTTACTAGTGTCCAGTATTACCTGTTTTTCGTTTTTATTTTTTTGTTTTTATTTAGTATTTGGACACTTAGAGACGTTATACATCTCTAAGTCTTGCATTCGCAAATATTTATATGTATAGATATATATTTAATGATCCTGACGCTTAGAGACATGTACATCTCTATGTCACTTTTATATTGTTATTTAGTTCACGCATGTAAAATAAGAGCACAGACTATTGTTTCTCACCAGACTAAACGTGGCTAGTTTTTATTAATTATAAAGCGCTCTGCTTATTGTGGCGTCGTTGATCGGATCGTCACTTTCCCGAAGAAAGGTTGAGGGAGGCGATGGCTGAGATATGCGTCATACTCGTGAACGGGTGCCGTTTGTGGAGACCGGTCTGTTTAGGCTAACTGGGGCCACACAATTACGTAACTTTTTATTAATCATATTTAATTTTAGTTTAATTGGCTTAAGACACAACATTCGGTGCTTGATTAGATTATCCATAAATCTTGAAGCAAATCAAATTATTTTGTTCAATATTTTTTGATTTGCAATTTTTAAGTAGTTACACTACTATATATATAAACTGAAAATAGATGTCATATACTTATTCAAATCAAATCTGGCCTCGGACACCGGAGGGTTTGGTCACTTTTTCTTAAGTATATGACATCTATTTTTAGATTATCCATATTTTTTTATTATATAAAATATATAGATCAAGACACTTGGAGACCTTATACATCTCTAAGAATAATTTGGAAATAGTATGTTTATTGTATACTAGAATCACTTACTTTTTTTTATTTAAATTCAAAACTTGTTTGTAAATAACTGTTGATGATGGATTATTATATATGTAATTCATTTTCAAATAGTCAGATTTGGACTCATCTTTTTTCTTTGGTATTTTTCTTAAACTGTAACCTATTGTTGGTTAATCTAACCTTGGTTTGATATGTTTTCTTATAGAACAACGCACTTACATGTATTGTTTAGTTTTGATGTACTGTTGTTTTGAAAAAATAAGTACCGCCGAGTTTCTTGCCGGACATAATTCTTCTCGGGTCAGAGGTGTAGGGTTAGAACCGATGTTTTTTGATTTTTTTTTCTCTCTTTTACTTTGACGTGTAAAAGTACCCTTGTGGCCTACTTACTGAATAAATGTTTGAGTTTGAGTTTGAATTAAAATGCTACTATTTCGCACGTGTGCGAAACATCCGAGGCTGCCGCGCGAGCCTGGGCGCCCGGTGGAGACGCGGCTGTAGAAACGTGAATTAACGCCTCAGCCAAGGAACAAGCGCTCAGGGCTCGTCCAATGTATGGCGGTCGGAAATTGCCGGAATCTGCCATCCGGTGAAAATTTATCGAAAATGGAGCGTGCACGTGCATTCAGTGCCTCTCGGGTAATTTTTTTTTTTTTTGGACCCCCGTGTACCCCGGGGTATGTCCTTAAACTACGTCCGGACTTGGATGTCCTTAAACTACGCCAAAAATAGAGGTATGGGCACTGTGAAAGGCATCTCGCTAAGTGTGGTAGGGCACGTTCAGCGAATGTCATCTCACTCAAATCTGGAGCAGAGCCCGACTAGGGAAGTACCTCCACCTCACAGAAAACCACAGCCAAATAGCACTAGACCCTACACATAGTGTTGTGTTCCTGCCGGTGAGTAAGGTTGCCAAAGAGCTCAAAGAGGACCCAGTCTGTTGACGATGACGGACCTCTTTGCTCCTTTAGCCGTCAACACAGTGAATCCTCCTTTTTGTAAAGGGTCGGCAACGCGCATGTGACTCCAGGCGTCCATAGGTTACGGTAGCTGCTTACCATCAGGCGGGCCGTATACTTGTTTGCCACCGTCGTGGTATAAAAATAAAAAAAATTGTACTCGTACTAAGTAATTTACAAAAATAAACTAATAAAACATTTGACTGAGTATGAAACACAAGAAATTCATATCATATAAAACCCACTGGCGTTTATTGATATTGATGCGGTCATACATCTTCCCGACACGGACCTTATCAATCATCCAGAGCTACCCTTAATACCTTCTGGGTGCAAAACAAAAATAACCAACCTCTTTTTCCTCTACTTTAACAAAAAACTTACAACTAGTAAAGAACTACTGCCACTTAGGACGTTTTGAATGAGTACAAGCTGGGGCGGCTATTATGTAAATAAGATCACGTTGGGACCTAAAATATATAACAAGCACAGATTTTAACTGCCTAATCCGTTGTTACGGGGGCCGTTACGCTCTTGTAATAGTTAGTATATTACTACAGAAACCGGGAAGTAGGGGGTTGCCGGCCGAGTACACATAGACGGCCGAGCGTAGCGAGGCTGGATAGTCACGAGGCTGGCAACCCCTTTTCACGCCGAGGTATGTACAGTGCTTTTCTCAAACTTGCAATGAAATAAATAAGAAACTTATCTTTTTTTTTCGGATATAGGTGAGGCAATACTGTACTCGTAAACTTATATTAATAATATATCAATGGGGGATCAATGTTACTCTGCGTCCGTAGGAAACACCTTAGACAACCCTACACGTGATCCCTGGGTGGTGCTCAAAGAGTAACAAACTTGGCAGCTGCACTGTCCCATCTGGACCTCGCAGAACTCACTGGATTTTCTTCATCATCTGCTTTTCTACTACTACTACCCCAAGGAAGAAATACCTATCTATATCCAGTGACATGCAGCCATACGATAAATAAATAATAATATAATGTATGTTGTATGTACTTCAAACACCTTCGTACTTAGGTTTTTTATCTAAAACGATACAATAAGTTAAATAAGCCACAAACGTACAAACAAAATTTGCATTAATTTCTAGAACGTTCCCACTAAATATTACGACTAAGTATATGTTCATTTTGTTATTAATGAATTATCCTATCAACAAACTACAACAAAAGCAATAATTAGACTTACCACGTAATCAAAAATAAGCGTAAAAATATTACGTTATGAAGTCTGGATTGCTAAATTCTGACTGCATTTCATTGTCACTGAACGGTTACACTTAAGGCTATTCTAAACGAGTTAAAATTAAGAAGAAAAATGTACATGGTGACTGAATAAATTCAGAACGTTGCAAATATTGTCTATGTTCGCTGTTTATTATAGAAAATATTCATAAGAATCAGAACCCTCCGAATCTATTTCGTAACATGTCCCTATTTATATGGTGCGTCTCTGTGCGCTTTGACTAAAAAGGAGGGAGGCATACGGCCAATTGCAGTGGGTTGCACTTTTCGGCGTATGGTAGCTAAACTGGGGTGCCGCGCGGTTAGGGACCGCATGGCTGGGTATCTCCAGCCGCATCAGTTAGGTTTCGGTACACAAAGGGGGTGTGAGGTCGCTATACATGCCGCACGAACGTTTGCAGCAGACTCGGGGAACGCAGACTGCATCGTCATTAAATTAGATGTAAAAAACGCGTTCAATATAGTGGAGAGGGATGTTTTGTTGACTGAGGTCGAGGGGAATATACCATATTTGTACCCTTTTCTGTACCAGGTTTATCGCTCTCCGTCCAACCTTTTCTACAACAACTCCCTAATTCCTTCTCAAGTAGGTGCGCAGCAGGGAGATCCAATAATCGGGCCGCTTACCTTCAGTCTCGCTATTCATAAGTGTATATAGTCCTTGAAGTCACCTCTTAATATATGGTACTTGGATGACGGGACTATAGGGGGAAAGCCTGAGGTTTTAGAGCAAGACTTAGCTATTTTACTCCCCCGTCTCAGGGCGATGGGACTGGAGGTGAATGCGGCGAAGTGTGAGTTTTACTGCTGTGGACCCAATTCTTCTTCTTCTTCTGTGTTGTCGTGTTTCAGCTCTTTGCTTCCTGGTCTGAAAGAACTATCGCGTGGCACGTTTTACCTTCTGGGTTCTCCAATTTTCCCTGAGGCCATTCCAGAGGCTATTGAGACTAGGAGGCGGCTTCTGTTGCTCGCCCGGAAGCGTCTTGATAACATTGGATCCCATGTCGCTCTGATTCTGCTTAGGATGTGTTTCGCGGTTCCAAAGATAACCTACCTCTTCAGAACCACCCCGACATGGTTGTGTCTTGCTGAAGTGTGTTCTTTTGACGACGCTCTAAGGGATGCGACGGAATTAATTTTGAATGTGTCCCTTTCAGATAACCAGTGGAATCAGGCATCTTTGCCCATACGTCACGGGGGCTTGGGGTTACGGCGCGCGGCAGATGTGGGTTTGCCAGCGTTTCTCGCGTCGGCACATGGAGTTCGCAGCCTAGTCTCTGAAATATTAAATTCTAATGGAGACATGGTTGTCATTCCGTTTGTCGATGATGCGCTGGCAAAATGGACAAACATTTGCCCGAACGCGTCCGTACCCGAGGCTCCGCGAGTGCAGAGAGCGTGGGATGATGTTGGAGCTAAGAACACACTCGCACGTCTCATGAGTTCTGCCTCGGGTGTGGATCTGGCAAGGCTCAAGTCGGTGTCGAGGACAGAAGCGGGAGCGTGGTTGCAGGGTTTGCCTGCCCCTCATCTGAGAACACTCCTCGACAGTGACTCGATGCGCGTGGCAGTAGCTCTCCGCCTTGGCTGCGATGTTTGTGTACCTCATAAATGCATCTGCGGGTCCATGGTGGAAGCGAACGGCCATCACGTGTTGAGTTGCTGTCGCTGCTCAGGGAGATTTCCTCGACACCACGCTCTTAATGACATCGTTAGAAGAGCCTTAGTGTCCGCCAACATCCCATGCGTGCTGGAACCAACAGGCCTCTGTCGCACTGATGGCAAAAGGCCGGACGGACTAACGCTGGTGCCATGGCAGAAGGGTAAGTGCCTCCTTTGGAACGCCACGTGCGTCAGCACTTTCGCCGCCTCACACCTCGGGCGAACGGTTCAAACGGCTGGGGCTGCAGCGGACTTAGCGGCAGTTAGAAAACGGGGCAAGTACTGTACCCTTGAGCCCAATTATTATTTCGTGCCTCTCGCGTTTGAGACAACAGGGTGCTGGGGGTCGGAGGCTCTAACCTTTATAAAGGAATTGGGGCGCCGTATTAGGGAGAGGAGCTCTGAGGCTCGCGCGAGTTCTTACCTGGTGCAAAGGTTGGCCATCGCCATCCAACGTAGTAACGCGGCAAGTGTGATGGGCACCTTTGCGCCCGGGACAACTCGCGGGGGTTTATTTGACGATACTAAAACTTAATTTTAAATTTTAATTGGACTGTGTTAGGTATACTCTTGGTGTACCTATGTAACAGTCCGACATCTGAAAACATCCAGCTACGCTGTAAGCATGAAATTATTTTGAACTATACCTTGTCTTTGACTTCGAAATTAAATCAATTTGCTACAATACGAAAATGAAGTGAGGGTAGCTTACAAAATTATGTTCCTTGATAGGTGACCTTTTTAATTTAGTCGTTGCCAGAGTCGTTCAGTTTCTCTATGGACAGATCTAAGCCTATTTTATAAACAAAATAAATGATTATTTACTTTTTTTATTGAAACGTAAAATAATAAAATTAACATAATTTTAGATTTTTTTTAATGTTGGTTGTTTTAAGTTTGTTTAGATTTGTCTTTAATCTATGGTTCACCATAGATTATAGAATAGCTCGGTAAAACACGCGGGAAAAATGGGAACCAATCAGAATCAAGCTGAGTTGGTTGGACCAATCAAAATAAGAGTTGTTGAATGGATTGAGGAACGTTTGAATTAGCGGGGGTCGGTTTCGGGGGTTCTCATCTCAAGACATGAAAGTGTATATAAGGTCGTGGAAGGAAATATCTGGGCTTTTTCTTCAGCAGAGCGTCGCGTTTAACGGAGATCAGTGAGTTTAGGCTGTAAGGTGCAAATAGTGTTTGAGTTTGTTCACAGATCTGTTATCAAGAGAAATCCACGGCCCGCGCGCTTCTATGGTAACGAAGATGAGGGACCTTGTTGGAGCGCTGAAGAACATTGCATGAAGAATCTTGTGTTCCACGTGGCTCGCAAGCATCAGTCACTACTAACTGTCTCGGTAAGAAATTTAGATTTAGTCGGGTTTTAATAGCAAGTGCGTATGACGGACTGTCGCGTTAATATTTACAGAAAGTAATAGTGGGTAGTTTCGGGTTGAAACGTGTTGAGATTTTAAGTTCGTGATTCAGCAGATAATCTGATAGTCTTATCGAGGCGTGTTTATTTAACCAAAATAAAAAGTTAAATCATTGGTTTATGTGTAGATTGCAGTTGGCGAGAATTTCAGTTCATTATTAAGTACGTCTATTTATTTTGTTTTGTTTCGCCATTTAATTGAGTGAGTTAGTGGTTAGTCAAATGTATAACAAAAGAATGGTGATTACGAGCATAGATTTGATAGAAACCGGGAAAAGACTTAAAAACCTACAGGTATCTATAAAGGGCGTGCGAAGTGGGTATAGTTGAATATTATAATTAAAATGTAGGATAACAGTTTACTCGTATTGCATAGCACGGTGTCATTGAATTGGTGGTTGAATTATTTATAAAATTTTTAATCAGTTTTATTAATATGAGTGGTTGTCCTTGTCATTTAACCAACTAAATAGGATGCATAATAGGAAGGTTAAATAATTCTAAGTGTATTGTGCGTCGGTGTGTATACGTAAATATTTGATGTGCAATTTTAAATTCATAGTAATGAGGTCATCAAAGTATTGATTCACGGGTTTTATTTATTCGTCGTTGCGCATTTATGTTAATATTTCGTATATGGTAAATAAAGGGGAAGGTATACGTTATCTAAATTATTGTTAGTAGAAACAGTTGGATGAGTAAATAGAATTGTAGGTCTTAATCATTAGCGGGTTCAGTTGAACTTGAAGGATTCACCGCGTCGAGCAGAATTCGAACTTGCGACCTTTCGGAACAGCGGTCCGATCGCTCTGACCGGCTGTGTCATCGACGCTTGCTCAGCCTCGGTGAAATTTTCTATCAAGTTCCTTCACTGCTTACGTCAGAGGGTTACGTATTTATCTAGTGTTCTTTAAAGTACGTTTCCTGAGTAGATAATTTATCAGGTTTCTCTAATTTAATATGGTATCCTATCATATTTAATCCATTTAATTATTCTATATAATTAACCGTCATTCATTCTCGAATTATATGCTTCAAGTAAATTAGTAGTTACCTTTGCATTAGTTTATTTTATAACGTTAACAATATTTATTCTTCGTTGTAGTTAAAGTTTAGTTTCAGTCTTGATAAATAAGTAATTCTACATATTCCACAATAGGGCGTAAAATTAGTAAGCCAACTATGGGAAAATACGTTTTGTTAATCCTTGGTTATTTCTCAAATTCCCGGTTACATCGGCTGAGAGGGCGCCTTCACCGTAAACTTCTGAAGGATCGTTGCCGCAGCGTGAGCGCTTCGGTGGCGGGATGCAGCTTCGGGCGTACAGATCTTCGGCCTGTCCAGTTGGACCCATCTTGAAGCCTTGACGAGCACTTCAGGGAGCTGTCAGCAGAGCTGTTCCGGACCAAGGCAATCTATTGCGAGACTTCGACGCCATTGCGAAGAGTCAATCCATCCAGCAGAAGTCAGTCCTCCAGGTGTGTTGTTTTTGATTTATTGCTTTATGCTCATTTTCATTTGTGCCGTATTACTTTATTATTTTTCAGTGAAATTAGTATTCACCAGCATATTTGAACATTAGTGTGCGTTATGCAGCCGTAATAAAATTCTACTAAGGTTCGATAAATTGAATATGATGGTATATGCATTGATTTCGTTTAATCACTATAATGGGTAATTACATTTCCTATCTAGTCATGGTGATGGCTTGCAGGTGCACATGGAAGCTAGTACCATGTTAGTTGTGTAACATATTGGTTAATCAATGTTCTCTATGTCTTGCATGCAAATACCATTGTACATTTCCAAGTAATGATTACGTTAAAGGTTTCTACCGCCTATTCAAATAAATAAACAATTTCGAGCAGATTGTTGCTCAATATACGGCTAAATAATTTAAGTGGTTAAATCCACGAAATTATAAACAGTAAATTATAAAGATATTTACTTTACCTTTTCTTGACGGTGTTTGTCAAACACTGATTGAGAAATCTTTATTACTTATAGAGTCAAATAATGAAAATTATGATTAGGTTGCCCAATAAATAAATGTAGATACTTTGAAAAGTTCAATATTTAGTACAATTGGCTACCTGCCTAAAAAAAAATACACACACATATATATATATATATATATATAGTATGGTGACACACCTTTACTATTACAGTTATAAACTTGTACATGTATGTGTTTTCCGGTACACGAGCATCGGACGTACTACTGCTGCACGTGGCACGCTGCTCGCTGATATCGTGAGTTCATCACTGCCAGAACAACGGCGGATATCCTGAGCAAACTCCAGAGGCCAGAAGCAGCAGCCCGTGATGATGCTTCTCCACGTTGCCACGTATGGTGATATACGAAAAGCGTTCTTGTGAGTTAGTTCCATACTTCTCTTTATTACACCGACGGGTGACAAAATAGGTCTAACGTTAAGCGTCAGCGAGGTTCCATGCTAGTACGGTTTCTATGTACTTAGTACAGTTGCAAATTATCCGAATTTGGAGGTTACTTAAATAAGAGATTGATATTTATAAATGTAGACGCTCTATACCAATAAATAGGTCTTTATTGTGTTTGATTCAACCATATTTGAATAACATGCAACTTACCTAGTAATTTATATCTGATTGTTGTGATTTCATAATGTGAGGATACACGAGTACGAAGGACTTATAATATATACATACTTCATGTTGACGTTTACTCTTATCATCTAGATTTAACAATACATTTTATTGAAGTATTATCGCTACTGTTAACGAAGTTGACATCTTCAATAAACTATTGATAGTATATATAAGTCCTAAGTTACTCGTACTTCCTTTCCACTGATATAGTTCGGCTGTTAGTTATTTGTAAATCACACGATCTTTCCACTGAAGGAATAGATAATACTTTATGTTGCACTAGTTAAATGATACTTGAAGTCAAAATGGTTTTAATCATCGTAGATGCCTTGATTTTGGTATGTAGCTCGGATTGCGTGAATTGCGAATGATTTGTGATAGCTGACATCTCATGGATATCATTTTCAGAATGCTATTGTTGACATAAATATAGATTGGTCATACAAGTAAACTTAATATCTATATAATGATTCTATATCATTAAGTATATAGACTGATAGTAATCTCGTCAACAGCATCTGTCCATTTATATACTAAAATGTGTATACATATATATATATATATATATATATATATATACATATACATATATAAATCACACACCATATTTATTTATAATATTGTAATCGTTGAGAACCAGTCACAATGGATATTATTTAAATAGTGATTGTTCCAACGATGAGGTAGTTATAACTGGAAATGTCAACAAGTTGTAAAGACTCCTTCCAGTTATGACAAAGGGTACTTGGTAACAAAGGTAATGGTATTACCCAAAATTATTTATTAATATTTATGCTAAGCAAGGGTTTTGATCCAGGTTGATGGAATACGCAACTGTGTTTTATTATAGGGCCAGACCGTTCTTCCGACAGTGGTATTCTGTCTTTAGTGGATCTAGCTTGGAGGTCTTTGAAAAGGGTGATCCATGTGAATTTATTATATTCCAAAATAGACTGCTTGGATGAATTTTATATGATTCATACAAGACGTATATTTTTCTCAGAGATCTCGACTGTGAATTCATTCTAGAGAAAATATGCTACTTCGATGAGTCTAGATTAGATTCATACAGGAAGTATATTTTAAGGTATGGATTGAATTGATTCTTTGACGAGTTTACTCGCTGATCTCGCACCACGAGAGTCTGTATCATTTGTTTGCCGATAGTTAAAGTTAAACCGTTAAAGACTCCAATATATATAAATATATCATATGCTTAACTATTTTATCATATGGATGAGACGGTTTGCATTGGAGTCAATGATGATATAGGTAATATGTACAGAACTCTACTGTGAGAGGATTATACATTACTGAGATTTACGAATGTAAAGCTCAGTTATGCGGTCAAATTAGTCTATAAGTACAACTACATTTTAAGTATGATTCAACTTGGAAATAAAGCCTTATTGTAAACGCTAAGCATATTGAATACATTATTGGGTAAAAGGTAACAAACCCTAATCCAACTGGCTTATAAAATGAAATAATAGTTGTGTTCATAGTTATATCGAATAACAAATACAATAGAATGGCTGGATTCATAATATTAGAGGCTGCCCTCATATTTTTGACGTGTTTATGGCCGTGCTGGGTGCTATTGTCTATTAACTAATTAGAATAGGCTCCGGTGTCTGAGCATACTCGTCATTCTTATCCACACGTGAGATGTTCCAATATGCAAGTCGGGCTGGTTGGTGGTGCATGTATGCTTGATAGGGCCGGGTTAACCTAAGATAATGTATAAGAATGCAAGTCTAATTTATAAGGGCTAACCCATTAGGGTATGCATGTTCAATGATAGGGCCTACCTGAGGGATTTGCTAATCAGCATTCCCATTAGGGTCTGCATGTTCGTCACCTGAGGGTTACGCATTCGTATACAAGTCTAAAAGACGTTTATCTTATGGTTCTGCATGGAATAACTCACGTTGTGACCTTTTGCGTAGACATAGCTTAGCCTATAGTATCGGCGTATGCTCGGTAATTTTATGAGGTGTAAAAAGTAGCCTTATAGTTGACTGCAATCATCTATTCTATTTTAACGATAATCTTGATTAATATTAAGATTTTAATGAGCCATTCAATGTTCCATTATCCTATTCCCATATATCCATATTATGACATATCACGTTATGATCACATTCTTAATATTACAATCTTTTAATAAAATGACATTAATCATTATAACATAATATAATTACCTTTTATGTTTAACTTGTTACAATTACAGATTTTACTGCATAAAGGAAAATCCTTCTGGTTTATCGTATATACAGTAGTATACAGTGTATACAGTAAATTCAATATTTTGCTTTATTCAATTCTTATGTAAGATTTTTTACATAGTCAACAATAGCATTATGTAGGGAGTAGGTATGTTTCACAATAGTAGTTAGTATATGATTGTGATGTTAAATATTGAGGAGGTTATAATTAAATACTTGTTTTAACATTTTGTAGGTTAATGTAGGATATTTAAAACCAAATTGTATTTGTTTTATGTAACGTTGTATTTAATTCTTTTAATTTCTGGTTCTCTGTGTTTGTTTGAGCATTGTTCAGATTTAATTCTGTTGTTTAGCGTTTCTCACACCTCAGGAGACCTTGGTTATTACTTATCATAATGTAGTCCAACATGTACCACTAGACAATCATGCCATTATTTTATAATTTTTATAAATTGTGTGTCTTTAATCTTTACAAAATTTATTATGTATGTGTGCAGGTTAAACTTGGGCGTCAGAGTTTTTTTTCACCGCTATAGTTTTTCTCTGGCATATTTTGGCTCTTGAACTGTAGCGGTATATCTAATGTGACCTAACGGTTACATTAGATATAATAGTTTCTAGAGACATTAAATTTTCCATTAACAGTAATTTCTTATTACTTGAATAAATTTTCTTATTAACTTATATGTTGTTTCAATCCTATTATTTCCCTTAGTGATAAGATCCTCGCTTTCAAAGAAAAGTTTCAGTTAAAGCTTTAGGTAGGTTCAGCTTTAAAATATTACTGGTTAGTATAGGTGACTTTTTACACCTACCTACTTAAATTGTGATCGTTTTTTTTTTAAATTACTTTGGACATGTGATATTTTGTAATATTGTGAATAAACACTTTTTCGTAACTATAGATTCCAATTCTTAATTTCAGCTCGTGTGTGCTTTTGCTGCTAATATTTTAGTTTGATAACCAACCTTTCACAAAAAAAAACAGCTGTTCCTATAACCGGTATTAGACATAACAATTTGTAGGGCCCAATCTGTCAGGTTGGGAGGTGTAATAATAGGTAGGGCCCTTAGAGAGCTGAAGGAGGGTTAGGGAGAGGCAGGGTACACAACAGATTGGGCCCTACAGATTGCAACGTCTAATACCCATTTTTAATCTGCCACCATCTTTGCAATTTAAAATTATAGGAATTTGTTAATAATGTGTTATTTTTTATTGTCATGTCTATTTTTTATATAATAGTAGATTGTACAACTAGTGCATAAAATGGGTTTTATGGACGAGGGCTACACTCTAATTTTCACTTCAATTGCGAGGAATTTATTTATCGGCAATCGTAAAACCTCCGAGTCGAAGTGTAAAACCTCGAATCGTAAAACCTGAGTAAAGCCTCCGAGCGAGTTGGTCTAAGTCAGAGAAATAAACCAATGGAGTGGTAATTGTCAGGCGTCCCCCTCTGCCAAAAGTACAAGACCACTGGTCGTAGCGGTTATATAAAACTAGTTGTCGCGCGTCAAATGCCATTCAATGAATGTCAGTCAGCCCGAAACGATCTGAGGTAAAAATGCCGAATTGCTGCGTGTTTTCATGTAAGAAAAGATCTGAATTATCTAGTTTACATAAGAATAACGTTTCTTTTCATCTGTAAGTATAATTACGTCTAAATATCATCAAATAGTGCACGAAATTAGCAAAAAACTTAAAAATATTGTCAATCAAAAAGTGTTGCCAGTTAATAGTACTACATCTGCTTTAGAGTAATTTTTAAGCTTGACTCTTCATAGTACACTCGCGAGCAAATAATACGGGTCAGTGACAAAAACCCTTATATTTTGCAAACTAATAGCGGTATGTGCAGAAAACTAACTGTGTATTAAAGAGAATTTAATATCGAATTAAATTTAACCTTCAATGTTCTACAAGAATTCTGTTTTATTAAAAAAAAAGTCGAATTTGGTACCAAATTCATATTGAGCTTATTTCACTTTTGATTGCTTTCTCACTTTTGTTTTCAATCTGTCAAAGCAAAATGATAAAAGGCAGTTTTTGTTGACTTTGATGGTCATTATTGAATTACTATCATGTCGCTAACACAAGATGAATGTACACGTATCGTCACTTTGTTACAAGAAGGCAGAAATCAGAGATATACAGCAAGAAGAACAGGCGTGTCACTATCTACGGTGCAGAGGGTCCTCCAACGTTTCCTACAAACTGGCAGGAACCTTCGAAGACCAGGAACCGGCAGGCCGAGATGTACTACGGCTAGAGAAGATCGATTTATTGTAACAACAACAGCTCCGAAATCGGCATCTCACTGCAGTTGAAGTCAAAAACCAACTTCGGGAGACCCGAAGAGATTGACATCAGCGAGTGGACTGTAAGGCGGCGGCTTCGTGAAGCTAATTTGACCCCACATAGAACGGCAAATGGCCCAAAACTTGACAGAGGGCATCGAACTGCAAGGAAACTTTACGCACGCGAATACAGGCGATGGGGTGCCGAAGAATGGGCAAGAATTATGTTTTCTGACGAATCCAGATTTATGCTCTATGCACATGACGGGCGGCGAAGAGTTTACAGACGGCCAGGTGAACGTTTTATTCCAGCCTGTTTTGAAGAAAAAGTTGCTTTCGGCGGTGGGTCTGTTATGGTTTGGACTGGAATCTCTTCAGAGAGTCGCACGCAATTAGTTTTGATAGAAAATGGAACGTTAACTAGTGCCAGGTATGTGGAAGAGATTCTTAATGACCATGTAGGCCCATATTTAATTAATATGGGTGAAAACTCAATGTTCATGCATGACAACGCCAGGCCACACACCGCACAGATTGTGGAAGATTATTTTGAGGAGGTTGGCATCAACACTATGAACTGGCCCTCGAGAAGCCCGGACCTAAATCCGATTGAGCACGTATGGGACGAGCTCGGAAGGCGTGTAAGAAATCGAAACCCCGCCCCAGCTACACTTAGAGACCTGAAACAGGCGTTAGTGGAAGAATGGGCTAATATCCCGCAAGAACGCATAAGAAACTTAATAAACAGTATGCCCAATCCATAATTATTTTACATGTTTTTTTAAAGTGGGGCATTCCACTCATACAATAGTATGTTATTCAATCAAATACAAACACTGAAAACATTGAAAAAATAATCAACCCAGCAGAATTTGAACCTCGCATCGATACGCCTAACCGGGGCTCGATCGCTTTACCAATTAAGCTATGGGTTCAGTTACTGAGTTGACGAAATTCTCAATGCCTTCAATCATCTTTTTGCATTTTTATTTTTACATCGACTTTATAGCAGCCGTAAGCGACATCTAGGTGCTAACTACTAGAGTTAGATACCCTTCCCGCCGACCCTTTTACAAGTGTCACAACGGAAATAATAGATGGCGCTGCTATCAACTCATAATTATTTTACATGTTTTTTTAAAGTGGGGCATTCCACTCATACAATAGTATGTTATTCAATCAAATACAAACACTGAAAACATTGAAAAAATAATCAACCCAGCAGGATTTGAACCTCGCATCGATACGCCTAACCGGGGCTCGATCGCTTTACCAATTAAGCTATGGGTTCAGTTACTGAGTTGACGAAATTCGAAAAGCGATCGAGCCCCGGTTAGGCGTATCGATGTACTATTGTATGAGTGGAATGCCCCACTTTAAAAAAACATGTAAAATAATTATGAGTTGATAGCAGCGCCATCTATTATTTCCGTTGTGACACTTGTAAAAGGGTCGGCAGGAAGGGTATCTAACTCTAGTAGTTAGCACCTAGATGTCGCTTACGGCTGCTATAAAGTCGATGTAAAAATAAAAATGCAAAAAGATGATTGAAGGCATTGAGAATTTCGTCAACTCAGTAACTGAACCCATAGCTTAATTGGTAAAGCGATCGAGCCCCGGTTAGGCGTATCGATGCGAGGTTCAAATCCTGCTGGGTTGATTATTTTTTCAATGTTTTCAGTGTTTGTATTTGATTGAATAACATACTATTGTATGAGTGGAATGCCCCACTTTAAAAAAACATGTAAAATAATTATGAGTTGATAGCAGCGCCATCTATTATTTCCGTTGTGACACTTGTAAAAGGGTCGGCGGGAAGGGTATCTAACTCTAGTAATTAGCACCTAGATGTCGCTTACGGCTGCTATAAAGTCGATGTAAAAATAAAAATGCAAAAAGATGATTGAAGGCATTGAGAATTTCGTCAACTCAGTAACTGAACACATAGCTTAATTGGTAAAGCGATCGAGCCCCGGTTAGGCGTATCGATGCGAGGTTCAAATCCTGCTGGGTTGATTATTTTTTCAATGTTTTCAGTGTTTGTATTTGATTGAATAACATAGTATGCCCAATCGTTTAGAAGCTGTAAGAAGAGCCCGAGGAAGCAATACGAATTATTGATATGTTTTACTTTTTTTTTTGTTTTTAGTTTTGTGTGTGAGGTACCACGGTTGCTTTTTACCTATAATTAATTGATATCGTGTTTACTATGTTAATTAAATAAACAAGTGAATATCATCTCTAACTATTGATGTTGTTTTTTTAACTATGCATTCATCTATAATATACAATTTAATTCAGGCTCCTAGCTTTATTATTTTAGGAGATATTATAGTTTTTCGTACTGACCCGAATTATTTGCACGCGAGTGTACATTGTACCATCGAGTTCATAATTGCATACCCAATTTATCAATGAATTCATTCATAAATTGGGTATGCAATTATGAACACGATTACATCGAGGGAGGTAAGTGAAATATTGCAAACAAGAGTAATCGACTCCAGTGCGGCAGAAATACGTCCGCCATTATGTCATTCATTGTCATTGTTATGACAGCAGGTTAGGCAATACACTTAAAAGATACTCCGTGGGTTAGGCAGAGACCCATTCGGCATACAGCCATAATTGTAAAGCATTGCTCTGTTAAAAAAGCAGTGTGTCTGTGTGTGTGTGTTGTTATTAAATTGTTTCTAAACATATTTTAATCAACTTTTAAATTATTCAACTTACATATTATTTTTAATCATTAACAAAAATGAAAAGATTAACGTCAGTACTTCAAAGGTAAAACTCATTTACACGCATAGATTTTTAAATTATATATGTCGTCGAGGACCGCCGAGGGCAGTGCTGTAAGGTGGTTTGGAACTCAAAAAACTGACACTATCAGGATAAACTAGCCTATAGTAAGAAACTCAGCGTATGTATGCTTGTAGTACGGCACAATAGCTGAAATTTGTCTATGGTCTCAAAAATACAGCTACCATAAACAAATTTCCGTTTTAATAGACAAATTTCAGCTAGTGTGCTGAATTGCGCACTGAATTCCGCTCTAATGTGTGGCGCCCCTTAAGTGAAATATACTTGTAGATGCTTGAAATAACGATATTCCTGTTTAGAAATTAATTCGTTCCTTTATTTTCACCATACATTTTATGTAGCATTTTAATTTTGTATGGATTATACTTTATTTATTATAAGGTACGGTATACACACTTATCCCCTTAAATAGGCACTTTTAATTTCTGACTCTGGTATCACTGTACCGAACAGGTAAGTTTTAGTGATGGGACATGGGACACCACAAAAATAAATGTCGATATTAACATTAGCAGTATGTTATACTTTTTATTTATAATAGAAAATGCAGAAGAAATAATAGAAATAGAATCACAAATTGGAAACAGATGCCCATTACAATCAAAATATCAACTGCGAAGGACTCTGGAACATCACGATGTCGCTAGTGACTGATTCATCATTGTTCATTACAGTGAAAATTTCACTAAGATGGATAGAGGAACGTCTAGTGTAATTGGAAGCACATTGGAACGGTAATCTAAACACGTGGGTTCGAATCCCGTGATGTTCCAGAGTTCTTTGCAGTTCAATGTTTCATTGTAATAGTTATTTGTTTCCAATTTGTAGTATTTTCCACTAAATTTAAAAGCAAATACACATCAAAGTATTAAATTGATAGTATAAAAGTTATTCTAAAGCAGCTTGCAAGATTTGTCCTCAACAAATAGACAAACTAACTTACGTAGAATACTAACATTGTAAGTAATATGCTGGTAGAAAAACTTGATATTTAATCACAACTTAACATTATAATTTTATCAATAGCTAAACCTTATACTTGGTAAAGAAACAAAAATATATAACTAACCTACGATCAATGTTTCCCTGCGTCCGTAGAAAACACCTTAGACAGCCCTACACGTAATCCCTGGGTGGTGCTAAAAGAGTTACAAACTTGGCAGCTCTACTGTCCTACCTGGACCTCGCATCACTCACTGGGTTTTCTTCATCATCTGCTTTCCCACTACCCTAGGGAAGAAATGCCTATCTTTATCCAGTGACATGTAGGCATACGATGAATAAATCTACAATAAAATGTGACATTTTCATGTCAAAGGTACATCATTATCGGTTGTCAATAAGGCGTTACCATAAAAAAATAATTTAGAAATTAACTCTATTAACAACCGACAATGATGTACCTTTGACTTGAAAACGTCACAAATATCGATACTAAAGTATATTATTATCGACGCGTTCCTCGTACTGTGTACGTTTACTTAAAGATGACATTATCTTGTTCACGGACAGGTTGTCTGTGTCTGTGTTTATACTTGTGTGAGTATATTTTATGCTAGTGTTTGATAATTTTATCGTGTGCGTGTGTAGCGACCTCAATGGAAAATGAATTAGTGATAACAGTATTTGTGTGCGTTTCCTCGTCCCCCGCGCCGAAATTGGCGACTTTTTCTGATAGAAATTAGTGCGCGTCTCGCATCCGGTTGGTTTAATTATCAAAGTGGTCTAAAGACGAACATGGATAAGATGAAGATCATGTCAAATACCCATGTAGCACCAACTCCCGTTACAATCGGAGACTTTACACTGGAAGTTGTGGACGATTATATATACTTAGGACATACTGTCCAGTTAGGTAGATCCAACTTCGAGAAAGAGGTCAATCGACGAATCCGACTCGTTTGGGCAGCGTTCGGGAAGCTACGGCACATCTTTATGTCCAATATTCCGCAGTGTCTCAAGACGAAAGTCTTTGACCAGTGTGTGTTGCCAGTGATGACATATGGTACTGAAACGTGGTCGCTTACAATGGGCCTCATAAGAAAGCTCAAAGTCACTCAAAGGGCAATGGAGAGGGCTATGGTTGGAGTCTCTATGCGTGATCGCATCAGAAATGAGGCCATCCGCAGCAGAACCAAAGTAACCGATATAGCCCTCCGAATCGCTAAACTAAAGTGGCAGTGCGCTAAAGTGGCGGGAAACATTGCTCGTAGAACCGATGGCCGTTGGGGCGGAAAGGTTCTCGAGTGGCAACCACGAACCGGAAGGTGCAGCGTGGGTAGACCCCCCGCAAGGTGGACTGATGACCTGGTGAAGGTTGCGGGAGTCCGCTGGATGCGGGTGGCGCAGGACCGGTCATTGTGGCACTCTTTGGGGGAGACCTATGTCCAGCAGTGGACGTCTTTCAACTGATATGATGATGATGATGATGAATCGTAAAACAATTTCAAGTTATAACAAAAACAAATATGGTTCCCACCAATTAATTTTTTTAATGCATTTTTTTAATTTTCAACATAGGACCTTATATGGTGCTAACAAATTAGTCACGGATATTTTAAGAGATAATACATTACATTAAAACAAATAACTTTTAACTGTAATTAAGGAACCTTTGTACATAATTTTTTGTTTTCATTTACCGAACAAAATAAAATTATACTGAAAATAGATGTCATATACTTCAGAAAAAGTGACCAAACCCTCCGGTGTCCGAGGCCAGATTTGAACTGGCGTCTTCAGCTTTCGCGGCTGAAGACGCCAGTTCAAATCTGGCCTCGGACACCGGAGGGTTTGGTCACTTTTTCTGAAGTATATGACATCTATTTTCAGTTTATATATAGTAGTGTAACTACTTAAAAAATTGCAAATCAAAAAATATTGAACAAAATAATTTGATTTGCTTCAAGATTCAAAATAAAATTATAATTAATTTTTTAAATAACCATCTCGTATAATGTACCTGTCAAGATATTTAACACTGTCTGTCATGTCACGTCAAAAGTTTTTATTCTTAAATGTCATTATGATTCGGGTCTAACGATGTCTCATTTAATTAGCTTACTGCTCAATTAAATTGTGCAATATATTTTGACTCTGTTTGGCTGTTGAGCCACATTCTTAGTCTTTGAAGAAAAAAATTAATAAATTTTTTTTTTGTATGATTTTACTAAAAATGGCTACTTTTTGTAATCTTTCCATTGTCTATGCTATATGACGTTGCTTCGTGCCAAATTTCAAGTTTCTGAGTTCACGGGAAGTACCCCGAAGGTTTTGCGAATGCCGAAAAACTCTAAAATTTTCAGCATAAACGACTGTATCTTTTGATTGCGTTGGCTTTTAAGTTTGTTTTTTTCACAGCTCCAAGGGACAATAGACCTGAGTATTTGATATAAATTTCAGCTTGATACCTCTACGAGTTCCTGAGAAAAATGGTCTTGACAGACAGACAGACAGACGGACAACAAAGTGATCCTATAAGGGTTCCGTTTTTTCCTTTCGAGGTACGGAACCCTAAAAAGAGGCACTTGCCGGCCTAGGCCTCCAAATATGTTTGAAATTCCATTATCGACCTCTCGTGTAGCCGCACCTGAAACGTGATACTTCGCAGCCTATTATAAAGAATATAACGTCAATATTTCATTGCACGTTTGAGAAAATATATTTTGCCTATTCATGAGACATGTTTCTGGTTATGTATCTTTCGAGTTGTTTGTTACGTGTTAGGTTACATTATGATTCTAAATTGATAGTTAAGTCCTGATATTAGTTCACTCATTAATTAGTAAGAGATACCCGAAACAATATAGACGGAGAGCTAACCACGTCAGATATGACACAATAATGAGAGCGACGAAACCCCTCTCGTTAGTTTGCTATACTATGCTTATTTGTAGATCCGGACATCTTTGCAGTGGTGGAGGTCAAAATATGCAAACCACTTGAAGAACACAAATCCTAGAGTTCTGGTTTTGATGCAGAATTATGAGAAATTATATAAATAATTAGATTATATAATTGCCCAAAACTTGCTGATGGGGTAAAGTAGTCTAAAACGACGTATAATGTTATTCATAGTTTGTGGCCTACTGTTTCTGTTACCGAAATAATACGCTAAGTTTTTTGTTCTAATGTTAAAATATAGGCCCCGTCCTTTATAAATAGGACGGCTACGGCAGTTTTTACCTATTTTGGTATTACTTTTTTCCAACTGAAAAATTTTGGTAGTCTGTCACTCTGACCTCCACCCGTTAAAAGCTGCCAGATGCCCGGATCTATGAATAAGGATAGTACTGCGATCTTACTAGATGGGTTTCGTTGCTCTCATTATTGTGTCATATCTGACGTGGCCAGCTCTTAGTCCAATACAATGAATTCTAATTGCAGGGGTAAATAATCCATGTGTAGCTATTATTATAATAATTAACATCTAATAAGAGTAGGCTAACTATCACAGTTATGCAGCCACTTTTTAAAATATCTGATTATTTCAAATACCTACATTAGTAATGTGATAATGTAAGGTCACTGTCTATATGCTGTCCCCCGCTGGGCCCCGAATTAGTATTATTATTATTATTATTGAGGAGTAATTGACAACGAAGAATGCCTTTGACAAAAAAGCACTGCGACCTCAAATTTTCGTGCGTGCGTTACAAGAATACCACAAATATATTAAAAACTTAATATATTAAAAACTTTTTATTTTTGCTATAGTAATACACATTCCGTTTTCGGTGTAATTGTTTTGATTTCATGACTGTCATGTGGCAAACAAGGATACGGCCTGCCTGATAGTTATTAGCTATCCGTAGCCTATGGACTAGTCTAGCCTATGGACTCATATAAAGGAGGACGTTGACGGCACACCCTTGAGCCAAGATGGTCCTCCTCCTCCGTCGTCAACACACTGCATCCTCTTCGAGTGATCTTCCTGACCAGCAGGAATACAACACTATGAGTAGAGTCTTGTATAGTAACTATTTGGCTGCAATGTTATGTGGCTGAATCAACATGCCACGTACAACACATGCATTTCAACTGCTCTGCATTTGAAAATAGTTTAGCGAGAACGAAACGTCTTTTAGAGGCACCACGCCACTGACACTGAAGCTCAGTGGATGGAAGAGCTATTTGGTTACCTTTTATCATAAATAAGGCGCGCTCTGTAAAATGTATGGCCAATCTGAAGAAATCTTAATAAAAATAGGGAAAGTACGAGTAACTTAATAACTTTTTAGTAAAAGATACTAATACTACACTTTTTACCTAAGATTACCTAAGTTCGCCGCGTAATACAATATTAATTAAGTCATAAATAATACTAGGTACTACAACATACACTGTATAAACTACACTTTAAATACCACTTCCCCTTAGATCAAGACAATTTATTCACAATTTCTGTTTACAGGTATCTAAAATGACTTTTTCTCAAACATGCTCGGAAATAGTCGCATTTATTTGTTCGTAAATTGAAGACGCAACGTACTCAATTTTATTATTTTCAAATTTAAAAAGTAAAAACGCAGCGGAAAACAATGAGTTTCCATAGAATCATTTTACTCCTAGGAATAAAATGACTATATGAAAATCCATTTTCTCAAACATGCAATGAAATATTCTCTTTACGTTCCTTATAATAGACTCGGAAGTATCCTTTTTCGGGCGCAGCATCTCGAGGCGGCCTGAAATGGGATTTCATACAACTTTTTAGGCCTAGGCCTGCAAAGTAACTTTTTTTTGTTTCAACGTCCAACCTCATTTAGACAGCGTCAAAGATGGCGGCAGGTTTTACGAACAGCTGATTTTAACTTTTAAATTTTTACGTCATGGTCGCTTTTTAGATTGAATAAAACATTTTCCTTTGGGTTTTTTATTTTATTTTATTTCATTGCATGTTTGAGAAAAGCACTATACATGCCTCGGCGTGAAAACGGATTCACGGCCTCGTATCTCTATCCGGCCTCGCTATGCTCGGCCGTCTATATCTACTTGGCTGGAAATCCGTGTTTTCCCGGCCTCTGATGTAATGTACTATTTAATCCGCTGCGTTAACTTTTTAAATCCTACGATTGCACATAAATGACTAAGGAAATGTTGCATTCAGCCAAGTGAAAACTTCGTTCAACCAGACAAATGTCAAAATAATCGCAAACACGGTGTCGCGATTCGAGATGCGCGCGCATTGGCGCATGCGCGTATCGGACGATTATTTGTCTGTGGTAATAGATTTGAAAAAAAAAATGCATAATAAAAGGCGGCAATTCGTTGTGAAATAAGTTATCTTTTTCTATAAAATTAATTAAAATAGAAAATAGTATGAGCTCAAATGACGACAGTGAGATGGAAATAGACGGCACACCGTCTCATTTGAAAGAAGAAGCAAGCTTAATAATGAACAACTTGCTTCCTGCTAAGTAGCGGGACAAATATAACAGGACTTACGACATGGTGTCGTCCGTTCTCCCGATGTGAGCGGACGTATTTTTGCGAATATCTGGCTTTTAGAAGTTTATTCTGTAACTTAACTGTGATTGGTTGTGGGCTGTATTGCCGATTCCTTGTTCCTCTTGTACAACAGTTCTAATGTGAAGACTCCGCCCTGTGGGTTGGCCTAGAGCGGGATAGTGAATGTTCGGTGGTGCTCCCCGTTGCGGTTGCATCGAGATCTTTTTTTGCTTTTTGTGCGCCCTGCGAGGATCGAACCCGGGTTGGTGAGACGACAGCCGTGGTCAGTGCAATCTGCGCCACAGTACGAGTTCTCGGCGCGGCGAAATAGGACAGTGCCCTGTGCAAGTGACGTCATCGCATCGGTTGCGAGTCGCGGCGCCGGCTTGCAGTGCTACGCGCTTCGATCTGCTACGCTGACCGCTACGTCACTTCGCTACGCCGGCTCGCTGCGCCCCTCTGTATCGGCTTACAATATAGCGCTTGGACAGGATGAGTAAGGACGCCAGTATAAACAACAGTATGCGGTGCGGCGGCTGTCTGCAGGAGCTTTTGGTTGGGGAAGAGTACTTGGAGTGCATGGTGACGTCATGCGGCCAGTTATACCACTATGACTGTAATAATAAAACTCTTACTGCAGCTGAAAGGGCTACCTGGGTTTGTCCCGCGTGCATCTGTGCAGCCAAACAGGGCGGGAAAAATTGCGATACTCCGGTGGGTACGCCTGCGTGCATAAAAAATGTGACGATCCGAAAGCCCTCTGAAAGGGTTGAAAGGCTTGCTCCGTCGACTTTAACGGCTGAGCCGTCCCTGCAGACTGCGACGGCAGCGCCGACAGTGTCGACTCCGACATCGACAGTGACCCTGCTGACGACTACAACTGCACCAATTATGTCAACCCCGATGACTACACAGTCCTTACAGAGTCTGTTGGCTCCGATGACCTGGCCTACTAGGCCAAGTTCGCCGGCTCACGGCTCTTCTGATCCCTCGATGGCAATGTGTACGGGTCTAGAAGTCAAGTTACTACGGGAACAGATCACCCTCTTGACAGAGCGGTTAGCTGATGCACTTTCCTCCATATATCAGTATCAAACTGCACTTTCCGTTTGCACAAACAAAGTGGAGGCGGTTAGTGACAGGTTGCAGGATGTCGAGAAACTGATCCGGTCGCGTCATGAGCTCGAAAACGCGTATACGACGCCGCGACCAGCAGGGCCGGCCCTTTATAAGGACGTTGTAAAGTCCAGTTCTGAAGCAGGTGCGACGTCCTTAACAATGGCTCAAGTAGTCTCCGATAGCACAGAATATAGGTACCTGCGTGGCAATGAAATGTTCTCGTGTGGTGAACCCTCGGACATGCAGATCTTAGGAAAGACTCCTCTTCCTCTTCCAGAATCTGAGGTACAATCAGAGAATGGCTGCCCCCGAGACCTGCTGTCCGTTGATGTATCTGGAACGCAAATGGAACACAACCGCCCCAACCAGAACCTTTCTCGTGATACACGAAATGGGAGACGTATTACATCTATACGCTGCACTGGAGGGTCTAACGTTACTTCCCTTAAGGTGGTAGAACTTCGTAGGCAAATCCACTTATGGAACATGGCGTCTGGGATAGACGAAGTAAGAGAGTAACTGAAGACCTTATGCCCTAATGTTAATTGTACTGTAGATGAGCTCAAGCCTAAAGGAGACTACAAATCCTTTAAAATAAATGTTCCAGCCGCTTTCTATGAACGATGTCTTTCTGCTGATGTCTGGCCAGAAAATGCTAGAGTCAAACCTTGGTTATTTCGAAAACCAAATCCAAAAAGCTAGCAAATACAAAGAAATGAATACCGCCACTTCCCGTTCTCTAAACTTAATATATCAGAATGTAAGAGGACTAAATACCAAGCTTAAAAGTTTTAGAAACAATACTCTCGGGCTTGATAGCGATATTGTGGCTGTCACCGAAACATGGCTCTCAAACTCTGTCGAGGACTCTGAATTGGTTGGTTCTGGCTGGAGCGTGCTGCGACGAGACCGTGCTTCCGGGAAACAGGGAGGAGGTGTGCTCCTGGCAGCAAGGCCAGGTGTGGCCATGCGGCGTAGGGCTGAACTCGAAACGGCTGATTGTGAAGATTTGTGGGTATCATTCCTTTTTGACAGATATATTTTCCACGTATGTGTTGTATATATTCCTCCTAATGCTTCCGATGAAACCTACATGTGTTTTTTTCATAAAGTTGAATCTGTTATTGAGTCGTTAAATGGACAGGTGTTAATTTTAGGTGATCTAAATATGAACCCGAAGTACTCTTCTGTAAATATTTTAAGTTACTTTTGTTACTTCACTACTGTATGTAATTTGACTGAGATGAATGTTGTAGTCAACGCGTTTGGAGGAATGTTGGATGCTGTGTTCGTGCGAGGCCATTCCACTGGAGTGAAGGTGGGTGAAATAGAGGACGGTGGTCTTGTTCCTAGCCGGGATTTATATCACCCTCCACTCGAAATCTCCGTTCCTTTTGATGCTCATGGGTCTCATACACTGTTCGTCGACCCTAGTAACATTGACTCGAGACATGACTGGAACTTTGCCAAAGGTAACTATGTACTCTTGTACCAATTGTTTACTGAGGTCTCCTGGGATGAAGTGCTGGACTCTCGTAATGTCAACTCTGCAGTAGATCTTTTCTATGATTTAATATATGACATTTTCGATAAATGTATACCACGAAAGACTAGACCCAATAAATCAAGCAGGTGCTATCCAGTTTGGTTTACGTCCGACATCATCCGTGATATTAAGCGGAAAACTAGTTTGCACCGAGAGTGGAAGCATGGTGGAGTTGTCTATGCCGCATTTTCCAGGCTTAGGACTAATATCAAAGCTCGTATCGCGACCGCTTACGATAATTACATTGGAAACTTAGAATCTAAACTGAAGTATAACCCTCGCTCCTTCTGGCAACATATAAGTTGTCTGAAAGCCAAAGGAGGTTTTAACTCCCATGTCACCTTCGAAGGAAATGAGTGCCAAGGGCAAGATGCGGCGCGGGCTTTTGCTGATTTCTTCTCTTCCGTATTTTTGTCAAATGAACCTCACCTGGACTACCAGAGAGTTATACATGAGGATTGCAGTAGCAATTCTCATTATGTCCACATTGCTCGAATTTCTCCGTTGGATGTTGAAGTGTCGCTGAAAGGTCTAAAACCTCGGAGCTCCCCTGGCCCTGACAATCTCCCGGCTTATATATTAAAAGGTTGTAAGGAATGGCTTATGGCTCCTCTGGTACACATATTTAACTTGGCCTTAGTTACCGGGGAGTATCCAAACCGATGGAAGATCACCCGAGTACGACCAATCCCAAAGGTTAATAATTCAACTCAAGTTGAGGATCATCGGCCCATTGCCATTCTCTCGTCGATAGCCAAGCTGTTTGAGTCGGTTATAAATAGGCTCCTTACTCCGCAAATCAAACCGTTTCTTTGCGACTCTCAGCATGGCTTTAGGGCTCGGCGGTCAGTCGATACCAATTTGCTAACACTAGTAGATTCCATTGCAGATCATTTGGATAAAGGTATACAGGTAGACGTGTTGTATCTTGACTTCACAAAAGCCTTTGATCGTGTAGATAATGACGTGCTGTTGAGCAAGCTGTGTAAAATCGGTTTCTCTCCCCAGTTGCTACGTTTTTTTGCTAATTATTTGCGCGATAGGATACAATATGTACAGCACGGTTGCTTTGTCTCACAGACGTTTCGCACTCGGTCTGGCGTCAGCCAGGGCTCTATACTGGGACCCCTGCTTTTTGGGATAATGATCAATGATCTATCTTCTATTGTCAGGTTTGCCAAGGTCTTGCTCTATGCCGATGATCTTAAAATCATTTACGGTGCGCAAGAGTTATCGGACTGCTTATCTCTTCAGGAAGACTTAGATAGGGTATTCCGGTGGAGCGTAGAAAATCGACTGGCCTTTAACACAAGAAAGTGTGCGGTCATGACGTTTAGTAGAGCTCAAAATCCGGTGTACCATAAGTATCTACTGGGTGCGGAGACTATAACCCGCGTAAACTCTGTTCGGGACTTAGGCGTCATCCTTGACCCTCACCTCAACTTTCGTGATCACATGATTTCATTAGCGCGTGACTGTTACAGGAGGCTGGGATTTGTTGTCCGGAATGCTAGAGATTTTCATAATCCTAGTACAATAAAGCTCCTTTATGGTGCCCTGGTTCGAAGCAAAATCGAGGCCGCCTCCGTTGTTTGGAACCCTTATGAGGCTTCTTATGTCTTACTTCTGGAGAGAGTACAAAAAGAGTTTCTGCGGTCTCTTTAAAAAAAAATGTACGGGTACTATCCATTCTTATACCCAACTAAATTTCTCTTAGGCGTATTAGGTTACAACTCTCTGGAGGTAAGACGTAACTTCGCGCTCCTGATTACTGTCTGTAGCATTCTGCGCGGGGAGTCGGACTGTATCGAACTAACTGAGCAATTGGTACGTCTACACGTTCCTTTGCGGACTAGGACCGACTTCCGACCTCGTGAGCCATGTCTACTGGCAGTCCCGTACTCTCGAACCGTGTCAAGGAAAAGCTCCCCTCTTATCCGATCTTTACTCCTTTTGAATGCGCTCCTTGCATCGACCCCGCAGCTGGACTTGTTTGCTGATAAGCAGGTTATTGTGCGTGATGAATGTTTGAGGTTCTGCGAGAAGATGGATGCACGGCCTTCTACAGTCATGTATTAGGTAAAGGAAACCTGTATTTATCTTGTATTGTTAATGTTATAATCTTTAATTATTTGTAAATAGTTTCCTTTAATTAGCTTTTAGTTAACAGTGGTTTGGTACTGTACTGTTATGCTGTTCAACTAAGTGTTTAAATAAATAATAAATAATAATAATAATAATGGTACGTTCATGCTATGGAAGGACAGCCAAAATGCTAGAAATACCTTTTCGTTCATAAATTGCCCTGGAATGTCTAATATAACATTTAACATTAACTAATAACATGCTTTATTTTTTGTATTGTACTGTTTGTACTATGTCACTTAACCCTTATTAAAAACTTATTACTTATAGTTGAAATTTAATTTATTTGATTTCCTCACATTATTTGAGAAAAGCACTATGTATACCTCAATGGAAACAGGCATTTTCCGACTCGGACCTTTGCCAGGCCTCGGCAAGCCTCGGCCTGGCATCTAGGTGCCTCGTCAGGAAATGCCTTTCTTTCCATCCCTCGGCAACAATGTACTATTCTATAACAAGCTGTGGGCAGGGCGAAAATGTCAAACTGGGTAAAACATTTGTTATAAGTAGCAAACAACCAGCGCAGAGGTGCGCGTTCGCCAGCGTTTGTACGGCACTGTGTCGTCGCGAACAGCCGGTAGACGCGAGTCTCCCGCCAGTTTGGGCGTCTAGGAATTACATAACTTATTTTTTAATACAATTGCTCAAAAAGTTTACTTTATGTAGCTGCAAATCGTGCGTAAAGTTTGATTTTTTGCACTAGTGCTAAAAAGTAATCTGATCTGCAAATCGTGCGTAAAGTTTGATTTTACGCACGATTTGCAGATATATTGCATTTTAAATTGACTAATCAGAACACTTCACTATATTAAATCCACCAATCACAACACATATCGGAGTTAATCGGAACGCTGGATACTTTTTTGGTGCGTATACTGTGTAAATAATTTAAGTCCTTAAAAAAAACATTGTATTTAATATCAACCAATCAGAATACAGCAATGTTAAAATCGACTAATCAGGAAACGCAATTTATTTCTCAAAACATGAGGTGTTTTTTAGTTCCTACTTCACAATCATTAAAAAAGATTTAATTTTTGGCAATTTGTAGGGCCCAACCTGTTGAGTTGGGAGGTGTAATAGGAGGTTGGGCCCGTAGGGAGCTGAAGTAGGGTGTGGGAGAGGCAGGGTACACAACAGGTTGGGCCCTACAAATTGCCATGTCTAATAGCTGTTTTAAAGAGCTAATTATACCGTCGTCTGTGGCATTTATTCGCGGTATTGATATTTTGTATCTACGTCAAAGAAGTTAAAAAAATGAAAAGACCGTCAAGTTATACCATAATTTCACCTTAGTTTAGTTATTGTGCGTAAATAATAAGTATTTTTATGATATTTTCTCGCAATCGAAGTGAAACATTGTATGCATTACTCTGGTCTAAAAGCCATATTTCTCGAACAATTTTCCCTCACTTCGGTCGGGAAAATAACCACCTGGTGGTAATATGGCCTACTTTAGACCCTTGTCAAACAATCTACTATTATTTCATTGTAGTTTTTTCGCAATTGCATTAAAAAACGTTGTTCGACACACGTGCAGAAATGTAATTTTCACTCGTCCCGAGTCTTGACCCTCGCCTCTCGGCTCGGGCCAAGTAACCTCGGTACTCGTGCAAAATGACATACTTCTCGCACCTGTATCGAAAACTACTATTTCAACACACCTGCTCGTAACGAGTTTCGTATTCGACCGCTTTTATGCTCATAATCCTAGATATTAAACACACGTGCATTTAACAATAATTATCGAACTAGTGCAATAATTTAATAATCCGATCAAGTGACGTTTGTACTCTAGTACCAAGTTGTGTACGCAGACGAATCGTTGTAATTTAGTCCAGTTTTACCTTTACTTTTTTTTAACTCTTTAGGGGTTGACATTCTAAAAAATAAATAAAAAGTAAATATATTAAAAATATACACATTTACCATAAAATATAAATTATACAATCCTGATTGTGAAAAAGAATCATTTCAACTTATTATATTACTCGTAATACACAGTAAATTACGTTTTAAACGCGAATTTTCTGTTTTAATATTGGCTGTTTGGCATTATACGTCCGCGCCTTTGCCTCAAGCTGCACGCACATCCAAAAAAGAAAATTGCGCGCCATTTATAAGTTAACCTCAAATCATTGTTTATTTGATAGATTTTTCTCGTTGTGTTTTATTAATTTAATCAAATTATATTTTCAATTAATAAGAAGACTTTAGCGTTAATTTAACCTCTGGATATATTTCAAAATTGTGATACATACTAGAAAAATGTTATCATAAAAATCTAGTAAAGCAATACGTAAGAAAAAAACCGGCCAAGTGCGAGTCGGACTCGCGCACCGAGGGTTCCGTACAAACCTATAACAAGCAAAAGTTGTAGTATGTTTATTACTAATTTCAATTTAATACATCTACGCGTTAACGAGGAAAAATGTAGTAACATACCTATGAATCATGCCCGCGCGAGTGAGTTATATACCTACGTTTTGTAGACGGGGGCCAAAAATTTTTACCTTGCATTAAATCCTACACTAGTGGAAGCTTCTTCTAGTTATTAAGTAGGGTAGTCAGATTCCCACTACACATTTTTCCCCAGTGACGTGATTGTGCATTTCAGGAAATCGAAAACATTATAGACAACGTCTGGAACACTACATTGACTAAATCCTACACTGGAGATCTGGCACTATTGTATTTGTTTAAATAAGTGATGACTAACTCAAAGATTTCCCGAATTGTTTCTCTGAGCTTTCGTCTATAAGCTTCATTAAGTGGCATTTTTTATTAATATTTATAAAAAAGTGACTTAGAAATTCGAACACAATTCGAAAATTTGGTAGTATGGTACTAATACAGATCAAAGTGTTACAGTAATTTTTCACCACGGTGACATGTTAACATCTATTTATTATGACATTTTTTTTAGTTCTTTTGGCCAATATGATCACTTTATACGAACCTACACTTGTGAATATTTTTTCCTTAAATTGTCTATTTATTTAACATACATAATCAAAAAAATATCGTAAATATACTAAGTGCTTTACGAGCAATCGAAATAAACAACTTATAATTTAAGGTTCATATTTTAAAACTCCCGCCTCCGCGGCAAGGTTACTACGTACTACAGATTACTTACCTACTTGTATTAGATAGAGCAAATCAGAAGACTCGCAAGTACTACAGGTTGGTAAAGAGATATTTTATTTAAACTTTTTTCTATATTTCTGATTTCCGATATGGATATGTCATTATGTTTGCCCCAATCAGTCATTTCAGAACAGAGCATATTGTGGTTTTAGGTTCGATGGTTAGATGGTTAGATAGATGCAATCGAACTGTTATTTTCGTACCTGGGAAGCACACTCCTTGCATTGGACAAACGTTGGTCAATATAAAGGACGATACACCAAGAGAATTTATTTGCTATACTCAAATAAAATATCAACAAAAATCGAGTTTATGAGTTAAATCATTCACATGGATTGTTGTAAATTTTGTATAGGATTTTCTGTATGGCGAGTGACGCTATTCTCAACTCTGTATTTAGTGGTCACGTCATGAGAAACTTCATAATGCGTATTAAACACACTTATTTATTAATTTTATCATTCAAAACAGTTACAGAGCATTACAGTAAATCCAAGGCACTGCGAACTTCAAATTAAATATATAAAATAACTTAATACTAGGTCGATTTAGGCTTCATAATGCGTAGTCTAGTGACCAGTAATCTGTTCTTCTTGTGTGACTCGCTTATAAGATATGAATGAATAGGAGAGCTATACCTCCTATTTATAGCTTCTTTGCTAGGATATCCATCAGATAATACCGTTTGTTTTGATGTTTTCGGTTTATTGCGTGCGGTAATGTTCAAAACAATTTTCTTAGAAAGTATATGCTAACGCGCATCTTCTTAATTTTTTTCATATTTTTGAATTTACGGTTCAAAAGTTACAGGGGGGACGCTATTTTTTCGAGTTCCGACGCTTCGATTATTTCTGAAACTTTTCACTTAATCACAAAATGTTCAAAGAAACCTCAATGTTATTTTTAAAGACCTATCGATTGATGTGCCAATTTTTTTTTTTATTTTGTTACATGTATGGAGTGCCCCCCTGAAAATATTTTTTTCTGCAATTTCACTACATAACTAAATAGCGACATACAAAATACGCCTTATGTCTAAATTGTATTAAGATACATCCTATAGTTTCCGAGTAAAATGGCTGTGACATACGGACGGACGGACAGACGGACAGGAACAAAACTATAAGGGTTCCGTTTTTGCCATTCTGGCTACGCAACCTTAACAATGGATTGTACAGTCGACTACAAAGAGCTAGGCTGTATCTACTTTTTCATCTTAATCCGTTGTAATAAGGATCAAAAGTGGATACATATCTTTGTAGTCGACTATATAATATCACAGCTATCACTTAATAAAAATGGATGTGAATAGTATACATATCAATCATATAATTATACAGTCATCTAACTTCATAGAACCTATTTGTTTCTCGTCTTTGCCGAAGGTTCAGGGTTGAAAAAAAAATTGACAAGTTGTTTTATTTATTCTTATTCTTATTTGGTTTTGAAATTGACATACAATATTTTGTCCAGGGTTTGCATTCGAAAAAGTAGCGCTATCCTGAAATTATGTGATTAACATCAATACAAAAGGCCGCAATGTTATTTTGTTCTGTTTATTTTTGATCACTTTGAAAATCGATATCTGAGGATCCGCACGACTAATACGAATCTAACATCAAAATTGTAAAACGGCGACCATTTTAAATTTTGTACAATTTAATCCGATCATGTCGAAAATCGATTTCTGAGAATCCAAGAGACCTTTTAATGACAGGCGTTAAATAAGCAGACAAATTACAAAGTGTCCAATCTGCAAATTACTACTTTCTAGCTTCAGTAGTTTCGGCCTCGCTTTAATAAAAAGTATTCAACGCCGTTTCAACTCCCCTAGGGTTGAAAAGTTTGTAGTACTACCGACTTAAAAGAAAAAAAACTTAAAAGGATGTTCTTTTAATAACTAGTCATATTGTGAGAGGTGATTAAGTAAGTCTTACTAAACAACTTTTTTTATAGGACCGACCCTGAAATCCAAAAAAATTTTGGCGTCCCCATAGAAAACGTTAACGTCGAATCGGCCGAAATGTATGAAACAGCCAAAAAAAATTTAGATTTCGGAGTTGACCCTATAGTAAAAGTTGTTTATTATGGCCTACCAAATCACCTCGCACAATATGGCTAGTTCTTAAAAAAACACCCTTAAAAGTTTTTTTTTCTTTTAAGTCCACAAACTTCGTTTTAAGTCTTTCACAAAATATCTATACTTACTTGCAACCCCTTTTTAACCCCGTTAGGAGTTGAATTAAAAGAAACGCTAAAATCACTTTTATTATTTTAAATTAGAATAGAATAGAATAGAATAAAGGTTTATTGTCACTTAAAACATACCATATAAGAAGCAACAAAATAAAATAAAAATATGATATTTTCTTAATCTATACAAAATTAAAAGAAACAGACAGTATGACAAAAGGGATGTACTCAGCGTTTGCTGTGGCGCAGACTAGCAACTACAGCGCTGGTTTTCAGTTCACCCCAAACAACAATTTATATTAACATTATACTTGCAGGCGTTCATCTTACAATATTATATATAGGCATAGATATATTAAAATTAAAATAAAACACTTAATGGGCATACAGAGAGTCCTTATAACTTAAGCTTATATTACCTACCTAAACATACAAAAAAAAAACTACTACAGTTTGTTAGCTAGGGCAAAACATGAAAAACTACAGTTTTTGATTTAAAGGGCGCTTCAATATTCTTCCGTTTATTTAATAATATTCTCTTCAATTTAGTATTAAAAGTATTTTGGGACATATTATTTCTTAGCGGCGGGGGCAGGTCGTTCCAAATCTTGGCCGCTGCAAATTTAAAACTCCTTCTAAACCCAGCCTTTTGGTGATGAGGTAAGGATAATTTATTTTGCATTTTACTGCGAGTGTTCCGATTATGCACATCTTGCATCCAAATAAACTTCTCAAAAAGATATCCTGGTCCCTTAGTGGCTATAGTTTTTTGAACAACACACGCTACGTGTAATTCTCTGCGACCAGCCATTTTAAGAATACACTTTTCATTAAGATATGGTGTAATGTGTGCTCTTTTAGGCACCAAATAGCAAAACCTTGCACACGCGTTCTGTACTCTCTCTATAGCTCGGGCAGTTTTGGCAAATATTCTTGGGCCATAGACCGCATCGCAGTAGTTGAAGAGTGACAGGACGAGTGACTCCAACAGCATCAGTCTGACTGCCTCTGTTAGATGGTTCCTTATGCTATATAGGATTTTGAGTCTGTAAAACGCATTCCTAATTTTTAAATTGACGTGTTCGATATAACGCATTTTTTCGTCTATTATAAGACCCAATTTTTTAGCTGAGTGTACTTTTTCTACCTCCTGTCGGTTTATGACTACATTAGACATATGACACGTTACAAGATCGCACTGATGTTTAGTACCTAGGACCAAAAATTTGGATTTTGTAGGGTTTAGAACCAGATTATTATTACTAGCCCATTGGAATATGATTTCTAAATCCTCATTGATTCGTTCTACTGCTTGAGTTGTCTCTTGAGGATCAAACGACAAGTATACTTGCGTGTCGTCTGCATACAGGTGGATAGTACAATATTTAAGCTTATTACTGAGATCAGCAGTGAAAAGTGCAAAAAGGATTGGGCTAAGAATAAATAGATCCCTGTGGCGTTCCTCTATTTACAGACTTTACAGAAGAGCGCACTTCTTGGCCCTCTTCATTTTCAATTAGAACATATTGTTCTCTCTTTGAAAGATACGAGAAAAACCACTAACGTGCCGAAAAAGAGATCCCATAATAACACATTTTGGCTAGCAACAGATCCCTATTAATGCAATCAAATGCTCTGGAAAAGTCTGGCAATACAAGGATGGTACTTTTTCCTTGATCTTGTGTTGCTATAATCGATTCTCAGTACAAATCGAATATAACAACAACTTCGATCCAAAACAAGACATGTAACTTAAAATTCTATATGAAACCAAAATAATCAAACGAAAATAAAATTTAACTAAATTGATTAAATCACGTAAATCCTGGTCAATTCTCCTTCAATTATGTATAAAAAAAAACGACTTGTAATTATCCTGGTCACGGCACCAATTGTAACAACTAGCCCCCCTCCTATAAATTTTAATCTACATCCCCTATTTAACTAAAAACTAAACTCTAAAAATACCTATTATTCTAACTAAAAATTCCACTAAGAAAATCAAGGTAATCTAAAATACCTACTCTTCAATCTAATAAGATTAATGTAAATAAACCATAACCAAATAAATAAACTAAATAAGTTAATAAAGTTAATATCTTGAATTGGATCAGTAAATTGGCCAAGTGATCGCTAGTGTGTCTGTAGAACCCATGTTGTAACCGCTAATAGTAACCGAAATCCTTTTCGCATGTACGAAAGAGTTATGTATCCAAAAATAGCAAATAAATAAACAGTCGTCAATCACGTTAATGTCATGTATAAGTCAGTATGTAAGAAAAGTCCATAGTATGTCAGATGTCAAAGTATTTGAATCAAATTAGAATGTCACAAATAATTAGAAATGTAGATTATTAAACATATTTTGTTTTTGGGGTAGAGATACCGCTCCTCCTCCGCGGCATCCGTAGTCATCAGTCCAGTTGCAGGTCAGACTCCCGCCCCACGCCTGCGGATGGTTTTTCCAGTTCTGAAGGAACAACTATAGTTCTGAAGGAACTAATAATGACTAGACATTCTTATCCATATTGTCATTATATTGTGACATTTAATGATAGGACATCAAAAGGGACCGTTAACATAACAAAATACTGGTAGTGATAACAGCAGTATTAGATCCACTCTGGTTCTCTTGTTTCTGTAATTTAGTAATAAAGTTTTGGTATAAATATTTAGTATTCAATGAAATAATTCCATCAAGACTTTTAGTTGTAGTCATTTGGATCACCTTGGTACCAAAATAAACTACGATCTTGCTTCTGCCTCGATCAAGCCAAGATAAAACATTCACTGATGTCTAATTATAATTTTTGTAATGAATAGTTATAGAACCTTATATTTTAAGGTCTGAAATAAATTACAGATCCGTAGATAACAGTATGAAATCTAAATACTAACTGCTATGAGAGAAGCAGGCTGCAAAGTATTTTTTTATAATTAGCAAAATGATTCCAACATTAAGATTGAATATTGTGAGTTTTTTATTTTTAATGATCCCACAATATTATAACTACCAATAGTATAGCAAGGACCAAAATATATACAACGTCATTTGTAAATGAATCGTGATTGTCATTCATAGTCATAGATAAATAGATGTAATAATGTCCTAGTTATCCCTAACCCAACTTTATTCTAGCTAATTATACTTTTAAGAAAACCCATGAAACCCCGTGGTCAAATACTCATTCAAAATAAAAGCCATATAAATCATTACGTAAGTAAATATCCTAGCTATCTAAACATGAATGTCTAATGGCTTAATTAACTGGTTGAACTATAACATTCCTATAAAATCCTACAATCCTAAATTCCTACAAATGACACGTAGACTAGCAGCTAAACTATCCAACTATTCTATCGAAATATTATCAAGCTAGGAATCCGTATTCCACATTTAAATTACTCGCGTAAACTTCCTATGTGCAATGGAAGTTTCTAGCTACAGCTAACTAAGACGGATGAGGATACTCCGATTTTGACTAACACCCTATTTCCTCACGTGGTCAAGTCACTCACACTTGGGTTTGGGACAGCAAGTGAGCTGACGAAGAAAATGGAAAGGATAAATGGGTAAAGGAAGTTGGAATGGACAAGTAATCTGGCTGATTTAGGAAGTCTAGGTGACTACCCAAGCCGTCCAGATACCAGGAGCAGACGTCTTTCCTCGTAAACCGAGACAACTGGCGACGCTCAATCGCTAATTACTTAAAACCCAACACCTTTCAGGGAACTTGGACTGTAGTTGACACTGTTAAGTTACCCGTCCAAATCAACTGAAAGTCTAGCTCGACTGTAGCTAGATCAGACTTGTTCTCTCTACTCAAATAACTAACCCCATAAAGTTAATTAAGATAAATCACAAACTAACTGTTGAACCACTATTAAAATAGCACTATTTAATCTAAACAATACAGCTCCAAATATTTAACACAAATAAATCCCACAACATAATTTATATTTAACACTTAAATTCTACTGAGTACTCCCAATTGAGTTTTATTGCTTTTAAGTCCGAATCCCGTCAGTATATATTTAACACTAACGAAACTCAAGCTCGAAAACAACAAACTTTTAATTATTTAAAAATCACTAAAATTTACACTGATTAAATGAACTTAACTACATAATTTTAACTAAAAACCCACAACTAAATACATTATGTTATTTCCCAGTCCAAACTTCATTAATTTCATGAGAAACTAGCAAAGTCCAGGCTAGGTCATAACATAGATGTCCTACATTAATCCAAAATTCTAACACAGAGAACACGCCCGACTGTAACCCTCGTAATCTTCTAATCCGATGCCCCGAGTTGAATGCATGAATCCTCGCGTCTCCTGAAAAACCCCTTTTAAAACCTCGGTAAGCTTCTCCTACCACGCTACTTTGTTGACGCCTCCAAAACTTCCCACCTATGACCGTTCCACCATATTGCCAAATTACCAGTTTCCATACTAATAAGTACAAATTGCACCTTATTAACAAAATAAAATAAGAACTAATTTGACCTATTTATTGAGCTTGACCCAGTATTGTTTTTACTTTAGCGTTATACCGCCCTAAAACCGCCCATAATAATCACAAACCATAACACTAAACTAGACAGTAAATGCACATCTGTTTTATAATATTATCCGTTCGAACATACCCGTGTTCTATACCTCTAAACGCTTGGGTACACAATAACTCTAGTCTGTGGCCCACTTAAGCTTTTTCACTGCAATCCCTTTTTGTAACGTATATGCACATGTTTGTATTGTTGCATTTCTTTATTTAACGCTCTTGTATTACAGTTCCGTTTGGTTTGTATTATTTAACAAATTATTACATTTCCGAATTGTATAGTTGCTAATTTATGGGTGATTATTTAGCATCTTTATTGGCGTTTCTAAGTTTGCTCTTGAGTTTACTACGTGTGGCTTTTAAACAAATCATTAAGCTCTTGAACTAAAAAATTAGACATGGTGTAGATTACAAGTAAATTTATTACCGTGTGAAACTAATATGTAATAGGTATTTTTTTAAAGTAAATAGTATTTAATTTATATTAACCAATTATAAATAAATAAATATCAATGTACGAATAATGAAACATGGCAGAGAGTTTCTGACTCGTTACAATCTTCCCCCAAAGTTTACTGAAGTTTAAATGTACCAAGCATATATTTGCGGAAGTAAACTTTCAAATGTAATAAAATAAAGCAAATAAAGTCATAAAATGTAATTAAACTAATGAACTTTTTAACATTCTTTCCTTCTATGTGAATGCCTTTTTTTTTGTTGCGGCTGGTGTGGTGTGTATTTAAACCAAACTAAAGAATGAACATATCTGAAAGAACAAATTTCCAAATTCAATATGTTAAAAATAAACAATCAAAGACTCTACAAGTTAATCTTGCCTCAACAAGAAAACAGAAGTAGTGCTACTCTTCTATCGACCCGAGTGGTACATACGAGAGCTTCCGACCCAGACTTGCATCTGCCTCTGTCGCCCGAGAAAGGATTCAAACGTATCTCTATTTAAAACAAGATTGAAACCCTTTAACCAAGATTGATTGTCAATCAAGGGGATAAATTCTTTAAAAGATTTATTTTTGAACACTGAAATCTAAAACTTCCTCTTCAAATAGCAATACCCAGTTTGGCGCATGTTACAACATTAACCGGTTAATGTTGAGTGTAGAATCAATATGGTTTTGTTGTGTGTAGTACGGAGATCGCATGGCAGCAGTTAATCAACCTGCTAAGTGTGCTCTTTTTTTTAGCGAGCCTAACCTAACTCCAAATCAACCATGTTACCTCCTTTGTGTAGTGTAATGTTCCAGAAAAAACGCAAAAAAGTGTTTTGAATTAGTCTTGTCGTCTCCTCGGGGCCCTTGACTCTAAAAACTACTTCATGCATTAGATAAATAAAAATAAACATTCAACGTATTTATTCATCTTCATACTCATTTTCATACATCCCCAAAGATAAAACAAAACTTTTACTATTAAAAAAAAAACTAACAAGATAGATTTGAAATATAGAATGATTTATATTTGTTCAGAAAGTGTACTGTTAACAAACATACGATTAACATATTCAAAATAAAGTAAATAAATTGACGTTATTAAAAAAAACCTAATTCTTTCATTTTAATATAACACCTGATATCTGTCAATTTTAGTAAAATATTTAAATTCGACATAACTAGCGGTAAACAATGTAACCATTTAATGACAATCATTTCTACCAAAAATATTTAAACGTGTTTACGAAGAGCTTAATAAAATATTTATATACCACGTTATTTTTTAATACTCTAATAATTTAATGAAATGTGTAACTAATATTAAAATATAGTATAAATATTAGAAATAAAGCAAATTAAAAATTCAAGAAACGAACAGAAACAATCAAAATTTCACAATATAAGACCGATTATAAAAAGATATTATATTTTTGTTCAAAATAATTACTGACATCTGAAATATTATATTACACATTAATTAACACTAACAGCCTTATTCATAAAAAATCCTTAAATGAGGTTTTAACCATCATATAGTTAAAACGCTATATAAGCCTAAATGACGTTTTAAGAAATGTGTGATTTATAATCCCTCCATAAGCCTACTATAGTAATTTAATTGATTCGACTCGTTATGTTGGCACTCTTGGCAAAATAATAGACAAAATCGATCCCAATCGCAATAAAAAAAAAGTTTAACAGCAAATGTCAGTAATGAGCGGGAAATCGGCGAAATAGAATCGAATAAATGCAAATACTAGTTTAGATAAATGTAATCTAACTCAAAAAGCCCTTGCATTGAAAAGAAGAATCAATGCAACAAAAAATGGGAGTAATAATTGCACAGTTGACTACAATACAAGGTAAGAATACCAATTTATTTACTTATAATTAGGTTATGTGAAGTTGATTCTTGCTTGCCTTTACTGTTTTTAATTAATCTAATCACTGATATATCCTCCTCAGGTATTATTACAAGAGCGAAATATAAGAAAAAATTCCGGATACAAACACCAACGCCTTTAAGATGGACCTTTTCCTTTTGCAAGTAAGTACAATACCTGCCCAAGTCAGACATTTTTACAGTAATAATTATATTCCTACAACCAGTGCCTAGTTACAACTAATAAGATTAGGTATTCTTATTGTAAACCAGTTATATCTCTCTGATATCGCCAACAGTTAATGCATTGAAATAATAGTGTACTAACTATACCCAGAAGGATGATATTAAACTAGTGAAAAATCAATGGTTTGATAATGTGCAAAATGTATTGAAACATACGTTAGTAAGGTAGAATTTTATTGTTATTTTCATTCAAAATCCTTATTAATGTCACCATAATTATTGCAGAATATAAGTAGGTATTCCAGAAAGTGATGCTGTAATGTCTGTAAATTCTATATTATTCAGTCAATCAGTCAGATGCTGACAATAAAAGGCATCAAGCAGATGTACTTAAAAAATATGAAAATTTGACTACATACTTATGTAATAACTACTAATAACCAGTGGTGATAGGTATATATGCCTTAGGATGTTGGTCATTCTCAATTTAATGTAAATTTATGGTTATAATATGTAGTCACAACGATTTCTGACAATTTTATAGAAAACTTCTATGGAATAATATATATGAAGGCTAAAAATAAAAAAAAGTGTTTGTTTAAAATTAATTTAATTAAATTTGTTGCATTCTTTTCAGGTCAGCACATATCATCAGCCGTCATCATCCACTGCCATTATTGAGGCAGTAAGTCGTCAAGCATTAAGCAGGAAAGGGCAACCGGGTCAAGTATCCACACAAATCCAGGAAAAGTCTACCGGCCCCGGACATATTCCAAACCAAGCAGTCCTTAGCGGCAAGGCAATCAACTGAAACATAAAAAAGAAAAATTAGAAGCTACATAGCCTGATTTTGGTCAAAACTACTGGTTCTAGACTCATAATACTCTTTAGCTTTGTTTTATTATGGAATTGTATGTTTAATTTTGCTAAATAAAAATATTTTATTTCATGAAGCTTTTGTAATGATTTTTAATGCTTCTCTCTGGGAGAATCTGTTTATTTAGTGGCATATTATTATTCAAGAGCTTAATCTTAGCAAGAGAAATGAAAATGGGTAATTCTATAAGGTGTTTTGCATACAAATTATACCTATCCATTTTCATTACTCTTAAGTGTTGATAGTTATGCTGCTGTAGGCTAACCTTTTGGTAATAAAATAACACATTTATGTTGCAATAATTATAGTTTTCCCAAACTATACCTCTGTGGTTGAATTGTAAGAACAAAATCAGTAATGTATGTGCATTGATTGCCGCTTTAACCTATTGACCGCCACAGTCGGCTGTGGCCGACATCAAAAAGTTGTGCCATGGACGCCAACGACGGCTACAGCCGACAGGCTTTGTAATGCAATAGGGACCTACGCAGGCTTCCGCAAAGTTCAATTTCGCTTGACAAAACGCGATTACGTGGCGTCGGTGGCGCGTCATTTTTGTTCAATGCTCAAAATGGTCAAAAGGTTAATACTTGTTTTAAAAATACCACTTTATTATCTTTAATTAAAGATGAATGTATATCTATTCCACATATTTTTTTCATATACTACCAGTTAAAGTAAGAATAGTGCGATGTTTAGCTTCAAATTAAATATGTTGACTGACACCATTAGTAAGAAGTTAGGTTAGGTATTGAGTTCATCTAAAGATTGGTTGGAGGCTGTTTTATATCAGGTATGTTAACCCTTTGAACGCCATACGTCAAACTGTAACATATCACTCACAAGCAAATTTTACTAGCGCAAATAACCCAATATAAACCTTACTTGAAAGTATGAAGGGGTTACCTATCATAATGTCGAAATTCGTTACTCCGAATATTATTAGCCCGAAAACGTTTCCCTTTTTTCCACTTCGCGTAATTATTGTTTGCCCGAAATTACGTTTCCCATTATTATGTCCCCTATTTTTATTTCGTCGCAATTTCATTTCGCTTATGATTCGAATCGCCACTTATTGAAATCCCGAAGTTTCATTTGCCAACTAATTTATTTGGCGTAAAGTTTTACTTCCGAAATATTACTTTTCCGCTGTGTCAAAACATCGAATCGCATGAGTTTGCAATGTAATTTGCGTAGGCGTTAATGTTATTAATTGGGTGGGTAAGTTAATAAAATTGTCAACCCAATCTTGTCATTTGTTTATTTTATCAGAAAGGTTACAATTGCAGTGTGGGTCATAGATAATCATAGATAAGAAAAAAACAGGTTTTTATTTACTTGTCAATGAATTGATCAAAGAAACTATTATTAATGCTTCCGATATTGATAAAATGATATGCGGGACCCCACCAGAGAAGAAACGAAAGAAATACTTGTGCAAAGAATAGAAAATCCAAATAATTATGGAGAAAAAAAAAAGATTTAAGTGAGGTTAAATTCCTGAAAGAAATGAGTAAAATTATTTAAATATAATTGATTTCTTAATTTAACAATCAGCATAATATTGATTTTGCTAATAAAATTTAAAAAATGCACTTATAGTTTTATTTACCCATCTACTAGAGTAACAGTTTTTTCCGCAGGGTCGCAGTTCTAACCTAACATAACCCACTTTTCTAGCGCCAGTTTGTCTCCGCGGGGTCGCAGTTCTAACCTAACCTAACCCACTTTTCTAGTGCCAGTTTGTTTCCGCGGGGTCGCAGTTCTAACCTAACCTAACCCACTTTTCTAGCGCCAGTTTGTTTCCGCGGGGTCGCAGTTCTAACCTAACCTAACCCACTTTTCTAGCGCCAGTTTGTCTCCGCGGGGTCGCAATTCTAACCTAACCTAACCCACTTTTCTAGTGCCAGTTTGTTTCCGCGGGGTCGCAGTTCTAACCTAACCTAACCCACTTTTCTAGCGCCAGTTTGTTTCCGCGGGGTCGCAGTTCTAACCTAACCTAACCCACTTTTCTAGTGCCAGTTTGTTTCCGCGGGGTCGCAGTTCTAACCTAACCTAACCCACTTTTCTAGCGCCAGTTTGTTTCCGCGGGGTCGCAGTTCTAACCTAACCTAACCCACTTTTCGTGCCAGTTTTTTTCCGCGGAGTCGCAGTTGTAACCTACTTAACCCACTGTTCTAGCACGAGAGTCGCAAAAACCAAATCATAACACAAAAAAGCGACAAGCAACAAATTTCCAAATGCCGGGAATAATTAATAAAATCTGTTGCAATTTTTTTTATGGCATTCGGTGTAATGATATTAGGGGAAATGAAATTTAGGTGTAACGTAGCATCGGAATTATGAAAAGTGGGGTAACAAATCAGTTGTCAAACAATAAAGTTGGCAAACGTTCTTCGGGCTATTGAGTTTCGGGAAAACGTTAATTCGGGGAAACAAACCAGCGGCGTTTCGTAAGTATGGTAAACAAAGCAGATGGATTTTAAAAATTCGGGGAACTGTTTTCGGACAAGTGAAAATCGGACAAGTCAGTTTCGGAAGATCGATAGGTTACCGTATGAAGGTTATACTTTGACTGCTCTTGCTCTCTGCTTGCTCTTGGCGCTGTGAGCATGAGAACTCATGATACCTTTAGGTGTTGTTAGCGTTCAAACGGTTAAGCATGTTAAGCATAAACTAGATTAGGTCCCACTGGTAACCTATCTGCCTCCTAACAGAAAATCTGTTGCAACTACTTTACTAACTACTTACCTGAGACCAAAACTAACCTAAATAGGTGAAAATTGTTTGCTTCTTATTTCATGACTAATGAAACTTTCGCACTCAGAATCCAACATGATGGCCACAAGCACTCTGTAAAGAGTGTAATGGCAAAGAAGAAGAATGAAACTTTAATTTACTCTTTTTATTTGGAACTAGGTAGTTTTGCTCGGTTTCAATATTATGCAATACTGTCAGTGCGATGAATGGTGCCTACTTCTTTGGCTTGAAAATGATGCTTTACTTATATATTTCTGTAAATAACATCCTGACCCCTGACCTGCAGTGTAAAGTATATACTAATACGACAAGTTGATAGTAAATGACAAATATGCTCACCCACACACTTCTTTCTTACCTTATGTTATGATACATATTCCAAAATCGGTTTTCGTAGTTGTACCTATTCACAAGCTCCATTGCCTGAATTGGCATTTTATAGCAACAATTTCACTTCAAAAGTTCACAGTCACTTTAATAGATAGGTTTTTTTATTTATTACAATAAATAATATTATTTTTCACAAAACATAAAACTTGTAACGATAGAGTAACTTCCATTCAGTAGAAATCTTCTGATTTGTGTTCGGTGTCGCTAGTGTCAAAATCAGCTGTTCAATATTATGGCGGCCGTTTTGATCCTTATCGAGGAGATAAAGAAGGGTCCTGGGTCCTGTAACTTTTCGAGCATTTGCAATAGGTTTGTAGAGTTGTTTAGAGATAAATAACGTTTATAAATAACGTTTTTAGGCTTCCGGACTTCAAGTAGGTTTGAAGGAGTTTGTAACTTTTTATGAATAAGGCTGTAATTTTATACGGCCACCAATGACTACCAACCCAACAGAAAAAATGGCGCCCGCTAAGCCGACAACCACCATTGACAATTTCCTTACCGCTAAAACTCGCGTACTGAACAAATACCCAGTGAAGTGTGTATTATTGTTTAGATAATAAAGGGTAGGCAACGCGCATGTAAATCCTCTGGGGTTGCAGGCGTCCATAGGCTACGGTAACTGCTTACCACCAGGCGGGCCGTATGCTTGTTTGCCACCGTCGTGGTATAAAAAAAAAAAAAAGATAAATTGTTTCTAAATTTAAGTGAACCACGTAAGTACCTATACTTTTAATTATTAATATAAATGAACCAAATATTTTACTTAAGATTACTCGTATTTTTCAAAATGTCTATTTTTGTGTAACTGCTATACAATAAATTTAAACTTGCAATATAGCCTAATTTAATCCTGCCTAAGTATATGTTGAACGTGTATATGTAATAAAAAATTTAACACATTAGGTTATTAATAAAGCTTGAAACATCATAGACCAACTTATTTGACTAAGTACGAAAGTTAATTTACTTGAACAAATGTCGCACAATCACTTCGCCTAGCAACGCCATCTACTTCAGCTGTCAAAATTACAGTTAAATTCGGCCTGGCAGTTTAAAACATAACTTTAACCTAATGAAATTATCGCTTATGTCAAATCATTTTATCAGTAATAATGTGAACTGTTGCGAAACCAATTATTAATAAAAATAAAAAGGCTATAATAAATTGTAAGTAAACACCATTCTCTAGCTCATATTACGATATTGTATTTAAACTCATTTTAAACACTAATTATTAAAGTAAAACTTAAATACCATAATAAATTGTAAATAATAACCACAATTTATGCTAAACCTCTACTTGAAATATCTAAAATGATATTTTTTTAAACGAAACCTAGCTAACACGCTTCATTATATTTTAAACTTTTGAACTAATACCTATATGCAATGTAAATTTTCTAGCCTATCTCGTAATGTGGTGTCCCGAAAACATCTCATACTGCCCCAAAGAGAAGCGTCATCATATAAACCACGTAAGTAAGTTACCTACGTTTATTTAATTACAATGCTATAGAGATATGATCTTTTTGAAGTTACAAAATGTTTACTTTTACTAAAACTACGACACATCCATGAGAAAACATCTGAAATCGACCCCAAACTAGGTGCCTGTATCAAGTACTGCAACATGTGCAAACCGCTTGGCCGCTGTCCGAGTACCTCTCATTATAAAAAATGCTATTGTTTTTGTGACACGATGTTAACGTTAATGAATTCTAAGCTGTCGTAACGCGCTCCATTTTTTACACCCCGACAATAATAAACAAAGTCACGGTTCGATCTATGATAAGCACCGTAGCCTATGGACGCCCGCAACTAAAGATGTGTGGTTTGCGCGTAAGCTCCTAGTTTAGTCATGGTACTAGACAATCTATAAAAGTAATTAATATTCAGTTCGCTTAAGTTATGTTATTAACGTAATTTTCTTCCCAATTTTCTAAGTTTGTTGTATTATTGTATCGAACGGATGAAAGAAAAAATAGCACTAGCACCGAATTTTTACCATAGGTAATTATTACATAAATAAAATATTAATACATAACTGTTGAAGTATAACTTCAATTTACTTAATATATGAACACCAATCCTTGACCAAAGGACAACAGTATGCAGAAGGCGGATTTCTAATATAACTACGGTTGGCAAGATACAAATAACCGACAGCTCGCGACGTTTTAAAGAGGTAAATGACTATATGAAATAAACACTTGTTCTAAAATCGTTTTTTTTGTAGTATACAAAGTAGCTTTTTTAAAATATCTAAATTACCGTTTTAAAATATCTAAATAACTAAATTTGAACTGAATAGTTAATATTAAAAGTATAATATTAGAATGAGAACAATACGGTAAAATGTATACAAAAACAAAATGTTGTACATCTAATAATCGGCGAAGAAGGCTATTTCTATATTATGTATTACTCTTCTACATATTGTGAAAATCCGCTCAATAGTGAACTAAAAACCTTCTCGCTTCATTGTGTAAACTGCTATGTAAAGTATATTTAAATATTTATTTTCATCTGAATTTAATTAGTTAATTGCTCTCAATGTCTATCTATTTATATGTTATTAAATAAACCTAACCTTATTTTTTTAGTCAGCCAACGATAACGACAATTATGTAGAGAAACCGTAATGCCGATTTTATAAATCAAATATCAACTACACTCTTTCTTCTGATACCAAGTGAGTATACTAATGTTATGCACGAAAAATAATATAAATAATATAAAGTACGACCCTTTAAAATTCTAAATCAACAAATATAAACATATCTAAAAATATAAATATTACATACTACGCTAAAGGAACTTTTTTGTGCTTGCGTCTAGGACTCGAACCCAGAGTATTTTTCAATTCATATAAACTACAAACAAATGCAAGCAACAATCTAAAAATTTACATTAACTAATTTTTTTTTTCAGATAGCTGATTCTCTACTCAACAAACGGCGAACACATGAAAAAATATATTTTAACCAAATTTTGCATCATAAACCGTACGATCATAAACAAAATATTTAAATGTATGGGAGAGGCCCCTAAAAAAAAACATTTAATCCCCTAAAAATATTTTTTTTCTGCAATACAACTACATAACCAAACAGCGGCATACAATATACACAGTATTTCCAAATCCTACCAAGTAACGTTTCATACTTTTCAAGCAAAACGACTGCGACATACGGACGGACGGGCGGACGGACGGACGGACGGACGGACGGACGGACGGATGGACGGACGGACGAACGGACGGACGAACGGACGGACAGACGGACATGACGAAACTACAAGGGCTCCGCTCACGCCACCTTGGCTACGGAACGCTAAAAACTGAGTCAGCCTAAAATATATGCTATTATGGTAGTGATCCGTAAGATATCTAGTGACCTATAATAAAGCGTCTAACAATGAAGGAAGTCTATTGCCTGCAAGGCCTACGGTAATAATCAGATTATGATGATTCTCTTACAGCCAACTCCCCAGGCTCAGGGTAATTGATTAAGGGCTTGAAGGTGTCTTCGCCACTGTAAGAGAACGCTATAAGATACGCTTTAGACTATTTTCCTAACATTAATGCGTTATTTTGTACTTCCCCCAATGTATACAACTTTAATAGTTTTAGCAATATTATATCAATATTTAATCTCATCTAGTCTATATAAATAAAACTCACTTGGCATCGATTTCCTACGTAGCTAAGAATACCCTAGATATAATTTCTAATCCTACCTATCAAAATATTATACTTTCTATTACCTATTGATACAAAAACTCTATTCCTTAATATGCTATCCGTTTTCACAACAACAATTGTGTTGCTAAAATCGATTCTCAGTACAAATCGAATATAACAACAACTTCGATCCAAAACAAGACATGTAACTTAAAATTCTATATGAAACCAAAATAATCAAACGAAAATAAAATTTAACTAAATTGATTAAATCACGTAAATCCTGGTCAATTCTCCTTCAATTATGTATTAAAAAAAACTACTTGTAATTATCCTGGTCACGGCACCAATTGTAACAACTAGCCCCCCCCCCCCTATAAATTTTAATCTACATCCCCTATTTAACTAAAAACTAAACTCTAAAAATACCTATTATTCTAACTAAAAATTCCAATAGAAAATCAAGGTAATCTAAAATACCTACTCTTCAATCTGATAAGATTAATGTAAATAAACCATAACCAAATAAATAAACTAAGTTAATAAAGTTAATATCTTGAATTGGATCAGTAAATTGGCCAAGTGATCGCTAGTGTGTCTGTAGAACCCGTGTTGTAACCGCTAATAGTAACCGAAATCCTTTTCGCATGTACGAAAGAGTTATGTATCCAAAAATAGCAAATAAATAAACAGTCGTCAATCACGTTAATGTCATGTATAAGTCAGTATGTAAGAAAAGTCCATAGTATGTCAGATGTCAAAGTATTTGAATCAAATTAGAATGTCACAAATAATTAGAAATGTAGATTATTAAACATATTTTGTTTTTGGGGTAGAGATACCGCTCCTCCTCCGCGGCATCCGTAGTCATCAGTCCAGTTGCAGGTCAGACTCCCGCCCCACGCCTGCGGATGGTTTTTCCAGTTCTGAAGGAACAACTATAGTTCTGAAGGAACTAATAATGACTAGACATTCTTGTCCATATTGTCATTATATTGTGACATTTAATGAGAGGACATCAAAAGGGACCGTTAACATAACAAAATACTGGTAGTGATAACAGCAGTATTAGATCCACTCTGGTTCTCTTGTTTCTGTAATTTAGTAATAAAGTTTTGGTATAAATATTTAGTATTCAATGAAATAATTCCATCAAGACTTTTAGTTGTAGTCATTTGGATCACCTTGGTACCAAAATAAACTACGATCTTGCTTCTGCCTCGATCAAGCCAAGATAAAACATTCACTGATGTCTAATTATAATTTTTGTAATGAATAGTGATAGAACCTTATATTTTAAGGTCTGAAATAAATTACAGATCCGTAGATAACAGTATGAAATTTAAATACTAACTGCTATGAGAGAAGCAGGCTGCAAAGTATTTTTTTATAATAAGCAAAATGATTCTGACATTAAGATTGAATATTGTGAGTTTTTTATTTTTAATGATCCTATCCGTTTATTTTATCATCCTAGTGATATCACTAGAATGATAAAACAAACGAGTACTTTACCAGTTTGCACAAAAGAAACCTTATCGTACAAAAGGCGTACTTAATGCCATAATGCATTCTCTACCAGTTAACCTTAAGGCTTATATTCGTTTGTTACAAGGTTTAAATGTGAATCAATTACATTATGTGACAATAATTATTTTCAAGACGTCTTTACAACAATCTGGTCAAGATCCAAATGACGGCCGCAGCTGTATAACAGTCATTTATAACGTGTTTATAATATTTCAAAATGGTGGGAACGACCAACAAGGAATAGCCAATCTACACTCTTTTAAGATGATGCTAAATAAAAAATAGTTATCCTTAAAAGTTAAAGTATTTATAAACAATAATGCTTAGAGTCATGAAATTTGGCAAGAAGGAAGGTCTTACAGTATAATAAAAGAAAAACAAGAAAATTTGTTTTTCATCTCAAGAAAAAAAACCGGCCAAGTGCGAGTCGGACTCGCGCACCGAGGGTTCCGTACAAACCTGTAGGTATATAAGTAATTGTTCACCCATTGCATTGACATATAAAATTGATTTTGCTACAGCTTAAAGGTATTATAGACCTGAGTAATTGATATGAATTTCAATTTAATACCTCTACGCGTTTACGAGGAAAAAAGTAGTAAGTTTAAAATTAAAAAAAAAAATTATATGATTTTACTAAAAATGTCTACTTTTCGTAATTTTTCCTTTGTATGTGCTATATGAAGTTTCTTCGTGCCAAGTTTCAAGTTTCTGACTTTACGTGAAGTACCCTTTATGTTTTGAGTTTCTTGCGAGTACTCAGTTTCAAAATATGCGACTTAAATTGCTATTTCTTTTGATTGCGTTGACATAAAAGTTTGATTTTGCTACATCTGAAAGGTCCTATAGCCCTGAGTATTTGACATAAATTTCAATTTAATACCTGTACGCGTTTACGAGGAAAAAGGTAGTAAGTTTAAAATTTAAAAATCATTTTTTTGTATGATTTTACTAAAAATTCTACTTTTTGTAATTTTTCCATTGTCTATGCTATATTACGTTGCTTCGTGCCAAATTTCAAGTTTCTGAGTTCACGGGAAGTACCCCGTAGGTTTTGCGAGTGCCGAAAAACTCTAAAATTTGCAGCATAAACGACTGTATCTTTTGATTGCGTTGGCTTTTAAGTTTGATTTTTTCACGGCTCCAAGGGACAATACACCTTAGTATTTGATATAAATTTCAGATTGATACCTCCACGCGTTCCTGAGAAAAATGGTCTTGACAGACTGACAGGCAGACAGACAGACAGACGGACAACAAAGTGATCCTATAAGGGTTCCGTTTTTTCCTTTCGAGGTACGGAATCCTAAAAATGAGTATAAAATATAACGGTTACACTCACGTCACTTTAAGCTCTCCGAAACATGTCGCGCGAAGTGACTAAAGTGACGTGAGTGTAACCGTTATATTTTATAGTGATTGTATGTCTCACGAAAGTTTAAATTTAATAAAAAAAATGAGATTACATTTTGAGGGTCCTGTAGCCAAAATGGCAAAAACGGAACCCTTATAGTTTCGTCATGTCCGTCTGTCCGTCCGTCTGTGCGTCCGTATGTCACAGTTATTTCACTGGGAAACTATAAGACGTAATATCTTAATAAAAATTAGACATAAGGTGTATTTTGTATGCCGCTATTTAGTTATATAGTTAAATCGCAGAAAAAATTTTTAGTTTGGGCGCTCCATACATGTAACTAAATTTAAAAAACAAAAAAAAACACTAAATATCAACCTGTTGCACATCAGTCGATAGGTCTTTAAAAATAACATCGAGGTTTTATGATTAAGTGAATATTATAGTTTCAGAAATAATCGCTTCGAAAGAAAAATTGTGTCCTCCCCTGTAACTTTCGAACCGTCAGTTCAAAAAATATGAAAAAATTTGAAAAGATGCGCCTTATCACATACTTTATACAAAAAATATTTTGAACATTATCGGTTCAGCAATTTTTGAGTTATCTCCAAAAAACTTGTTCCAAAGGCATTAGATACGTCCTTTTGGTATTAGTTTGGTTCATATTCCATTGAAGGTTCGGAACCCTCCATTATGCGTGGTCCGACACGCACTTGGCCGGTTTTTTTTCTTTTCGTTACAGCAATGTTCCGTGATTGTTAAAATTGTGTGATGTACGGAACCCTCAGGGCGCGAGTCCGACTCGCACTTGGCCAATTTATAAAAAAAAATCGTTTCAATAGTCAAACCTTGCGCTTTGGAATTGGTTCATGGTAAATGTTAATTATGTATCCCGGAGCACGCGCAACTCACGTTGAAATCCGAACGGTAATTCGGCGTGTAATCAAATATTTAACGCTTTAGGGACTTCACATTTCTACAATCGCCCCAAAAAATATTCAGGTCAATTAATCTGTCCAGGGATTTATTGTCGAACATTGGGAAACTTCTTTCGCTCTGTATCGCTTTTATCCCATCAAAAACATAAATGTCAATGAATAATAATAAATATTATGGGACAATCTTACACAAATCAACCTAGTCCCACAGTAAGCTCAATAAGGCTTGTGTTGTGGTTACTAGGCGACGATATATGTAATAGATATATACATATAAATACTTAAATACATAGAAAACATCCATAACTCAGGAACAAATATCCGTGATAAACACACAAATAAATGCCCTGACCAGGTTCGAACCCGGGACCTCCCGCTTCATAGGCCGTGTCACTACCGACTAGGCTAGGAGGCCGTCGAATGCCATGTTGGTAAACGGTTTCGCTACATGAGATCTAACTGGAAACCCAGTTCTAGAAAATATCCTTAGATACATAACGTACCTATTTCAATTGCTTGAAATGATTCGTTGTGTTATTTGCTACTTAATAGTGAAACTTGGCAAGTTTTTATCAATCCAAGTATTCAAATGAGTGCGTCGAAGGTAAGGTACTATTTAATAGATAAACAAGTGAAATTTTTCTACGTTCAGATCAATAAAGTAGGAGTAACTATTAAAGAACAAACTTGCCAAGTCGCACTTTTACGTAGCAAATAACACAACAAATTACTTTAAGCTAATTTAATTATTTTAATGTAAATAGTGATAATTTTATGTGCAACACGAGTGTGAAAAACCGGCCAAGAGCATGTCGGGCCATGCTCAGAGTAGGGTTCCGTAGTTGCCGGCCTGTTACAATACATCCATTCAAAGGTCATTTATTAATGGATATTTTGCGGCACTTACGTCATTTTACTATGCGTTTTTGAGTTATAACTGATTACGCCTCACTTTCATGAATTTTTCGAATTTTTATGGACCCACGGTTCAAAAGTTAAAGGTGGGGGGAACGATACCCCACAAAAAAGGTTATGAGCGAAAAAAAAAAATACCCCCACTTTATGTGTACGGAATGTTCCTTAAAAAAATATTTTTTCATACTTTGTTTAACCACTTTGTTGGCGTGATTAGAACACATACTCATACGAAATTTCAGTTTTCTAGTAATAACCATCACTGAGCAAAGCCGCGGACAGATAGACGGACGGACGGACGAACAGACGGACATAGCGAAGCTGTAAGGGTTCCTAGTTGACTACGGAACCCTAAAAGTTATTTATTATTATTATTAGGAGCCTGTAATGTCCCACTGCTGGGCAAAGGCCTAAAATAACCCTAAAAGTAAAAGGTTTTTTCACTTTACTCTCGTGTTGCACATACAATTTTCACCTCCTCAGTGACAACATAGTAAATAGGTAAATTAATACAACCTGAAAGACGCTTAATCACACATTTTTACAATAGGGTTGTTTCCACCTACAAAAGTTAGGATTGAATTGTACTGTAGCGCATTAAATTCGTTTGGATTATAAGAATATGTTAAATTACCTTTTGTAGACCTCTAATGAGCATATTTGGACCCGGGTATGTCGTTAAACTACTTCCAAAAGAGAGGTATGGGTACTGCGAGCAGAGCCCGACTGGGGAAGTACCTCCACCTTACAGAAAACTACAGCCATATAGCACTAGACCCTACTCATAGTATTGTGTTCCGCATCGAACTCAGAACTCGTGATTTCCTTGCAAACGAAATGTCCAATACAATATAACAAGACCCTTATGATGATTTTTTCGCGCCTTCTAGCTCCATGACCCCTTGGTCGATCCTGCTCATATACGAACTCTCAAAGTATATGTATCTCTGCTACAACAAATTTCATGAAGATCAGAAAAGCGTTACTACTAAAGTTATCGCGAAAAACTCTCAAAATCAAAAAGCCATCGAAATGCCGAGACGTCCCAGTAGCCAGAAGTTGTTTGTAAGAACTTGCTTCGCTTACGCTCCGCTCGTTCGACAATAAATTAACGCTTCTAGTAGAAAATACTGTGTACATCTTACATAGCATGACTTTGATGTTGCAAAACTTTACGATAGAAATGTAAATAAAACCAATATTTCTGGCTTCAGTAACGGCGATCGGTATAAAACACTAAAATTTGAAAGTGAAACTCTTTCCTCCGCACGCCTGATCCGAGTCTCAACTGAAACATACATGACATCGACTTCGCGAGTGAGGAGATAAAATATTCTATGAATAATTCACGTGTCATACATCGACAGAGCCGAACGAGATCTCTATTCGTCTCGTTGTCTCTATAAGTGTGTAAAAAGGTGTGGATGAATATATTTTTACCGGATGCCTAAGTGCCTGGCGTGCGAGAGAATGGCATAATAATTCTAACGACAATTTTATTTCATGCAATTTTTTAGGTTTTCGCTGATGGGTTGGATCGAGAGCAATGAGAAAAGTTTCGTGTAATAAATATCAAAAATGTCTATCCTATCTTTTCTTTGAATTAGTGTTGCATATTGTGTCCATGGGCGGCGGTAATTGCTTACCATCAGGCAATTCTTCTGCTCGTTTGCCTCTTAAGTATGTCATAAAGAAACGACATAATTCAATCACTCAACAATATTTCGTACTGAATGACATGATGTATGTGCCTGTTGGCGCTGTACCGATCTGCATGCAGTAATATACCGGTCATAGTTCCGAGCGGTTGTTTGATTTAACACCTCGCTGGCGACGAGGATGGGATTAAGATTAAGATATTTAAACTCGCCAATTTACCATCCCTCTAGTAATGGTCAGGCTGAAATATGTGCCAAAATTTCAAAAAAAAATTATTAAATGTATTCAGAGTTGTGACAACAACATGTCAACAGAGGCTGTTAATGAGCGGTTATTAGGGCTTTTGTTTGAATATCGTAACTGTGTCCACTGTAGCACTAACGAAACACCCGCTAAACTAATGTTCGGTAGAGATTTGCGTAGCAAGCTAGATTTAATTTTACCCAGTATAGAGAACGGTAACAATGAGCTGGTTGGCTTGGCGGGTGCTCGTTCATTTGAAATAGGGCAAGTTGTTTGGGTGCGATGTTTTGTAGCCAAAAAGCCGGTATGGCGATTGGGGTCTATAATAAGTAAAGTTGGCAACAGAATGTTTACTGTAGACGTTAAAGATATCGGTAAATGTATACGCCACGTCGATCAGCTGTTGCGATATTCCAGATCCAGATGCTCACTTAATGATAACATTGTTAACGCAGCGCATGCGACCCCGACGCCGCCGCCCGCACTTTCCCCCGCTCCGGCCCCGCGGCCCTTTAACTTTTCGCCCGCACCTGCGTCGGCGCCGACGTCATCGTCACAAGCGCCGCGTTCCCCCACCCCGGACTCACCTTTGTAATTATCGATGCCGGACGCAAATCAAACTAATATTCAGGATGTAAACGAACCACTAGATGACGCATCCGACAACGACTTTTATGAGTGTGATGAAGATAATGGGGTGGAGGGGGAGACGGACCGACCGATGCCAGACTCAGCGTTTAGCGCTGCGACAGCATTGGCGTTACAGCGCCCGCGTTCCCCGCGGCTCCCGCAAGTCTAACAGCGCCCGCGGCCCCCGCGGTTACCGCGGAAACCGCGAGCTCTGTGCCGGCGCAACAGCTGGCTCAGGACGAAAGCACTGATCATCAGTCAGATCCGATCCCACGCCGATGTAATTTAGGGCCCAGAACTAAAAAGGTTAATTATAAATAACACTAGGTTGAGATAAGTAGCATTGTTCATTATTATTGTATTGTACTATTTGTTTCTTTTGTTGTCAGGTTCCCAGAATACGAATGTGGGACGAGTGATTGTATGTGCCTGTTGGCGCTGTACCGATCTGCATGCAGTAATAAACCGGTCATAGTTCCGAGCGGTTGTTTGATTTAACACCTCACTATATTTTTAAATAAACAAGTACTTAACGAAACAAACAATAAACTTCAATAAATCTGACCCATAAGGCTCCAAACCCCAAATCGATAAAATAAAAACAATTAATTAAGTATATACTAAAACAACTAGTGCCACTAAATACTAAGGTATCATATTCCAATAAGGTAGTGCCTAAAGAAGCCTTTCTCATTCCACTTAGTATTCTTTGACTAAAGCTACGAGCTACGGTTTTTAGAGATCGCACAATTCAATATTTTTATTAATTTACGGATTTTGTGTTATATTGTAATGAAGATGGTTTCCTTGTTTAAATGTATTTTCTATAAATAAATTGAAGATTTGTTAATAAACAAAAATAATTTTCCCTCGATATTAATAAAATTTTCCAATAGGTACCTCAAATAAATAAAGGCCAAGCAGAATCGGATATTTTTTATTAGAACTCAGATTATTTAAATCGTTTCATTTACTCTCAATTTTGTTTGGCAATTAGAATAAAAAACGGTTATTTCCCCTAACCACGTCGGAGGGAGTAATTCGGATGAAAACTGGAGTGAGGCAGTCGGGTCACGATTTCGTTGAATTTCCCTGAAGATAATAAACGCTTCTGGCTAAATTAAACGGTTGTCTCAATTTACATTTTTTGCTCAAGCGGCGCAAATTTGTGTGTATTCCATCAGTCCATCACGTATCATTTTTGCTTTTTGTAAAAATCGCGTGAAATGAGTGTCACGTAGAGATTATTACTCGTATTTTTGGTGAACGGATTTTTTCAAAGATAAAAAATGGTTTACCTCAAATGAGAACGAGTAACGTTTGAATAGAGCAGTTGTTCGGATATTGATATTTTGTAATTATTTTAACTAGATGAAAAGTAGTATTTATAAAGCTTGACGACGAGCGCATTCAAAATAGTTTAAATATATGTGATCAAGAAGTTGACTTATTTTTTGTTATTTATTTATTTTACTGTGTAAAAGTACAAAATCAACAAAGCAGTGTTATAGTTAAATTAAATTAAGAGGTACTCTATCTTATTGGAATCGGCGTTTTATATGGGTTCCTACAGCATTAATAGTTTTTTATTTATTTACAAATTAATCGACTAAACAATCAACTGACAAAATGTATCGCGATTAAATAAAATTAATTGTCAATTTAATCTGTTCAATTTCACGATTTAATGAATAAGGTGCTCAGTTTTTAATGAAAAAACCGACCAAGAGAATGTCGGGCCATGCTCAGTGTAGGGTTCGTAGTTGCCGACCTATTACGATACATTCCTTCATAAGGTCGTTTATTAAGTGATATTTTGCGTCACTTACGTCATTTTACTATGCGGCACTTACGTCTTTTTATGATGCGTCTTTTGAGTTTATAACTCAAAAACGGCTCAACCGATTTTATTCAATATAAGGTTATGTAATTATATGGGTATTTACTTAGTTTTTAAAGTCGGTGCCAAATTACTTTGCCAGAATACTTTTTTCTTTTCAACCGACTTCAAGATTTTGAAGGAGCAGGTTATCAATTCGTCGGGATCGTGGTTTTTTTTTGCTCATTTTTTAAAATGTATATTCACCGATTTTTCGAAGACGGCTGGACCGATTTGGAAAATTATTTTTGTTTGAAAGAGTATACTACACAGTTGGTCCCATTGTAACCAGGTCAGGATCTGATAATGGGATCCTGGACAAATCGAGATATTCAAATATTATAGGCATACCTATAGTGATTTAAAATGCCCGAGCTACTGTAAAATATTTTGTTACAGTAGCTCGGGCATTTTCTTTTGGAAAGGTGGAGGCTAAGTGAAGTCGGTACTTTTTTGTTTAAAATTATTGTTTAAGAATAGGAGTGGAGTTGATTAAAACTAATTTGTGCTTGTCAGGTTGGTGTTTTGTGCGCTGTTGCGCCAGTTAGAGATGCAAAGTGAAGGTTACAATGAAAGATTTAAGGGCGGCAAAGGCCTTATCTGACCAGCTGATGCAGTAAAGGGATGACAGTGAAGTGGAGCTCAAGAGTATCGTAGACAAAAATACAGCATTGAGAAGGGAGCTTGCAGACAATGATGCACAGCTGACTGAGGGTCGCTGTGAAGTTGACCGTCTACAAAAAAAAGTGGACTCTTTTAATAATTGTGCTTCTATACATTAAGTGGCCTTAGAGTGTATTGCAAACCTGGAAGAGGAGCTGGGTGACGCAAATGAAGAACTTGATCTGCTTAGAAGTGAACGGGAGCTATAATGCCTCGGGGCTCCAGTATGTATATCAAGAGTTGAACAGCGGCGAATTATTTTTTATAGTAGGTAGAAGCTGAAGAAGTATGTAAAGTATAAATAGATATATTAGGAGAACCCAGAAGCTTATCAAAAGCCAAGTATGCATAAAAAATGTTAATTGTCAGTATCAAAAAATAGGGTTAAAAACTGCCATTTAGAGCTTGCAACCAAAGAAATTACAGGAGTTTCATGCTGAGATAAATAGGTTAGAGGATGAGCTTGCGGTAATATCCTCTAGTTATGAAACTAGTATTGGGCAAGTTGAAGAGCATACTAAGGCTTTTTATAAACTGTTGGAAGAAAATCATAATATAAAAGAACGTTGCAAGTTGCTTCTTAATAGTAATGTTTGTAGTTGTGAACAAACACCACCAAAAGTGTCTGATCAACCCAGTATGGCCCTCAAGGCATCTAAGCTGGCAGTCCCAGCAGTTAATAAACCTGCCAAGAAGACGGTTATTTACTCTGATGAGATTGGGTTAGGAATGGGCCCATTATTGAACCTTAGACTGAAACAAAAAGTGTCAAAGTACTGTTACCGCTACATAAGTTTGTCTCATTTATGTGACCTTATTTCAAAAGGATGTTATGATAACAGCATTACATTGGTAATTTTAATAGGAAATAGTCTTAATGTTGATAAGCCAAGTATAGATTAGCTGATGTCAACTTTAAATGATATAGAGAGATCAGGCGTGGGAAAAATTATTTTATGTGCATTGCCATATTCAGAGAATATGCTTTATGACTACAATAGTAAAATATCACGCTACAACTCTTTAATGTACAACGCCATATATCTCAATAATAAGTATCATTTCTTGAGCGCTTTTGGCTAACCCCGGGGAAGATTTTTCTGCCAAAGAAATGTACTATGTTATTCATTTATTGGCCTTTAATATTGAGCCAAATCCCACCACCAAACTGCGATCCCCAACCCGCACGCCCAGCGTGGGGATTATGGGCATTACCCCTTGATGATAAGTTTAGCCAAGAGATGGCCCTCAGTTCCCGGCCGCCTCGCTATTCCTGGCCATGGTAGCGGCCACGGTAACGGCGGGGGCAGGCGGTGCTAGGAATCCCCGGGCTACAACAGGCTACCACAGACTTTCTTCCCGAATAGGGCCCGCATGGTTATGAAGTTAGGAATCACAGGGGGCAAATGCTTGTCAACTTCCTTGAGAAAGAGGAGCTGTTCTTAATGAACGCCTTCTTTAAGAAACAGCCTCAAAGGAAGTGGACATGGCAGAGCCCCGACACTGTGACAAAAAATGACATCGACTTCATCTTGACGGATAGCAAGCACATATTCAGAGATGTCTCAGTGATCAACAGGTTCAATACCGGATCTGATCACCGACTGCTCCGAGGCTCTCTGAATATCAACTTGAAGCTTGAAAGAAACCGTCTGATGAAGTCCACGCTCCGGCCTAACCAAATCCAAACCATCGCGGGCACCGAGAAGTGTCAGCAGCTTCTCGGGAATAGAGTTGTTGCCTTGGAACCCACTGATGACGCTGACGAGACCCTACACAATCTGGTCGAAACGCTGAGGGACGAGGGTATCAAGTTCTGCAGAAAACAGCGTACTGGCAGCGTACCTGCAAAATGTTGACTCTTTTAGAAACAAACTCAAAAAGTTTATGTATGCACACCAGGAAACACAGGTATGTTTGAGTCATGAAGTCATGTCATGACTCAAACATACCACACTTGTGTCATGACTCATGACAAAAGTTGTATATAGGTGGAGCCCTACTTACCTTCTAGTTTATGTCTCATCAGCACTGCCATAATCACTTAAATCAATCATTAGATTAGTTTGCTTTAGGATAAGATCATTTTTGTTGACTAAGCTGCAGACCCGAATAACCAAGTCGCTTTAAGTACCTTACATAAGTACGGCATTATCCTGTAACAACTTATTTAATTGTTCACCTTTCTATGTATGTACGGTTGATTAGCTGTCCATGAAGCAACCATGATTTTTCACAAAGGTTAGGGCTTCGCTTGCTGTTAGAACTTTTGTTTAGTTTCGTAAACTGTCACTGTCACTGCGGCAAAAGAGGAAATCGCTGACATTGACATGGAATGGTTGCGTTCATGAATAACGAAAATTAAGTGTGTGTTTGTTTTTCATGATCTCGTTTTGTGTAGTTTTTGTGGTTTTGAGTAATATTGTGTGTTATCTGTCGTGGCATCACCGAATGGGCCCTACGGAAGACCAGCGCCGGTTTTTAAGCTGACGTTATGCTGAGTTGGGTCCATTTTGTGATGCACGTTCATTGTTTGTTTTCATAGTTATTGTCTCTCAATGTTCATGTAAGCGTCACAAATAAATGTTTTTATTCTTATTCTTATTCTAAGTCCAAACTCTCGGATGAGACTCTGGAGCTGATGACAAGAAGACGGAAGACCACCCAAGCGACTTCGTCAGAGAGGTCAGACCTGAACAAGCGAATTGCGAAGATGGTACGGCGCGACCTTCGGAGCTCCAACACACGCCTCATTGAAGAGGCGATAGAGCGAAACCGAGGGTCCAAAGTATTCACTCAGCAGCTTAGCAGGAGCCACCTGACGAAGCTTAAAACGCACGATGGGAGGACCGTATTGTCGAAGCCGGAGATCTCCGCCGAGATAGAGGATTTTTATGGCCGGCTATACTCTGCACATGCCCCCCACTCTCAACGAGATGACCATGATTACAGAGCCACCCTGACACGCCACTATACCGACGAACTGCCAGACATCAGTCAAGACGAGATCGTGTTAGCTCTGAGGCAGCTTAAAAATGGAAAAGCCCCCGGTGAGGACGGTATTACTTCAGAACTTCTGAAGGAAGGAGGAGGTCCTGTTATACAGGAGCTGCAGAACCTCTTCAATGCCGTCCTTCACAGTGGGAGAACTCCTAAGGCGTGGAGCGGGAGTTTGGTGGTGCTCTTTTTTAAGAAGGGTGATAAAACCCTCCTTAAAAACTACAGACCCATCACACTTCTGAGCCACGTCTATAAGCTTTTCTCACGAGTGGTCACGAATCGTCGCGCCAAGAGGCTCGACGAGTTCCAGCCACCGGAACAGGCAGTGAGGCAGATTATACAGAAGTCCGAAGAGTATAATCAGCCCCTGTGTCTCGCTTTTGTGGACTATGAGAAGGCCTTTGACTCCGTGGAAACGTGGGCTATCCTGGAATCCTTACAGCGATGCCAAGTAGACTATCGTTATGTCGAGGTGCTGAGATGTCTCTCGGAAGCCGCCTCTATGAGTGTCCAAGTACAGGGCCAGCAGTCTAAACCCATCCCATTGCGCAGAGAGGTGAGACAGGGGGATGTCATATCCCCGAAACTGTTCACCAGCGCATTGGAAGACATGTTTAAGACGCTGGATTGGAAAGGTAAGGGCATAAACATAAACGGCGATTACATCTCACACCTGCGATTCGCTGATGACATAGTCATAATGGCGGAGTCGCTAGAGGAGCTGACCCAGATGCTGGACGGCCTAGCTTCAGCCTCACGACGCATCGGTCTTGGCATGAATTTGGATAAAACCAAAGTCATGATCAATGGCCACAAAGGTCCGGGACCGGTCGTCGTACATGGCCACCTTCTTGAAATTGTTTCTGAGTACACCTACCTTGGGCAGATCCTGCAGTTAGGTAAAAACAATTTTGATAAGGAGGCCAAAAGGAGGATCCAGCTAGGCTGGGCAGCATTTGGGAAACTACGCCGAGTCTTCTCGCCATCAATACCGCAATGCTTGAAAACGTAAGTTTTCAATCAGTGCGTCCAACCCGTAATGACCTAAGGAGCTGAGACGAGGCCACTCACGATAGGGCTGGTCCACCAGTTCAAAGTCGCTCTGCGAGCTATGCTCGGAGTTTCTCTGAAGGATAGGATTCGTAACGAATACATGCGACAGAGAACCAAAGTTATCGACATAGCTCAAAGAATTAGCAAGCTGAAGTGGCTGTGGGCCGGTCATATCTCGCGAAGAACCGACAACCGCTAGGGTAAACGTGTTCTTGAGTGGAGACCGCGTCTCGGCAAACGTAGTGTAGGACGCCCTCTGGCCAGGTGGGATGAGGATCTGCGAAAGACTGCAGGCAGATGCTGGATGCGGCAAGCTGAAGACAGGGTGCTATGGCGCTCATTAGCGGAGGCCTATGTCCAGCAGTGGACTAATATACTGAAACTGCCGAAAGCATGTATTGTTATAGTCTGCGGAGATTTTAATGTTAATTTGCTTGAATCGTCTATTAATTCTGTTAAATTGCTATCATTGTTTAAATCGTTTAATATGTTTAATTTGTTCTTTGAACCTACCCTGGTGGGCGTCACTAGTGCAACATGCCTAGATAATAGTTTTTGTAACTGCGAATGTCTAGATAAGCATATATTTAACTGTTTTAATTCTGATGGCACGCTGCAATGTCCCTTTCTTCACGTTTCACACACGGGATTCAAAAATTCTGTGTGCCGGCCGGCTTAAGTAGTCACTATAACACTATATAGTTAAATTTTGGACTTTACATTAGATATACGATTAAAAAGCACAATTTCGATGCGAACACGTTGAAGATTCAAAATGGAGTCATCGAGAGAACTCGATGTTCGGCGTGTGTCTTCTCGCTCGCGCTTTGGAGACGAGCCGTCTTGCATCTCTTTCTAAGCAGCTACAGACGCAGACCAATGGTCAACGTTATCCGATTAGGAAGCATCGTAAAAGAAATATAAATGGCGCGCAAATTCGAAATGCTTTTGTTTAAAACGTTAACACTACCGTAGGTATTCATAAAAGTAGAAAGAGGCTTTATGAACTTTATGGAGCGGGAGAACTGAACTAAAATTCAGATTTTCTGGACCATGTGAAAAACTATTCAAATTTCAAGAAAGTGTGTTTAACTGCTGAGGCGAACTATACTAGTAATACAATCAAAATATGACAAAACCCCGTAATCCGTCGGACAGTTTTTAAATTTGGTGTGTATGTTGATTAGAGGTCCCGTTTTATTGTCCACACCATTTGACATTTCAGGACCTCGAGGAACCGCCAGCACCTTGGAATAAGTCCTCCATCCTGAAAAAAATCGCTTTTCCCTTCGAATCTATGCACTCTATGAAAACATGATCTAGGACAATATGTAACATACGTACACTTTTGCTGAAAACTGCACCTCCTTAGAGATAGCAGTTGAGGAAGTGAAGTGTATCGTCAATGCCTTTCCAGGGGATATTCTCATGATATCAAACTTTAGAAAATTAACATTTATTTATAGTTTTGTATGTCAGCTATGCGCGGCATTTAATGTCAGCCGACCTTAAATGCCCCGACACCTTCGATAACGGCATATACATATACAGTTTGTATAGAGTACTTCCTTTGTTCTTACTGTACCTACTTTGTCCGTCACCCCTTTGACATGAAGCAAAAATGCTGGTCATCTTTCAACATCCGGATGCTTCCTTCTCGGTTTCCGACTGGGTCGCCTACTGTGCACCTTGTACCCATTCCTCCTAAGGACCTCCTGGATATGTGACATCTCATTCTCTAAAAATTCAGTCACAAAGCTCATGTGCTCTGTCCCTTAGGGAATTCACTACTGACAGTAGATGGCGAGAGTAATGGTGAGACAGAGCGTTAAGACACCTGTCTGTGTGTGTAGGCGTCCTGTAAACAGTGTGCACCAGGGAACCTTCCATTCGACCTATCACTTTCACGTCCAGAAAAGGCAAACTACGTTTCGGTTCCAATTCATATGTTAACTATACCTTGGGATGAATGGAATTAAGATACTGGTGCAACTGTTCAACTTCTTATTTGCCACCCTTTATAATGCAAAACGCATCATTGATATATCGCTTCCACAATTTCACAGCATTGGTTGCAGATCTAAGCTAGCGTCAAAACGCTGCATCCAGATATCAAAAACCCGTCCCGTTTTTGACAAAATAATGAGTAAAATTCATGTGAGTTTGAATCAGTATATTTAAATGCCGTCTCAGAAGCTTAATACTTCTTGAAAAATATGTCCTTGTATAAACACTGAGGCGAGGCGTACCTAACAGGTGGTAGGGTAAATTGCCAGTAACTGGCCACCATTCAGTTACTGGCCACCTATACTAAAATGAATTCTGTGTATAGGTGAATAGAACTCATTTTTGTAAGAGGCGGCCAGTTATTGAACGTGTGGCTAGTAGGCAAATCTCTGGAGATTTGGCCATTTTCCTCATACTAAAATGAGTTCGCTTCACCTTTAAATAGAATTCGCTTTTAGTATAGGTGGCCAGTAACTAAAATGTGGCCAGTTATTGACATTTTTACTTAATTTATACCTTGTACTAAAATGAACTTTATTCACCTATAAATAGAAATCATAAGGTGGCCATTAATTTTGTATTAAGCAGACCGTCTGCTAACGATACCACAATGCTTAGAAAAAATGGAATAGTAGAAAAATCCACTGCCTCAGGCGAAACTCGAACTCGCGACTCTGGGATACATGCCCATCGCTCTGACCAACTGAGCTACTGAGACACACCTGATGGCTGCGAATTTCTCCACTATATCCCATATGCGTCTTAGGGGGACGCCTAGCGACATCTGCCGAAGAAGTCTTACACTTCTCAACCGGCCATCGGAGTCCCAAGTTGTATTGAGAATTCACCGATAACAATGCGCTACCCCATATTACAATTAATTTTGTATTAAGCAGACCGTCTGCTAACGATACCACAATGCTTAGAAAAAATGGAAAAGTAGAAAAATCCACTGCCTCAGGCGAGACTCGAACTCGCGACTCTGGGATACATGCCCATCGCTCTGACCAACTGAGCTACTGAGACACACCTGATGGCTGCGAATTTCTCCACTATATCCCATATGCGTCTTAGGGGGACGCCTAGCGACATCTGCCGAAGAAGTCTTACACTTCTCAACCGGCCATCGGAGTCCCAAGTTGTATTGAGAATTCACCGATAACAATGCGCTACCCCATATTACAATTAATTTTGTATTAAGCAGACCGTCTGCTAACGATACCACAATGCTTAGAAAAAATGGAAAAGTAGAAAAATCCACTGCCTCAGGCGAGACTCATACATGCCCATCGCTCTGACCAACTGAGCTACTGAGACACACCTGATGGCTGCGAATTTCTCCACTAGATCCCATATGCGTCTTAGGGGGACGCCTAGCGACATCTGCCGAAGAAGTCTTACACTTCTCAACCGGCCATCGGAGTCCCAAGTTGTATTGAGAATTCACCGATAACAATGCGCTACCCCATATTACAATTAATTTTGTATTAAGCAGACCGTCTGCTAACGATACCACAATGCTTAGAAAAAAGCATTTTCTATGGGCATGGGCAAGGGCATGTATCCCAGAGTCGCGAGTTCGAGTCTCGCCTGAGGCAGTGGATTTTTCTACTTTTCCATTTTTTCTAAGCGTTGTGGTATCGTTAGCAGACGGTCGGCTTAATACAAAATTAATTGTAATATGGGGTAGCGCATTGTTATCGGTGAATTCTCAATACAACTTGGGACTCCGATGGCCGGTTGAGAAGTGTAAGACTTCTTCGGCAGATGTCGCTAGGCGTCCCCCTAAGACGCATATGGGATATAGTGGAGAAATTCGCAGCCATCAGGTGTGTCTCAGTAGCTCAGTTGGTCAGAGCGATGGGCATGTATCCCAAAGTCGCGAGTTCGAGTCTCGCCTGGGGCAGTGGATTTTTCTACTTTTCTATTTTTTCTAAGCATAAGGTGGCCAGTTACTAAAAGGTGGCCAGTTACTGGCGATTGACCCTAATACAAAGTAAGTTATTTTTAACTTAAAAAGCTAACCGCTGTGTTTGTGTCGTTAGTGCTTTTGAAAATATATTTTGTCACATATTTTATTTAAATACTAAGTAAATTCAAGCCACATCTAGTATGTACTACGTGAACATATTTTTGTAAACATCCCACGTAGATGCACTAGCAACGGCTGAGGGCAAATAAATTTCACGATTTGTGGTTGGAAGCCTTCCAGCGGGTTGTCCGTGGTCGGGATCTGCTGTGAACTCAGCTCGGTAGCTTCCATTATTAGTGTTACAACTTATCGGCCATGCTTAGTGCTGAGCCCCTATTTATAGCTGTGTACTGGGCATATTTGGACTTGGTACTCGGATATTTGTCAGATTTGCATACCCAGTTTCATATGTATTGCACACGGGTATAAAACCGCTGTTGATAAGTTTTAGTGGGCAAATCTCAGCATGCGAAGCTTTTTTCCGTGCTTGGCACGATCCTGGAACGGTCATGGTTTGGACGGAATAGTGGGCATAGTCCTTAAAGGTAATTATAACGTTGGTATAATATTTCCTTTTTAAAATCGTTTTGAATAACTGTTTTAAACAATGTCTATAAATCAAGGTTCATCTACTTGACTAAAATAATTCCAACAGGTAGACTAGATTGCAGGTTGCACCCAATTACAATTTGTCGACAAGAACACGCAGGGGACGGTTAAAACGGTGAAATATTAGGGAGCCGGTGGTGTTTGCTCCCACGACGCGGTGGATTGTGATTGCGCCTCTGGCGCTAACGAACCGCTATCCGCCAATGTTTGCCAACTATTGCCCGCTGGTAAATAATGGTGACTCAAAAATTTGTGATGCGTGCAACTTTTATGTTATTTCTTGACGGTAAAATATGTTCAATAACAGGTAAACGGCAGGTGCAGAGGGCCCATAAAACTTGATTCCTTCCGGGTTGCCTTATTTTCAGTCAGTTGAGACCTACACTCGTGATTAAGGTCGTGTCCTGTAATGTAAAGGAACCGGTTTCCGTTGGTAGTATTATTTTTGACGCACCGTTATTACGTGCATCCGATAAACAATTTTTCGCAATTTTCCCTTTATCTATGCTATAAGACGTTGCTTCGTACTAAATTTCAAGATTCTGAGTTCACGGGAAGTACCCTGTAGGTTTTGATTCCCTTGCGAGTTTCGGAAATTTGCGGCATAAACGGCTGTATCTTTTGATTGCGTTGGCTTAGAAGTTTGATTTTTTCACAGCTCCAAGAGACAGTAGACTTGAGTACCGTCGTGTTGCGTATCTTCGCCTGTGCTACCTATGTTCGCCTATTTTTACATAAATTGACTTTAACAAAATGTTCTTACACAAAACTACTAAATACAAAGTATTTCTTACGGGTGTCAACATTCTTCGAACGATCTGTGGCTAACTTCATATAGTTGACATTCAGTGAGGTTTTTGCGCGACACCGACCACACGTTTTTTTAAGCCAGTGTTTTAACTTCAGTTTTAAACAGTGATACAGGCCAGGTAATGTTAAACTTTTTACATGATTATATCCTGTAACTATTTCTTTTTAATATGTAACTATTATTTAATGGCTAGCTTACGTTTAGAAGTCACAATTGGATAAAACATTGGTGAGGGTATTTGGCGGCCATCTTATTACCGAACTTCGCCTACCCCTAGGGTTGTCAAATTTGTTTCCAAATGTACATAATTTATTATGTTTGGTTTTTCGGAAATGGGATTAGCGATTTGGAGGAAAGTTAGTAAGATAAAGATATATGTAGATGTACCCAGTAGTACTAGTAAGTACGTGGTATGAACAAGGGACCCTTAGAAGGCAATCATTGTACGGTTGTACGGTCTCATTTTGAAAAGGTAATTATGTGTAGAAGCCAAAGGTTGATTTGATCTCAATTACGAAAATACTGATAAGCGAAAAGAGATACGTTTTTTGTTTATATAATAAACATTTTTTTTTACTTATAAACCATTACTCTCCTTTATTTGACATGTTGGTTAATTTTTGGCAGCCCTAGTATCATTTTAGAAAATGTATGTAAACAACTTCAGACTGTTGCCAATCTTCGTCTACTACACATTTTTTTTAAAATGTGCCTAGTCTGGTGTAGTTAAGGTTCATATTATATTAACACGTTCCAGGGAGATAACACTTGATAGGTGTAAATCCCAGAAAAGTTTATAATTAGCGGTAAGGCATGCCATAGGCGAATATTGGAGAAAACACCCAAACTTCGCCTATTGCCTTCGGGGCCATTTATTGCCAAGTTACCCAATGAAATTCAAAGCTTTAATGGTATATACTGATAGTCAGGAGTACTAAAATACGTTTTTTGGCCATAAAGGACTAAAATGCTTTCAAATTTGAAAGATTTCTTGGGAAATGTGTCAAAATCCAGGCGAAGATACGGAACTCGACGGTAATATAAATTTCAGCTTGATAAAAAAACGCGTTCCTGAGAAAAAGGGTCTTGACAGACGGACGGACGGACGGACGGACAACAAAGTGATCCTATAAGGATTCCGTTTTTTCTTTTCGAGGTACGGAACCCTAAAAACACCAAAATCTCACGTGCGTTTTATTCATAATTAATTAATTATACACTTTGTACAATATACCTAATGTAGTCCTAAAATGAACGATGAAAGGAAATCATTATAATTAGGAGTATTACTGAGAATTAATATGCATTACTCTTTTATTCGTGCAGATTACTATGCTGTTAATCCTGTTCCATTCACTGAATAGTTGGGTTTTCTGGTAGATATACTAGTTTTTCTGGCCACATGATTTTAGCATTCAGTGTTTGTTAAACAAGCTTTGTTTCCTTCCTGGGTTTCAACATTTTTAACTAGGTATTGTATTTTGACTTCATGATTTCGAAGGAGGAGGTTATTATTTCGTCGGGATCTTTGTTTTTGATTTTTTTTGTATGTTTACCGATTATTCGACGACGGCTGGACCGATTTAGAAATTTATTTTTTGTTTGACCAATTATATTTCACAGTTGGTAACCCATTGTAACCAGGTCAGGATCTGATGATGGGATCCTGAAATCGAGGGAACTCTTCAACTATTATAGGCACACCTATAGTGATTTGAGTATTTTTTACAGCAGCTCGACCATTTGCTTTGGGAAAGATGGAGTGAAGTCGGTTCTTTTTTGTTTAAAACTATTATATGTAGGTTATTTTAATTTCTTCGCACATTCTTAAGCATTGAAAAATCATAATGTAGATCATTATTTATTCAGTGTTACAATTTTTGAAATTGCGGCTGGGAACACTGACGTATGAAAGAGCGCGGCCATTTTTGCTCGACGTACATTGCTGCTTTTCGGTTCGCCCTAGAGTGTTGCTATATTTTTGTTTAGTGTACATTGCTACAGCGTTCGTTGGTTGGCCAGAATATAAATAGTAATTTTCTGCCTTTTGTATATCGCATTACACGCAACGCGACTAATTTTAAACGTTTCATAATGGCGCATAGCATACTGTAACCAGCCTACATAATTTAGTCGGTTTCTTTACTGTATTTCTCAAACCACAGTTGGACCTTATTACCGAGCTAAACAGTCGTTTATAGATAGAGAGCATAAGTCATTTATAATTATACTACTCTTTGGCATAAGTCATACGCTACGACAGTTGTTTAACATGTCAAACAGAAAGGAGATCGTCAATTTTTGTAAGGTGATATGAACCAGATTATTTTGGACCGTTTAGGAATGAATTTTATCTTTAAAAAGTTGTCATAATTTCTAGGTCAGGACGGTGGTAAAAAAATTGCAAAAATCTAATAGGAAAATTGAAAAATCATGCATTTAAAACTTTATTCTGACAAGAAAAATATTTGAATGCGTGCATGATTTATTATTATATTATGATTTATATTCTAATGTAAAAAAAGGACCGGTTTTTAAAGCAAAAGTACAAAAGCTGACTTAAAAACAAAACGGGAATCATCATGCAATAATAAAATACGCATTTTGACTCTATAGGCGTTTTTATACAATCGATTCTTAATTTAAACTTCCGTATTCGCAGGCTTAGATATTATCTTAAGGCGACGATATATGCAAACACGTCAAATCGAGGTGTTTTCGTGCAAGGTTTTTGAAGAAAACAAACCACGTTGGAGCATGTATGTTACATTTTCTGTAGGGGCATATAGTTGGGTTCGGTCTACCGATACGTGCTTGGTCTTGTATAACATAATTAGGTATATATATCACCGTTATGAAACTGTTTTGGAGAAAACTTGTCGCAAGTTTTATTTCGGTCAGAAATAATTCTATGTTGCGAAATTAAACATAATTACTTCTTATCACATTACTAATGTTCTACCGATAACTATAGTCGTATTAAGCGCTTAATAAAGGTTTTAGACGCAAAACCTTGTAGAGCCTGTAATAATCAGAACTATGCAATTGCTGCAATAAAACTTATAGGCGTTTATTCTATTGCAGCCAGAGACATGTTTTATGTGTCAAATTTGAGTAATATGATTAGTAATTTTGAGTGCGGAAATTCGTTCCACATAGCTTAGGTTATAGTACGCTTGCTTACTAAGTAGATATGTCCGAGTTCAAATCTAGGCTGATGTTAACTTTTTTGTTTATTTTTTTATCTCATTTCTCATTTATATTTTCAATCCTGATCCTAAGCGATTAGTAGTTAGTTTAATCTTTTTATTTTGACTTTTTTACCCAATATATTTAAACTACCAACTTATTAAAGAGACTAATTCATTATTCAATTTTTACAGTGGGTATGGGTACTTTTTACCATAGACGGCTTCGTCCATGTTTTTACCATAATTTATATTACAAGAGTGCGTTTGTTCGAGCAGTTTCCATCCGAGGCGACGTTGTCAGCTTACTCTCATTTGCTCATTTCGCTTCTTGCTTTGCGCTGTTGCAAGCTAGATCTATATTATGATATGAATGACGGATACATTGAATACAATCAAATGCGCTTGAAGTTGAAACACATTCGTGCATTTGTCAGTGATTTGTCCACATCATCGTGTTAGGTTGTATATCTCTCTCTTTACTATGGAATAAGAAAGAAACAATCGGCTCGGCTGTCCCGGCACTCTGCGATGTCTGTTCGCGCCATTAGGTTTATATGGTTTATTGCATGTTCGTTTTCGTACGATTTAAAAGATATGGTGAATTATTAATATTATTATTAGTACTACTTACCTACGTAGATATGGAATTAATTTAATCGTATAAGTATATATACCAATATAATTTCTCACAATCCCTAAAATGAAAAAAACAATAAGTAAGGTACGATGGGGTAAGACCGGACCATTTTTGAACTAGTTGGTCAGCTTTCAGGGCTGACTTTTATGCTTTACCTTTGTAAAAATTTCTCGAAATATTAATCCTTGTTTCAAATCAGTATGAAGTGTACCTAAGCTGTTTTTCCTGTATAAATTTTCAAAATCTACTCCTTCTACTTAAGATTGGACTATTGAATAAAATGTACTCTTAGTAAGTTTTTAGGTGCTAGTTTTCTTCCACTTATCGATTTTGCCAGCTTTGTAATGCAATAATAAATTTTGAAGTGCCCTTACTTAACGTTCTAGAGCTTATATGGTCTTGTTTAGATTAATATTATACGAGAATAAATCATACTCGAAAGGTTTTTTTATAATAAAACATTTTTTGTAAAAGTGGAGTATGTGTCAGTTTTCCGTCCATACTTATTGATATATTGATATTCAAGTTTTTGAAATAAAAGCTTATAATTAAAATATCAATTAAAGAATAAATAATTATTATCAATGGCAAATTTGACCTCAAAAAGTTTTTTCCATGTAGACGGAGAGCTGGCCACGTCAGATATGACACAATAGTCAGGTTTCATTGCTCTCATTATTGTGTCATATCTGACGTGGCCAGCTCTTAGTCCAATAAATTTATAGCAGTTTAATCAGGTGGACGGCAACCCGGACGGGAAACTAGCATAACCACCCTATGCACAGTTTCAAATAATAGATATAATTATAAACCGCCTTTATTATGTTAATGTTAACCTTTCAGCATTTTCTCAAACTTTTCAAAAAGTGTGAGTTAAAAATATTGAGAGTGGAAAGACAAGATGTTTCAAACCTTTGAAGCAAGATGTTTCAAAATTTAAAAATTTTAAAAAACGCTTTTGGCTATAATTATTTTTTTTCCCCAGCCTACTTGAAGAGATATAATACGTATCCATACTAATCTTATAGTGTGTCTGTCTGTTAACTCTTCACGCTTAAACCGCTCAACTGATTTAGATGAAATTTGGTATGTATATGTTTGGTATGTGTTTGGTTTGGTATGAAAACGGAATGGAAGTTTATACGGAATTGTTGCTCCCTGTTGACTTGAAATAGCATACGTGCTAGTTTTATATTTGCTCTTAGATTTTACTAACTAGTAACTTTTATTTTGCGTTTTATTATGTAATTCCATATGGCTCATGTTAATTTCGCGCAGACGAAGTCGCGGGTAAAAGCTAGTATTTTAATATTGTAATGGATTTTGATATGATAAAACTTTTGAAATAGATGGCAATTAACCAAAACTAACCCAAAAATGTACCCAAAAAACCGTGACGACCCTATACACGACACGATACAACTAATCCATACTAATATTATAAATGGGAAAGTGTATGTGTGTATTTGTTTGTTTGTCCGTCTTTCACGGCAAAACGGGGCGACGAATTGAAGTGATTTTTTAAATGGAGATAGTTGAAGGGTCGGAGAGTGACATAGGCTACTTTTTGTCTCTTTCTAACTCCCCACTTCCCTAAAATGGGGGGGTGGAAGTTTGTATGGTTTGTTACCCCGAATTTAACGCGAGCGAAGCCGCGGGCAAAAGCTATTATATGTTATTAACTTACTCGTGCTGACTTTTCGTGTTTTTAATTCTTTTGTGTAATTTCAATTTATAATTCTTATGTGAGACGACAAACGCTTTTATATTTGTCAATTTTTTTAGTAAAAAACACTTATGGTATATAAATGAAAATGGTTAAAACATGTTAAAAAATTAATCTTAAACTTTAGGTTGAATTAAGTTATTTGCTTTTTGGCTATGGTTTTCTGTAAGGTACTTCCCCAGTCGAGCTCTGAGCCAGGTCCAGATTTGAGCGTGATAACATTCGCTGAACTGTGCCTTACCACAGTTAGCGAGATAACATTCGGAGTGCCCATACCTCCCTTTTAGACATAACATACCCGTATCTAAACCTGTTCCTAGTAACCAACTAGGTACCAATTTAAAAAATGTTCACAGCAACAATTAATTGGATCCAGTCTTAAATGCCACGCAAAAACAAATCAAACCATTTTTTGTGACAAACAATTGAATTTATAGAACGAAACTTTTTTGTCTATAAAGATCACATGTATGCGCGACTTCGGCAGCAGATAGCATACATCCTCCATACTACCCTCTTGAACCTGATGTTTATTCAGTGTTGGGCGTAATTTATTAGATGGTACCTACTTTTGTAATGAATTAAATTGCTAATTAAATTACATGAAAATCAATTATATTAAGTAATTGAAATTGCTTGTAATTGAGATTACATGTCAGTAGTATTCCCGATTACATATAATTTGTAATTGCAATTACTTTTATCTTAACTACTTTTACTTGTAACTTCGATAATTTGAAATAATATACAAGTTCAATTTCTTTTTGGGTCAGTGGGGGCAGCTACCAGATCCCTCGCTGCAACGCGAAAATGGTCTTAGAAGACCTTCCCTCAATTTCAAATTAATCAATCTTCATTAATTTGAAATTGAGGGAAGGTCTTCTACGGATTTTGGAAAAAAACATACAGGATGCGAGATGAGGTCACATTTGGTAAACTTCTTTTTGATGCCAATCGATCCCATTCTTGTATGGGATCAAAAATAATTTGCGGCTAGAAAAGCCACAAATTGAGAAAAACTTTTCCCATACTTTTTGAAAATTGTTTTTTTTATTTTTCACATGCTGCTTTTTTATGCCAATCGATTCCATTTCTATCGTTTCTAATAGTTTCCTATTATTAGGTAATGTACTAAAAAGCCACAAATTAAATATTTTCCATACATTTACTATAAATAATAAATAAATATTATACGACAATCTTACATAAATCGACCTAGGCCCACAGTAAGCTCAATAAGGCTTGTGTTATGGGTACTAGACGACGATATATATAATAGATAAATATGGATAAATACTTAAATACAAAGAAAAGATCCATAACTCAGGAACAAATATCTGCGATCAACACACAAATAAATGCCCTGACCAGGATTCGAACCCGGGACCTCCTGCTTCGTAGGCAGGGTCACTACCGACAGGGCTAGGAGATCGTCAAATAAAGAATAAGTGATTTTTAGGGTTCCGTAGCCAAATGGCAAAAAACGGAACCCTTATGGATTCGTCACGTCTGTCTGTATGTCTGCCCGTCCGTATGTCACAGCCATTTTACTCGGAAACTATACGACGTATCTGAATAAAATTTACACATAAGGTGTCCCAAGTAACAAAAGCTTCTATAACTAAGGCCTTTTATCACCAATCAGTGATATAGTAGGCCTATAATGGTAACCATTGTGACTGCTTGTACTATAAAGGTTTTTAATAGAGCGTTTTGGTTCTATAAATTAAAGAGCAATTTAGTTCTATAAGTTAGCTCTTAGAACGCTTAAAGGACCATAAAAAAGAATCTTTAAAGTGTTGCACTGTAATAGATTTGCAAAAAGCAATTATAGTACTATTTAATACTATAGACACTTTACTGACACTTTTATGTACCTATTATGCACTAATAATGCGTCGAATTAGCTTTTATAGTACTAGTATTGTAGCAGTATCGCAAACACTATTACAGGATTAATCTGCACTATAAAAGGACTTTGCACGACCATTACATAACGTTTTAGCTTTTTAAATGCTCCCTCAACATCGCTATAGGGCTACCCAAATCCATTAAAATATGGCTGCCGTTTTCTGAAAGTGATAGCACATTAGCAGCACGACTGGAGCCCATGTGTACTATAGCAGCCACAGTCGGGACAAGTCCTAATTTTATTAATTAAAATTTAATTAAAACAGTAAAATTACGAAGGCGCATTGTCAAACTTGAAATTAGCATAATGATTTTGTCAATACAATTATTTTCGCAAGTGCAAGTACCGGCAGAATTACGGTTCACGAATGTTTTTTAGTATGTACCTTTATATGTCACTTTAAGGAACTAAAGGGACATGGCGAATGACTTACAAATATATTTGTTTAATTTCTTGTGAAATAACCTCACGACGACGACAGCACACAACACGAGGCTTTTGGTGATAAAAAAAATCACTGGAATCGTTTACGGCGCAAATTAGCACTATAAACATGTTTTGGTTACTTTAATAGTTCCTAATTGTGACATAAACATTGCAGGCATTTCAATTATAGAGCTGATTTATCACAGTGAGAGCCTTTATGTAATGTTTATAGAATAAATCAGTGATAAAACTAGGGCCTATTTGGGGTTAGGTAAAGGTTTACGACACCATTATAGTGCTAATCATGAACACTAATTAGCACGTTCTAAAATGTTCTCAGGACTTTTTTAGTGCCAAATTTTGCTACTTGGGGTATTCTGTATGCCGCTACTTAGTTATGTATTTAAATTAAAAAAAAAATATTTTAAGGGGGGGGCGCTCCATACATGTATCTAAATTTCAAAAAAATTGTGTTTACCAAATATCAATATGTGATACATCAATCGATAGGTCTTTAAAAATAATATTGAAGTTTTTTTGATCATTTTGTGATTAAGTAAATATTTTTTGATATAATCGCTTCGAAAGTCAGAAAAATTTTGTAGCCCCCCCTGTAACTTTTGAACCGTAAGTCCAAAAAATATGAAAAAATTTGAGGAGATGCGCCTTATTATATACTTGCTACAAAAATTGTTTTGAACATTATCGGTTTAGCCATTTTTGAGTTATTTCCAAAAAACTTCTTCCATAGGCATGAGATACGACCTTTTGCTATTAGTTTGGTTCTTATTCCATTGAAGGTACGGAACCCTCCTATGCGTGGTCCGACACGCACTTGGCCGGTTTTTTAAACTTTTCACTTAACCAACAGTCGTTTTTATTAAGCATACCTACCGGAAGAAACATTTAAGTAAAATGTGAATGTACCTGAAAAAAGCGGCATCGCCATTATATCAAAATGCAACTAGGTACAGGTACACAATAGTGTTGGAGGATGTGTGGTTTGTATTTGCAACTAAAGGATAATTTTCCAGATAGGTAATTGAATTATCCGATGTTCTCCCGATGCGGTCTTATCCCAACGCACTTTACCGTCCTCATTGAAAGCGATTTTGACCATCTCTAATTTCGTTATAGATACTAAAAACCTGGATTTTTCAGAGCAGAAGAGGACATAAAACAAATTAGTTACAAATAATATTATCTTCAGTTAAGTACATTTTATTTGAACTTTTATTTTGAAAGACTTGACACGTACTTGACACATAGAAATATAACCGCCATGATGAATGCTTATTTTGGATATTTAGAATAAAACATTATAATTGTGCGATTTTGATACTGTAGGTAATGGCGTGCGTTGGTCAAGTAGTTTTATATTATAGGTAACTTTAATTATTTCGTCATTGATTACCTACATACAATAGTAACTTTAATTAAGTAACTACACATAAAATGGAATCATTATCAAAGCGCCATCTTACTGTAAAAGACCGCGATTGCTTGACTATTTAAACATGTCAACATTGAATTGTCATAGTTCATCTCAAGTATACTAGATGGCAGAAGCGGAAGCTGCGATTATAAAAACGCAAAATGCAGTCGTCAACCGCGATACCCGTCACCTTAATATTACAATGTTATATCGTAACGAACCATCAAGCTCTATAAATGGAGTACGCTTCGCCTCATCTAACCAAACAAAAAAGTCTGCCAAAATCTGAGGGGGGCGAGGTAGCACACATATAAAATCTGTGCACACATATGCAAAACTATCTCTCATTTCTACGCACCTATACTAAAGAAAAACAACAACACTGATTTAAATTGTCACACTGATGCAAATAGTCCTAATAAAAAGCAAGTGCGTACACGATATACTACTATGGTTGTAGATGTAATCGAATCGAAATAATGGAGCCGGGCATATTGCTAGAGAATATCGATATCGATAAATTTTATCGAGATGTCGTAGATGGCGCCACTTTACTTTATACGTATAGAATCATCTCGTCAATTTACCGAAATGGAATATATCTACTATGACGTTGGTGAGCTTGGTTACCAACAACAACAATAGCCATCTTCAACCGTGGGAATGGCATAATAAATAATTAAGAAGATGAATTTGAAAAAAATCCCAAAGAAAATTCGTATTCCCAAACATCTCGTGTGAAGTAAGCCTGTCAAAAAATAATAACAATATTTTTTGTGGTTATTATATCGTTATGGTATCAGGTGAACTCTATCATATGACGGGGCCATGCTATTATTTTTATTATGATATGGGACTAAATGCTGGTGCATGAAGTTAGCAAATTACCATTAAAAAAAACATAGTATATGTTGTTTTGGTAAAAACGACAGAACTCTTCATGAAACCTTTCAGGACACACTATAGTGCAATTTACAATTATAGTGCATGCTAAAAAAACTCTTATATAAAAAGTAATATGTTAAAATTTGATATGCTCACTTCACGGACATACGATCAAAGAATCATTATGGAGTTTCGCGCATCTCCGCTGCGGAACCGATACCGCGGCACCGCTACAAAAATTCGCCGAGTTACCCGTGGAATTGAGCGCGAAACAATAGCTAATCCGACTGCTCTATGACCTAGGCGCATATATACCATCGCGCTATTTCTGCCACGCATGTTTCGCGATCGATCCGCTAGTCTACGGTCACATCTGTGCACTCTTTCAGCAAGGAGATGTGAACTCGGACTAGCGGACCGGACGCGAAACCACGCGCGGAAACGCTACGTATTATTCCGGCTTTATACAGCTACAACTCGGCGAAAACGTGTTGCGGGGCCTCTAAGGGATTCTGCCCTAGGGATGTGCAAACCTATTAGGAAACAAAAACACTGAGAACTGGTATTAAAAATACTTTAATATTTTAACACAAATTGGCAGATACTCGTACATATTTTGAATGATCGTTTCTTTTTAAACTGAATAAGTGTAACACTTTTTAGGGTTCCGTACTTCGAAAGAAAAAAACGGAACCCTTATAGGATCACTTTGTTCTCCGTCCGTCCATCCGTCCGTCCCTGCGTCCGTCCCTCCGTCCATCCGTCCGTCCGTCCGTCCGTCCCTCCGTCCGTCCCTCCGTCCGTCCGTCCTTCCGTCCATCTGTCAAGACCCTTTTTCTCAGGAACACGTGGAGGTATCAAGCTGAAATTTATATCAAATACTCAAGTCTACTGTGCCTTGGAGCTGTAAAAAAATCAAACATCTAAGCCAACGCAAACAAAAGATACAGTTGTTTATACCGCAAATTTTCGAAAACTCGCAAGGGAATCAAAACCTACAGGGTACTTCCCGTGAACTCAGAATCTTGAAATTTGGTACGAAGCAACGACTACACAGATACAGGAAAAGTTGCAAAAACCGTAAATTTTTACTCACATCATATAATAAAAATATTTTTAACAATATTAAAGTCACTACCCCTATATACCTACAGGTTTGTACGGAACCCTCGGTGCACGAGTCCAACTCGCACTTGGCCGGTTTTTTATTTATATTATGTTGACAAAACAAAGAATTTTAAAGATTAAAATGATGATAAACTGGTACGTAAAATATATGAATAAGTTTGAAAATTATTCGTTTAAGGAATAAATGTAATAGTTTTTTTTTTCATTTTCATACATATTTTTTAAACATGAGTAACTTAATTTTGATAACTATTTACTATTATTATAGTGCATAAAATATCCCCTTTAAATATGGGACGAATTTATAAATTATTTCGGTTGTTATTCTATGTAACGTCAATTTCAAATTATAAAACTGAATTGATTTGGAAACAGGTTTTATTATAAATGTTAAAACACACAGTTATCACTATAAAAGATGTAATGATAGATAGACACAATAAAATGATTATTGCCATTACGTTTATTCATAAGTACATACTGATAATATAAATAAATATATTTCTTTTAGGAAATAATTATGTTTCTTTAATTAAAATAGACAAGTAATAAATAATAATGCTATTTGATTTATCTAAAGGGTATTTATTGTTATAAAGTAAATATACTCTTATCATTTTAATTTACTTTTAATGACAATTGATTGTGAACAAACACTTATATATTTTTATATACATAGTTTATTTTTTAAATGCAACTCAAATAATTACAAAATGTACACAATATGGTCAAACAATCAGATTAAGGTACTTAGCTCTGTTCGTGTCGCTGGTAGCACAACAAGTGACTGCTCCTCAGTGAGCGGTCCGTTTTATACCTGGCTCCGGCAAGTGCCGCAGGTGGTCTGATCGACCCGTTTTATTCGCTTACCCACATTTATAAAATGATTAGTGATTGAGTCAAGTAAATACCTTAAAATGTTACAAATATTAGATGAAATAATCTTAAATCCAACACGGCCATACTGACAAGTACTTCGATCTCGAAGTACAAATCTATAACATTACTTTACATTCCCTTAAAAATGCTAATTTAATTTACTTATATTAGATCGCATTTTTTTTTATTCCGTAGCCGATTGTCCCCATCTAAACCCCTTCACCTGTTGCCCGTGAAGTTATGGGAAAAGAACAGACAATCGACCGACCAACAGTATCACATAATTTTTTTTTTTTTTTAGTAGCCGATTATTCTCATCTAAGCCCCTTCACCTGTCGCCCGTGAAGTTAAGGGCAAAGAACAGACAATCGACCTCGACAGTATTCTCTTTTTTTTTAGTAGCCGATTGTCCCCATCTAAGCCCCTTCACCTGTCGCCCGTGAAGTTAAGGGCAAAGAACAGACAATCGACCTCAACAGTATTCCTTTTTTTTTTTTGTAGCCGATTGTCCCCATCTAAGCCCCTTCACCTGTTGCCCGTGAAGTTAAGGGCAAAGAACAGACAATTGACCGCAACAGCTTTTTAGTTATTTTATTGACAGACCAGCATTATTACATTATCTTCTTAAATTTATTACACACATTTCCTTTTTATCATTAAATCTTTTTTTAATTACATATATATAGCTAAGCCATAGCTTGACATGAATGTTTTTTCTTTTTTTTTGTCATGCATATATACAAATCACATACATATATCTATATCCAACACGGCTAAGCTAGAAAGATTGAATTTTGCTAAAAATATAATTATTTCCGTACAGATTTCCTATCAGAAAAACGGAAAAGGAATCATGAATTCAAGGAATTACCAGATACCACAAAAAAAACTATTGAAGAAAGTTTTGAGTGCTGTGCCATAGAACCGACTGCCCAAAAAAAACTGTTATAGCTCGTGTATACAGAACACCTAGTTTTAGAAACCCTAGTTTATTTTGTGAAAAACTTGACATTATCCTTAAAAAATGCAATTCAAGTAATAAAAAGATCCGTGGAGATTTTAATATTTTACATTATGAAGAAAACTCCTATTTCGTTATAATTTGACTATTTTCTCTTAGGTTTTAAATTAAACTTAGAAATAAGACAGTCAAAAAGACTTTCTAGCAATACATGTATTGATAATTTTGCGCATAAATTGAAACGAGGTCGAGGCACATATGTATATAACTTTGGTATTTCGGATCACACCGTGCAAGTTTTCAAATATCCAGGAAATAAGATAAATAACATTAAGTCTTCACGTTGACAAGTGAACGTGAAGGTCAAAAAATATTTTAAAAGTATCTAAAGTGCTTGTCTTTCTCAAGCACTACACTACCGAAAGATCTGAATAGGCAAGATGCAATATTTTCATTTATGTTTTCATTTGAAAGGACTGCGCGTAGAATAGACCACGAGTGTATTAAAAAATGAAAAAACTATATATAGCCAAAAATTTCTGTTACAAACCAACAATTAAAATGTTCGCGCCTAAACGCATCCATAGTTCCTGTGACGTCACTCTGTGTGTCACTCGCCATATTTGTTCGCCCACAGAGTTAAACCCTTGTTTTTGTTTTTGACCCGGATGCTAGCCCTTTAAGTCGAAACCCATAGACAGTTGCCAACCCCATTAGTTTTCTTAACAGGTGTGACGTCCTCAGACGCTGATTGGTGGATTAAAATACGTTCCGTTTCACATTACTTCAAATCGTAATTATTTTTTTGAAATTAGTATAAACTAAAGTAAAAATGTTTCAATAGCGATTATTTTATGTTTCTTCAACACTTTGATCACAAAATAATGGTAAATATTATAGCTGCATCTTCCCTATAGTGAATACAATAGCTTTTTTGACATTCTCCAGTTTCTTATGCTTTGTTCTGAAGATGATTAAGTACCAAAAGGATTAACAATAAAGTAAATTGGATATCACGAAGTACAAAAGCTTGTAGTGAAAAACAGCAGCAACTCTTATGGCAATATAGATGTTCAATAAATGCAGCAAATAAGAGCCTCTCATTAAATTACACTGTTAGATATAAAAAAAGATAGTAAAGCTAGCCCAAAAAGCTCATAATGACTATAAAAATGCATCTGGAGAAAATAAATCAAGAGCGGCTTAGCAGATAATACTGGAGTTGAACAAAAAATCGGACAAAGTACTATAACCAATCCTAAATATGCAAATATCTTGAATACTCAGTACATATAGTATTTTATGAATATGTATATATATATATATATATATATATATATATATATATATATATATATATATTTGATTATGTATTATATGTGTATCTATTATACCTTAGGTTAAGTAGATATTATCTCTTCTTTTTTAGATATTTGTTTCCGTAAGTACACTAAGTACATAGTGCATGTTTGTCTATCTTATACTTTTCTCTCAATTGCTCAAAGGGTAACTGGAAGAGATTCCTTAAAGGGATAAGTTCGCGTTTATACTTTGTTTGTTTTTCTTTTATCATGTTTGTTTTGTTACTTTTTATGTACAATAAAGTGTTTACATACATACATACAAATAATGCATACAAGACTCGCCAAAGAATAATTATTTTAACTGTCAAATCACCAATAATACCAATCCATGTTTATAGCCCCATCTACAGCGAATAATATAAAACTGATTATTAAGTCATTAAGAAATACCAGGAGTGTGGGATTTGACAAAATTTGTAGAGTTGTAATAAAATATGTAAATTACAGAATGGCCACACACCTTAGCCACATCATTAATATGTGTATCAGTACGGGTATCTACCAGGATAAATTAAAAAATATATATTATCAAGCCCTTAGATAAAAAGGATGACAAAGAAAGTCATCAGAACTACCGACCCATATCACTTATACGAAGATTTTGGAGGATACTCCAAAATCTTTGAGAAGTTTATTCATCAGTCGCTGTATGGAAACACATGGAAACTTTTAATTTATTCTGTAAGGAACAGAAAGGGTTCAGGAAAAATATTAGCATTCATATGGGTATTTATAATTTCATAAATATGATAATGGGAAGTGTTAATAACAAAATACACTTATGTTGTCTTTGTACCGATATGACCTATGCATTTGATCATGTAGATCATAAAATACTGCTAAGTAAACTTAACCGATATGGTGTTAGAGGGAATGTACGAAATCTCATTAAATCATATCTAACTAATAGGATGCCATATACCGAAATTACTAGAAGCTGTGCTAAAACAAAAACAGACAAGGTGTTTGCATCAGATCAAATATCCGTAAGGTATGGTGTACCACAGGGGAATGTAAATGACCTGCCCAAAGCCATACACCATCCTATGATCTTATTTGCTGATGACAGCACCTATATTTAATTATTAAATGTATTAATCAGAATAATTATGAAAATGACATTAATAATCTACTGAATAACAAAATATTGTGGTTTAGTAAAAACAATCTAGGAATTATTTTGACCAAGACCAATATAATGCATGAATATATAAATATATGCAAGTACTCGCAGATATAAGAAAATTTCGTACGCCTACCGGCAAAACAATAGTGGTTCGCAGCATACTTTAATAACCAAAGCAATGTACGTATGTTAAACTCGTAATCAATTCTTTAAGTGGAATTCTAGAAAGCGCTGACACAGATGAGACAGTAATAAATGAGATGTATTTTTTTTTATAGACCTAACTCACTAAAAATCTATTAATACATAAATTAAGAGTTTTGATTGTTAAATCTTATCTCAGAATGCAATTTTTTTATTATTATGTAATTAAATGGAGTTGTATATCTGCTTGTAAGTCAATATTGGAATTATCTTAAATGTCTCATATTCCTTAGTAAGTGTAGTGAATTTTTGGACACTTTAGTGTCTGCTGAACCTTTCATAAAGAGCTCGGCCAGTCTGACCAACCTTGGCGACCATGACAACGCCGTTCTATCCAAGTTCTTTGCGTCTCGATGTTGCACTATGGCTCTGCTCCGTTGTCGATAGTGGCAGGGTCGGACGTTGGCAGCGCGACGTTGATCTCCTGCCGACGGTTCCAAGTAAGTGCACCTTGGATGGCAGTCACCAGACTGTTCAGCGGATTTCAATCCATGTTTCTGAAATTATAATTTATTCAGTGTAAAAAAAACGTGTAGTTAAAACGTATCCCACTTCTGAACTTAATTTTGATATGTGTATATAGCTATTTACTATTATTATAGTGCATAAAATATCCCCTTTAAATATGGGACGAATTTATAAATTATTTCGGTTGTTATTCTATGTAACGTCAATTTCAAATTATAAAACTGAATTGATTTGGAAACAGGTTTTATTATAATTGTTAAAACACACAGTTATCACTATAAAAGATGTAATGATAGATAGACACAATAAAATGATTATTGCCATTACGTTTATTCATAAGTACATACTGATAATATAAATAAATATATTTCTTTTAGGAAATAATTATGTTTCTTTAATTAAAATAGACAAGTAATAAATAATAATGCTATTTGATTTATCTAAAGGGTATTTATTGTTATAAAGCAAATATACTCTTATCATTTTAATTTACTTTTAATGACAATTGATTGTGAACAAACACTTATATATTTTTATATACATAGTTTATTTTTTAAATGCAGCTCAAATAATTACAAAATGTACACAATATGGTCAAACAATCAGATTAAGGTACTTAGCTCTGTTCGTGTCGCTGGTAGCACAACAAGTGACTGCTCCTCAGTGAGCGGTCCGTTTTATACCTGGCTCCGGCAAGTGCCGCAGGTGGTCTGATCGACCCGTTTTATTCGCTTACCCACATTTATAAAATGATTAGTGATTGAGTCAAGTAAATACCTTAAAATGTTACAAATATTAGATGAAATAATCTTAAATCCAACAAGTACGTTTACCTAGAGTAATTATAAGAAAAATTTCTCAAGTTTAGGTGCTATTTTTGGGTATGCATTAAAATATTTAATTTAATAAAAATGTAAAAATGTAAAGTAAAAATTTAAAGTTTGACTTTATGCCTTAATCAGATATTATAAAACGTATAAGAGGACGTAACAAATAATATTAAAAAATAAAGCGAAAAGTTTGCACTAATCAACGTCCTCACTAAACAACCTATGCAACAATTGAGTTTACGGGTATCAAATAGTAATAAATATGTACCAATATTATATTTTTGCAATAACAAGCCTTTAAAACTATCTTATCAAATGCAATTCATGTGCGTTATTTTATTATAAGCGATTTCCGTTTTCAAATCCGTTACCGGACTCTTTGTTAAAGGACCCCGTACCATAAGTATGGAAAATGTGGTTTCAGTTAAATATTCTGAGATTTTGATATAATATAGATTTTAACGTCCTGAACAAAAGTCTCTATGGGGGCTACCACTGTTGCCGAGTCCCTTTCAGAGTTACGACTGATTTTGTATCAGATAGTAAATCATTAATTAGATGCAATTACCAACTACATATTTAAACAATTGACATTAGATTGAACCTATATTGCGATTTCGCGATAAACTGGCCATTTGACGAAAGATAAAGTGACTGCAATGTCAACTTCAAACGTGCGTCATGTGCACTTCGTAGATTATTAATAAATAACATAATATTTATTGATAATAATGTGAATATATACCGAATAAGATTATTTATGTAAGGTTTAGATGTAAGATTTACAAATAGGTAAGAGTAAAGTAGAATGGCGTTACTATTAGTTAGAGGACATTGCTTTGTCTGCAATAATGCCTATGTTCCTCGTGCTTTGCGGCGGATACCGGAAAATAACGAAGAAAAAATTCAGATGGCGATTTCATACAGAGAAAGTATGAACAATATCCCGGCTGAATTTATCAATGAGTCCCGTGTATGTATTAACTGTGACCGATTGCTAAATACAGAGTTGGAGGAGCTGCGTCGCGATGATTGTATTGCTTTAAACGTACTGAGGCAAAGGTCGAGCAATACTTGCATGATTTGCAACTCACGAGAAAACCATCCCCGGTTGAACCTCAATGCAAGAACAAACGTCTTCATTGAATTAAACATTTATGTACCCGCATCAGCTCGATGTTGTGTTGGACACTTGGACATTTCCGGGCTACTACTTTTAGAATTGAAGCCCACGTTACTATTTGTTAAACGACGTTATCGACTTGCGGGCCATGAATTGAGTTCATTCCTACACATGTTACGTAAGCAAAAAAAAGTGATGATTTTGACGTAGACAACATCTCAGAAGAAGATTTCAGTATAATATCTCCCGTAACAAAACAGCAATTTCAAGACATGTTGCAGTATTGTGTGCCGATTAACGACGACGGGCCTAACCGCAATGTCACAGAAAAAAAATTATTGATGTTCTTGGTGAAAATGTGTCAAGGACTCTCTGATGATTTCCTAAAAGTTCTTTTCAAATACAATTCCAGAGCCAACGTGAGTCGCGACATTAAAATAGTCAGGCAATCATTATTGATAAGATTTGTGCCCCAGTCTATTGGGTATAATGCCATTACTCGAGATGACTTCATTAATGCCCACGTGACACCATTCGCTAATGAACTATACAATCCTAATACTGACAATCGACAAGCAATAGTTATTGTTGATGCATCCTATACTTATACAGGAAAACCTAGCAACTTCAAATCTCTCAGAAAATCTTTTTCTTTTCATAAAAAACGACATTTAGTAAAACCCTGCCTAATAGTAGCCCCTGATGGATACATTTTAGATATACACGGACCCTATTTTTCAGACTCCAGAAATAATGACGCGAGCATACTTGAAGTCGAGTTTGAATCGAACGATGATATGAGCCAATGGTTTCGAGATGGCGATGTGTTTTTAATGGATCGAGGATATCGAGATGTTGTGCCATATCTCCAAAATAAAGGCATGCACTGTAAAATGCCCGAAGTCCTTGCACGTGGACAGCAACAACTTTCAACAGAAGCAGCAAACAAATCGCGAATAATTACGAAGACAAGATGGATAGTTGAAGCCCGCAATGGCCATTTGAAGTCAATTTTTAAGTTTTTTGATGGTTTGATCCCAATGGCACACCTTAATCATCTAAACGACTTTCTGAAAATAGCTGGTGCTATAATTAACAGATATCATGTCAATATCTATATGGAGGATGCAACTGTTCGATTAGCCAGAGAGTTACTGAATAGGATTCATGATATTAATGTAATGCAAGCACGGGTGGAAGCTGACGTTAATCTTACTAGACGTAATGCTAATTGGAACCTTCTTAATGAAAATCATTTTCCGCAGTTTCCTAGGCTTGACATGGCGTATTTGAAGCGACTGACTATTGGTATTTACCAAATTAATTTAAGCCCTGCTTACATACAGGATAAAATGGATATGGATAATAACGATGTATTTGAGTTTGATGAACTAAATGAACACGGCCTGATACGTATGAGAATACGCTCGCGTTTTCGAAATGCAGTTAAACATCAATTATGGATAGCGTTCCAAAACGAAATTCCGGAGGAAGAGCCTATCTTGGCCTATTACTGTAAATGTAAAACCGGTGCCAGGACTATTGGTTGTTGTGCTCATGTTGCCAGTGTGGTATGGTACCTTGGTTATGCACGTCATCAAGAAAACGTGAAATACCCAAGTACTGCATTATTAAACCACATACTTGATTGTGCGAACAGAAATCCTTGATAAACCTCTCTATCAAAGTATGTAAATATATGTAGATAAGATTGAACGAGTAACACTATTTTCTTTCATTTTATCCGTTAGGTAGTTTGTTTTGTCTGGTACAATCTACTGTAAAAATATGGGTGCATTAAAATGCACAAAAAAATGTTCCAATGATTTGTATGTCGTTGTAATAAGAACTTCTCAAAACATTTATCAAACGATTTATTTTTCACTAGAAAAAGACGCTGGAAGTGTCATATTACATTACTGATATTACTGTCACTGTGACAAGGTGCGAATTAGTAGTTAGTACTAGTCTATTTCCTTGAGGGTACAAAATAAGTCGTAACTCTGAAAGGGACTCGGCAACAGTGGTAGCCCCCATAGAGACTTTTGTTCAGGACGATAAAATCTACATTATATCAAAATCTCAGAATATTTAACTGAAACCACATTTTCCATACTTATGGTACGGGGTCCTTTATCGTCAATATTAATTTTGTTTTTCATAATGTCTTATGAACATATGTGACGCTCGGCGGGTAAAAGTATCTTATAGCGATTGGCGCTTACGTTGCGAAGCATCGCATTAGTATGGAGCGTCGTTAGCAATAGTGCAAGCGCCAACCGCCATAAGGTACCTTTAACCACGGAACGTCACATACTACTTTAAACAGTTGCTAGGTAAATATTCTCCGACAAATGGGCGAAGCGCTAATGACAAAAAAGGGACATATAAAATTCTGGATACCTCCTTCATATCCTACTAGAACTAGACCTTAATCATTACTTGATATATTTTGGATTGATGTATTGATTAAATTAAATATAGCAATATATCGATATTAAGACAGCACAGCACTAGATATGACGGGAATATTATGTCTATGCAAACTTCAAAACACTAGACCAATAGGTAGGTAATCGACTTTACAGATATTAATACATGGTCCATAATCGTATGAACTCATCATAAAGTCAATACAAATGGAGCCAAGTATCATATTTGCTTGCAATTTCAAACAAATTACAGAAGGGAGTCGTCCTTGCGTCCTGAAATATGGTAAGTGTCAAACGTCAAAATGGTCAAACCAAGTATCTCTATAGAGTTGAAACACGCGTTTGCGCAACAACCTTCTCTGTCATACCCATTGAAAGTTTAATAAGACCATCCCGTTCAATCTCGGTATTATTATTGGCATGACAGCTCTATGGCTATTATGTCTAGGTCAAAATGGTTTCGGAATAAAAATCGATTGTGTTTAAATCTATTCTGTAAACGGTTCTTGATTTCCAATTTTGATTAAAACGTTTATTATAAACATAATGATTATTAAAGCAAAATTACACTTACTGGTGAAATGTTATACCATCTTTTTGTAAACTAGACGTAGTTGAACATCTTTTACATCTAAAAACAGCACATAATGGCATTTTCACTGAGCTTGTCATCAACTGACAACGATGGTAGAAATGCGTGACATCGATTATTGAAATAGTTTTTTAGATGTACTAGATTTTCCTGCCAATACTTTTGGCAGAGGGGAAATGATACCTAAGGCCTCTCCTGGTTTAGAACTCTCTGTAACGAACAATATCAAAACGCAGATTATGAGACGGTAGACATTGACAGTGTCAAAACAAAAACACAAACCCGTTTCAGTCCAGTTGAAGTTAAACTTTATGTCAATGCTATAAAGACGTTATATATTTTTATCTACACTCATACTGTAAGTACTCTACAATGCGTTCAAAAACCGTAGACAATGACAAGCATTACAACAAACGATTTAACTATGATAAGTTTCTTATCTGCTGCAGTAACGTAATTTTAACTATGCATGCTCAAATATTGTTAAGCAATGAGTTTCAAATTTGGAACATCGAATTTGATAACATAATGTTACCGCCATGGCCAACTCGATTGGTCCCGCGCGAGCGCCGGCACAATCGAGTAGGCCATGACGGTACAATGGCGGTCATTCTATGGTTTCCGAACAATTAATTTAATATATATAATATGAGTCTAGATAAAGCAATGTATGCAACTGTACGTAATTAGGCCTTAAAACACTCGTGTGATCTTATTATGAAATTCGCCTGCGGCTCATTTCATAAAACCACACTCATGTTTTAAGGACCCTTATTACGTAACAGTTACATAAACTACTATTTTATTATTATTAATTAGGCATACGACAGACAACATTCCATACATTAATAGAAAAATTACATGTAAAGCTTTGATAAATATAAAGGGATTTAATCAAAGATGTAAAGTAGGTTTTTTATAACAATGCCATCCAAAATAGGCATGCACAGCACAGTTAAATAGTTATACATACGAGCAAAAACTATCCTAAAACTAAAACTACGAGTATATCTACTTACTAAATTAACTATAGATAAGTGTTTTAAGCTAGGGCTACGCTGTGTTATCAAAAAATATTTAGGTGTGATGGCCAAGAGCATACACGACCTGCCTCTTGAATACCTCAAGCCGTGAGTCAAAAATGTCGATTTTGATACCTCATTGTACTGACGACACATTCTAACGATCGGATTGTAGAAAGATGTGTTATTTCTGTAGACTTGAATGTGACAAACAATAGGCGTGCGTATTGACAATCGTTTATTGCAAGACTGGCGCGTACCCTCATATTCTAACATAACTAGGTACCTATATCTATAATATACACCTGAAGGGAAAAAGTGTTAGGAGCTCGGGTTCTGAATCGAGGAGTATTAAATGTGACTAGGAATAATTAACTAGGGGAGTCAATTTTGTGATGAAGAAGTTTGTGAAGAAACAGAAAATCCAGAATGAGACGGCGTGACTGAAGGGATGTAATGCCAAGAGTATGTAGTCGCTGTTCATAACTATGGCGCATGAGATCACGTTTGTACCTGTAAGATGTATGCTTAAGCCATTTTCTTTGTTCCCGTTCTATGTTGTTAGAGTGTACAGAGTAATAAGGCGACCAGACCACGCACCCATACTCGAGTCTACTACGAACTAGACTCTGAAATAGGCATAGTGTAGTGCTAGGTTTTTTGAAGTCTCTGGTAACACGAAGGATGAAACCAAGCATTTGGTTAGCTTTTTTTAGTGATGTGACCAAATGACAAGATCCTTTGCAACGCTTTAGTTTCTGGCCAGCCAGTGCATAGTCATAGTAAAGGAGATCGTCAATTCTGGGCCAACTGATATAAACCGTATACAGTTTGTACTGCAATGTAAAATAAATACTCATTTTATTACTAAAGTAAACAAAATATTGCAAAAAAATGAAACGGGAATTAGAAATACTAAATAAATAAACATTATGTTGATTTTTCCGCGATTAAAATACAGCAAGACAAGTCGTTAACGTCCTTACGGCATTGACATAAAGTTTAACTTCACCCTGGCCTGAAACGGGATTGTTTTTTGGTTTGACACTGTCAATGTATACCGTTACATTATCTGCGTTTTGATACTGTTCAGTAAGTTAGAACATTGTAATATTAAAATAGTATCTAAGCCTACGAATACGGAAGTTTAAATTAGAAATCGACTGTATTAGAACTCCTAAAGATTGAAAATGCGTATTTTTGCATTTTTGATCGGAGTTTGAATATTAAAAGTGGGTTTCATAATGGCATAATATCATGCTCCTTTGATAACGAAACGCATCTTTTTTTCAATTTTGTAATGTCAGATACTTGCTATCGCACTTAACAGTGGTAAACCTTATCCCTTCACAATAGGTGTTAGGAATGTTCAGTTAATAGTATCAATGATGGTTTGACAGCCGTCTTTGTTTACCGAAATAAATACGATCAAAATATGACTTTTTATTATTTCATCATGATTCCCGTTTTGTTTTCAAATCCGCTTTTGTACATTATCTTTAAAAAATTGGTACTTTTTTACATTAATATAATTATAAATCATAGGCAAGCACGCTTTCAAATATTGTCCTTGTCAGATTCAAGTTTTAAATACATGATTTTTCAGTTTTCCCATTAGATTTCGCAATATTTTTACCACCATCCTGATCTAGAAATTATGAAGATTCTTTAAAGGTTTGAACCATTCCTAAACGGTCCTAAATAATCTGGGCCAGATCACCTAACAAAAAGTGACGATCTCCTTTTCTGTTTTTTGTTAGAAAAGGATATTACAAAACATTTACTGACATTTATAAACATTCGATTAACATTATACCAGTCAGAAATATTTTTTTATTATTATTATTTACTGAGCAGGCAGGCAGTTATGACAACTGATATTGCCTGTATCCAGTGGTCATTACGATAGTTATCTTTAACGAGTAGATATATGCTTGTCTAATTTATTTTTAAACTGGTTCACGTTTTGTGCCGTAATCACGTCTTTTGGGAGTTTTTTCCAAGCCCTCACTACTCGGTTGCTCAGAAAATGTTTGTATGGGTCACTGTAGGACCTATCTTTTTCTAGCTTTAAGTGATAACCTCTCAGACGGGTGTTGTTGTTGCGCATGAACATCTCTTGAAAAACCTTGACGTCATAGTGTCCAGATAATATTTTGTACGTCTCTATTAAGTCTCCACGTTCTCTGCGGTGCTTTAGAGTAGTGTGCTTTAGTTCCTTCAGTCTCTCTTCATATGGCTTGCTTTTAAGTTGCCTTCGCAGTTTCGTGAAACTTCGTTGGACCTTCTCCATCATCTCAATTTCCTTGGCAAAGTAAGGACTCCAGGCTTGAATAGTAATAGAATCTAATAATAAATAATAGAAAATAGTATTTAATTTTTTTGAAGCTGAGTGCAATCATCATTATTGTTTATTCTCATGTACACTTTCAAGTCGTCCGCATAAAGAGGAAGATGAGTGACGTTCATAGTAAACATAATTTTTAAGAAAAAAAAACCGACTTCAATGGGGGTAGCCGGTGAAGGATTATTGTAGATAGATGGTGCACTTAGATTCCATACAATGAAATAACTTGCTTAAAAAACGCAGCGGAGAGGACCAATCGCCAAACGTGAACTATGCGTCGTTGAAGAGTTCCGTTCTGATTATCATCAACAGTTCCACTTCATCAAATGTCACTCTTTTGAATGAAAATGCTTGATTTGTTGATAAAAATACAAAAGTCACTTTATGTATGCCTTTAAGATTTGAGGAATTCCCTCGATTCCTCGTGGAACTCATCATCAGAACTTGAGCTTGACGAAAATTGGTCCTGACAATCTAACTTGCTTAACAAACATAGCGAAGAGGAAGAATCGCCAAACATGAACTATGCGTCGTTGAAGAGTTCCGTTCTGTTCATCATCAGCAGTTCCACTTCATCAAATGTCACTCTTTTGAATGAAAATGCTTGATTTGTTGATGAAAATACAAAAGTCACTATGTGTAAGCCCTTAAGATTTGAGGAGTTCCCTCGATTCTTCATGGATCCCATCATCAGAACTTGAGCTGGACGAACATTTGTTCTGACAATTAAACTTGCTAAACAAACACAGCGAAGAGGACGAATCGCCAAACGTGAACTATGCGTCGTTGAAGAGTTCCGTTCTGATCATCATCAGCAGTTCTACTTCATCCAATGTCACTGTTTTGAATGAAAATGATGGTTTTGTTGATAAAAATCACTATATGTATGCCTTTAAGATTTGAGGAGTTCCCTCGATTCCTCATGGATCCCATCATCAGAACTGCGTTTTGACAAAAACGGGAACAATCTGTATATATATACTTACAATCAAAAAAAGAATTTTCAAAATCGGTTCAGACATGACGGAGTTATGGAGTAACAAACATAAAAAAAAAAAAAAAAAAAAAAAAAAAAAAAAAAAAAAAAAAAAAAAAAAAAAAAAAAAAAAAAAAAAAACATACACGCCGAATTGAGAACCTCCTCTTTTCAAATCTTGAAGTCGGTTAAAAATTGAAATGTGGTCCTGCACCTACACACTTGTAAAATACTACACACCGTTTATAATGTATGTGCATCATGGGCAAAAGAGATAAACCTATATAGTTAACACGGGTATGCAAGGGAGACCCCTATATTTTGCGCATTGCACAAAGTGTGACTGAGACTCCGCCACACGACTAATTCAATATAGGTGCCGGAACCTATATTTGATGGCACAGAATCGAGCGCCTGGTACCACATCTCCCTTTTTGTATAAATCAATGACTGCAACCAAATTTTGTTACATACCACAGGCCAGGTTGCTGCATAAATAGATATCAAGAAGCTACTTTGCAGTTTAGGCGATTATCACACTGGCGCCGCAACCGGATGGAGGAACGGAACAGCGCTATACAAACACAGAGCGGTATCTGGCTCAGGCATCGGAGCCGCATGCGGAAACCGCAGTATTGTGAAAGCCGCCTTAACCGCCTTATTTTGGCCACGTATATGACGCTTACGCCACGAAGTAGTGGGGAAAAAAGCGAGAATTAAATCAGGCCGCTTATTGTTCAATTGCCTGGATTTTGCTACAAACTAGTTGGACACCAGTTTCTAAGCGCCATGCTAACATACCAAAGTTTCACTTGCATCGTGGTTTTATAAAACCTCACAATGTATTTTTATTTTTAGTGTCTGCTTCAATACTACCACAGAATATTATCTTTATATTACCACTTTTTAGTACTGACGGCATTTTTTACGGAGTAGATCTTTGTAGCTTCATTTTTCACAGCGTAATTTAGTAATCAAGGATGAGGATCTAAATTAAATTGGGTCATTCATTTAAGCACTTAAGTGAGAAGCTCATTATCAAACAGACAATGCCAAACCAGTTTGCACATTTTGACGTTTGTTCAAGATTTTAAAATTGTATTTTTGTCTTTCGTACCGTACTCCGAAATTGAGTTATTGTTTATCTACGAAACGAATGGAAAGTGATTTAAATCCGCCCTAGATACAACCTAAATTAAAAGACTTAAAAGAAAGGACGAAATAATCCGCCGATTAAAAATTCTACGCTCAATACACCTACGCGGAGACCTTGCGTAGGACAGTCAGCAGTAGCTAAGCATTTGAGGTGTTCAAAATGAGCTTGACATGACTTTATTGTTAAGAGAATAAGGGCGTGTGAAAGTCATTTTAAACACCTCACCCGCTTAGCTACTTCTGCTGCTGACTGTAGAAGATATTTTATACTATCTACATCTACATGTGACCCATTTTCATTCTAGATACTTAAGTTAACAAATAATATATAATACAGGGCAATATTCAACAGTGACGAAAGAGATGTGTCTTAAATATTCAGCGCTAATCACGACATGTTATCGTCACACCTCTACGAAGCATTTTCGCTACATATTAACCATGATATTGCAGGCAACCCCATGTTGTGCTACGGCAATAAAACTTCTCGTTCCGCATAGACACGACATTCTTTATTTTATTTATTTATCTATTTATTTAAACTTTATTGCACAATAAAAATAAGTACAAATGGCGGACTTACCTAATGCCTCGAGGCATTCTCTACCAGTCAACACACATACATATATATATATATATATATATATATGTGTGTGTGTGTAGATTTAATAGTATGTGTATATATTGGTATTTGTGTAGTTTATGTAGTAGTATGTATTGAAGTATATTTAAATACAAATTAGTTTTAGGATAAATCAGCAAGTTTTCTCATACAGCACCAACTTAAACAAATTTCTGTTTGGCCCTATGGTAATATATATATATATATATATATAATGCATATGCGCAAAGGGGAAAAACTTATTCACGCTGGTTATGATCCAGCAGGTGCCTGTGAAGCAAGCGTTTGAAGACGAACTTGCTTGGGGCTTGTCTTATTGTGGGGAGAAGTGCATTCCAGAGACGAATAGCCTGGACCGTAAAATAAGAAGAGAGATAACCGCTATGGGAAGGATGTACTATTAGCTTAAGAGACCGGGAGGAGCGAAGTTCACACCCCGGATGGGGGTTAACAAAACTAAATTTGGACTTAAGGTAGTCTGGAGCAGAGGGATCAAAGAAAATAGAGAAGAGAGTACAGAGAATTCTAAGAGTCCCGCGTTGACGTACAGGCAGCCATTGGTGTTGGTGACGATAATATGAGACGTGAAGGAATTTACGCGAGCCGAAAATAAAGCGTATGCCATTATTTTATATCAGGTGTTCCAGAAAGTATAAGCAAGAGTTCTACATACAATTAAACAAAACAATATTATTCGTCATACTTATTTTTATAATGAATTGTATATTTAACTTATTATCTAAACAATTATTGTACCATTTCTTCCAAAATAATTAATTGTAAGCCAATGACCAAACCTTAGACCTGACACTCGACATAAGCTTCAGCACAGACTTGTTCCCAACGACTTTGGAGGCTTTTAACCAGTTTCTTTTAAAAGCCTCAATGGAATCCGCGGCCCTAGTATTTTTCCGAAGATATTCCTTGGTTAGTGCCCAAAAAGTCTCAATAGGCCTGGCTTCTGGGTAGTTCGGAGGATTCTTGTCCTTGGGCACGTAGTCGACTTTGTTATCTTTATACCAGGCTAACGTGGCCTTCGAATAGTGCACGGATGCCAAATCCGGCCAAAATAAGACAGGTCCATCATGCTCACGGATCATAGGCAGTAGGCGACGATTTAACCACTCGGTGATGTAGGTATCGGACTTCATTGTTTGCGTAGTGACAAATGGCTTAGATAATTTGTCACACTCACAAATAGCTTGCCAAACCATTGCTTTTTTACTGAATTTTTCATTGAAGATGGATTTGTTCGCGTCACTGATATCCTGGCCCTCTCGTACGGTATAAAATTGATCACCCGGGAGCATTTTGTAATCAAATTTTATGTATGTCTCATCGTCCATTATAATGCATGCTGATTTTCGGCACAAGAGAGTATCATAAAGCTCTTGGTTTCACACAAGCGGCCTGTTTTTCTATTCGTTTCGGTTTTTTCTGTTTCTTGTATGTTTTAAGACCAATCCTTGCTTTGGCTCGATGAACATTGCTTGCCGATGTGCGTAGTTTTTTGGCCACATCCCTAACAGATAAGTCGGGTTTTCTAATAAACGTTTGAGCGATTTTCCGGTCCAAATTTCGGTCTGAAGGTCCCGGTTTTCGGCCGCTTTTCGGTGCATCGCAAAAGGAATATTCTTCGCCGTACTTTCGTATCGCTGTACGGACGGCTCCAATACTGATTCCTACCGTTTTCGCCAACTGTTTCAACGTTATGTTAGGGATTGTACACCATTTGTGCACGATTATTTTACGTTTTTCGGGAGAAATACGTCGCATTTTGAGTATTTTACAGAAATGCACTTCAAATAATAACCGTATTTGTTGGTAACCATTGAAACAGAAAACCTGCATTCAACTTTTTTCTTATCATCATTAGAAAAAAAATGGCAGCCCTCCAAATATGTGCTTATACTTTCTGGAACACCCATACGATCTAGCCTGTTCAGGGAAGCCTGGAAAATGTTGGTAGTGCACACACCAGCATAGTCTATAATAGGAAATATTAATTATTTTTAAGAAACTTTTTATTTTGACGCTTTAAGAAGTTAACCATTGAGAATCAGAATAGCCATTTATTATTGTTTTTACATTTGAAAATATTGTTTACATTTAAAAAAAAAAGATTTATTCATTAACTTAAAACATTTACAGAAATTCAGGTTGGCGTCTCTTTTTAAGTATACAAGATACCTGTATCAAGAGACACCGGTATCTTGACACAGGTATCTTATTGGTTTGCTAATGCTAATAACAAAATTGGTTAGAATAAACAAAAACTTATTTTAAATCAAAATTTAAGTTAAAACTAACATTACAGTATCAATATTACAAAAGTTATACAAAAAGAAAAATAACTAAATATCTGTCGGAGGTGAGTCTGGGTTTGACATTGTGAAGAAGAAACTAGAGATTACTTTGATAAATAAATCAGATATTTATTGATAACTTTTACAACGGTCAGATTCACATTTAGAAAATAACAATTTTACACTGATTGAATTCGGATATTTAAAGTACAAGTGCGTCAGGCCAAAGCCACAGCGTCAATGAGCCCCGGTACACCTGCATACCGGCATTTTATAACCTTGAACAAACAACTTGAATAAACAAGCCTGGTGGAGGGGCGGTGGGGATGAGGCGATGTTGGCGTGATTCTCGACCTGGCGCACCTGCTTACAACGGTACGCTGGCGTTGCGCCGTCATATCTATGAACCACTTGTGTGGGTGCGTGTGTGTGTGTGTGTGTGTGCGCGCGCGCGTGTGTGTGTGTGTGTGTGTGTGTGTGTGTGTGTGTGTGTGTGTGTGTGTGTGTGTGTGTGTGTGTGTGTGTGTGTGTGCGTGTGTGTCGGTCTGTCTGTCTCTGTGTGTGAGTGCGTAATTGTAAGAGTACTTTGTTGAGTGTACTTTATTGTTACTAATAAATCTTCTAATTCCGTGTACTTTTTTGTTTTGAGCCAATTTGATAAGATATTTTTACATTCATTATAGGTAGAGGATTTTTAGATATTCATAAGTTTAATTCTATTTTACATATACTTTTTTATTTTTTATTAATGGCCTCTCCTTCAGGAAGAAGGAGGGGTGGTAATAAGACTCCATGGGTTAGCAGCCCTGCTAGGAGAATACATATTAAACAATTTACATAATTACAATATTTTATGGTTATTGTTGAGTACTTCAATTATTATTTTTTTTCTCATAATTTTCATCTGGTTTACAATTATTCTTATTAATAATATTTATTTATGCATATTTGATAAAACAAAGTCGTTCCAGGCCACGCGTCTCCACAGCGGCAAGCGCGCGCACAGCTCGTCCTCCCAGCGCGCGCGCGGATGGCCGGGGCCGCGGTCTCCGTCTCGCGGTCTCCACTCGGTCGTCCGTAGCGTCCATCTATTGTCGTTGAGACGCATTATGTGTCCAGCCCATTGCCATTTATTTTTACTGATAGCTTGGATAATGTCAATAATGCCGGTTTTTTTGCGTATTTCAGTGCATCTGATCTTATCCCTTAATTTCAAGTCAATGCTCCTCTCCATACTTCGTTCGCAAGTACGAAGTTTTGTTTTCAGTGCCTCGGTAAGTGCCCATGTCTGTTAACCGTGTGTAAGTGTCGGTATTTATGACCATGTTGAAGATCTTGCTCTTTAAGGATATACTGAAGTTTGCTTTAAATATGTGTTTCAGGCTCCAATATCTTTTCCAGCCGAGGGTTACTCTTCTTTCAACTTCTTTTGTCATTTTATCTTTAAATGAGAAGAGTTGTCCGAGGTAACTTATATTCTTCGACTTTTTCCAGTTCTTTACCATTTATTGTGACTGAGGCTACGAGTTTGTTCGCCATTACTTTTGTTTAATAGTAAGTCCGGTTTCCTTCAGGTGGTTCTGGAAGGTTTGTAGCATCGATTGCAACTCCGAGAGCTCGTTTCCATTAGAAAAATTAAGTCATCCGCAAATCTCAGTGCACTCATCTTTTTGCCATCGATGTGTAGTCCATATTTAGACAAATCTGCAGATCTAAAGATTTGTTCCAAAACGCACAAGAATAACAATGGTGACAAAGGGTCCCCTTGCTTGACACCTCGCTAAATTTTTTTTTTTTGCCCTCATCCTCCATCCTCACGCTAGCTGTACTTCTATCTATACAGGGTGGAATTTTGTAATGCCACCTGAAGGGGAAGTACTCTTAATATTGTAGATAGAAAATTTTACTCAAAGAAAACATTCCTTTATTTTTTTAAAGAAAGAAAACTGCATTCAAAGATTTTTAAAAATTCGCTTGCCGCACCCGGTAATCGAACTGTCTAAAATCTCTAAAAGTTGCATCCTGTACTTTTATTGCATCGATCGTTAGGGTCAATTATAAGGATGACATCTATCTTACAAACTTTATAAATTAAATGAAAGGAAAACAATGAAATCTTAAATTATTAATTCAATGGATCAAGGTAAAGCACTTTTACTCAAAGATCCATTTGTTTACTTATGTTATTAATTAATAATTATCATTGACGTCATTTATCCATTAAAATGACGTATTACTTTTTAGATAAGACGATTGCAATTTGCACGTGTTTGTAATGCAGACATTACCATTTTTTGTAAATAATTAAAATAATTTAAGATTTTATTGTTTTCCTTTCATTTAATTTATGAAGTTTGTTAGAGAGATTTCATCCTTATAATTGACCCTAACGATCGATGCAATAAAAGTACAGGATGCAACTTTTAGAGATTTTAGTCGGTTCGATTACCGGGTGCGACACGCGAATTTTTAAAAATCTTTGAATGCAGTTTTCTTTCTTTTAAAAAATAAAGGAATGTTTTCTTTGATTAAAATTTTCTATCTACAGTATTAAGAGTACTTCCCCTTCAGGTGGCATTACAAAATTCCACCCTGTATATATATAACTCAAAGGTGACTGACTGACATAGTGATCTATCAACGCACAGTCCAAACCGCTGGTTCTAGAGATTCCAAATTTGGCACGTAGGTTCCTTATAAGGTCTAGGGGTGCGCTAAGAAGGATTTTTCAAAATTCATCCCCTAAGGGGGTGAAATGGGGGTCCAAAGTTTGTATGGGGAAACAAGATTAGTTAGTCTATTTTATTCGAAACTTCACAGAAGTATTCCTAACAATTAATGAGTAAATCCGTGTTGCAGGTTTTTTGAGAATTCAACCCCTAAAAGGGGGAAATGTGGTCAAAAAGTCTGAAAATCAACATGGGTATGGTTTCTATGGTTTATCGGGTCGTTGATTACGAAAACAACAACGATTTTAAAATCCGACGTGGCGGACGTGAAATACCATCTCCCCTGTTAGGGTACAATGGGGTTGAAATGTCTAAATATCCATATGGGTGTCGTTTTTGTGATTTTTTGGGACGTTAATTAAGAAAATGGCATCGATTTTGAAATTTAATATTGTGGACATGAAAATTCTTGAAAGTATTTGTGCCAAATTGCAATCTTCTTCTAAATATATAAAAGAAGAAACTGACTGACATATCAACGCACAGTCCAAACCGCTGGTTCTAGAGATTCCAAATGTGGTACGTAGGCTCCTTATAAGGCATAAGGATGCACTTAGAAATTATTTTTTTTTAAATTTACCTCCTAAGGGGGGAAATGGGGTTCAAAGTTTGTATGGGAAACGAGATTAGTTCAACTATTTTATTCGAAACTTTACAGGAGTATTCCTAACGATAAATGAGAAAACAAGTGTTTCAGCTTTTTTGAGAATTCAACCCATAAGGGGGAAATGTGGTGACAAAATTTAAATATCAACATGGGTATTGTTTCTATGGTTTATCGGGTCGCTGATTGCGAAATCAATACTTAAGGGGTGAAATGGGGGTTGATAGTTTGTATGGGGAATTTTTAAACGTTGAACCAATTTAGATGAAACTTGGTATAGAGATAGTTTGTGTACCGGGAAACGACATGGGACAGTTTTTATCTCGAAAATCGATCTTTAATGGGGTGAAATGGGGGTTGGAGGTTTGTATGGAGATTTTTTTACCGCGAACCGATTTAGATAATTTATTTGTGGATGTAGTTTGAGTCCCAGGAAACAATATAGAATATTTTTTAAGCCGAAAATCAATCTTAGAGGGATAGAAAACATGTTGGTAGTTTGTATGGCGAATTATTAACAGCTGAACAGACGATTGAAATGAAACAAGGTACATATTATATAGATTGAGTCGCGGTAAACAATATAGGATAGTTTTTATCTCGAAAATCAACCCTCTAGGGGGTGAAACGGGGGTTGAAAGTTTGTATGGGAAATTAATAACCGTTGAACCTATTTAGATGATTTAGTATGGAGATATTTTGCGTTCTGGGGAAGGATATATAATAGTTGTTACCCCAGAAGTCATTCCTTAAGCAGGTAAAAAGGAGGGTGGATTACTAATTCCACGCAAATGAAGTCGCAGGGAAAAGCTTCTATTCAAGAGTAGAAATCTGTATTAATCATAATCTCTCAGTAGTAAGTCGTTGATGGCGTAACAATTAAACAATTATTGCAATAATTTCTTTAAGCTAAAAAATGAGGGAACCGCCGTCTTCAAAACCTGGTATACCGAAACCTCTAGAATGTAACGAATACTTTTCCGAAAACCGCTTCTAAATCAGTTCAGCGAAACGCAAGAAGATCGCGGACAAACATACATTCCTACATACAAACATAACGGCCTCCTAGCCTAGTCGGTAGTGACCCTGCCTACGAAGCAGTAGGTCCCAAGTTCGAATCCTGGTCAGGGCATTAATTTGTGTGTTTATCACGGATATTTGTTCCTGAGTTATGGATGTTTTCTATGTATTTAAGTATTTATTATGTATGTATCTATTATATATATCGTCGCCTAGTACCCACAACACAAGCCTTATTGAGCTTACTGTGGGACTAGGTTGATTTGTGTACGATTGTCCCATTTAAAAAAAAAAAACATACGAGTCTAACTGAGAACCTCCTTTTTTAGTACTTTTAGTACGCGGGCGAAGCCGCGGAAAAAGCTAGTCATATATAAGTTTAATCAGTTGGACGTAGTCAGCCTTTGAAGAGCATTCAGCATATATTCGTGTTTTATGCTGTCGAAGGCCTTTGTGAAATCAACAAAGCACAAGAAAAGTGGTTTACTCGGTATACTTTTCAATTATCATATTTAACGTGTATAAGCGGTCAATAGTAAAAAATCCTTTCCTAAATCTAGCCTGGTCTCTTGATTGTTGCTCGTTTATTACATTATACAGGGTGTAATCGTTAAGTGTGGCCAGGCCATAACTCCGTAAATATAACAGATATCAGAAAACTTCCAACTGATATCGAAAGTGCGTTACCCAATGAGTAAAATTACATTAATAACTTTTTTTATAAATATATTCTTATTATATATATTTTTTTTCTTTTTTTTTTAATAATATTTATTTATGCATATTTGATAAAACAAAGTCGTTCCAGGCCACGCGTCTCCACAGCGGCAAGCGCGCGCACAGCTCGTCCTCCCAGCGCGCGCGCGGATGGCCGGGGCCGCGGTCTCCGTCTCGCGGTCTCCACTCGGTCGTCCGTAGCGTCCATCTATTGTCGTTGAGACGCATTATGTGTCCAGCCCATTGCCATTTATTTTTACTGATAGCTTGGATAATGTCAATAATGCCGGTTTTTTTGCGTATTTCAGTGCATCTGATCTTATCCCTTAATTTCAAGTCAATGCTCCTCTCCATACTTCGTTCGCAAGTACGAAGTTTTGTTTTCAGTGCCTCGGTAAGTGCCCATGTCTGTTAACCGTGTGTAAGTGTCGGTATTTATGACCATGTTGAAGATCTTGCTCTTTAAGGATATACTGAAGTTTCCTTTAAATATGTGTTTCAGGCTCCAATATCTTTTCCAGCCGAGGGTTACTCTTCTTTCAACTTCTTTTGTCATTTTATCTTTAAATGAGAAGAGTTGTCCGAGGTAACTTATATTCTTCGACTTTTTCCAGTTCTTTACCATTTATTGTGACTGAGGCTACGAGTTTGTTCGCCATTACTTTTGTTTAATAGTAAGTCCGGTTTCCTTCAGGTGGTTCTGGAAGGTTTGTAGCATCGATTGCAACTCCGAGAGCTCGTTTCCATTAGAAAAATTAAGTCATCCGCAAATCTCAGTGCACTCATCTTTTTGCCATCGATGTGTAGTCCATATTTAGACAAATCTGCAGATCTAAAGATTTGTTCCAAAACGCACAAGAATAACAATGGTGACAAAGGGTCCCCTTGCTTGACACCTCGCTAAATTTTTTTTTTGCCCTCATCCTCCATCCTCACGCTAGCTGTACTTCTATCTATACAGGGTGGAATTTTGTAATGCCACCTGAAGGGGAAGTACTCTTAATATTGTAGATAGAAAATTTTACTCAAAGAAAACATTCCTTTATTTTTTTAAAGAAAGAAAACTGCATTCAAAGATTTTTAAAAATTCGCTTGCCGCACCCGGTAATCGAACTGTCTAAAATCTCTAAAAGTTGCATCCTGTACTTTTATTGCATCGATCGTTAGGGTCAATTATAAGGATGACATCTATCTTACAAACTTTATAAATTAAATGAAAGGAAAACAATGAAATCTTAAATTATTAATTCAATGGATCAAGGTAAAGCACTTTTACTCAAAGATCCATTTGTTTACTTATGTTATTAATTAATAATTATCATTGACGTCATTTATCCATTAAAATGACGTATTACTTTTTAGATAAGACGATTGCAATTTGCACGTGTTTGTAATGCAGACATTACCATTTTTTGTAAATAATTAAAATAATTTAAGATTTTATTGTTTTCCTTTCATTTAATTTATGAAGTTTGTTAGAGAGATTTCATCCTTATAATTGACCCTAACGATCGATGCAATAAAAGTACAGGATGCAACTTTTAGAGATTTTAGTCGGTTCGATTACCGGGTGCGACACGCGAATTTTTAAAAATCTTTGAATGCAGTTTTCTTTCTTTTAAAAAATAAAGGAATGTTTTCTTTGATTAAAATTTTCTATCTACAGTATTAAGAGTACTTCCCCTTCAGGTGGCATTACAAAATTCCACCCTGTATATATATAACTCAAAGGTGACTGACTGACATGGTGATCTATCAACGCACAGTCCAAACCGCTGGTTCTAGAGATTCCAAATTTGGCACGTAGGTTCCTTATAAGGTCTAGGGGTGCGCTAAGAAGGATTTTTCAAAATTCATCCCCTAAGGGGGTGAAATGGGGGTCCAAAGTTTGTATGGGGAAACAAGATTAGTTAGTCTATTTTATTCGAAACTTCACAGAAGTATTCCTAACAATTAATGAGTAAATCCGTGTTGCAGGTTTTTTGAGAATTCAACCCCTAAAAGGGGGAAATGTGGTCAAAAAGTCTGAAAATCAACATGGGTATTGTTTCTATGGTTTATCGGGTCGTTGATTACGAAAACAACAACGATTTTAAAATCCGACGTGGCGGACGTGAAATACCATCTCCCCTGTTAGGGTACAATGGGGTTAAAATGTCTAAATATCCATATGGGTGTCGTTTTTGTGATTTTTTGGGACGTTAATTAAGAAAATGGCATCGATTTTGAAATTTAATATTGTGGACATGAAAATTCTTGAAAGTATTTGTGCCAAATTGCAATCTTCTTCTAAATATATAAAAGAAGAAACTGACTGACATATCAACGCACAGTCCAAACCGCTGGTTCTAGAGATTCCAAATGTGGTACGTAGGCTCCTTATAAGGCATAAGGATGCACTTAGAAATGATTTTTTTTTAAATTTACCTCCTAAGGGGGGAAATGGGGTTCAAAATTTGTATGGGAAACGAGATTAGTTCAACTATTTTATTCGAAACTTTACAGGAGTATTCCTAACGATAAATGAGAAAACAAGTGTTTCAGCTTTTTTGAGAATTCAACCCATAAGGGGGAAATGTGGTGACAAAATTTAAATATCAACATGGGTATTGTTTCTATGGTTTATCGGGTCGCTGATTGCGAAATCAATACTTAAGGGGTGAAATGGGGGTTGATAGTTTGTATGGGGAATTTTTAAACGTTGAACCAATTTAGATGAAACTTGGTATAGAGATAGTTTGTGTACCGGGAAACGACATGGGACAGTTTTTATCTCGAAAATCGATCTTTAATGGGGTGAAATGGGGGTTGGAGATTTGTATGGAGATTTTTTTACCGCGAACCGATATAGATAATTTATTTGTGGATATAGTTTGAGTCCCAGGAAACAATATAGAATATTTTTAAGCCGAAAATCAATCTTAGAGGGATAGAAAACATGTTGGTAGTTTGTATGGCGAATTATTAACAGCTGAACAGACGATTGAAATGAAACAAGGTACGTATTATATAGATTGAGTCGCGGTAAACAATATAGGATAGTTTTTATCTCGAAAATCAACCCTCTAGGGGGTGAAACGGGGGTTGAAAGTTTGTATGGGAAATTAATAACCGTTGAACCTATTTAGATGATTTAGTATGGAGATATTTTGCGTTCTGGGGAAGGATATATAATAGTTGTTACCCCAGAAGTCATTCCTTAAGCGGGTAAAAAGGAGGGTGGATTACTAATTCCACGCAAATGAAGTCGCAGGGAAAAGCTTCTATTCAAGAGTAGAAATCTGTATTAATCATAATCTCTCAGTAGTAAGTCGTTGATGGCGTAACAATTAAACAATTATTGCAATAATTTCTTTAAGCTAAAAAATGAGGGAACCGCCGTCTTCAAAACCTGGTATACCGAAACCTCTAGAATGTAACGAATACTTTTCCGAAAACCGCTTCTAAATCAGTTCAGCGAAACGCAAGATGATCGCGGACAAACATACATTCCTACATACAAACATAACGGCCTCCTAGCCTAGTCGGTAGTGACCCTGCCTACGAAGCAGTAGGTCCCAAGTTCGAATCCTGGTCAGGGCATTAATTTGTGTGTTTATCACGGATATTTGTTCCTGAGTTATGGATGTTTTCTATGTATTTAAGTATTTATTATGTATGTATCTATTATATATATCGTCGCCTAGTACCCACAACACAAGCCTTATTGAGCTTACTGTGGGACTAGGTTGATTTGTGTACGATTGTCCCATTTAAAAAAAAAAAACATACGAGTCTAACTGAGAACCTCCTTTTTTAGTACTTTTAGTACGCGGGCGAAGCCGCGGAAAAAGCTAGTCATATATAAGTTTAATCAGTTGGACGTAGTCAGCCTTTGAAGAGCATTCAGCATATATTCGTGTTTTATGCTGTCGAAGGCCTTTGTGAAATCAACAAAGCACAAGAAAAGTGGTTTACTCGGTATACTTTTCAATTATCATATTTAACGTGTATAAGCGGTCAATAGTAAAAAATCCTTTCCTAAATCTAGCCTGGTCTCTTGATTGTTGCTCGTTTATTACATTATACAGGGTGTAATCGTTAAGTGTGGCCAGGCCATAACTCCGTAAATATAACAGATATCAGAAAACTTCCAACTGATATCGAAAGTGCGTTACCCAATGAGTAAAATGACATTAATAACTTTTTTTAAATAAAAGTATTAATATTAAAAATATTAAGTTTAAACGCTCCCATACAGTTAGTACCTACGACGACTCACTCCCAAAGAAGAACGTCGGTGCCGTAAGAGATAAAACTGCTTGAGATTCATTATTTGCACGAATAAACTGTAATAACATGATAATTGATTGATATGGAATAAAATAAAACAATTCATGAATAATTTGATAACGGTGAAATGACTAGACCGTACAAACTAGTCTTTATCCGAACGTCGGTCCGGGTTTGAAGTTAATGTTTGGGATAGTTCTGATTTTATTTAAAAAAAGTTATTAATGTAATTTTACTCATTGGGTAACGCACTTTCGATATCAGTTGGAAGTTTTCTGATATCTGTTATATTTACGGAATTATGGCCTGGCCACACTTAACGATTACACCCTGTATAGCCTATTTTTGATAAGTGTCTTAAACATTTTATAGATAACAGGCGACAATCTTATTGGCCGGTAGTTGTTAACATCTGCCTGAGATCCCTTTTTGTGCAGCAGCACTATTGATGAATGTTGAAACTGTTCTGGTATTTTCTTTGTAGTTAGTACTCTGTTAAAGAGATGAAAAAGGGGTCCTTTAAGTTTGTTTGCATATGTCTTCATTATTTCGTTAGTGATTTGATCATTTCCGTTATTTTTGTTTTTTAACTGTTTTATGCCGTACTCAACTTCAATATCAATAAAACAAGGAGCCTTACCCATATTGCTGTATAGGTCTTGTTGCATCTGTGCTTTCCTATCTTCGTCTTTATAAATGTCTTCATAGAAGCTCGTAGCAATTTCGAGAATCTTGTTTCGATTTTGGGATTTGTTTTTCTCTTTATCATTGAGTGATGGTATAAGAGCTTTCCCTATTAGACGTAAGTTATCAACCACTTTTGTTGATCCTGTCAATGTCAAAATTTCTTAATTTTTTCTGTCATAGTAGTTTTCTATGTCGTTACTAATTTGCATTTTAATTTCATAATTTATCTTTCGTAAAGATTTTTTTTCGTCTGTTGTTACATTTGTTTCCAAAGATTTGAGATCTTCGCGTTCTTTAATTAATTAGGTTTAATGTAGTATTTTTTTCAGGATTCTTGACTGTTTGTGTTTTTGAATTACATGTAGCAGTTTTTGTTTCGTGCTCTATTTTGTTGTATATATTTTGAGGACATTGTTCTAATGTTATATTTGTAAGATTTGTTTCGAGAGTGTTAGCTTGTTTCGCATTATATTGGTAGTTTACTTCCATCTTAGTGTTTGTATTAAACGTTTACGAACGTTTAGCGAGGTACATTTCTGACATGAGTCATCCGGTGGTCTGTCATAAAGCTGAAGTTGTTTACTACAGTGCAATTTTTAAAGTTTGTTTTATATTTCGTAAGTAGGTATATAGTCGATTTGTGATTTGAATTTCTGATTGGGAGAGAGCCAAGTCCATCGTAAGCCATGTTTAAATTGCTTGTTGAGTACAACTAGTTGTTCTTTTTGTCAAAACTTTATTAGTCTTTCTCCTCGTTCATTTCTATTACCGTAACAATATTTTCCTAACCAGGGAGTTTCATAGGTTGTTCCATGTCCTATTTGGCTGTTAAAAACTCCCATTACAATAACATCCTTATGATTATTCTTTATTTGCAGTGCTTTGTTTAAATCATCATAAAATATTTTTAACTGATTTTCCGATGCTGAACAGGTAGGGGCGTACACTTATATAATTCTCAACGCTTTCTTGTCTATCTTTATATCCAATATTGCAATTCTTTCCGTAATTCTGCTAAAACCTTGTATGTATTTTTTATGCTACTACTTACGATAAATCCAACGCCATAGAGCCCCTTGGTTTTTCCATAGTGATAAAACACGTTTACACTTTTTAACTGGAATTTTCGCAATCTACTTCGAGTGTTACAGTTATAATTGTGCAATATAAGGAGTGGTCCTGAAATAAAGTAGCCGTGTACAATCTTGTGTATTTTTTTAATTTAGTGCTAATTTTGAAGCAGTATATTTATTTTATTAATCCGTAAATACAATACTAATAAATAAATATACAATCATAATAAAATATGTGAGCATATAAAAGTTTTCGCGTTTTTATTTCAACATACTTTGTAACTTTTTGAACAACATAATTTGACAATCTTCAATCGACATCTGCTACAACGCCACAATTGTATTTCCATTTTCACAACCCGTTTTATGCTTTTCAGAATTTCATCTTACCAAGAAGCTACATTAATTAACTGTATTTTAACTAGGATAGTCAGGAAGACTCTCTAATCTAACCTCTGACAAAGATTTTTCTATGGGAGACAATTTTCTATGAAAAAAGGCAAATACATTTAATTAAAAATTACTGTAACTACCTTAAAATGAAGCCAGTTAAAAAAGTTTACTATTGAAGAAAGACAATTTATTAAGGTATAAAATAGCTCATCAAATCAAACTATAAGAAAAAACATGTTTTTGAGAAACACCTCAAAAGTTCTGTCAGAAGACGCTGTTCAAAAAACTATGTGTATGATGGAATACAAAAGGCGAAAACTTCCAAACGCTGTTCCATTTAAATATGATTGTATTTATGTTTTGTATGATTGTATCTACAGATTATTTAAATACAATCACTGCTTCTAAATCGGCACAAAATAAAAAGATAAATCAGAAAAGGCACGGCTACTTTTTTTCCGGACCACTCCTTATTATTTACTTCCAACCATCTAGCAATTAAGATAAAGACGTAACACTAAATAAACTCCTAAGTCTAATAAGTAAGTAAATGTGAGAGTGTCTCATAACATGATGACGGACGATGAAAACGCTAATATAATATTCGTACAGGTTATTATACATGACGAAGGAAATTTAAACCTTACATTAGGTGGCCAACGTTAGCATTAATACTAAGTCACTAAAACAACGGCCGGCTTTATAACACGTGCTCTAAAAATACACCACAGAAATCCCTTTACTTTTAACTAGGTTAAAGTCAGCATATTTTCATTATAGCACCACGGCGCGGACGGCTTTTGTCCGCCGCGCCGAAGGGCTATAAATTCATGCAGCAGCTAGTTGAGTGTAAAATGCCGAGACCGTCACCTGGTCCGCAAGTGTGGACGGCCGGGGAACGGACAGGGCTAAAGAAGAACCAGAAGGTTGCCAAAAGACGGATTAAGCGTTGCTTTTCAGATTCCCTGCGACGCCTTACCCTATAGTTCAAAATCTGTAAGAATTAACTTTTGACACATCGCAACGCCCGTAGAACGTAAACGCGCAAGACACTTTGAAATTATAAACAAAATCCCATAACGATTTTACAGCTTGTCATGTACGTAAACACAATATTTCACTTTTTATAAACATAACTTAATTAATGTAATTTTTTTTCATATCTTAGTTATTGAACAATTTACGATAACAATTTAGCATGCAAACAGTTACGGTCTACGCCTCCTTTTTTTTAAATTTAGTGTTGTGACCATGTCTGCTGTTCCGATTCATATAAAATTTCCGTAAGTCGATAAAATCGATTATGTAATCAATAGACAATATAAGACTTTCTTATCATATTGTATTAATTATGGAATTATTATAATGCCATACATACTTAGTAGATAACAATTATTAAATGATCATTTCCTAAATAATTTTATTTTCTGCTTTGTTATAGTTAAGTTTTCCTTTTTTAATTTATTTTTGTATATTAGGCATAACTGCATACAACTCATTTCAATTCATATTCTCGGTGGAATCACTGACTTCCGAGTCACAGGCATCCACCTAGTTCGGGAGACAGAGGCTCAGTTCCGGTGAAACTGTTTCAAACCTAATACATAAGTCTCTCTTTAGCTATTAGCGTACTGTGCAAATATTACTTACACTTGTATTAGGTTTAAGTCAATAAACATTATTCTTCTTCTTTTATTCTTATTGTTATAATTTGAGAAGATTTGTGATACAAAATATATAGGCATATAACAAGAAAAAATCGGTTGTAGTAAAATCGATTCGAACAATTCATAAATAATCGCTAAATTTGACAAACGATACGTCTTATAGCCCCATCACTAATGACGTCAATACTGAAGTGCCAAAAGTTCATTCTTACAGATTTTGAACTATAATAGTATTGGCACCTGTCAAATTTACAAAATAAGGATTTAAAATAATTGCCTACAAATGGAATACATGTGATATCGGTGTTGTCGACACGACGAGTTCATTACTGGTCGACAAATAATCGAACCAACATAGATATGGATTATTGTATTGTATTATATTATGTATTAAGCGACAGCATAATTGAGGAGCGGAGAACTATCGATATAATGTTTCATTACTTTCTTTAATAGCATAAATTTACCTATTTCATCAAGTATTCATCAGAAACAAGTGATTATACACAAACAGTGTATTATAGTCGGGGTAAGGTACTCGCCGCAGATGAGCAGATGAAAACAACGTAGTTAACTCAACAGGTATAATTGAATGAATAACTAACTAAGTTTACTTATATAAGTTTAGCACCGCTGCCACACTAGTTTTCGCAACATGTTTCGCAAGTATTGAAAGGTGTTCAATAACTTGAATGCAGCCAACCAAGCACTTACCCGCCCTAGTATTTGACACCGAACGGTAATTTGCATGTTTCTACGTAGACACATCGTTGGCGCGATCTATCTCGAAGGTGGCGCTATCTCTTGACAAATTCGTGTCCTATCCAAGTATAATATAGGTACAGTCACGAAACGGGCTTGTTGAGCCACTTGTAATTGTTCGTAATTTAGCCGTGTAATAAATGACCGAGTCGGTAACATCGGTAATTCATAACACGGCTAAATTACGAACAATGACAAGTGGCTCGACAATACGGATTCGTGGCTGTACATTGTATATTAAATTTGTTCTAGTGAGTTTTCGATATTTCGGCACAGTTGCATGCACGATCATCAAAACTCAATGGAACTCACAAAAAAACAAAATGCCTGGTAAAGCCCACACACACACAGACAGGTATCTTAACGCTCTGTCTCACCATCAACCTCGCCATCTACTGTCAGTAGTGAATTCCCTAAGGAACAGAGCACATGATCTTTGTGACCCTGAATTTTTAGAGAGTGAGATGTCACATATTTTGGAGGTCCTTAGGAGGAATGGGTACAGGGTGGACAGTTGGCAACCCAGACGGAAACCGGGAAGGAAGCATCCGGATATTGCAAGACGACCGGCATTTTTGCCTTATGTCAAAGGAGTGACGGACAAAGTAGTTACAGTACTAAGGAAGTACTCTATATAAACCGTATATATGCCGTTATCCAAGGTGTCGGGGCATTTAAGGTCGGCTAAGGATGTTATTTCTTATCAAACACCGGGCGTTTATAAGATTGATTGTAGCTGTGGTAGTTCCTATATTGGGGAAACCAAACGCACAATAGCGGAAAGGGTCAGGGAACATATCACAGCAGTTAAAAATCGGCAAATAAATAAGTCTGCTGTAGCCGAACATTTGTTGGAATCTGGACCAAACCACTGAATTGACCTCCCTAATCCATAAGTCCTCTCCACAGAACGTCTTCGTTATAGCAGGAAACTGCGGGAGGATATTGAAATTAGGAAACATAAGATTTTCAACCAGAACGAGGGACAGGGGATCTCGTCTTCGTGGAATCCAGTCATCAGCAAATGTAAGCGTGAAAATACTTGCATTTCCAAACCACCACATGTCGTGAGTGTTGTGTGTAGGCAAAGTGACAAGCGTGAATGTGCATAATCGAGACCAACTGCGGGTAGTTCGAAAAACCCGCGCAGCTAGGAGATGCTGATACAATTCCTCGCCAGTCTGCCTGCGACCACGAGCGTTACGGCACGCTCGAAACGTCAGGGAAATATTAAAAGTACTTTAATTAACGCGATTAAGTGCCGTTTTTGTCAAAATAATGAGTGAAAATCGTGTAAGTTTAAATCAGTACATACCTGGTGAATACCCCGTTTCTAACAGTAAATACCTAGTTGTAATATTAGTTACCATTAAAAAAATAGTGAATTGCATCTCCATGTTTATCAGTCCCTTGGTTAACAGTTACACGTTGCTTTCAGAAATTATGTCGGAATTAAATTACTTCCGGTGAAAACAGAGTTATTGCATTAAATAATAATTTCACATCCCGCCAAGTACTTGTTCGTGGGTAATTTAGTTTATTTTAGTGCTTGAAAGCGCTCTATTTAAAAGTTGAGTGTTGTTTTTGCGTTGATGACATGTATAATTTAATACTAGTAAGACTACCTAAGTGTTTGGTTTTGACAGCTATAAATATTTAATTTTTTTTATTAATCAGATGCCCCCCCCCAAGTACACCTCAGATAGAAAAATCATTACTGACCCCCTCAAAAAATCATTTTTGCATTTGTGACCCCCCTTCCCCAAATTTCAACCGCACCTGTTCTTACCTTTCATGCTTAGACTGATTTGACGGGAGGATCGATTTGGATGATATTTGCCGTAGACATAACGTATAAATACAAAAGTGATACTGTGTCGTCCGATAGACAACTACTACTCTGTCGTTGAAATCATGCCAAAAAAATTATAAGTACAAAAAAGGTATTAATTTTTGAGTGTAGTTTCATTTAGTGGCAATTGTAAAATATTTTCTCAGGACTACTGTCCTCTAGCGTATCCATCTGTCAACTTTACTTCAAGTTCCGCCTCCAGGGTAGCGGGAGAGAAATTAGGGGTGAATTAGCCGCTTACTGACACAGACCGAATTCCACGCGGTCGGAGCCGCGGGCACAGCTAATAATTAATAAATATCTTTAATCTTTAATCATTGGTTTGATGAAAATAATCATCGTAATACTAACATTGAGCGAGAAAGCTCCCAGTGTTTCTGTTTCAACCCTGATATTTATACCTTTTATTAAATTTGCACTTGTATTTTATTTAGTTTTGTCTTGTCCTAAACAAAAGTTGTTTATGTATTAGTTTTACTGTAATATAAGTTTTTCTCGGTTGATTACTGAACGATCCGTTTTTGACGGCTTATTTTATTGTAGGGCTCACTATATATATATAAACGTTTATTTCAGGCTATTGCCCATATCGTTGTTAGTAAACACAGAATTCATGTACTAACATGAATTCATGTAGTATACAATACAAATTTACAATTTTCTTAACGCGAATAAAATATGACTCAATAAATAAATTACTAACAATTAAAATTCAACATCAAATAATACATTTAAATTGGTAACAAATTATAAAATCATTAATGTCAACAGGGGAAACATTATTAATTATAATAAATAAATAAAAATCAGAATTACTTTAAACCACCTTTATAATTAAGCCACTAACACATTTACGAATCAATGTCATGTCCAATCCATGTATGTACTGTGAGAACTACTATGTTTCATATTCTAAAGAAGAGTTCTTCTGCGTTTAGTTCCACAATACGAGACAGTATGTCAAACTTGTGGTAGATTTTCGTTTGGTCGGACTATACACAGAGATAAACCATAGTTAGTTTAACAACGCAATTATAGCAGTGTGCGCTGATATAGTGAGCGCATCCGAGAAAGAATTGGTTAGGTACGACCACAAGCAAGACGTGGCATTTTTGTAACTGTAAATTTTAACAACGATCTTTTATCTCGCCTCTACAATCAAATGAAAATTAAATATGAGTAATAATTGACTCTGAGGTACATTACCTCGGCATGTGTCTCATTTTATATCTTGGTGTCTGTGGGGAAAGAGAAATGTCGTAAAATTCAACAGAAGCCATATACACAGTGGGCCCTTTTAACTAGAAAGCTTTAACAGTGTATTCCTGATTATATAGATACTAAAATGTCCTGTAAACTTTTCTGGCATACGCCTAGTTTCAGAGTTAATACCAATTTAAAAAAATTACACTTTTTATTATAACTCAGCACAAAACGCCTTTGTGGTGGCGTTGATGCCACTATTGGGTATAGTTTACACGTCCCTATTGACAGATATCAAAGTGACAAGGAAAACTTTGCAGAAACTTAATTTTCACAAAAAAAAATGTAGCAATTTATTTTAGGCGATAATTTTAGTATGCAATTTTCATTTGCAATAAAAAAAATAGAAAAAAAAATATTTTTTTTTTAGCAAAATTAACATTAAGTCACGTAATATTTTTTATCTACACTCACATTGTAAGTCCTCTAAAACGTGTTCAAAAACGGTAGGCAATGGCTAGCATTACCACAACCGATTTTACTATGATAAGGTTTTTATGTGTGGCAGTAACGTAATTTTAACTTTACATGCTCAAATATTGATGTGTTATGAGTTTTGATAACATAATGTACACCTGTACGCTCCCGCGCGGCCGCTGACATGCACCCGCGCGACCGCCGACACAATTGAGTTGGCCATGGCGGTGCAATGGCGGCCATTCTATGGTTTCGGAATACGGCATTTAGGATAAATAATATGAGTGTGGATAAAGCAGTGTATGTAACTGTACGTAATTAGGCCTTATTACGTAACAGTTACATAAACTACTATTCCTTCATTTGGTCTCAGAAATTCGTGGTTAAGATCTGTCGGGTTATTCGAGCCCACAGTGTATAAACCCCATCCTTGGGCGAACATCATTTACCCCGGGTGCATTTGCCACTTACCACACGCCTCTTATTTAAATCAAGTGTAAAAGTGATTGTTCATGAGCATGAAAATCTGTTGCCAAAATATTGCATTCCAAGTGTAAACTGTAGACGGTGAAAGGGGTGCAGAGAAGGAAAGTAGTAGGAGAAAGACACAGTACCTCTACCACGAGTCATGTAGAAAATTCTGAATATTTTTCTATAGGCGTTAACGAATAATCGGGCTTCGAATCGTTTTCCTTCAGTTTCGACAGCAACACATACAAACGATCTATGCTGACATTTCATGTCGGATTACGTTTAGTGCGCTGCATACATCCGTCTCATAGGTAGAACGAGACGGATGTATGCGGCACGTCGAATGTGATTTGTCATGTTAACGTACTGAAGGTCAGTACAGTTTGTTATCGATAGGTTTTATTAAAACGTTACCATAAGACACTAATTTGACTTACGTCACCGAAAAATACCGTATCGACTGTAGAAAACTCTTTCACTATCAAATTATAAGGTGAGATGTCAAAAACATGGTGAAAGTGAAAACCATTCGTATTTATTGTGTTATATTTATATATTATTAGGTGACGAAATAATATCGACAAAGCTTTATATTAAGCATGATTTGTTAAGAAGACTGCATAGTATGTTAACTGAAACTGGAAAACAAAACGGTAAATTTCAAGCCGATATGAGAAATAGAAATATCCACATCAGCACTTCAATAAGAATAATTTTAGGAAAAAAATTTAGGCCCAAGAACTGCTGAATATTTGTGAGATTTATGTATTAATAGTCAATTAAACTGATTTTAAATCGACAAAAATACCAACTCTAACCTAAAATGAATGGTAAGTAGTTGAAATTTGATATGATAGTTATAAACACTTTCATTTTCAATCATAATAATTACAATGAAAATGTGAAAAATAACAAATAATATTGAAACATCTTTTACAGGTTCTTGTGCATCATTCATTTCTGATTGATTGCTGTAGCAGCTAACTTATCACCGGCAAGGCAAACTATTTATCCCAGGAAGGTGTATTATTTTATATTCAAGAAGTAGCAACTGCGTTACAGGCCGGGATCTTCGAATTATTGCATCCAAGTCCTATAAAATAGTGCTTACTTAAGACATCCAGATTTATACAGGGCACTTTGAAATTATAATGTACAGAATTATATTAAAGATTTATTTATTGCGAAATAGCCTTTTAAAGTAACATTGTCACAAACTAGAAACTCATAAGTACTACTAAAAATTACTCGTACGTGTAACTTATAAATATAAATAAAACCATGATTATGCAAGAAGCGGCAAAGCCGCAATCCTGCGTTGTGTTATGTATGAAAACCGGCGGCTACGGCTTGCTGGAGCATCTTTAGCTTCCCTTGTGCGTTTGTTAGGTCGTGAGGCTCCGTCCCCCTTGCTTCATGGATCGATTGCCTCGACACCAACAATAGTTAGACGAACGACAACTATATTTAATAGTCTTGTAGTGATTTCGGATGTCGGGCGCCGCTCCGGCTTGTTTGCTGGTAAATAAATTAAAGGACTTCGCCAACGTGTCGGCGTCGACGCAGGTGGGATGTGTAACAGTAGCGCACTGCCTAATTTAGAGAATCAACAACATCCTGAAAGGGTAATACTTATCCTTTTGTGATTATACAATAGACCTAAATAATAAGAAATAAACCTATGATCCACTATGATCACTAAAATTCGAACTGTCATGTTGACAAAATGACCAAATAAATTAAGAATCACCTAACACTTTACATATGGACGTAGTTCTAGGACGTTTTAAACTAGTAGTTTTATTTGTACATTTGAAATTTCATCAATTTGGTTTTCTTAGGTAATCCTATATCCTACGACGAAATAAGTATATGGATGGATGGATGAAGTACTGACAGTTTTCACCCCTTTTCCTAGCTTTGAATATGTATGAAGAAATACGTAATTTCCCTGTTTAAAAAAAAGTTGCAATCGGTGAACATTATGAAAAAATAGTAAAAATAAAGATCCTGACGAATTGAGAACCTCCTTCTTTGAAATCTTGAAGTCGGTTGATAACATTTTATGCGTTAAAAGTCACGCGCGTTTAAATAAGGTAAAAAAAAGACTTACTGTCATAACTTGTATTTCCCGGCTCCGATGGCATGAACCGTAAGCCAGGAACAAATTTCATGACCAATCGCAAGGCGTCCCAGGTGGTGATAATTTTTGAAGTGGTTAATGACGAAGTATAATGATGACTCGCCTAGGTCAGCTGTCGCTCCGTTGGTGGGTTGCGGATCGTCAGTATTCGATGCTCTTATTATCAGGAAAATCGTCAGCCGGCTGTATTGAGGTAGAAAGACCGTCTGCTGATACCCTAAATACCATGTATTCATGTGACTAGTTTACGGTCTTTTCAGTGCTATACAGCCGGCTGATGATTTTTATTTTACTTGTAATAGCATATAAACTATCACCTGCTTCAACTGGGACGCGATGGTCATTTTCTTTTATATATATTTTATGTGAGAAAATGGCTGCCGTTCCTCAACCCACTCAAGGAACGGCAGCTGACCATCACGAAGCTTGATTATTTACCGCCCAATTTACCGCTTGGGACACGATGACCAACGGAAATTATTCCTGGTTTACGGCCTAGCAAGCATATTAAACACCCACAAAAAGTAGGGTAATTTTTCAGAGCTAGTACGGTTTCTATGCTTATTATTGTTCACTGCTCATAGAATTGTCTATTACAGTTCTAAATCTTCAGATAAAATGTACATAGCAACTAAAACCTTTTTGGCTTACCTACAATCTGTTTCGGTTGGTGTGAAGGATGTGACGTTTGTCACGTCACGTCACTTTGTAAAGTATTGAAATCTATACAAACGAAATAAGCAATAGAACATTCTTAAGCGAATTGCATAAATGATAATTTAACTTATGGTATGGCAGTAATTTTTAGTTCTATAAGTGACCGCTAGAGGCTCTGCACAAATTCTCCATACAAATAATTTACGAATTCGTGAACGAATCTCGAATTGGGCTTATTTGCATGACTCGTGGTAGAGGTACAGTACCTCTACTGTGAGTTATTATCGAAAATTCTGAATACCTTTCTGCAGTCGTTAACGGATCAACGGGCTTCGAATAGTTTTCCTTCAGTTTCGACAGCAAGAAATTCAAAAGCTCTATGCTGACATACATCCGTCTCATAGGTAGAACGAGACGGATGTAGTCAGTACAGTTTGTTATCGATAGGTTTTATTACAACGCTACCATAAGACACTAATTTGACATACGTCACCGAAAAATACCGTATCGACTGTAGAAAACCATTTCACTATCAAATTGAAGGGTGAGATGTCAAAACATGGTGAAAGTGAAAACCATTCGTAGAAAGGAAGTCGAGTGCGGGACGGGTAACGTCATTTGAAAATTTCTTGGACGAAAAAATATTTATTCTAAGTATTTCACGAGTGGATTGGGGTTGTATTATATGTAGATAGCTGTATTTTAGTTGTAGATATATAATTTTGTGTATATAAACGAAACTTTGCACAATCCAAATAGTTTTCTACAGGCCGGCAGGGTGATGGGTTCCTCCGGCCCATCACCGAGGCCGGCCGCCGGTTTACCAATGGAGACGAATTCTCCTTTAAGCCCTCCACTGATAGACCGACACGCTTCTGTCTCACCAGATTTAGATGCAGAGGAATTTGTTTTAGCCAAAACAGGTACCCTAAAAAGATCTTCGACAAATTCAAAAGAGGCGGTTACAGTTGATCCCACTAAAAATAAAGTAATTCAAACTAAAATACCACAAGCGGCAGCTAAACCTCCCATTGGTAGGCAGTGCTATTCATATAACGATGTTGGGCCTTTTGTGGTCCACGTCCAATTAAAACCGGTCCCAACAAACGACGGCAACATCCCCTTACTGCACCCAGTTAAATTCGGGCAATTTTTATGTGAAAATAGTATTAAAGGGCTTATTGAGGAAGGAATCCATAAGATTGGCAGGAACCGCCTAAGTTTAGAATTCTCAAATGGCATTACTGCTAACAGATTTCTGAACATGATTAATAGAGAGGACAGCTCACGTTACCTAGCCTTTATTCCCACATATAACGTTTCCCGGATGTTCGTAATTCGCAAGGTTCCTAAGGATTTGACCAATAAAGAAGTCGCAGCTAATCTGGTTATCCCTGAGGGGTTCGGCAAGGTTATAAAAACCAGACGGTTTAATGTTAAAAAAAAGGTTGATGAGGCCCATGAATGGATCCCCACCGAGTCACTGGCTGTCACCATTGACGGTCAGAAAGTACCCCAAAGAGTTTTTCTATTTCATAACTCTTTCAAGACAGAGAAATATAATTTACCAATCATTCAATGCACACAGTGTTGCAGATTTGGTCACGTCATGGCTCATTGCAGATCACAACCTCGGTGTTCAAGATGCCGACAACCTCACCTGACTTCAAAATGCACCTCCTTCAATGATGTGGTCTATTTTGCTCCGGTGCCCATCCTGTTACCGATAAAAACTGTCCAGAATTCGACCGACAACACAAAATAAAGGCTACCATGGCTGAGAAGTCCATATCCTTCAGCGAAGCATCCCAACGTTTCCCATCTTCAAAACGGTCATACGCTGAAGCTAGCTCTACATCATCATATAAGAAAACTATCACGATCACCCGAAAACCCAGAGCCCCTCTCTAGGAGGGATACGATAAAAAAGCCCATCAGGCTATCATTAATAACTTTCGCATCCCGGACCCTCAAAATGGTTGCGCCCTTCGAGAAAGGAGCAATTTCGAATTAGGAGACTACACTAACGGCGTCAGCTCTTATCAGCCTATGGCTACACACAATTCCCAAAATTATGAATCTGCCTCTGAAAACACTCCATTAAATGACAGAGTATTACTAAATACTTTGTTAATGCTCTTAAGCCTAGAGAACCTACCGTACCACGTTGCTTCCAAAATTGAATCTCTCTGCGTTATCTTAAATAAACGTTTACAGTATGTGTACGGCAATTCAGTGGAACGCACGTAGTATCTTAAACAAAAAACCAGAGTTGTCATATTTCAATAATAAATATAATCCAGTTTTATTTGCTATATCTGAAACATGGCTTAAACCTCAGCAATTCTTTAAATTACCAGGGTTCTTTACTCTTAGAGACGACAGGGTTGACGGGTGGGATGGTTCTGCCCTTTTAATTAAAAACAAAATTCCTTTCCACCAAATTTATCTTCCGGCTCACTCTAATAATATAAATATTGTTGCAGCTTCCATTAATAAAATTTCTTATGTTTCAGTGTACATTCCGCATCCTTCTATACCTAATCTATCTGAATTTTACTCTATAGTTAAGAACATCCCTAAACCTTTTATTATCATGGGCGATCTGAACTGCCACCATACGTGTTGGGGTTCAGGCGCTATTGATAACAATGGCAGATATTTACTTGGCTTATTAGATAAATTAAACCTCTGTTGCCTAAATGATAGCAGCCCTACACGACGCACGGCTCCTAACCAACATTCCTCAGCGGTAGATGTAACTCTATGTTCTACCAATCTAACCTCCCAATTATCTTGGACAATTTCTTCCTTATCCCATAACAGTGATCACTTCCCTATTTTTATCTCCCTTTCTGGGCAAATGAGCCCATCGAACCCTCTTCCTCCCTTATTAAAATATAACTTAGGTAAAGCAGACTGGGATAAATACCCTTCTTGTCTAGATAGTAAAGTACAGACTCTCGCCTCTGTCATCCACCCAAATTTAAATGACTTTCATGAGCTATTTATTAATGCTATCCACAAATCAGCTAAGGAATCTATTCCCCTTATATTCGTCGCAATAACATGCCTGCCCAGCCATGGTGGGATGCAGAGTGTTCTGCCGCGGTAAAAGAACGTAATGAAGCTGAGCTGTCATATGTCAATAATATAAACATAGAAAACTACATCAAGTTCAAGAAAATTAGAGCAAAATGTCGTAAAACCCTTCCTAACCCAACCAAAAAGTTCGAGGGTTGGACCTTATTTTGGGAATCTATTTCTCCTTCCACTCCTTCAACGCTAGTATGGAAGAACATACGTAGGTTCCGTAGAGGCACTGCCCCCCCGTCAGCCTTGGGATCATCTTTTACCTGGACCAACGATTTCCTTAATAAATTAGCTCCTTCTATTGTTCCCAACATGTGTGATATACCAGATACCTATTCATTTAACCAATCAGATAATTTCTTGGATACGAACTTTAGCTTAGATGAACTTAAAACTGCTTTATCTGCAGTGACTGACTCATCCCCAGGGCTTGATGGCATTGTTTATTCCTTTCTGAAAAAAGCAGGCCCAGTGTGCCACAATTTCTTCTTAAGCCTAGTTAATAAAATTTTTGAAACTGGTGATATCCCAGAGTCACGGAAACACCAAACCATTCTTCCCATTTTGAAACCGGGAAAAGATCCTGATAATTTCATCTCATATCGCCCTATTGCTTTATCTTCGGTGCTATGCAAAATAGTTGAGCATATGCTAAAAATCAGACTGGAATGGTACGTTGAGAATTCGGGTTTCCTCTCAGAAACCCAATTTGGTTTCAGAAAGGGGAGAAGCGTTACGGATAGTCATGCATTACTGACAACAGATATTAGAATAGCTTTCTCACAAAAACAATCTGTCGTTGCTACTTTTCTTGACATATCAGCTGCTTATGACAATGTTCTAATCCCGGTACTTCGCAACAAGTTACGCTCTATGAGAATTCCGGAGAAAGTAGTTCTTTTTATAAATGATCTTTTATCAGGTAGAAAAATCTCGATAAGAGTACAAAATATGCAAGATATCTCCAAAGCTGTTTGGAAAGGTCTACCACAAGGCTCAGTTTTAAGTCCATTGCTATACAGTATATATACCTCTGACCTGGAACAGTCCATTAATCAGCATTGTAATGTTCTTCAGTATGCTGACGATATTGCAATATATTCAGCCCATAGGAACATTGTTGATGCGGCCTGTTACATTAACAATGCACTTCATTCCCTAGGCCTTTGGCTAGACGACCATGGATTAGATTTATCCCCCTCCAAGAGCTCTGCCTTGGTGTTTTCAAGAGGACGTAACTGTCCTCCAGTTAATATCTTGTTCCGTTCCCAGGATATTCCGGTTCAACGCAACGTGAAATTTCTTGGAGTTATCTTCGACCCGAAATTGTCGTGGGCTGAACACATTAAATATGCTGTTGGAAAGTGTGAAAAAAACATAAACATAATACGGTCCCTATCTGGCTCATGGTAGGGAGCCCACCCTTATTCCCAGAAATTGTTATATAATGCCTTAGTCTGATCTCACCTTGACTTTGGATCCGTTATTTTTGAACCATGTTTTAAAAAAGATTTTGGAAAATTTGATAGGATCCAATCAAAAGCTCTCAGGATAGTTACTGGTGCCATGAAATCGTCACCCATTCGAGCACTTCAAGTAGAGTGCGCTGATCCTCCTCTAAGGATTCGTCGTCAATATTTAGCAGATAGATACCTATTTCGTATCGCACAGTTAGAATCCCATCCCCTATTCCCTAATTTACAATTGTTAAAAGACTATGTAGACCTAAGCCCATTCTGGCTTAGAAAGACAATCCCGAATCTCGTTACTAGTTTAGTAAGACTAAATAATATCGACGCCCATTTAAAAAAATTCTCAAAGATCCTATATATACAGTTCCTTTTGCAGCCCTTACCTTCCAGCAGCAATCTGCTAACATTGGTGTCGACCGAAACTCATCTGACATTAATGACAGATTCCTGGTCACAGTGAGAAGTAAATGGCAGGGTTGGGATTTAATCTTCTCAGATGCGTCAAAAACTCCCAACAGTCTTGTTGGTAGTGCCTTTATTCACGACAATTTGGATTCCACTCACAAATTTCAACTGCCATCAATTTGCTCCATTTTCACGGGTGAATGTATTGCTATTATGGAGGCAGCTAAATATATATTTGAACACAAAATACCTAAATCGGTAATTTTTTCAGACAGTCTAAGTTCGATCCAGGCCATTACTTGTAACTCTATTAAAAATTGTTCTAAATCCCCAATAATTTGCCTTATAAAAGAAGCCTTATTTTCCTGTCATTTGTTAAACTTAGAAGTGTTGCTTTCATGGATTCCAAGCCATAAAAGCATACATGGCAATGAAAAAGCTGATAAAGATGCTAGAGATGCGAGCACAAATGGTAACAGGTCATGCTTCCAATATTTTAGCAGAGACCTGGATCCAATCTCCTCAGAAAGACTTTTTACTGATTGGTCAAATCTTTGGATCCTTAATAATAAGTTACAGTATTTCCAAATCCAACCAAAGATCTATCACAAACCCTGGTTTCTTAAATTTAAATTCAAGAAAAAAGTAACGAGCTGTTTAATACGTTTAAGGCTAGGTCACGTATGCTCTCCAGAGTTTTTATTTAAGATCAAAATTAAAGATAGCCCAGAGTGTCAGTGCGGGAATGAAGTCGGCTCAATTGACCATCTTTTCTTAGAATGGCCCTTAAACTGCCTCTGTTTTCATGACCTGTTGCTCAAACTTAAAGTCGATTTCCCATACAATGTCAAAACCTTACTAACCAACCCCGATCCCAAAGTTTTTAAAACACTAGCATATTTTATTGATAAAAATAATATGTCTCTATGATTTGTTTATTTCTATATGATTACATTTACTTAATTATTACTATATTTAAAAGTATTCTTAATATTTGTTATCTCATAACAGCAATTTATTATATATGTATATTAGTTATATTAGTCGAAATTTTGGGCAAAATTTATAGGTGCACTCTTCAGGTAAACAGTACCTAAAATACTTGACATTGGCAAAGTGCCCTAGCAGCAAAAGCCATATTATACAAAAAAAAAAAAAACCATTCGTATTTATTGTGTTATATTTATATATTATTAGTTGACGAAATAATATCGACAAAGCCTTATATTAAGCATACTGCATACTATAAGCCTTATACTGCATAGTATAATAACATTGATAACATTGATAACTGGAACTGGAAAACAAAACGGTAAATTTCAAGCCGATATGAGAAATAGAAATATCTACATCAACACTTCAATAAGAATAATTTTAGAAATGAAATCTAGACTCAAGAACTGCTGAATATTTGTGAGATTTATGTATTAACAGTCAATTAAACTGATTTAAAATCGACACAAAAATACCAACTCTAACCTTAAATGAATGGTAAGTAGTTGAAATTTGATATGATAGTTATAACCACTTTAATTTTCAATCATAATAATTACAACTGTGAAAAATAACAATTAATATTGAAACATCCTTTGCAGTTTCTTGTGCATCATTAATTTATGATTGTTTGCTACACATGGCTGTAGCCGCTAACTTATCACCGGCAAGGCAAACTATTTATCCAAGTACCTCTACCACGAGTCATGCAAATAAGCCTAATTCGAGATTCGTTCACGAATTCGTAAATTATTTGTATGGAGAATTTGTGCAGAGCCTCTAGCGGTCACTTATAGAACTAAAAATTACTGCCATACCATAAGTTAAATTATCGTTTATGCAATTCGCTCACGAAAGTTCGATTGCTTGTTTCGTTTGTGTAGATTTCAATACTTTACAAAGTGACGTGACGTGACAAACGTCACATCCTTCACACGAACCGAAACAGATTGTAGGTAAGCCAAAAAGGTTTTACTTCCTAAGTACATTTTATCTGAAGGTTTAGAACAGTACCTCTACCACGAGTCATGCAAATAAGCCCAATTCGAGATTCGTTCACGAATCCGTAAATTATTTGTATGGAGAATTTGTGCAGAGCCTCTAGCGGTCACTTATAGAACTAAAAATTACTGCCATACCATAAGTTAAATTATCGTTTATGCAATTCGCTCACGAAAGTTCGATTGCTTGTTTCGTTTGTGTAGATTTCAATACTTTACAAAGTGACGTGACGTGACAAACGTCACATCCTTCACACCAACCGAAACCAGTAAGCGCCATTTTATATCTATGACCGAAACAGATTGTAGGTAAACCAAAAAGGTTTTACTTCCTAAGTACATTTTATCTGAAGGTTTAGAACTGTAGACAATTATATGAGCAGTGAACAATAATAAGCATAGAAATCGTACTAGCTCTGAAAAATTACCCTACTTTTTGTGGGTATTTAATACGCTTGCTAGGCCGTTAACTAGGAATAATTTACGTTTGTCATCGTGTCCCAAGCGGTAAATTTTAAGTCGTTAACGGCGGTCAATAATCAAGCTTCGTGATGGTCAGCTGCCGTTCCTTGAGTGGGTTGAGGAACGGCAGCCATTTTCTCACATAAAATACATATAAAATAAAATGACCATCGCGTCCCAGTTGAAACAGGTGATAGTTTATATGCTATTACAAATAAAATAAAAATCATCAGCCGTCTGTATACCACTGAAAAGACCGTAAACTAGTCACATGAATATATGGTATTTAGGGTATCAGCAGACGGTCTTTCTACCTCAATACAGCCGGCTGACGATTTTCCTGATAATAAGAGCATCAAATACTGACAGCTGACCAACGCGAGTCATCATTATACTTCGTCCTTAACCACTTCAAAAATTATCATCGCCTGGGACGCCTTGCGATTGGTCATGAAATTTGTTCATGGCTTACGGTTCATGCCATCGGAGCCGGGAAATACAAGCTATGACAGTAAGCCTTTCATCATCATCATCTCAGCCATAAGACGTCCACTGCTGAACATAGGCCTCCCCCTTAAGCCTTAAGTGTGGTAAGCCTTTACCTTATTTAAACGCGCGTGACTTTGAACGCATAAAATGTTATCAACCGACTTCAAGAGTTCGAAGGAGGAGGTTCTCAATTCGTCAGGATCTTTATTTTCACTATTATTTCATAATGTTCACCGATTGCAACTTTTTTTTAACCCAATTAACCCGACCAGGTGTTATAACACCGATCGAATTGTTTTAAATGTACCCTCAAATATTGAATAAAAAACACGATATTTGGAATGTATTTCTTAGGTTGTCTCATTCAATGGTGTTTAAGGTTAATTTGTGTGCAGTTGTAAGAAGCAAATATTGATAATTTTAAGCGTAAATTGTGTTTTACAGCAGCAGTTTAATTTCGTGTCGATATGTCTGGTAAAAGGTAAGCTATTTAAAAGATATATTTGTATATTATTATCTTTTTGGTATATATTATATATGTTACGACTATTCGTTACTTGAATAGCAGTTAATTAACGTTGGTAAAGACATCTTGAAGTTTTTATTTGTTATTTTCATAGTACAGGTGTGATAACACCTGGTAGTAATATAAACGTCTAAGATATTTTTGTACGAAATTTTAGGTTGCGCCCAAGAAAACCATTGAAGCTTACTGAAATAATAGAAGAATTGGAGAAAGCGGATGATGACACACTTTTACCAAGTTTTGTCACTATTTTGCCCCCGGATAATGCAAACGCGGATATAACAGACGAGGATTCCGGCGATGAAAACTACGTGAATATGCACAACCTGCCAGGTTCGCAGCTGCGAGCGGAAGCTGAACTTGTTTACAGTGAGTCTTCGTCAGATGATGATGATAATATTCCATTGTCTCGTTTTGCTAAACGTACATGTGTCACACAAGAAAGTAACGTCACTGATTCTCCAATAGCTGGAACATCAACAGTGCCAAAAAGTCAAAAGTATACTTGGCGAAACCAGCATAGTCCGAAATTATATCCTCAGTGGCAAAATGATCAAGCCCCTAAGAATTTGCAATCACCTCTGTATTATTATGAAGCTTTGATGACTAATGAGGCCATTGATTTGCTCGTGCACTACACAAATATATATGCACAACAAAAAAATAAGACTGGTAATATAACTCATGCAGAGATGAAATGTTTTCTTGGAATATTATTGTTTAGTGGCTATGTGATCGTGGCACGTAAGATAATGTATTGGGAAAAGTTTTCAGACACTGATTTTCCATTAGTATATAATGCTATGTCTCGAGACCGTTTCATTTTTATAATGACACATATCCATTGCTGTGATAATACATTAGTACAAGTTCAAAACGACAAGTTTGCGAAAGTAAGACGTCGTACCCTTGTTTGATTTACTAAATAATATTTTTTCATCAATGGCACCATTAGAGGAAGTGTACAGTATTGATGAGGCGATGGTGCCATACTATGGAGGTCACGGCTGCAAACAATTTATACGGGGCAAGCCGATAAGATGGGGGTATAAGTTTTGGGTTGGTGCCACCAGACTAGGATACGTATTATGGTTTGATCCATATCAGGGCAAATCTACCACGTTACCAGCAGCTTATAAACAGTTTGGTCTAGGTGGGAGCGTAATTTTGAAGTTTGCCGACGTTTTACAATCCCTTCAGCCAAATCTTAGTTTTCACTTGTATTTTGACAACTTTTTTTCCTCTGTACCTCTAATGCATGAATTAAGTAACAGATACCTAAAATCAACAGGTACAATTCGGGAAAATAGAACATCGAAATACCCCCTGCCATCAAATAATGTGTTCAAAAAGACCGAAAGAGGAACTATTCAATTCAAATCTAGTCATCCTGAGGATATCTTGGTTTGCAAGTGGAACGATAATAACGTAGTCACTGCTGTGTCCAATGTAGATAGCGTCGAGCCACTGCATAAAGCGAAACGTTTTTCTCAGCAGCAAAAGAAATATATATTTATTGACCAGCCTAACATCATAAAAAAATATAATGAGAATATGGGAGGTGTGGATAGATCAGACCAAAACATAGGGCTTTACCGAACATCTATTCGTGGAAAGAAGTGGTACTTTCCACTAATTTGTCACTCTTTAGATATGGCTACACATAATGCCTGGCAACTATACAGGCATAATGGAGGGGAATACGATCACCTGACTTTCAGAAGAGTTGTTGCAAGGGCTTTATTAGAAACCTATAAAAAAACTGAAAGACGTGGACCTTGTCCCACTCCCGCGACTCACAGGGAAACGTCTCGATTTGACAGATTGGACCATATCGTCTATTATAAAGAAGTTCAATTGACATGCAAAGTCTGCAAAAAGAAAACGAACTTTATGTGTAAGAAGTGTGTTGTTCATTTACATCCCAAAATTTGTTTTTTGGCGTATCATACTGCGGCATGAGTTCACATCATTGTATAACGGCTAAATATATTAAATATAAACATTTCATCACAAATATTTTCTTTTTCTGTCTACCATCCCTTATCATTGTCTCCAGTACTTGGTATAGTAGTACATCCTCCTACTAGGTGTTATAACACCACACATTTTCCGGCTTTCCCAGGTGACTAAGATTTTTCTCATTATTTTTTTCGTTCCTAACAGGCCGTAAATAACGATATACTAAAATTTTATAAAAATCTATAGTATTAAATAGTTTCAGGGTTATCTGGGACTTTAAAAGGCTATTTCGCAATAAATAAATCTTTAATATAATTATGTACATTATAATTTCAAAGTGCCCTGTATAAATCTGGATGTCTTTTAAGTAAGCACTATTTTATAGTACTTGGATGCAATAATTCGAAGATCCCGGCCTGTAACGCAGTTGTTACTTCTTGAATATAAAATAATACACCTTCCTGGGATAAATAGTTTGCCTTGCTGGTGATAAGTTAGCTGCTACAGCAATCAATCAGAAATGAATGATGCACAAGAACCTGTAAAAGAAGTTTCAATATTATTTGATATTTTTCACAGTTTCATTGTAATTATTATGATTGAAAATGAAAGTGTTTATAACTACGAGTATCATATCAAATTTCAACTACTTACCATTCATTTTAGGTTAGAGTTGGTATTTTTGTGTCGATTTAAAATCAGATTAATTGGCTATTATATACATAAATCTCACAAATATTCAGCAGTTCTTGGGTCTAGATTTCTTTTTTTAAATTATTCTTATTGAAGTGTTGATGTGGATATTTCTATTTCTCATATCGGCTTGAAATTTACCGTTTCGTTTTCCAGTTCCAGTTATCATACTATGCAGTCTTATTAACAAATTATGCTTAATATAAGGCTTTGTCGATATTATTTCGTCAACTAATAATATATAAATATAACACAATAAATACGAATGGTTTTCACTTTCACCATGTTTTGACATCTCACCTTATAATTTGATAGTGAAAGAGTTTTCTACAGTCGATACGGTATTTTTCGGTGACGTAAGTCAAATTAGTGTCTTATGGTAACGTTTTAATAAAACCTATCGATAACAAACTGTACTGACCTTCAGTGCGTTAACATGACAGATCACATTCGACGTGCCGCATACATCCGTCTCGTTCTACCTATGAGACGGATGTATGCAGCGCACTAAACGTAATCCGACATGAAATGTCAGCATAGATCGTTTGTATGTGTTGCTGTCGAAACTGAAGGAAAACGATTCGAAGCCCGATTACTCGTTAACGCCTATAGAAAAATATTCAGAATTTTCTACATGACTCGTGGTAGAGGTACAGAGCCTCTAGCGGTCACTTATAGAACTAAAAATTACTGCCATACCATAAGTTAAATTATCGTTTATGCAATTCGCTCACGAAAGTTCGATTGCTTGTTTCGTTTGTGTAGATTTCAATACTTTACAAAGTGACGTGACGTGACAAACGTCACATCCTTCACACGAACCGAAACAGATTGTAGGTAAGCCAAAAAGGTTTTACTTCCTAAGTACATTTTATCTGAAGGTTTAGAACTGTAGACAATTATATGAGCAGTGAACAATAATAAGCATAGAAACCGTACTAGCTCTGAAAAATTACCATACTTTTTGTGGGTGTTTAATATGCTTGCTAGGCCGTAAACCAGGAATAATTTCCGTTGGTCATCGTGTCCCAAGCGGTAAATTGTAAGTGGTTAAGGGCGGTAAATAATTAAGCTTCGTGATGGTCAGCTGCCGTTCCTTGAGTGGGTTGAGGAACAGCAGCCATTTTCTCACATAAAATATATATAAAATAAAATGACCATCGCGCCCCAGTTGAAACAGGTGATAATTTATATGCTATTAATTACAAATAAAATAAAAATCATCAGCCGGCTGTATAGCACTGAAAAAACCGTAAACTAGTCACATGAATATATGGTATTTAGGGTATCAGCAGACGGTTTTTCTACCTCAAATCAGCCGGCTGACGATTTTCCTGATAATAAGAGCATCAAATACTGACGTTCCGCAACCCACCAACGGAGCGACAGCTGACCTACGCGAGTCATCATTATACTTCGTCCTAAACCACTTCAAAAATTATAATCGCTTGGGACGCCGTGCGATTTGTCATGAAATTTGTTTCTGGCTTACGATTCATGCCAGCGGAGCCGGGAAATACAAGCTATGACAGTAAGCCTTTTTTTTACCTTATTTAAACGCGCGTGACTTTTAACGCATAAAATGTTATAAACCGACTTCAAGATTTCGAAGGAGGAGGTTCTCAATTCGTCAGGATCTTTATTTTTACTATTTTTTCATAATGTTCACTGATTGCAACTTTTTTTTAAACAGGGAAATTACGGGTGAAAACTGTCAGTACTTCATCCATCCATCCATATACTTATTTCGTCGTAGGATATAGGATTACCTAAGAAAACCAAAATTTCAAATGTACAAATAACACTAATAGTTTAAAACGTCCTAGAACTACGTCCATATATGTAAAGTGTTAGGTGATTCTTAATTTATTTGGTTATTTTGTCAACATGACAGTTCGACTTTTAGTGATCATAGTGGATCATAGGTTTATTTCTTATTATTTAGGTCTATTGTATAATCACAAAAGGATAAGTACCCTTTCAGGATGTTGTTGATTCTCTAAAGTATAGGCAATGCGCTACTGTTACACATCCCACCTGCGTCGACACCGACACGTTGGCGAAGTCCTTTAATTTATTTACCAGCAAACAAGCCGGAGCGGCGCCCGACATCCGAAATCACTACAAGACTATTAAATATAGTTGTCGTTCGTCTATCTATTGTTGGTGTAGAGGCAATCGATCCGTGAAGCAAGGGGCACGGAGCCTCACGACCTAACAAACGCACAAGGGAAGCTAAAGCAAGCTGCTCCAGCAAGCCGCCGGTTTTCATACATAACACAACGCAGGATTGCGGCTTTTCCGCTTCTTGCATAATGATGGTTTTATTTCTATTTATAAGTTACACGTACGAGTAATTGTTAGTAGTACTTATAAGTTTCTAGTTTGTGACATTGTTACTTTAAAAGGCTTTTTCGCAATAAATAAATCTTTAATATAATTATGTACATTATAATTTCAAAGTGCCCTGTATAAATCTAGATGTCTTTTAAGTAAGCACTATTTTATAGTACTTGGATGCAATAATTCGAAGATCCCGGTCTGTAACGCAGTTGTTACTTCTTGAATATAAAATAATACACCTTCCTGGGATAAATAGTTTGCCTTGCTGGTGATAAGTTAGCTGCTACAGCAATCAATCAGAAATGAATGATGCACAAGAACCTGTAAAAGATGTTTCAATATTATTTGTTATTTTTCACAGTTTCATTGTAATTATTATGATTGAAAATGAAAGTGTTTATAACTATCATATCAAATTTCAACTACTTACCATTCATTTTAGGTTAGAGTTGGTATTTTTGTGTCGATTTAAAATCAGATTAATTGACTATTAATACATAAATCTCACAAATATTCAGCAGTTCTTGGGTCTAGATTTCTTTTTTAAAATTGTTCTTATTGAAGTGTTGATGTGGATATTTCTATTTCTCATATCGGGTTGAAATTTATCGTTTCGTTTTCCAGTTCCAGTTATCATACTATGCAGTCTTATTAACAAACTATGCTTAATATAAGGCTTTGTCGATATTATTTCGTCAACTAATAATATATAAATATAACACAATAAATACGAATGGTTTTCACTTTCACCATGTTTTTGACATCTCACCTTATAATTTGATAGTGAAAGAGTTTTCTACAGTCGATACGGTATTTTTCGGTGACGTAAGTCAAATTAGTGTCTTATGGTAACGTTTTAATAAAACCTATCGATAACAAACTGTACTGACCTTCAGTGCGTTAAAAAGATAAAAGATATTTATTCTTCAATTTAGGCACATTACAATGCACTTATGAACTTCAGAGAAAAAAAAAACCTACCTCCGGTTCTAACCCTACACCTATGACCCGAGAAGAATTATTTATGACCGGCAAGAAACTCGGCGGGACTTATTTTTTCAAAACAGTAATACAGTAATATTACATCTTAAAGATACACAATAATGCGTAGTTCTATAAGAAGGCATATCAAAACAGCTTGAGAGACATACAATGTACGTATTGTTTAATTAAAATAAAATAATAATAATAAAATCCAAATCTGATTGCTTCACAAAACGTTTGATATGCTTTCCCTATCTGAACTGTGTCCTCTAAATGTTAGATGATTTTGTAGTATTTTCTGGTTTGGGCCATGCATCTTTGTCCGTCATATAGTCCTCGACCCTGTAATAACCCTTTGACATCAAACTTTTTTTCAAATATTTCTTAAGAGCGGGAAATGATAAATTTAAAGCATCGACGGGTAACTTGTTATTAATGTGAATACCTTGACCAAAAAATGACTTATATGCTTTGCGGATACGACTACTTCTGATAGCAAGCTTGTTTTTATTTCTAGTGTTATAGCTGTGGATGTCAGAATTTTTTTAAATGTATGTATATTCTTTACAACAAAAATAATATTGTCATAGATATATTGGGAAGCAACAGTTAAAATATTAATTTCTTTAAATAGTTCTCTAACTGATGCACCTGCCTTTAAGTTATACAGAAAGCGGATGGCTCTTTTTGGTAAAACAAATATAGTCTGTATGTCAGCTGCTTTGTCCCAAACCAGAATACCATATGACATTACACTATGAAAATAACTGTGATAAACTAAGCGAGCTGTGTCAATATTCGTTAATTGTCTAATTCTCCTAACGGCATGAGCGGCCGAGCTTAATCGAAGAGCGAGTTTTCTTATATGAGGACTCCATTGTAGATTTTTGTCCACCGTCGAACCAAGGAACACTGCTTTATCTACTATCTCTAAACATTCACCATTCAGGAGAATCTTAGTGTCCACCGGTGCAACGTTTGGCAAAACAAATCTAATACATTTTGTTAACATGACAGATCACATTCGACGTGCCGCATACATCCGTCTCGTTCTACCTATGAGACGGATGTATGCAGCGCACTAAACGTAATCCGACATGAAATGTCAGCATAGATCGTTTGTATGTGTTGCTGTCGAAACTGAAGGAAAACGATTCGAAGCCCGATTATTCGTTAACGCCTATAGAAAAATATTCAGAATTTTCTACATGACTCGTGGTAGAGGTACAGGAAGGTGTATTATTTTATATTCAGAAGAAACAACTGCGTTACATGCCGGAGTCTACGAATTATTGCATCCAAGTTCTATAAAATAGTGCTGACTTTAAAAACATCCAGATTTATACAGGGCACTTTGAAATAATAATGTACATAATTATATTTAAGATTTATTTATTGCGAAATAGCCTTTTAAAGTAACATTGTCACATACTAGAAACTCATAAGTACTACTAACAATTACTCGTACATGTAACTTATAAATATAAATAAAACCATCATTATGCAAGAAGCGGCAAAGCCGCAATCCTGCGTTGTGTTATGTATGAAAACCGGCGGCTTGCTGGAGCATCTTTAGCTTCCCTTGTGCGGTTGTTAGGTCGTGAGGCTGCCCGTGTACCCCGCTTCACGGATCGATTGCCTCGACACCAACAATAGTTAGACGAACGACAACTATATTTAATAGTCTTGTAGTGATTTCGGATGTCGGGCGCCGCTCCGGCTTGTTTGCTGGTAAATAAAGGACTTCGCCAACGTGTCGGCGTCGACGGAGGTGGGATGTGTAACAGTAGCGCACTGCCTATACTTTAGACAATCAAAAACATCCCCAAAGGGTATTTATCCTTTTGTGATTATACAATAGACCTAAAAAGTAAGAAATAAACCTATGATCCACTATTATGGATGGTAGAAGGTAAGGATAGCAATCTCTATGTTACAAAAGTGTCCTTTATAAGGCGCCAAATTGATGGCGCCACAATAGCATGAGCATACGTTACTAGCCCGGTCGGTAGTGACCCTGCCTACGAAGCAGAGGGTCCCTGGTTCGAATCCCGGTCTGGGCATTATTTTTTTTTTTATGTATTTACGGATATTTGTTATTATTTTAAGATTTTTGATATTAAGAAAATAAAAATCCATACATATTTACAAAATAATTATTTGCGGACAAGAAAAACGCTCTGAATATTAATTTTATTTAGAACGTCATATATCGATAATTTCAAATTTAAAAAAATATCATAAGTAAGCGTATTTAATGCAGTTATTTTTGCTGTTAATTTGAATATTTACATATTTAGACACAATAAAAAAAAAATACATACCTTTGACTTTTGTTTCGTGGACATCGTAGTATATCTCTGTGTTCCACGATAAGTATCGATTTTTTTCTTACCTCCATATCTAAAAAAAAATGGTCATCGTGGGGCACTACCGTCATACGGTCAAAAATGTACAATTTTAACACGTTGTGCACAATTTTTGTCACTTTTATACTAAGTGACAAGTGAAAACCATACTTTATAGAAGTATAACTAAACTTCCGCTTTTTAATGGCCAAAGAAATATCTAATGTTATAAAATCAGAATGGCTATATTTATGATAATAACTATTTATATACTTGATTAGTTATTTGCTTTATTTATTTTCAATGCTATGGTTGTATCCCATTTTTATAAAAGTAAAATATAAAAATACTTACATAAATAAAAACTAAAAACTAATAAAATAAAAACTTTATAAAACCTAACCTAGGATGCTGCCTGCAACAGAACAAGGCCCGCTGCCGGTAGTCAGGGCCGCAGAGAGAGGAACCTTTGAACTATGCGCGCCGTGTGCAGGATTATTACCACCTTTTGAATCTGATCTTTGATCGAACAACAACCTCGTAGCGAAAGTCTCTCAAGATATTGGTCAAGATTCTTCGCTATGAGACCATTCGCAGAAACAACTATCGGTACAATGGTCGCCAAATCAAGGTTGAACGTTTTGTGGGAGGTCCCACATGGCGGTTACCTCGTGAGCCAAGTCTAGGTATATTTGCTCGACTTGCCCTCGAACTTCACGAGATTCTTGTCACTTTGAATGGTGAATGGTGATCGACGAGCATGGCCCGGCAATGCAATAGATCTATCAGTACGATATCAGGCTTATTGGCTACCAATAGTCCTGTCGTGATGATAGATAGATGTAAATAGAGCGTGACACGAACATTATTGTTATTATTCAATCAAAAATAGGACAAATGTTATTAAACTTTCGTGAGACATACTAACAATATAAAATGCCCGGCGACCGGCGTGGTGCGCAGCGTGTGTTGTGATAGTTTAACGGGAACAGTGAGTGTTTTGTTTATCGTTGCTCATGTCGGATAGACCAAATACGCTGCCAAACACTTCAGTAACGCCGGCGCAAGATCGCCCTCAACAAGCTCTAGCAGAGAGCGAGCTTCGCGCCGATCGCCGGCCGGTAGTGGGCAACGCGGGTCGCAGTAGCGAGCCACGGAGCACTCTTAGTGCTTGAAGATGGAGACCTAGGCTCTCCGAAACATGCCGCGCCAAGTGACTAAAGAGATATGAGTGTAACCGTTATATTTTATAGGGCAACAAATGTTATCAATAATAGTACTTATTATCACGTTGATCATCTTCTGTGATGTTGCTGTCATCAAATACTTGTAATAACAATCGACACTAAGCATATCCAGAATTTCAAGAGTTGTACGCAACGTTACTCTTAATACTTCACGCAAAATGGGCCCTGGACGTCGAGTTACGGAGACTTGCGCGTTTCTTTCTCTCCACTCTTAATCCTTACTAAAGTCCTCCTCGATACAAATATTTTTCTTTCTACCTTTTTCCAATTTCTGTACACAAATCTTGGAAATCACTATTTAAACTATAGACAACAAACAGCTTCATAAAGGACATTATATATTTTTGTGCGCATATATTATCAATTTATCACATCCAATATGTATTGTGAAGCTACTGCAAGAATATCTATTTCCTTAAATCGCAGTGAAGGTCGACTATTATAAATGGCTCGGATTGCATTTTTACTGAAACGAAGATGGCATCCATATCGAATCCATATCTATGTATTAGTGCAGTTTTATACCATGCACGAAGCCATTACTTTTAATATACTTTTTTTTTTCAAGTACAACACTATATTACAAATTACTTAAGATAGTAATTTGGCGTTTTTTCTATTCATTTTAGTTTTAGTCTTGGCTGCATCGTAACGCTAATTTTCAAATTTCGCTAAAAAGTGGGCCCGCATATATACATATCAATATTTTTTTTGGTTAAATCTTTGCAATGTTCTAAACATCCAACTTTTACCAATAATTATTTCTGAAGTTCTACAGATATCTCACTAATCGTCTCTATATTGGTTAAAGTTTTACTTATCGCTCTTAGCACGCATCTTTCTAAATGTTTTGTAAGATTGAATAAATCATCACTTGCAAAAATTAATCCTCCATATAAATCCATTTTGTCTATAACGTCGTTACGTAGTAATAGTTTACCCTCCTTCGGACTCATCTGTATTGATTGTAAACAATTATCACATTTAATTATTTTTCGCAACTTGCGAACAATGTAGCCAACAATGTAAGATTGGACGGCATCACTGGTTACGGCTTCATTGTAGTCATGATCTTGATCCGTTGAAGAACCTTGCAGGAATGGCTCAGTACGATCTAACATATTGTCAAGGCTTTCAAGCCATAACTCTTTATCCGTGTTTGAAGATGTTAAAGCATCCTTAGCTCCTAGTAAACTCTTCAGCAACACCTTGCCAGAAACATTACATCCTTTAGGAGGGCGTATAAGTGAAAAACAAGACGCCAGTCGGTAAACTTCAGCAAACATTTTAGGATCGGGGTGATCGTTTCCTCCACATGAATATCTCATTACGGAAAAAAATCTCTGGAATCAAAGTATAAATTCAATTATTCAATCAAAGATAGGATAAATGTTATCAATAAAAAAATAAAATTAACCGTGCGTAGGTTGTCAGCAGATTAAATATACTACAATATATAAACTTAATTATATCGAACAAAGAAGCGAGGAAATATTAATCATGTTTTTTAGTGTAATTACCTCCAAAGGATCTTGAGATAGCGTTGCTGTCATCAAATACTTGTAATCACATCCGACATGAAGCATATCCAAAATTTCAAGAGTTGCCCATAATGTTACTTTTAATCCTACTAAAGTACTCCTCGACACAGGATTTTTTTTTCTAGCTTTTCCCAATCTCTAAGAAATTGTATAAACTCCAGAATTACCTGAAAAAATTATTTCTCCTATTAGTTAGTAAGAACCGGCCCAGAGCATGTCGGGTCATGCATGCTCAGTGTGAGGTTCCTTAGTTGCCGGCCTGTTACAACCAGGGACTGAAAAACCGCTAAAGAGCGGTAACCTAAACTAAAGGTATAAAATGAAATGGTATAATTACGCTGAATGATAAAACTGATACAGATATAGTCGAAACTAAAATTTTCTATATCCGCGGTACACGCTCAGCTTTGCCGCCTTTATATATTTTTATTAAAAAGTTTGAAGTGTATTTTTCTTCTGAATTTTCCGCAAGCTATTTGAGAGAAATAAAAAGTCTCGGTACCATCATTACCTTACATAAATAAAAAATACCGATGTTGTGTTTCGGCTGTTTAGGACCTTTGACTTTATTTTTGTATGGCTGTTGAACTTTTTTAAAAAGGTTTTACCTGTAAAAGTTAACCTTACGGCACATTTTTGAAAAAAATAATTATAAAGTTTTAAAGGCGCGTGTAGTCGATGCCGCCCTGCGCCGATACCGTATCGGCACGGTGGCGGAGCGGGGGCGGCATCGTCTACACGAGCTCTATCGCACATCAACAGGTTCGGTTGTGTCATATCTGACGTGGCCAGCTCTTAGTCCATCAGTAGCGTCAGAGCGAGGTGACGGCGGTCTGTGCGCCGTCATCCATACCAGTAGCAAAGTGACGACATAAGTACCATTAATTACGGCGAGTTGACGACGCGCCGCTCAGCATGTGCCGAGGCGAAACGGTAGATACAATTCTGATGTCGTTAAGTGTGCGTTATAGTATAGGCTTTTATATAAAGAATACTGAACGCCTCGAGTTGAGGCCGTGCCGAACCTATTGTTGTGCGACCACTTTACTCTTATTTTACCTTGAACTCTTGTAGCTTATTATCCAAAGTTGATGTTCGAAAGCATTTCACTAAATGATTAAAATCTGATATCATCCATAACCGTCGAGAGCTGTCACAAGGATGATCACAGCTAACGTTATTTTCATTTACACCAAATATTTTCCATACTCCTCGGTTCCACTGTGCACCATTCATCACAACAGTATCAACACAAATTCCGCTGTTTTCCATTAGTACAATACATTCTAAAATTAATTTATGCAGCGGTGCGCTTTTGCAAGAAGAAGACAAAAAGCATCCCAAGGCTTGAACCCATCGACCTCGAAAAGGCACAAACTTGAAAACCAAAGCATGGTCCGCTGATGTATTTTTCAAATCCTCTGGAGTGTGTTGCCCCAGATCAACAAAACCATTAAATTTCATTGATTGAGGATCAAAATAAACGCCTTTGCTTAATTTCATCTCATCCACTAATATAACTCCTCGTTTCTCTAAAAACAGTTCACTACAATTTGTTAATTTTTTTGGAGATTCTTGATTTTGTAATACTTCCTGATGCTCAGTATTCATTTGTTGTGCTTGGTGCTGCTTATGGTGATTCGGACAATTCTTGTACGTGAATAGTACGTGCTTGGAGTTCATGTATCGGTAAGGGAATAAACTGATGCTTGATCGTGGGCAAAGCTTCATTCTTTAGGGTTTTTCTTTCTGTAGGAATAATTGTGAGCTCTCCTTTTATATATAATTTTTCATACATCTTTATGTGCTCTTCTTTGAACTGAAGGTGACAAATAAAATCCGTTGATTTTAAAACAGTTCCTAAAGACCTTTTCCAATTTTCTAATTTTGCCGGAGTCTGTGAATTAATATTAACAAATGAGTATCAATTAAAAATGTTAATTTATTACGATAAATAAAAAAGTAAAAATTTCATATTTTATAGGAGGAATTATTACATACCGTTGGTCGAAAAAATGATGGGGACTGCTTGGACGAATAAATTAAAGGACGGAGCATGGCTGTACAACAAACTGTGACGCAAGATGGCGGCTGGTTTGAATGTGTGTGTCCAGACGAGTGTTGCCATGTAATACAAATTTTCCCGATTAAGAATACAGTATTTTTGAATTAAAAAATAATAGATTATTAATATATATAATTAAATAGAATTAATAAGCACCTGTTTTAATAAATTTGATGAAATATATTTCTGAAGAGGCGACTAAAAGGTAAAATTAAAAAAAATCTAAATAAACTATTTATTAAAATTACACGACTACTGTTAAGTGTGGTGGCCTCTCTTGTCGTCCCCAATACTATTATTTTAAGCATACTTTATACCTTTTTAATCTGGAGGCACGGCAGTGCCCTCGCTAAGACGAAGACAACTAAAAGTGTAATTACGTATTCATTTATTACGTAACACGATTTAAGGAGGGAGGGGAATTTACCATGTCTTACTTCTACTGCAGAGAGGATTATTATTATTTTTTTCTTACGTAGGGGCGGAAGGGTGTCTCTGGCAAAAAATTTCTTACGTAATCAATGAACAACGCCTTATTTTATACTAAACCTTGTTTGAAATGTAACAAATACTTTTTGAAAACTGCATTAAAATCGGTTCAGCCAAGCGCGAGATAATCGCGAACAAACATACAGGTCAAATTGAGAACCTCCTTTTTTTGAAGTTGGTTATAAATGTTCCTCGATCGATTAACACAATCGGGCTGACATCTCATTCTAACTATAGTTCCATCTCGTTCTAATCGCTTGACCAGTCGATTACTGAAGCCGCTCAGAGTGAGAGGGAGCGATAGTTAGAATGAGACAAAAGTTTGACAGATCAGTAGTGGTGACATAACTTCGCGCGTTCAATCTACGATTAGATATGGGTTTTTTGTTTAAAGAAGTTTTTGGAATAATTTTAAGAAATATATAATTATATTTAATCATAAATTTTATTTAAAAAATAATAAACAATAATTTGCTCACAAAAGCATAAAAGTTATTAACTATTAAGTAACGTTTTAATATTCATTGAAAACGTGCGTGAAATAAAACGTATAGTTAGTAGTGTGGACGTCGATGTCGTATTGACAACATATCGCGGCGATTATAGACCCCCTTACGTTCGCGAAGTTTCCCTATTCAACCACCTGGCAACACCGCTACCATGAAGTTAATAGTTTACGAAATTACTGATTTTTAATGTGATTACGCAATGAATTGCTTACTTAACGGTGAAAAGTTATCCCATCCGTTTTTTTCTTTCGACCGGTGGCATTTCTGCAGCATTTGACAACGCACGACGGCATATTTTCATTATTAAAAGGCAGTTAAAAAACTGCTCTTGACTGCATAGACGTTTGGACACGAATGGCGGGGGTGCGGCTCATTATTGCTGTGCGTATGTGTGTGTAGTGCGTAACGACGAGGACACTGGCTCTTTATGGAATCACAAAATTTTGTTAGCCGCACTCCATCTGAGAATTATATAATCTATGGGGGACTGAGTTATTTTCTTTTTTACTTTACGCCCACTTGGACAACTTTTTATGGCACAATTTTTTCCCATTATTGTACTATTCGGGTACCTATAAATTTTATAACAATAAAACCAATTGCAATCGATCTATAATCACCGCCAGGACTATTGTAGCCGATAAGCATATCGTGCTGATAGATCGATCGCAGCGCCGGGCTAAGTCGGTCGACTTTCTGTCCCATGTGACGAGAACCTCGTGAAGGCCAAGAAGGACGTCCAGCAAGTATCTAGGCTTGACTCACGAGGTTACCGCCATCATCGGATCAGATACAGAAGGCGGTAATCTTGGACACAACGCGTAAAGCCGGCGGTTCCTTTCTCTGCGGCCCTGACCTACGGCAGCCTAGATGCGCCACCCTGCGCCTTCCGGCCGGTGGAACCCCACGTTATGTTTTTTTATAAGTAGTGTTTTATCGTGTTTTCGATATATTTTTGTATTTTACTTTATTATTTTTTTGTAAAACGTTGTTTGTATAAATAAATACTCGCTATGACAGATCCCAATATGACATATCACGTCACCAATTAAGTCACCGTTCTCGTTACGTATTCTGACAGTATTTTTTTAGGTAAGGTTTTATACTTATTCTAGTAATCAATAATACTGAATTTTTAAACGCAGCGCACTTCACGCCGTCAATAACTGCTAAGTTCATTTCATACGCTCAACTATACCCTAGCGCCACCCGGAGAGATTTGGAACTATTATTTACGCTTACAGCTGGACACTTTTTCGACCTTTCCCCTATATAAGATGGCGGTCCTTACCTTCTATTGTTCATGATCACTAAAAGTCGAACTGTCATGTTGACAAAATAACCAAATAAATTAAGAATCACCTAACACTTTACATGTGGACGTAGTTCTAGGACGTTATAAACTAGTAGTGTTATTTGTACATTTGAAATTTTATTAATTTGGTTTTCTTAGGTAATCCTATATCCTACGACGAAATAAGTATATGAATGGATGGATGAAGTACTGACAGTTTTCATCCCTTTTCCTAGCTGTGAATATAAATAAATAAATATATATTATGGGACAATCTTACACAAATAGACCTAGGCCCACAGTAAGCTCAATAAGGCTTGTGTTATGGGTACTAGACGACGATGTATATATTAGATAAATATGGATAAATACTTAAATACATAAAAAACATCCATAACTCAGGAACAAATATCTGTGATAGACACACAAATAAATGCCCTGACCAGGATTCGAACCCGGGACCTCCTGCTTCGTAGGCAGGGTCACTACCGACTGGGCTAGGAGGCCGTTATATGTACGACGAAATACGTAATTTCCGTTTAAAAAAAGCTGCAATCGGTGAACATTATGAAAAAATTGTAAAAATAAAGATCCTGACGAATTGAGAAACTCCTTCTTCGAAATTTTGAAGTCGGTTGATAACATTTTACGTCACGCACGTTTAAATAAGGTAAAAAAAAGGCTTACTGTCATAGCTTGTATTTCCCGGCTCCGATAGCATGAACTACTAAGCCAGGAACAAATTTCACGATAAATCGCAAGGCGTCCCAGGCGGTGATAATATTTGAAGTGGTTAAGGACGAAGTATAATGACTAAGTAACGACGAAGACGAAGTATAAGTATGATGACTCGCGTAGGTCAGCTGTCGCTCCGTTGGTGGGTTGTGAAACGTCAGTATTTGATGCTCTTATTATCAGGAAAATCGTCAGCCGGCTGTATTGAGGTAGAAAGACCGTCTGCTGATACCCTAAATACCATATATTCATGTGACTAGTTTGCGGTCTTTTCAATGCTATAGAGCCGGCTGATGATTTTTATTTTATTTGTAATAGCATATAAACTATCACTTGTTTCAACTGGGACGCGATTGTAATTTTATTTTATATATATTTTATGTGAGAAAATGGCTGCCGTTCCTCAACCCACTCAAGGAATGGCAGTTGACCATCACGAAGCTTGATTATTTACCGCCCTTAACCATTTAAAATTTACCGCTTGGGACACGATGTCCAACGGAAATTATTCCTGGTTTACGGCCTAGCAAGCATTTGAAACACCCACAAAAAGTAGGCTAATTTTTCAGACCTAGTACGGTTTCTATGCTTATTATTGTTCACTGCTCATATTGTCTACAGAAGGTTTACCTTCAGATAAAATGTACTTAGGAAGTAAAACCTTTTTGGCTTACCTATACAATTTGTTTCGGTTGGTGTGAAGGATGTGACGAGGCAATATGGCTTAGTGCTTTAGCATGTCCAATTGGACGAAAAAAAAAAGATGTGACGTTTGTCACGTCACGTCACTTTGTTAAGTATTGAAATCTACACAAACGAAACATACAATCGAACTTTCGTCAGCGAATTGCGTAAAGGATTATTTAACTTATGGTTTGGCTAGTTCTATAAGTGACCGCTATGGATGAAGGAGAGAGCAGAGCAGGACGCGAACTTTTTGAAAAAAGTATTATTTACCGACGAGTGCTCTTTTGTCCTAACTGGCGTTTTTAACTGCCACAATGAGCACGCGTGGAGTGTAGAAAATCCGCATGCCATAAAGCCTAGTCATTTTCAATACCGGTGGCGCATTAACGTGTGGGCTGGTATTGTAAATGAAAAGGTCATTGGCCCGGTTTTTCTAAACCAAGTAATGAACGGGCCACATTATCTGGAGTTCCTACAGGGTGAGCTGGCTGAAGAACTGGACGATCTACCTCTCGCATTTGTGCGGGACATGTGGTTTCAGCACGACGAAGCGCCGCCGCCGCACTTCGCTCTCGCTGTACGCCACCATTTTACGCGCAGTTTGGTGAGCGTTGGATTGGACGTGGGGGACCCGTTGCTTGGCCTCCGCGGTCGCCCGACCTTACCCCCTTGGACTTTTATTTGTGGGGTGCAGTGAAAGAGCACGTCTTTCGGCAAGTGTGCAATACGGAGGACGAGATGCGTTTGTGAATTGTTGAGGCGTTCGATATTATTAAGGCTGACCCGAACTTCCTGCAGCGAGCTCGCCAGGACCTGTTTAAGCGCTGTACAAAATGCATCGAAGTGGGCGGCGGATACTCCGAAAATAATCTGCGTCTTAACGAGCCGGTGAACATGATAATTGATTAGGTTCAAATGAAACTAGTCAATTGACAACATTTCATTTTTTTGAGTGCTACTTTTTATTGTCTTGCCCGAAAGAACTCACAATTTTAAGAGACCCGTATTTTTTATTTTTGCTAAAATTCATGGGTTTTTAGTGGAAAAATCCATTTATTTTATTAGTTGGGCAGAAAGGGCGTATGTAACAGTCGTCGAATTATCGGCTAAATGACGTCACATGTTGTGTTTCATACACTGAAAAAAACGTTGAAATAGTTACATTGACTGACTTTTCCGTAAAGAACCATAGCGTGACCATAGTGCGCTTAAACAGTATGACATTTGAAGCACAAGATAAACGTCAAAACAATATCAAACCGCTAACTTCGAAAGATATCTTTAAGTATTGTTGAAAATGCCTTGAATTAAATATTACCTAATGAAAACTTGCAAAAGCCACACTCAATCATTATTGCCGGTAAAAAGTTATTTATTGTTCCGAGCGTAACAATGCGAAGTTGTGTTGCAGCGGTTTGCATCGTTTACCAGCCAGGGGACTTTTGATTTGCGAAGATCACTTGAATGTGAGTACAATGCGTGTCTATTTAAATGATTTATTAGATTCGACAAGAGTTTTTAGCCATATTATTAATAGTGTTCTCGTTTCTTTCAGTTGGAAGAAGATATGGAAAACTTTTTGTATTGGAAAACAATGAAAGTGAAAGCACGTCTAAAACCTTGACTACCAATGTTTAAACGAGCGTTGCAGGATGTAACTTTAGGACTCGGGGGACTTCAAAAGAAATGAGGCAGTGTACTGAAACTATTGCTTCAACTTTATGAAGTGTTGGAGTACTGTGTTAACCTCAAAAAACGATCTTAGGCAGACACAAGCTAAACTTCAAATGGCATGATCAAAGAACAAATTGTTCACTAAGAACTACTGTGAAAAATACATATATATATGACGAAGCGCTCAGTGGCGGCCTTAGGGGTGCATAAGGTGGCAGTAGCTCGGGGACACCGGGGCTAAAGTAGCACCATCAGCTGAGGGAAGTACTATCTGAGACTATATACTTACAGATAAATACCTGAGGAGAGGCCCATCTTGTTGTTTTTCTTGTGCTGATGTGTGTAGGTTTGTTTACTATATTGTGTGAGAATGTATATTTTATATTAGGCCATATTTCCACATAGAAGTGCTAGATATATGAAGGTATCCACCTAATGAATAATTGAACGAAATTAAAATAATTTTATCATAATATACCTTTTTTTCTCCCCTGATTAAGACCTGGTGAATTTTACTTCTCCAGTAGTAACATTCTAAGTACAGGAAAGATAGTTAACTTATTATTGACAAGTCATCAGAAAGTACTTAAGGACCTACTTAGGATACAGGTTTGAAAATGACAAATGTCCATACTAATAAAATAAGTACTTTATTTCCTATATTTACCACAATCCAAAACATCTTTTGCTCATGACATTTTAATTGATATAATTTCTCAGTTTTATCTGTAAAGGGACATTTCAAGATGACAACCAAATCGTCACAGATTCCGTTTGGAGAAGCACTTATCAAAGGTGTCACTAGCACAAAACCTTTTTTTCTATTGTCACAACCAAATCATGTTCAATTACTTTAATAACCACACCTTCCTTCCTTGCCTTTTACCTCTCTTGATGGCGGTTGTTTTGGGAACTTTATATCCCCCATTATCGTTTGAACTAGAGCTCCATGTCTTGCATTTTGTTGCCTCATAAACTACGAGGCAGTGAATCTTGACTCGTTCAATTACTCGTATTGCCACACCTTGCTGTTGACTTGATCTTTGGTGCTGTTTTCAATAAGTGTTATAACCTCAGCTGTTATCTTTATATTCACATATATTTTGAACTCTTGAACGTAAAGTGTATCTGATTCTGACATAAAGCTCAACATAATGTCAAAAATGCAAGTTGTGCACAGTTGGTTCATAAATATAACTAAACAGTCATCCATTTTATGATTGATGGCTTCTTGGAGAAACTCTTGAAGATTTGAGACGTCAGCGTCACATCTATACTGTTTTCGTTTACAAATAGTAAAGGAACATGAAGCTGCACTTAATAAAGGCCCTTGAAAGTTTGGACATAAGAACTCCGCGAAGATAACGAAGCTTTGGTACCTCTTGTGCCAAGAAAATTATCCGAGCTTTGCAAAAACTCACACGCGGCAAGCTCCTGCTGTCAGCTTTTTGACAAATCTTTCTGAGTTTCTCGTCTCCGCTTCGTTGTAGGGGTTTTGGTCAATACCCCAACCGGGGTATTTTCCGAGGATTCCCTGAATTCCATCGTCAGGTCGTCGTAGAAGAAAGCAGTCCGGAGTCCGTGATGAAAAAGCGAAAATCGTAGTCGTCGTTGAAGAATGCAATCCGGGGTCTGTTAGAAAGAGTGTTGTGGTCGTTGTAGAAGAAAGCAGTCCAGGGTCCGCGACAAATCGCAACGCGTAGATAATTAAAATAATCCAAGGATACGTAAATTACAAGCAAATATTCGAATCGAATGAATAAACTGTCAGCTGCCCTGTCACTGTCAGTAGTGTTGTAATTGTCAAAGTTGTCAAACGGAAACCCGGAAGATAACGTTTTCTCATAGTGGTAGTATTGAATCAGCCGTGTGACGTCATTTTCCGGTTTTTTTGGTGATTTTTCTAAAAAATACTGAAATAAAAAATCAAAATAAATGGTTTTTGTGTTCTACAAGTGTATTTCTCGAAATGGTTTTCGATTTATAGAATTTGAAAATTTTGAAATATTGTCAATTATAACCGAAGTAGGTACAGTTTGGTTTACCTAGGCACATCAACGTCATTTTTCAGGGCTGCAAAGTCCTTTTTGGGGCTGAAAAATTTCATGTTTCTCATTACACTAAGTCGGTCAATCAGACAATAATTTACGAACACGAGGGGTGTTGCGGGAGAGGGACGGGGGCGGGAGTGGCGGGGCTGCGCGGGGCATGGATGGGACGTGCTTTCTACGTGCGCGTGCGATGTTGTCATTCATAACATCAGGGGTAAGCAACATTTAAAAAAGAAGACTTATGAAAAATTTTTTTAATGTGGTCTAAAAATAAAAAGGAAGTGATTTTCGAAATCGCGATTCGACACCGGTTACTGCCTTTTTTTATTTGCCAGGGTTTTTTGTTACGCCCTGTAAATATGAACACCTTGACCAAAAAATTACAAACTATTTGAATACCAAATTTCATCTAAATACGTACAGCGGTTATTGGTTGTTTCTACCCCATGTAAACTTCCACCCTTTTTCATCCGCTTAAGGGATAATTTCTGAGATAAAACTATTAGCCTTTGGAGTTGCAGGCGTCCATAGGTTACGGTAGCTGCTTACCATCAGGCGGGCCGTATGCTTGTTTGCCACCGTCGTGGTATAAAAAAAAAAAAAAAATATTATATTTCCTTTTCCACAGCTCAAATTATCTCCACACCAAATTTTATTTAAATCGATTCTGCGGATAATAATTCCGTATACAAATTTCCAACTCCTTTGTGGTGAAAACTATCCTTTGTCCTTTCTTGAGACCCATACTATCTCTATACCAAATTTCATCTTTATCAGTGCAGCGGTAAAAAAATCCTCATACCAACTTCCAACTCCCTTTCCACCCCCACAAGGGTTTATTTTTGGGATGAAAACTATTCTGTCGTTTCTCGGGACTCAAATTATCTCCATACTATTTACTATTAAAAATTCTCCATACAAACTTTCACCCCTTTTCACCCCCTCTAGGGTTGATTTTCGGGATGAAAACTATTTTTTGTCCTTTCCCGGGTTTCAAACTATCACTATACAAAATTTCATCAAAATCCGTTCAGCCGTTTTCACGTGATGCGCGGTCAAATAAACAGACAAACAGATATGCAGATAAACAGACAAAAAATCTAAAAAATTTTGGAACGTGGTCTGTTGTCGATTCTAAGTATCCCCAGCCAACTTTTTTTCGAATATATTCCATGTACAGACTTACGACCCTTATAGATTAAAAATACAAGAGCTAAACTAAACAACGTATGTCTCCGGTCCCTTGAGGTCTTACAGCACCAGTAAAGGAGAAAGTCCGAAAATGGTTAATGTGGTGTTCCATCACAAAAAAAAATTGCGCTAAAAGAATTTGCAAAAAGGTAGATCTTACAGCAAGCCCAAAATTCGTTTTTTTGTCGTTCCATCACAAAAAACAATTCGTATTTTTTTTTACCTTAATCCAATTTTCCTTTTCGTTACATACTGCAATGTTCGATGATTGTTAAAATAGTGTCATCTACAAGTACGGAATCCTCATGACGCGAGTCAGACTCGCACTTGGCCGGTTTTTTAAACAATCCTTTTTCTTTATTTTACTTCTTATACTTTTATCTCTAACACTCATGTATATTATAAGTCTGTAGAGTCTTGGCATCACTTGATTAATTAGTAGGTAATTTGAATACGTTAATTATATTATATGGGTGCCGGTGCCATATCCTCAGTATTACATTGTTCACTAATTCGTCAACACGATTCCCTCAAGAAAATTAAATTCGTATTCTGTACAATAGGCTCGGTAAATTAATTTTAGTAAGTAAAGTTAGTTTCTGAGACGGACTAATTTGGCCTCCGGGTTGAAGGTTCGAAACGTCTTGAAATTACTTGAGCGAGATTCGCGGCAATGCTTTATGTGAAGTTACAAGAAATCTGCTGTTTATTTTTAAATATTGACACAAAAGTTTCTCTTAACACGAATATTTTTGGATACAGTTATTGTAAAAGAACTTTTAAATATTGCGTATCATAAATCTAAGAAATTAGTTTAATGTTCATGCAAATTTTTGCACAAAAGTATTTGTACATGACCTTGTTATTATGGCATTAAGGTCGCGTAACATATTATTCTCCATATAATCTCATCGATAGTTTAACAAGAAAAATAAAAAATAGTAAGTAGTGAAAAACATAATAACTGCATTTATTATGTTTTATCATATAATAATTATTTCATGTCTAGAAGACTTTAAATCTGGAGCAATATTTAATTTTTAATTGGTGTTGAATTTTTGTGGTTATCATTGGACTGGTGTTGTCTGAATTTATTTTTATTTTTATTGTGATTACGCGATTCAAACCGGTTTGTAATTATATTATCAGTAAACTGATAAATTACTCGTCATTTTCATATAAAAAATATACCGGTTGCATTGCTTAAGTTACGATACTATCGCTCTTATAAAAATGCGCGCGTGAGAAGCACTGTGCCATGGGTCTTGTCAATGTTGTCTCTTAAGTAACATAACGATATAATATAAATAATTTTAAACAAAAAATAACCAACTTCACTTAGCCTCCACCTTTCCAAAAGCAAATGCTCGAGCTGCTGTAAACAATACTCAAATCACTATAGGTGTGCTATAGGTTGAAGAGTTCCCTCGATATCTCCAGGATCTCATCATTAGATCCTGACCCGATTACAGTGGGACCAACTGTGATATACTCTTTGAAACGAAAAAAATATTTCCAAATCGGTCAACCCGTCTTCGAATAATCGTTTAAAATACATGAAAAAAGCAAAAACAAAGATCCTGACGAATTGATAACCTCCTCCTTCAAAATCTTGAAGTCGGTTGAAAACTAAATAGTTTCGATTTGAAACTGGGCTAGGCCTCCTGATCTAATTTTCCGCAACTACGTGTAAATTAGACCACGCAAGCCCGCGTACAGAGATTTGTTATGTTATAATGTTATAGCTTTGACATTGTTCTGTTTGTGTTTCATCTTGGTTGCGTTTTGAAATTTTCAAGTCAAATACCTACCCTAACACAGGTTGATTTCTGCGTCGTGAAACACTTTTTCTGACTGTGTCATTATCATGTGATTTGATCAAAACAGAATGACTTGAATTATTCATATTTTTAAATCAATTTATCTTAGAAATTCTGTTAAAAAACCGGCCACGTGCGTGTCAGACCACGGAGGGTTCCGTACCTACGTTCAACGAAATAAGTAAAAATAATGATCAAAAGGTTGTAATTGACTATGGAAGAGGTTTTTTAACTCGAAAACACTTTAACCGATAATGAAGAAAATAATTTTCTTTGAAAGAATATGCGAAGATTTATCTTCTAAATTTTTAGGGTTCCGTACCTCGAAAGGAAAAAACGGAACCCTTATAGGACCACTTAGTTGTCCGTCCGTCCGTCCGTCTGTCAAGACCCTTTTTCTCAGGAACGCGTGGAGGTATCAAGCTGAAATTTATATCAAATACTCAGGTCTACTGTCCTTTGGAGCTGTGAAAGAAATCAAACTTCTAAAATAGCACAGATAAAGGAAAAATTGCGAAAACCGTAAGTTTTTAGTTACATCATATAATATAAATGTTAAAGTTACTATCCCTATATACCTACAGGTTTGTACGGAACCCTCGGTGCGCGAGTGTGACTCGCGCTTGGCCGGTTTTTTTTCATATTTTTTGGATTTCCGGTTCAAAAGTTACAGGGACCCAATGTTTTAGCATTTCGAGGTGATTATTTCTGAAAATATTCACTACATCAAAAAATGTTCAAACAATCCTCAATGTTATTTTTAAAGACCCATCAATTGATGTGTTGATATGAGGCCTCCCTCCCTTATAATATTTTTTTCAGCAATTTTACAACAAAACTATGTAGCGGCAAAAAATATACACCTTATTTTTAAATTTTATTAAGATACGTCTTATACTTTCCGAGAATAAACAATACAGATGTATTGCAGTTTTAATTAAATAAACTACCTTTATTTTTAACATTCTTCAAATTTACTTGATAATTTTATTCCATTTTAATATTACGGATGATATGAAATCTATGAATTAATAAAATCTAATCCGGAAAAATGTAGGTACAGCAATGCACAGTGTTTTTATTGAATTTATGTATTTATCAACCGAATTCAAGATTTCGAAGGAGGTTCTCAATTCGTCGGGATCTTTGTTTTTGCTTGTGTCGTGTTCACCGATTATACGAAGAGCAATAAAAGTAACGAATGAGCAATCTGTGAAATTAGAGATATTAGTACTATTTTTTCAGACGTTCCTACCAAAAGTTGTTATATGGTGTTAAATTGATTTCATTATTTAATATTTTCAAATTTCTAAAACCACATTAGAAACCTAATCAGTTACATTATAGTATTTTATGCAACAGTTGTATAAGAGGGGTCAAAAAAGGTGAGTGGCGTGGGTAACAATTTGAGCCGTAGGCGCAGCCGGAGGCGAAAATTGTTAAGAAAAACGCCACGAACATTTTTTGACCTACTTATACGACGTTGCATACAATACTTTTTCTACGACTACACATAGTTTTACAAAAAATGCGAAATTGAATACTTCATGGATGTTGCAGTTATTTTGTCAACATAGTCAACAATAATTTAAGTTTCACCGTTTAAAACACTGTAAGCATTTCAAGAATACTAACACTAACACACACCGTCGTTATTAAATCAATTATCAAAGAGCGACAGAGATTAGTAAAAATATATTATTTTCAAAGTATGCAGTTTGCCATCATAAACGAATGGCAAACGTAAAAACTACAAAGTATGTCTGTGGTTCTTTTCATTTTTTTAAAGTTTTTTTTTCTAAAAACGCTACGTTTAGTTAGGTTTCTTAGGTTGGCAGTAATGTATTTTCTTCTAAAGACCTGACTGCACGCGATTCTATTTTGGCGCTTTTATTTAACAGTTGTTTTTTTTGGGAATAGACTAGATAGACTTTTCTTCGAGTAATCTATGTGTTTGTTCGAGTATATAGATGATGACGAACGTATATAGTCTGGCCAGACAACGAACGCAGTAGCAATGTACAGCGAACAAAAGTATGGCAACACTAAGAATCTGTGAAAAAAGCAGCAATGATCTTCAAATTTTATGTTTTTAATTTTAGTTGGTATTTCCGCCCCTTTCATTCGGTGACATTTACGGTGTGTAAAAAGGAGACGGATATATTTCGTCTGATCTGTCATCAACTGCAACAGATAATCTGGTTGAGGCAATTGACATATGCCTTAAAAGTGAATTTAAATTTAATTGGGAACGTTGCAGGAGTTCTATCTCACTCGCGCTTAAGATGAGAGAGTGAAATGCACTAGAAACAAATTCAATGTGAATTTAAATGTTCGTCATGAAATACGGTGTCTCATCACAAAGAGTTGCCACATGTACGTATTTTGAATTTGCCGCGCGTTTCTACTTACAGAAATGGTTTGCCAGACTATAAATGATAGATAAACGGAAAAAAAAATATTAGTTGGGTTCACAGGGCACCTCTGTTAGCAGTTGCATTATATCACATAATAACCCTAGGGTCTTTATGAAGAATAGACTAGATAGACTTTTTTGAAATTGCATAAGACATGCTTTTATATTCGTTTGCGGGACCATATAATTGACGGATAAAAGTACCGGAGTAGAAAAAGATCATTATGCTTACAACTAACTAAACTAAGACATCATTTTGAAATACAACTTATCTAAACATCCACTTTAAACGGCAGTTACTGAAATTCACATTAAATTAATGTAAGTGATCTTAAAATTATTTATCGCTAGCACTTAAGGACGTCGTTAATTACGCTAGACCTTCTTAATAGTTGTTAATAACCATGCAGCACTCTGGGGACCTGAATATTACTGTAGGATACGAACAGGAGCTGTGTAATCTCTACCCCCAATAACCTTTACCAAACCACTGTACTTTGATCTATCGCGTTTCAATCTTCAAATGAGTTTGAATATTATTAAGGAAATGTTTCCTACACTATACAGTCAAGATAATTTGGTTGTCGAACCCACAGTGGGAACTAAATAATTCAATTTAAATTAATGATAACTATCAGTGACCTGTAATTGACTCATTAATAATCTTAACAATGACGATTTATTGTTAGGAAGACAATGGTATTGTGTCGTGTTTCTTGTTACATCGTTTCATTTGCGTCACCCCTAAGTGCCGTACAACAGTTTTAGCTAATAAACGCTATGTATTGTATTATATGGGTTGATATTCAACTTTTAGAATGGAACAACTATTAAAACTCTGCCAAATTATCCGGCCAACCTGGGGTATACACTCTGCTAACGTGTCAATAATATACAAGCACGTCATCGAACCAACACTAACCTACGCCGCGGAAGTTTGGAGTAGCGCCACAAAATACAAGAAAGTTATCAACGCCCTGCTCAGCCTTCAAAGAAGATTTGCAATAAAGATCGTTCGGGGCTTCCGGAACCTACCTACCATTGGATCCATAACCTTAGCAGATCTCACGCCGCTTCACCTCAAAGTTATAGAAGTCGCTGATATAGAGATAACCAAACGCAAATGACTTTGTAAATACCTGCCTGTTGACTTCACCTTAGACAAACAGATTTCTCCAGCCGAACTACTTCACCCCTCTCAAAGAATATCCATACAAATCAACAAAATAAACAGCCCCGCAGATATCGAATCACGTGACACATTAGATATGCATCATGTCTACACCGATGGAAGCAAGCACGACGGAGAAGTGGGTGCAGCCTTCGTCATGTACCACCCGGATGGAAGGCGTACTATCAAGCGCAAAAAGCTTTACAAACACTGTACAGTCTTTCAGGCAGAATGTGTGGCAATATGTGCAGGTTGCGAACTGTGCCTGCAACTAAAAATCAAACAGATCACCATCTACTCTGACTCCATGTCTGCTCTCCGCTCTCCAAGAAATCGCCAACAGAAGTAGCGCCAACCACACTATCAACAACATACATAAACAAATAAAAGAGATACAGCAAATAGGCTCTATACGCTTGTGCTGGATCAAAGCACATGTCGGAATGACGGGAAATGAGAAAGCCGACAAAGAAGCCAAAATAGCCGCCACCCTTCACAAGGCACCAGACTTCGACCTCCTCCCCCTGTCCTATATATCAAAGGGTTATGCCGAAATGAAACCAACGAAACACGCAGCAAACTCTATTTCAACTCGACCAACGGAAGTCACCTAAAAAGCTGATGATATTCGAAATTTCAGAAATAAGATCTCTATCACATTTCATCTCACTCAAATTCTCACCGGCCACGGATATCATAAAACATACCTACATTGTTTTAAAATCACTCCCAACGACCTCTGCCCATGCGACCTAACCACCCCTCAATCCACAGATCATCTTCTCAGACTCTGTCCGAAATTTAACAACTCACGACTGGATCATGAAATCGTCTGCCACAATTTTCAAATGGACCCATATAATCTCCAAGACCTCATTACAAAAGAAACTACACTATCGTCATTCAACATAAGTATTCGTCACCACTATAAAGAAATTCAACGGTACATAACTCATTAATTGACTATAATCATCATCAATCATCATTGTATAACACACACAGACCCGAATATTCAGTATAGTTCACTATAAAAACAAAGACGAAGCAAATCTAGCCGCCCGTATCATTCGCGGGGACTCGATTCAGTCACTAAAGAAAAAAAACTATTAAAAACCGAAACCGCTCGAACTTCCCATTTTCGATGTAAATTGTTATACGTATATTTTTCTTTAATTGTTAAAACTGTGAATTTGCAGCACGTGGAAGGAAGCCTGTACATAATTGATGATATGGTGATAATAGGAACGACCACGGAGTACATAGCGACGGCATCAGTCGTAGTTTGTTCCAAAACCGGCGTAGCCGGCATTTATACACAAATATTCTCATTAAGGCACGCACGAGTTGATACACATATATTCGTAATTATTTTCAATACTGTAATAAATTTTACAAAATCATATTACTGCTGGTTTGAAACTGCACTATTGATGGTTTACTTTTCGCATTAAGTCCAAAGTACATATGTAATTATAATTACGATTATAAAATTACTGCTTTGCTCATAACTCGAAATAGTGAATACGTACTTAATGTAATCTGGGGGCACGGCAGTGCCCCGCCAAATCGAGCAAAACAAACAACAAAGGTACGGCCGTACCACTTTTCCCGAATCTATTCAGGCCATTTTTGACCCCCCTCTAATCCTGTTGTCGATAAAGCAAGAAAGCTAAAATGTATATGAAAAAGAGGCCATAACAAAAAGGAGAGGGCACGGCAGTGCCCCCGTCAAGTCGAGTAAAACAAACACCTAAGGCACGGCCGTACCATCCTTTTCCCGAAGCCATTTAGGCCATTTTCAACCCTCCCTACTTCTGTTGTCAATAAAGCTAGAAGGCTGAAATTTCTGTGACCAAGAGGTCATGACACAAGGAAAATATATTCCCAATATCATTGAATTTCACCATCCACTTTAAGATTTATTGCAAGTCAAAATTCCTTAATTTTGTCACTGACTCAAGGACATCACGATCATCGTATATCTAAGGTACTTCTAGCATTTCCACAAACTCCAAATTTTAAACACTTCTAGTGATTCACAATCACCGCTGTGCTCCGCTACTTCGATTTCCACATTTTGCGCGTCATCTTTTCCTTTCTCGTGATCTTAATAATAATACCGAAGTCTCACTCGTCGCATTGCTAACGTTTGAAGCACTTGGTCGCACACAATTGGACGATAATTTACTATAACTATTTCAAAACACGCCGACGAAAACCACCAGATCTTTTATTTTTTTTGATTCATCCATTTTTAATTGGTTCTAGTTTGTTGAAAAACGTCCCGTTTAACTTATTTTTACTTAAACTTAATAAAATTTTAGTGATAAAACAATACAATAATTACTTAAGTAAACCAATTCATAGAACTAGGTGTTACAATCATCTTAAGTTTATTTACAAAATCAGTTGTTATTTTGCGATTCTAAAGCGATACTTGAATTATACCATTGAGTCTTAAGTGAGCCTTTGAAATCATCTGAATTGAGTTAGAACACATTTTTAGACTTCATTGTAGACATACTTAATACTAAATAGTTTTTAAAATACTTAACTAGGTTTTAGGTATTCTTAACTTGCTAAAGTAGCAGTAGCTTAAAACCATTAAGTTTTTAAGAATAAAATTACTTAACTGAGTATTTTTAAATTTACCAATTTACCTAATTCTTGTTTTAGATACAGTTTATATATGTAAGATTTAATCATTATTCTTGTTTGCTACTTGGGTAGGGTTGCGTAGTCAACTAGGAACCCTTATAGTTTCGCCATGTCCGTCTGCCCGTCCGCGGCCTAGCTCAGTGATCGTTAATACTAGAAAGCTGAAAATTGGTGTGAGTCCCAATATGAGTCTTTTTAAGTTTTTTTTGGATAAAATCAATAGTTTCGTAAATAATAGTTCCGAAAGCTTAAAATGATGCGCCTCGCCCCTCCATCTTTTGAACAGGCTGGCCAAAATATGGAAAAATTCATGGCAGTGTGGCCTGTTAACTACTGTCAATGAAAACTATCTTGAATACAATTATAGTAAAAGGATGTAAGTGCCGCATAGTAAAACAACCTCTGAGCCGGAAAATACCATATATAAAACAAACTTTTGATAGGGTGTTTTGTTACGGCCCGATAACTACGGAACGCTACATTAAGCATGGCCCGACATGCTCTTGGCCGTTTTTTTCTGCTTTTGTAAATTGATTTATACTTACTTCAATAAATAAGTAAATGTTATTAGGGTTCTTGGTTATGGAGTGACGACATCGTGAAAGTAGCCGGAGCGCTTTGGGCAAGAACGGCACAGGACAGAGAGAACTGGCACGATCTGGAGGAGGCTTTTACCGCAAAAGGCGGCCCTTAAAATAATATGAAAAATAATAAAATATCTACTACTACTACTACTAACTACTTTTATAAACTAAAACTAATATTTTTTAAGATACATTTGTAAGAAAACTTTTTTAAGGGATTAATAAAGCTTAATAAAAAATTAGGGTTCTTAAACTAGCCAAATAATTGAACCTCACTGGTCATAATTGTCTTATTCAGATATAACCACCAAGACGGTGGCAAACAAGTACACGGCCTCCCTGATGTAAAGCAGCGACCGTTGCCTATAATGGACGCCTGCAATCCAGACGTATCACATTGCGCGTTGTGACGACTAAAGGGAAAATATAGGGTCCCCAGTCTTCAACACACAGCATCCTCTTTGATTTCTCTGACGACCTTACCGATTGGAACACAACAATATTTTTTTTTGGATAAAACCAATAGGGTCTAGTGCTATTTGGCTACTTCCCCACTCGGGATTTGCACCAGATTTGAGAGTAAGTTTAGTTTTATGTATTCAATATTATGATAATATTAATTTTAATTGCTTAGCATAATATATAGTTCAAACCATACGATCTGATAGATTTATTTACGGGAAGTAAACGCGTAAAGTCAAGACTAAGGGGCTTGGGTGTCCTTGGACCCGATAACTTTTTTACAGTTACAGCTTAACGAGCTTAAGGGAAATTAAAAACCTATCTTGGCACATCATATTCTGAATTTCAACATTCCATGACACGTTGACGTGGGTCAGAGGTGTAGGTTTAGAACCCATTAGAACCGGTGGTAGTTTTTTTTTCCGACGTTCATATTTAAGTGCATTGTAATGTGCCTAAATTGAAGAATAAATAGATATATTTTGCATCGTAACTCAAAATCGTATAGTATGTAGGTACCATAACATGACAAAATCAATTATCTATTTAATCAAAGCTTTGAAAAGTCGACGAGTATCTACTTTAAAACGCGTTTAACAAATTTGGTTAAGTCAGATAAGATTTATTTTAACTGAAAACATGGAATACAAGTAAAATTAATTTATGGCATAATAAGCCCTTATGTTGTGGTCACTGGATTTTATTTATTGTTGTCATAAATGGCTGTGATACGGGGTAATTTGTTTTATTATTCCACAATACATAACATTGTCCTTAGATTATAGGTATACCCAAAAAAAATTTATCAAAATGACAAAAAACATAAAGAGCCAAAAGTTTGTTGGAATGAATTTATTGGGCTAAAAAAGACAACTCAAAAACGGCTACACCGATTAATTACATATTTTTCGTACCTTCATATCACGACGATACTTTAATGGAGTATTTGTAATGAAATTTTAATAATAAAACATTCAATTATAACTAGACAAGGGTTTGTTTTTTGCTAATATCTCCGGAGAACCCTTAAAACACCAGCATAGTCAAAGTATGTTTATGAAAACAAATCCATTGATAAATGGACAAACATAAGTACCTATACGCCCCACTAAAGTTAGTATTCATATAAGTTTGTTCCAATATTCGAAATGATATTTCAGAACTTTACAACAAAACAACGTCCCCGTTATAGATCCCTGTTTTGTACATTGTAGTTTATGTTCGAACATATTTTGAAACCAACGTGAGCATATTAATATAACGTACTTGTTTGGTTATTCAAGAATTATTACAATATTGGAAACCATTGCTGTGTTTAAAATATATCATTTGATAATAATTAATAATTATTCGCTTAAAGTAATTTTTAGTCTAGACACTACCAAGAAGGATATCGGAGCTGTCAAATAAAAAGCTTAAACAAAACAGTATACTTATCGAAAGCCATTAAATCAAAATAATAAATATCATGACGACAAAAGCAAAATCGGGACACAAAAATAATAAGACCGGAGCAACCGAAAGACCGAGGAAAAATCTCGAACTTGGATTTTTAATATCTACCTTCAATCTCCGTGATGATTACCCGCCAATGGAATTATTCTTCTTTCAACAAAATATAAAAAGAAACTCGCTTCATTTCCATGGAAAGCGATCTGAGGCTAAGTCGATCGCGATTATTGAATTCAAATCACGGGAGCGATAAAAACTTGGCTAGCTTGTCGCTCGCTAAACAAAGTAATAAGTGCTTTACAGTTTAATGGAGAAAAAACTGCACCACACAGAACCTTCCATCTTGCTACAATACTTATAGTTTTAAAGCACTGTGCTTTGATAATTATCAACTGACACGTTTTACCTTTGCACTAGGTGTACTGCCCTCATATAGAGGGACAGTTAGCCACGTTAGATATGACACAATAATGACGCAATGAGCGACGAAACTCTTCTCGTTAGTTTGCTATACTATGCTTATTTCTAGATCTGGACATCTGACAGCTGTAAAGTGGTGGAGTTCAAATAATGCAAACCACTTTAAGAATACAATTGATGCAGTATTATGAGAATTTATTTATATAATTAGATTATATCATTGCCAAAACTTTCTGATTCGCCGTGTAATTCATAGTTCGTCGCCTACCGTTTCCGTTTTCGAAAGAATACGCAATATTTTTTTGTTCTAATGTTAAAATATAGGCCTCGTCCTCTATAAACAAGATAATTTTGGCAGTTTTTACCTATCGTGGTATTACATTTTTCCAATTGAAAGTAGTCTAGTCTGTCACTCTGACCTCCACCCATTAAAAGCTACCAGATGCCCGGATTTAAACATTTAACTGAAAGAAGATTTCATTCTTTATTTTTAAAACAATATGAACTGCATTTAAAGAATTTTAAATAATCGTCTGTCTGAACCGGGAATCGAATCCGCTAAAAGTGGTAACAAAAAACCTGCAATGTTACTGTACTGATCCAAGCCCTCAATCGTAAGTATTTATTTCTTCTAGTTTTTTTATTTTTATTTCCACACATACAACTATCTAAGTAACGTAGATCCTTAAAAAAATCGGCCAAGTACTTCTTCTCCATATGGCAAAGCCGTGGGACGCTCTATATGTAATCTGCAGGACAGAATCATTTATTTTATTGTCAGGTAGGTAAATAATTTGAGCAGAAAAAATATGTATCTGGCGCAAATGAGTGCCTTCGCCAAGTCGAGCGACACAAACAACAAAGGCACGGCCGTACCATCCTTTTCCCGAAGCCATTAAGGCCATTTTTGACCACCCCCTCTCTAACTGTTGTGGATAAAGCTAGAAGACTGAACTTACAATTTAAGAATGAATGTAAGAAGTTTCTTATTTTTGTCACTGACTTACGAGTACTCACCGATTCACGATCATCATAAGTTTTTAAGGTACTTCCACTAGACTCACGAGCTCTATATTTTGAACACATCAAGTGTTCCACCAGAAACCTATAGGTTATGTTTGCATACCGCAATATCGGTCGGATTGTCTGGTTTAACAAACGTCACAAGTAGGTAAGATTGCAATTTGCAATCCATTACAAAGCTACTTTTTCAGTTGATTCAATTTTAGTCCTTTACGCTATTTTTTTTTTATGAAATAGAGAGGCAAACGAGCAGACTAATCGCCTGATGGTAAGCAATTAACGCCACCCATGGACGCCCGCAACACCAAAGGGGTCACAAGCGCGTTGCCGGCCTTTAAGGTGGTGTAATGTCTACCCTAGAGCTTAATAATCGAAAGGCTTCTAAAGCTTTCTAGAGCCTCCTAAACTTACTTACCTCAAGCTTCAGGCTGAAAATTCTGTAAATATAAATACCTACCTAAAGGAACTTACTACAGGGAAAGAAAATCAAACAAAAGATTGAAGGTTGAAAAGAAAATTATTTATTTAAGTTTTAATTTTGGATTTTTGTTATTGAAAAGCGAAACACTGACTAATTACCCCTAATGCTGTCTTTTCAGACGTCATTAGGTGTTAGTTTCCGATTCCTAGGCTTTGCGAAGGTAAAAACGAAACTAACGAAGCAAAAAACCTTCGCGCCGTATTACAGTAAAATAAGTAACGTAATTATAATATCAAATACATTAATTAATAAACTATCTATACAGTAGCTTGCTCTGATACGCAGTTTGGCCGAGATTATTGTGAAAGCTAGTGGAGACCCAACGTTGTGTGTGTAGTAACCGCAAGTCCTTTTCGATAAGGTGAGAAATAACCGCAATATTTAAAATACATATAATTCCTAACTTAAATCTAACGGAATATAAATACAATAGACAATGATAGGATATCATATTAACTGTTGGCGTTAAAAATAGAATAAGAAGCATCATATAAATATACCCTAATTAACAGACTCTAATAAATAGTAATATTGAATAATAAAATTACCTAGAATTATTATGATTGATTAAATATTTCGTTGTTTGTTAGATAGTTATATTTACAACAAAATATATGTAAGGAGGTTTGCTGGACTCCCAACGTAGCGATTGTTGGCGAAGTACGCCAGTACAAAATATGTGGCATGTCAGTTTTAACGGTTCCGTCTTCCAACGGTGGAACCACGACCAGTAGTCTACGATTCGAAGCTTAATGGATCTGGTAATATATGTTGTCCACGGCCAGTGGCCTACAGACCTGTTGATTGTGCGTTCTGAGCATTTGTAATGATCCAAGTGTGCGACCGGGCCAGTAGCCTACAGTCTCGCTTCATACATCAATGTAGTAGTAGTAGTAGTAAAACACTTTACGTCACACCTGGCCATAATGTGAGTTTTACCGCTCGCTACGCTTACGGTAAAACTCGCATTATGGCCAGGTGGGGACGTAAAATTGTGTACTCACCACGGGCAGTAAAAAAGAAAGCCCTCTATCGCATATTTACAACCCTCGCCTGCGGCTCGGGTCCCAAATACCTGCGATTTCGGGCTTTCTTTTTTTTACAGCCCTAGGTAAGTAATGTACTATTATTGTACAAGAAAACACAATGAAATACATATAACACAACATATACGTACAAAGGCGAACTTATCCCTTTAAGGGATTTCTTCCAGTTAACCTTTGAGCAATTGAGAGAGAAAGTTGGAAGTGCTAGGCAGACTTAGGTATGCAAGTTGCAAGTTGCAAGCAATGTATAGTTGATAGATAACCGCCAATTCCTCCACACCACATATGCAAATAACGACTACATTGCGACGGTACATCTATATATGGTATATAGAATTTAATAAGTAAACAGCAAGTACCTACCATCGTTAATAAGCAAATCTGAGTTATCTTGACGTGTAAGACCCTCACCGTACTGTCATCACTGCACGAGACCGGATATTACTAAGAACACCTAGTACGCTAATGGCGCACTTACATGGCAATAAACCTCTGTAAGTACATGCTGTAATGCGCGTCATATGTTCAAGTGAACCATGGGTGATACAGTACGCGTTGGGCTTCACATAGTGTTCCCCGTTGCCACCAAGAAAACACCAGATAAGCATTCTACATGGAATAAATCTCTACGCTAGAACTCCAGCATCTTATCCCTCATATAATTACTAAAGTGTTACATGGAAGTACATACATATTACGCGCTATCGTTTAACCATGGCCAATAGTTAACCGACATCGACAATTAACATTTAAAAGATCGAAACCTCTCTTGGTTATAGTACGTTCAAACAATTTCGACCGTTACATTAAAACTATATATTTATAAGGTGGTAGAAAGAAATAGTTAACAGATAGAACGCAGTTACCCGAAAACTGTATTAAAATCTACCTAGATATAATATGGCTTGGTACTTTCAAACTAGAACCTATTCGACACGTCAACAGTAAATATATACTACGGTGGAGAATAAATATTACGTATCCTAAATAGTTAGGTATTGTAAATATAATATACGTACACATAAATACACACAGTCATATATAGTAGAATGTAAAAGGTTCAATGTTAAAATAAACCATGACACGGGCCGTATATTATGAAGAACCTGGTCCGAATATAAGCTATCAGCCTATATAATAGAATGTAAATAAGTAGAATATCATTAAATTGTTAAATAGTTTCCTCACGACAACGAGTTCCACGTAAATACAAAATACTATTATTTATTAGCTGTGTTATGTATTTCAAGTCCCAGTCAAATAATATTATACATTCAACAGTAAGCTCAATATTAAACCATTGCTCTGAAGTTAATCTTATGTCGAAACGTCCATACGATTTAAGAATCGTTTATGAAAGAAGACGAAGATTGTATTTAAATTTCACACTCAATAAATAATCAAAATATTTAAGTACTTTTTAGATATACAGACGGCTCTTGGCACAGCGGAATAATGCTTCGTTTCGCTCACTCAGTAATAGTTGAAATAGTACCTAATATACTTAAACGCAGATCCCTACTTCATTGTAAACCCAAACACAGCTAAAATATTTACAAATGTGGATTAATAATATAAACCTCATTATTCTAACACTCACTGCAGGTAAATAAGCGTAACGCCTGTAATATTAGTACCCAGATAACCCAACTAATAAAAGAAAGGCATTGACCGTTATTATAATATACGTACGCTTCACTAGTAAAGATATTGTAAAATGCTAGTACACGACAATCAATTAAGATAAAAGTGAAATATTTAAAAGGACTTACATAAAGTTGTAGACCTCGATCTTGGCTGAGAGATGCTGATGTCTTGAAATCTCGTTCTGACTAACTTGAGTTCGAACCTTACCACCCGCTTTTATAATTTCCGTACCCTGTCTCCCACAATCACCTACATTCCCCTCTCTAGCTTTAATCCAAACATCTCTTTAAAAATCTTACAGATTAGTCATCCGATTCCGCTATTGAACCTAGTTATCTAAATAATAAGGTTGATAATCCAACCTGTAGATACTATAACCAAATAAATGTCTAACAGACAAGGTTCAAATTCGTGTGAACTCCTGACTCGTCGTCTGCACACCGCTTCTCGATCGCCTGCGAAAATCTAAGCAAATATGCGGGTGGGTTAAGATTAACCTCGCGCGCTGTAAGATTATTCCTACCCGCATTTATGTGAAATTATTAATTGATAATTACAATTTCAGGATTTTCTGGTAAATTGCTGAATAAAACTTAGAAACTACATGTGGATAAATACGCTAAAAATATAGGGAATATATATATGATAATGAAATATACATACAATAGTGTTTCTATAGGAAACGAAAGCAAATTCAATGTAACCGCATGGTCAATTTTTACCAATAATTATTAAAACGCATATATTTCTAATAAATATCAATAGGAATGCTAAGAGGACTATATTGTTTATCAAATGAAAATATTTATTTGTACTCAGAAGTAAATATTCACGTGTTTATGACACAATACTGTTCTTAACCAAATCTTCCTAAAGAACTATTCTTTTTATTCGATCTTATAATAAACCGTGTTACTTTTAACGCCTATTTAGATCAGGGAATTAGATTTTACGTTTTCATTTGTTTTCTGCTACATTCACTAACATGTATAAATTCGAGGTTAGAGTTTTAGGAACCAAAATTTATCGGAAAATATTATTATCTGTATTCCAAATGAATTACTATCTCAATATTTGAAAGAAAAGGCATATTATTTAGAAAAACCACTTAAAATAAAGCTAGTTTTCAGTATTTATGCACCAAAGCTATGAGAATTAAGACATAACTACTGATTCATTTTATGATACTCCATATTTTCCAGGCGAGTTATAATTCGAACTTTAATATTGCAGTATAATTTTTCATGAAAACTTAATCGTAAAGTCATATTTTTTCCTGAAACTGAAAATGAAATCAACTCCTACACAAAGTTTATAGCAATGTCACAATATCGAACAACTTTACCGTCTCATTAAAATAGACTCTATATGGATTCCTTGGATCCATTACAGTGGGAATACGCTCTTTTCTTGAAGGTTTGAAGGTCGTATCGGTCCGGAAATACCGCAGACGACAGTTCATTCCACAGTTTTTTTGTGCGAGGCAGGAAGTTTCTCGAGAAACGCACAGTTGAGGAGGTTACGCACAGTTAATTACATAGATGAGTAAAATTAAGGTTGCTTAACTATAGGTCCCTCGGATGTCGGCATACGTACGAGTTTATGTGTGAGAATAGGTATGGAAAGGAAATATGCTCCTTACAAAAATAAATAGGATCCTAACAAAAATATTACATGTACAAAAATGCCAATCTTTCAATTCAGTTCTTGTCCCGCAAAATGTATTGAAATCTAATGGAAAACCAAACCGGTGTCCATAGAACTCATTCCCCACTGGGCCGCGATTCGAAAAAATAAACACACACACTGGACAGACACAGCTCCAACCCTACTCAACCCAACTCAACTCAACGCTATAACGACATTGACATTTGCTATTCGAACAGTCTCACATTGGTCTCACATTGATCACACATTGGTCACACATTGGTCACACATTGGTCACACATTGGTCACACATTGGTCACACAATGGTCACACATTGAATGAAAATATGTTGAATGAAAATCTGTTCGAATAGCAAATGTCAATGTCGTTATAAATTGTAATCGTTGTAATTTAAATGTATGCCATAAAACCTATTGACATGTAATATTTAAAACATTATGAAGAAATGAGTATGAGTATAGCGTTGAGTTGAGTTGGGTTGAGTTGGGTTCGAGCTGTGTCTGTCCAGTGTGTGTGTTTATTTTTCGAATCGCGGCCCTGAAGTTTATTAACCACATTTTATTGTGACTCATTTTATATTAGATGTCTATATTTTTATAATAAATAAAATGACTTGGCATTGGCACATGATGACATGACAATATAATAGATATGCAATAAAATCAATCTACGAATATCAAATTAAATATGTCATGTAATATTCAATGCAAAATGCAAATATTCTCTAACCAAGACACCTTTATCCACGTAAATAGCGATAATTTGATAGTAACAGTAAATAATTACCCAAATAATGATGAACTCAATACTTGCACACAAAGCAATAGGCGAGGCGAATCATATCACAGGGCGAAACGAATCAAACATATTTTTGTTAAATTCATAAGATCACGTGCAGCCACGGACAGCCAATCACTATCCCGCTTTGGATTTGACCTTCCCGCACGCCACGGTGACGCGATCTTATGAATTTGACAAAAAATATTAAGTCGATACTTTTTGCCCTGCGTTATGATTCGCCTCGGTCTACCCTAATACGACAAGTTGTACTAGCGTCACTGATGGTCATGACAAACAGCGGACATCAGTCAGCATTATTTCAGAGTAAGCCGTAGTGCTGATGGCCCGTGATAATGCGAAGTTTACGTAGCTTTAGTACGTGCCTTAATAAGGCTTAAGTTGTATACTGCGTGACAAGGATTGACCTAATAGATCTAGTAGACACGCGACAGTCGTGTAACGGACGGATTTGGTTGTAGTGGCTGTAATATACCTACATGTCTTACTAATAGTAATAGTGGCGTGCAATTACACTACATATTATGAACAAATTCGTCACAGTGTTCCAGGATAGCTTGGGACCAGATATTCTTTGATAGATTTACAGGTTGACCTGGATAGATATTCAAATTGAAAGCCTCATAGTTACCCTCTGTGCATTCTTAATAGATTTATATAAAATAATATTAAAGTTGGCATTTCCGGTCGGCATTGTCTGTTAGGCACTGCGAACTAAAAAAATATAATTTTTCGTGGGTTGTAGATTTATTAAAGGCTTATAATTTTTCGGGCACCTAAAAATTGAAACGGCAACTTTTCTAAGGCATATAATAATACTAGCTTTTTCCCGCGGCTTCGCCCGCGTACTAGAGGTACTCAGTTAGACTGTTTGTATGTACCTTGCCGAACCGATTTACATGCGGTTTTCGGAGAAGTATTTGCTTAACTCTGAAGGCTATTCCCTTATTTTTTTTAAATAAATGATTGCAATAATTGTTAAATTGTTATACCAGCAACGACTTACTACTACGAGATTATTATTAATACAGATTTCTACTCTTAAATAGAAGCTTTTTCCCGCGGCTTCGCCCGCGTACTATGAGTACTAAAAAGGAGGTTCTCATTTTGACCCTTATGTTTGTATGTAGGTATGTATGGTTGTCCGCTATTATCTCGCGTTTGGCTAAACCGATTTAGTTGTGGTTTTCAGAAAAGTATTTGTTACATGCTGGAGGTTTCAGTATATCACGTTTTGGTGAAGGCAGTTCCCTTATTTTTTTAAAGACATGCAATAATTGTTGGTTACACCAGTCGTTGTCAAGGTCAAGTTAGTTAATACTGACGTACGTAAATAACCACGTGAAATATCCGAAGATTGATTGATTTTATGGACATTTGCGGATAATCGAAGTTAGCCTCTCGGCATATTTCTTTGGTGGTTTCATTATTTTTTAAATTATGTATTTTAATTACTTAATCAAGTTATGAATGTCGACGTAACCGGCTTCATTCCATACTGTTTTAATGTTTGAAAACAATAACCACGGGAAACAGAACAAGCGATTGCTATGGACGCACTCCGTAAGCCAATAATACGAATCATATTGCTTAGGATTGAATTTGCGATTAACTTTACCACTTGTTTGTGTTAACTGCAATTCCGGTGTATCACTTATTTTTTTGCTAAAAGAAAGCTGTGAAAAACATCATTTTTAATAGTCTGCACACACACACACACACCGACCGGCGACCGTAAAACTTTCACAATTTAAATTATCTATCTTTTCACAAATGACAAAATTTACCTTTTTTGAGTATGTCAACAAGGTGCCTACATAGAATCTAAAAAACTAAAATTAATTGTTTTGGGAATTTGTTTTACCCCTCCCATACATTTTGTTTTATTTCGCCTATACTATAAATACAAGTGACTATATACAGCCGTTTTAGTTTATACAGCGTTAGTATGTCTCACCAAAGTTTAAATTCAATATTATTCAATACTACGACGGTGGCAAATTTGCCTGATGGTAAGCTAAACAGCATCATGGTCTTCATTTGTACTCGTTTTACATTTTTATTAAGCATTTAGTTAGGTTCATTATGAACCAATTTAGTATTCACCCCAGCAGCTCGAACAAGAGTTCTTTGTTGCTCAATAAGACTAAGCAAAATTCAAATTTGCTGTGAGCGTGAGACAAAATGACCATGAGATGTCCTCAGTAAAAAGACAGAGAAAGTAATATTTTTAAACATCATATTATCGTTTTTTAACCGACTTCAAAAAAGGACGAAGTGCTCAATTCGACTGAACACACTACAATAGCTTGAAAACCTAATAACAAGATTTGGCGCAGGCACTAGTTTTTAGTAAATGTTCTATTTGTAATAAGTGGAAAAATTGGATCGGAAGTCAGTAAAAGAGCGGTGGATTGAGTGGGAGTCAGTGAAAGTGGAGCGGAACTGGCGCAATTGAAGCGGAAGTGAGTGGAAGTGGGTAGGAGTGGCGGAAACTGATCGGAAGACAGTGTAAGTGATATGGGATTGATCGGGATGGAGTGGAAGTCAGTGGGAGTGAAATAGATATTTGTGCAACAAGAGAGCAAAGTTCGTTTTTGCTTCGAGTGTTATTTTGAGTCCCGAGCAAGCGAAAGATTCTATAATAGAATCACGAGCGTAGCGAGTGATTCTAGGTTAGAATCTTGAGCGTAGTGAGTAACTCAAAGGAACGAGGTGCAAATAACTTTGGTCTCATGTTGCTCATATTATAACTTTTCACCTCAGCAGTGAGAACATAGCAGAAACTTTAAATAATTTTTCACTCCCACTGACTTCCACTCCATCCCGATCAATCCCACTTCACTTCCGCTTAATTTTCGCCACTCCTACCACACTTCTAATCACTTCCGCTCCAATTTCGCCAGTTCCGCTCCACCTCCACCTAGTACCGGTTTACTTCCAATGACTTCCACTCAATTTCCGCCAGTTTTAATGAGTTCCGCTCGAGTTCCGCCAGTTCCGCTCCACCTCCACCCAGCTCCGACCCACGTCCACTAACTACCACACAATCCTCGCCACTTTTAATGAGTTCCGCTCAAGTTCCGCTTCAGTTCCGCCAGTTCCGCTTCACCTCCACTCAGCTCCGCTCCACTTCCACTAACTTCCACACAATCCCCGCCACTTTTAATGAGTTCCGCTCAAGTTCCGCTTCAGTTCCGCCAGTTCCGCTTCACCTCCACCCAGCTCCGCTCCACTTCCACTAACTTCCACACAATCCCCGCCACTTTTAATGAGTTCCGCTCAAGTTCCGCTTCAGTTCCGCCAGTTCCGCTTCACAGTTGTATGAGCAACATGAGACCAAAGTTATTTGCACCTCGTGCCTTTGAGTCACTCACTACGCTCAAGATACTAAACTAGAATCACTCGCTACGTTCGTGATTCTATTATAAAAAAATTCGCTTCCACGGGACTCAAAATTAACACTCGAAGCAAAAACGAACTTTGCTCTCTTGTTGCACAAATATCTATTACAAATATAAACTTGGTCATAAACCTTTTTTGTCTGTGTAGACGTGAGGTAGGTATAGTTTGGCAAGATTAGTCTGTCTCACTTCACGCATAGACAGAGATAATCATACTGTATTTTACTTCGGCCCTAACCACCGGCAGACGGGGCCCTGTCCCGTTCCAGGCAGCACCATAGATGATGGTGTTTATGTATGCTGGTTTAAGATTATTATTTTTTGGTGGTGACGGGACTTAGAGAGGGGTCTCTAGCTGCCCGTGAAGAGGATGCCGGGACACCCCGGGGAAGTTGAAGATGTTGTATTATATTTTACTTTTATATGCATAGGGTTAAAAAGCCTAATCTGAGAAATAAAATATATCGAGAAAAATAAGAATTTTATATAGGGTGGGGCCTGTAACTAAAGCAAAAAATTAAAACGTAGATTCTAGTCCTCAAACTAGACAACTTTTTTGTAGCAACTTTTTAAAATCATAAAGTTTTTAGATTGTTATTTTTTTCAAACAAAGTAAATAGTATTTTCAATGTACTTAAAACTCCGTCTAATTGACATCGCCTGTCAGTCTAGTCACTCTACAGACATAATCAATTTCATAGTACATTGCGTGTTCGAATTAACTTTAAAATGTAATAAAATTCAAACCGCAAGTTTTTTTTCAAAGTCGTCAAACAAACGTTTCGTAGTTTGAGGAGAAGAATGTACATTTTAATTTTTTGCTTTAGTTACAGGCCCCACCGTGTATATATGTCGACGCGCAGGCGATATTATAATTAAATTGAAATAATAATGACTTTATTGAAACTCCTTAGGTACTTACAAATTGCACAGTAACATTTACACATTTATTATAAAATCTCGACGGCTATTATGTATAAACTTATTCATTTATTATGATCTATTTTATTTATAAAGAACATTCCTTGGTATAAAACTATTAGGAATATACCTAAAACCCCGCGTTTATTTATAATGATAAAATTATGAACAAAAGCTTTAGAAGAGTACCGAACGAAAAAATTAAACACTTTACTCGTACAATGTGCAAAAAGCCAAGCACCCATTAATCTATTGAATTTAGCTCAGTTTCGCGAGGAATTTCGACAAGCTACTATAAATCCGGTTGGGATGGTGTGTCAGGATTCGAGGACTTAATTAAAGGTCGGGACCATGTCGGTACCCTTCCGTCGAACAGCTTTTAATCTTGATAGTGTGCTAATAAACCTCACTAGTTAAAGGGGAAATGTGTTAAAATTTAGAAGGTCTACTTACTGTTATACAACCCTTTGGCTGCGTGTAGCCTTCATTAGCTTATTTCAAATTTTAACGAAAACTTTTTAAATACCTAAGTCAATATTTTATATTATTTAAATTGTGAATAAATAGGTAGTTATATTTACACCAATAAATGAAAATATACTATAATTTCTTCTGGATTGTAAATCCATTAGTTACCAAAAACCCGTGGGAAATTTAAAGTTACATAATATGTTATCGATTATATACCACCACCACCACCAGCTACAGTCCCGGCACTACGTGCACTTCAACTCGTTTGTGGTGCGCGTGCCGCGGCCACTGCAGGACACCATCGCGAGTGCAGATTTCTGGCCGAAGGGTGTCGTGTTTCGGCGATTCCGGGGCAATCTGCCGAATCCTACGCTCGATCAGCCGACGCAACGGAGCCACGCAGTTACGTCGCCTGAATCAACCTAGTATTAAGTCATTTTATCTACACTCACATTGTAAGTTCTCTAAAACGTGTTCGAAAACGGTAGGCAATGGCTAGCATTACCACAACCGATTTTACTATGATATTGATAAGCTTTTTATCTGTGGCAGTAACGTAATTTTAACTTTACATGCTCAAATATTGATGTGTTATGAGTTTTGATAACATAATGTACACCTGCACGCGCCCGCGCGGCCACCGACACGCGCCCGCGCGACCGCCGGCACAATCGTGTTGGCCATGGCGGTGCAATGGCGGCCATTATATGGTTTATTGCGTAACAGTTACATAAACTACTATTATATGTTTTTATATGTTTATTTTGTAGTTATAATAATCTATACATATAATAAACGCGTAAGGAGGAAAAAAATGTACATTGAAGATATTTTAGAAAAACGAATTCGGGGGGGTCTTAGAAACGTTGACTGAATATATTTCAGTGATTTTTGGAATTCTTGTCTGTCTGTCTGTGAATTTGTCCGCGCACTACGTAAAAACTACTGCACAGAATTTTACGAAATTTTGTATAGCAACAGTTTATACCCCGGAGCAACATAAAGGGTAGTTTTTATTCTGCTTATTAAAAACGTAAATTTCATAACAAAATAGTTCTCAAAAGTGGTCACAGATGGCGCCCTAGGTACCCTGTATACTGTAAATGTTAAATTAAGCGATTGTGTCTGTTGCGTTCCGCCGAGGTTTAAACCATGGATTTTTAAATGCTTTCCCAATTTAAGGATTGCGGATTAAATATTTTTAAAACGTGTTACTTCGTTTTGGAAATTGTAAGTATCCGGACATATATTGTGATCCATTAATACCTGGAGGTACTTTATTCTCAACGTGAACATTAATTTATGTAAAACTTTTTCCATGGCATCAGATACGACCTTTTGGTATTAGTTTGGTTTTTATTACATTGAAGGTACGGAACCCTCCTATGCGTGGTCCGACACGCACTTGGCCGGTTTTTTTGATTATTAGTATTAATACGAGTATATAATATACAGATTGATCCCGTTTTTGTCAAAACGCAGTTCTGTTGATGGAATCCATGAGGAATCGAGGGAACTCCTCAAATCTCAAAGGCATACACATGGTGATTTTTTTATTTTTATCTTATCAACAAATCAAGCATTTTCATTCAAAAGAGTGACATTTGATGAAGTGGAACTGCTGATGATGATCAGAACGGAACTCTTCAACGACGCATAGTGTACGTTTCGCCATCTGTCCTCTTCGCTGTGTTTCTTAAGCAAGTTTGATTGTCAGAACGAATTTTCGGAAAACTCAAGTTCTGATGATGGGATCCATGAGGAATCTAGGGAACTCCTCAAATCTCAAAGGCATACACATAGTGATTTTTGTATTTTTATCAACAAATCAAGCATTTTCATTCAAAAGAGTGACATTTGATAAAGTGGAACTGCTGATGATGATCAGAACGGAACTCTTCAACGATGCATAGTTCACGTTTGGCGATTTGTCCTCTTCGCTGTATTTGTTAAGCTAGTTAGATTGTCAGGGCAAATTTTCGTCAAGCTCAAGTTCTGATCATGGGATCCATGAGGAATCGAGGATATGATTTTTGTATTTTTATCAACAAATCAAGCATTTTCATTCAAAAGAGTGACATTTGATGAAGGAACTGCTGATGGTGATCAGAACGGAACTTTTCTACGAACGACGTTTTTTCTTAAAAATTATGTTCTAACACCTACTGACATAGTCATATATTATTTAATGATTGCCTGCGAGGCCAAAGTTTGTCTGGAAGAGTTTCTTCTTCAATTTAAGAGCTGGGCTCTTGTCGGTGCAGCTTGATGAAGTTGCCTCCACTTTTGTCGATCCATAGCCAGCCGTTTGGTATCCTGGTACGACACGGCCCCTACATGGACCTTTACTTGGCTCATATAACTTTTCCTTGGTCTTCCTCTCCCTCTTTTTCCATTTATTTTCCCCTCTATGATATTCCTGATGAAGTAGTCATGTCGTAACAGGTGGCCAATCATTTTTCCTCTTCTATTTTTAATAATCTGTAGCAAACTTCTCTTTTCCTTCACTCTTTCTAAGACGTTTGTCTCGCTTTAAAACAATCTCTTTTTTTTTCTAGAGAATGTTTAAATGAATGTCAAAAAAGAAACAAACTTTCAAAAATGTCAAATATAAAAATAGGATATAGTAGGATTTCATTCATACAAGTAATTAAAGCAATCCTGTAAAAACATTGAAACAAGAAAGGAATAATTTTATTTGTAGTTAGTGTTTGGCATGTAGTTCCAAAGCTAATATTTTGAATTTAATATATGTAGTAGGTCTATAGACCTAGTATAGAGAGGTACCGCTATACCAGAACACCAAAAAAAATTGGCAAATTATAGTTTCCATTATTTTGACATATATTTGAACTAAAGTTTCAGACAATATTTTTTGGAGTGATGAGTTTTAATATGTAGTATAGCTTACCAAAAAATCAAATAAATCGCAAACAACAAATTCAAGAAAATAATTAAAAAGTGAAAAAAACAAACCACCATATTACGAAAACTGACAAGTGTACATAAGTGTAAGTTAGTTACTCCATGATGATGGTGCATGCAACTGCGCCGAAATATCGTGTGCTCGTAAACACAAATATACATGGTTAATATCCTGTATCAAATAATATTTATAATGTGAATGACCATGTGAGCTTGAAATCATATAAGTATACATGGTTCTTCTTTTGGGAACAGAGCTTTGCCTGCAAGGAGTATCTAAAAATAAAATAACTAGAAAATTTGATAGAAAGGCTAATTTTGTATATGTAGAAACACGGCTACAGCCTTACTTGGCCCTTAAAGTAACTTTTTTATTGTTTGTCGCCTTAATAGATTATTTCTGATACATTAATATATTTCTACATACGTCTGGCCTTAATATTTATTTATAGTTGTTTGTTTTCTGTTTGACAGTACTATGCCATACAGGGATTTCGGATCCGTTCTTTGAAAAAAAATCCAAAATAGCCCAATATTTGGAGTTAATGCTCTTTATGCAGAACTCAATCATATATGTAAGTAGGTTATGACTAAGTATTATTAGATTGTTGGATTAAAAGTGAAATAATAAGCCAAAGAACGAAAAATAACGTAAAAAAACCAGTATTTTTATATGGAGCAAATACCGGTATCCGTTCCCTGATGCCATACGATTAAATAAATAAATTAATAGATAGATCAGACATTTTGTTCAAAGACAAATCACGGTTAGGAACGATCAAGATATACGAGTACAAAAAATACTATCAAATTCCTTTTGGAATTTCACCAACATCATTGGGATATTATTATTTACGTATATGAAAACCAGCACGCTCATTACGCAGAAGGTAGAAGGAAACGATGCGTAAAAATTTTAAACTGTGTTCCATTAATGTTTCCTTCCGCTTTCATTTACTGTGTTCTCTGAAACGGTTTTTTGACATAAAAATTAACTTTTCCATTGTTGTATTGTGTTGGCTTCAGGCAAGCGTCACATATTTCCTTTTCGTTCTGGACTGAGATCCTACAAAAGGTCAAACAAATCTCTACAATTATGGAAAAAGCTTTGATGTTGGGTCTTATTGGATAAATTTTATTTATGCGCCTGCCTACCTTTTCAAGCTTTGATTATACTTGATTGGCCCAAACGAGTGAGCTATATTGTCCACGTGTAGGTAAATAACTAACCCATAAAACACATTCATACCTAAACCCGTGGATAGAAACGACTAAATTTTTTTTTCTACTTTTTTATGTTTCATATCATAACTACCACAAGCATTAATTTTTATACGGTAATGTTGCTACATTTTGTAAGAAGTTAATGTAGATGCAGACTGTATACAGTAAACTTAGAAATAACATAATTTGTGCTACCCTAAAAATATATGAAGGGTAATGTGGGGAAACATAAACACCTGGATAAGTCTCGCACTTGATTGTTTTCTTTGTTTTTTTTTGTTTAACATTTATAGACTTCAATAAATGAATTATATTATTTTTATTTAATGGTATCCCATATTTTGTATTTCCCCGGACATAATAAACTATGTTTGTCTTACCCCACCTTATCTTAACGTGATTTGGATCCCCGATTCAGATAAAACTCATATAGTTGCAAATCCCTGTAGTTTTTGAACATCCCGTTCCGTATCGAAAGAGATTACTGCGTCCGCATCCACTCCACAGCTATTTAGTTTCCTTTAGCTGGCTACTTCGCAAAACTCGTTTGAAAAGTTTTCCTTGAATCCCACTGTTGGCAATTTTACACATTTCACGGAGGCTCAATACGGTCCAATAAAGGCGAAAAAGAGCAGCAACTGCATCGAGCGTGGCTTGAGTGAGAGCGATTGGATTAAAGGTTTACATACAATTTATCTTGTATCAGTCACTGTAATTCAACAAACATACAACTAGAAAACAAATAAATATATTTTAATAAATAATTTGATTTTGATTTATTTATAATATTGAATATATGTGATATACAAAAGAAAAAGTGACCAAGGCCTCTTGGGTTAGGGCTAGGATCGAATCAGCGTCTTGCACATTCTGGTAACTTTGTATTTAAGTTTATAATTTAAACAAAAATACGAAAAATAAAATACAGTTGTAAAATTTGTAGAAGTAGGTAAATGTTATTCAGTTTGAGATTTGACAAAATATATAGTGGAGACAAATCGTCAGTTTCCTAACAAAATAAGCTTGTGTGTGCGATGTAACAATGAAAATGAAATTATGATGGAGGTGGCATGTGTGCGAGCGACAAATCCGATGAGAATAAGTAAGTAATCTGCCTCAACGGATAATTTTCAAACAGTGAGCCGCTCACACCGGTGTTAACGACGGCAGCTTTAGAGGCCCATCAAGTGGGCGCCTAGTCAACGCGTGCCTCAATAACGTATATAAATATAAGCATTGTTATGGTAGTTATCTGGACCTCTTTTCATTATTTCAATATTTTGACCCAACCAAATTTCAATACCATAACCCAGTACTCTTTCCACTTTATCTACAATAGCCCTAACGTCTGCTGAAAATGGTTCATGGGTATCTATTGATATACCTCTGAATAGGATTTAGCAGACATATTACTCAGAAAAAAGATCTCCAAGAGGCATCTGCGTGTTGGATCTTAATCCCCACGCAAGCCTGTCAAAAGATCGAGCCGATGATGATTCTCATATGGGGATTTTATTGATATTGCTAAATATACATTCCGACTGAAATTACGAGATTTCAGATACCTACTGAGATTCTTTATTTGATACTGATACTTTCTTTATTTAATACTGTTACTTTCTTAGTCTTGCTCTTTTAGCAATTTAGAAGCGCGAACGAGACGTCAATTTGAAAGTCTATTTGTAATTTATGTGTCAATGGGTTATTTAACTCATTGTTCATTATTATTCAACGTGTGATACTTACTGATCCGCTATCAGTGAGATTAAACCACAGCTTCGAGTGGGCGAGGGAGAAAAGGAGAACAGTCTTGAAACGCTAGTGGAACTTTGTTCTAAAGGTGACATATGCACCTTAATAGCACTGAAAAGTTTATTGTGGTTGCCATTTCCAGATTGGATTCCGAGAACAAATCTCAACAAACGACTAGCGGTCTCGTTTTATTTCTGTACATGTTGTGATGTTTTTCAGTCGATTTCGTTTGATATAATGTCGTTAATTTAATTGACAAATCATTGATCTATTATTACTACGTGAGTTTTTTTTTTGTTCTTGCTTTGTTCATGCTTAATATTTCAAATGATGTAAGTTGATCTAAAAGATATTTACTTCAACTATTTAGGTACTTATAGCTAAAGTACGAGTACGCGTATGGCGTCAAATAGATTTTTTATAATCATAATAAGAAATAACTAGTCGTATATAATCGAGTCGTAGCGTAATACTTCTGTCAAAGCAGTAAGTAAAAAAATAATAGGTATGACTTAATTTTATCGCAACTTAAATCTCACCTTATTACGAAAAATATTTGGTTAAATTGAATTGCTTTTAACTATAAAAGTGCGATATACCCTTCATATCTTTGTACCATCTGTCCGTGTACCCTTCATATATTTTTTACGTTGAGAAAAAATACTTATTGCAATTTTAAGTACAGTCACCGGCAATGGTATCTTTCTATACGAAGGCCGCAAAAATATCTGACACGTTCCTATGGCCCTACAAATAAGAGCGTGTCACATATCTTTGCGGCCTCCGTGTAGGAAGATACTATTGCCGGTGACTGTACACCGATGCTCAGTTAAAATGAAACTACTACGAGTAGTTTTACTATTGTATAAAATTAACACAGCAGTAACACAGTCATAGTTTGTAATTTCACTAAGCTATATCTTCATTTTGACCAAAACACTACAACTGTTGCGGCTCTAGCTACTCGCAATTTAGATAGGTAGTGCTTAATAATAAATAAATACGACAATAAATATTATTTCAAAGAAAAAGTGTTCAAAATTTACAATTAAATTGCCAATGCTGCAATTGGGATATACCAAAATTGTATAATGTATGATAATTCAAAAACCATTTCAAGTAATAGGTTTGCTTTATCATTTTCCATCATATTTTTTATTTAACATTCATTTGACCTCTAATACTATGACGTCACGTGCCTTGATTCGTAATTTATTAGATTATTTACTATTAGCTCTCCAAAAATTTAGTTGGTTTAAATATTTTGGTTTTACGAAATCGCAAAACCTTCAATAATTGCTCCCTTAATCGCCAATCCCGTGAAGAATGGAATTGACTGACGAGTAAAGTTGCACCCGAATGGCCACCTTTGAAATATTGATGATATTTAGTAGGACCTCTCCAGGGCCCAATTATTCTACTGTTCTCTAACCAAACCTTAACTCGATCTCAATACTAATAAAACATCAATAAAATCCGAGATTCTTTGGGTCCGAAAGCGTTATAAAAATCAACAGTGTTTGACATAACTGTTAGTAGTCAGAGTTTGGTAGTTTGTTATTTAGGTAAAATCTATTCAAGCCAGATTTGTATCCGTGCCTGATTTACCGGTTTACCTACTGCTACTGACACATGCAATTGCGATATATGAAAAATATGAAACCCTGATTTTCATATTTTTATTTGTTGAAATGAAAACTATTATCAAGAAACTAATTTTGTTGTTTTTGAATTCAATTTTGTTTTTTATGCAAACTTCCGCTTTGACGTCACTATTCACTAGTTTGTTTAGGAACTGTAACTTTTGAAACGTAATACCAATAAATATGAAAAAAATTAAGAAGATGCGCTTTTAATTATTTTTGCATGTTTTAAGGTGGGGCATTCCACTCATACAATAAATTATTGTTAAATAAAATACAAAAATTGAAAACATTTAAATAATAACGACCCAGTAGGACTTGAACCTGGGGGGCGATTTTTGAGATTGGAGCGCTCGAATATGAGCTTTTGAAACTCTGAATAAAACGAAGAAATGATGTTTTAAAAATAACAGCGATAGTAATTTGAAATCATGTTTATTTATACTATTAAGTTCATGCGTTAATAATAGCGACAAACTTTAGGGTACTATTATATTCGAGGTTAATTTCTTTGAATTCGAGCGCTCGATTGTCAAAAATCGGCCCCCTGCATCGATACGCCTTGCCGGGGCTCGATCGCTTTACCAATGAAGCTATGGGTCAAGTTACTAAGTAGACGAAATTTTAAATGCCTTCAATCATCTTTTTGCATTTATTTTGATCCACATTGGCTTTACAGCAGCTGTAAGCGACATCTAGGTGCTAACTACTAGACTCTAAGATGCGCTTTGGCACATACTTTCTACAAAAACTATTTTAAACATTATCGGTTCAGCCATTTTTGAATTATCTTCACTTCAAACCTCTTCCTTCGGCATCAGATACAACCTTTTGATATTAGTTTGGTACTTACTCAATTCAAGGTACGGAACCCTCCATTATGCGTGGTTCGACACGGACTTGGCCAGTTTTTTTTTCAATATGTAGTAACTTACTTAAAAGAGCTATATATGAGTAGATAGCAAAAAAGTTGTGTAAAGGTCCCTTTTTTTGGGTTTTCGTAAATAACTCAGAATCGGTGGCCCATGCGAAATAATGTTCTTAAACTTAACTCATTCACATATACAAAAAAGAGGTAAATTTTTAATGAGATATCGAGGGAATAATCTAAACCTTTTTTTACTGTGTACTTTCAATTTTAAATAGATTATAAGTAGTTATGTAGTATGTAAGAAAAAATGCAAACATTGATTTATATAAATTACTGCGGAATCGGTATCGAGACAAACCACACCGGTTTACCGATACTCTTGTATCAAAATGTTATTGTTATTTACCTTAATAAATAAAAAAAATTAAATAATAAATTTTCGGAACTAATATTACGATAGTGTTAGTTTTATTCAAAAATTTGTGCTAAAAGGCCCTTATTCTTATTAAAAGATCTATTCAACTATTTTGACACTATAGGGTTGGAGCAAAAAAATCACCCCCACTTCATGTGTACGGGAGGTACCCTAAAAAAAATATTTTTTCAGACTTTGTTTTACAACTTTGTCGGCGTGATTAAAACACATACTCGTACGAAATTTCAGTTGTATTGGCAGGGTGCAAAGCGGGTGGAGGGGGTAGCCTAAACGATCACAGCGCTCGCTACGGCTAAAATTTACATTTTTGTCGCTGCCTTGAGCTGTCAAATCCATATTGAAGTAAACATTTTCTAATCGTTTTTGAGATAAATTTAATATGGTCCTAGTAAGATGTGTTTTTGTGAATTGTAATAACACCAAGAAGAATAGCGACTGTAAATTTTACCAATTTCCAAGACCGTGGTGGAAACGAGACCAAAGCCATAAGTGGATAATTGCCGTATAAAAAAGTAAGTAAACTAAGTCTACTCACACTACAAACATGGGTTTACTGCGAAAGTGCTTATTGGTATAACTCCTGCAGGCTTCATTTCATTCAAGTCAAAAGTAAGTTGTGGAAGAAAAAGTGACTCACAAATAACTGTAGAGTCAGGATTAGTAGACCACTTAGAAAATGGAGACATTGTTTTGGCTGATAAAGGATTTCCAGCAATAAAACAAGTCATTGATGAAAGTGGAACAATCATTACTTTTATCATGCCACCATTTCTTCAGCATAAAGGAGAATTTACAAGAGAAGAAACAGATGCCACATATACAATAGCTAAGGTCAGAATCCATGTTGAGCGAATAATGCAGCGACTGAAGGTTTATCACATTTTAAATAAAATTCCTGAGAACTTATTTCATCACATTTATGATATATTACATATTTGTTGTGTTCTGGTAAATTTTCAACCTCCAATATTTTCAAGTAAATGAAACAAGTTTTTGTAATATATATTGTATATTATTAAAAGTTATTACAATTTAGTATTTCAGTTTGTTTTTATTTTACCAATGAACCCTGTAAATGATATTTATAATATGAACCTATGAAAATGACATATAGGCCAAGCAAATAAGATCTATAAAAAGTGTTTTGAGGAATTCATTCCCAGCAGGCCGGAAATCGTTATAATACCTTCATGTGGTCCTAAATGCATGTAATCCGAGTTTGCACAATCCTAAGAGGTGTGAATAACTTTTAAGCGAAATTTTGGCTCTTTGTCAGTTTTTTTGCTTCTAGCTCAAAAACGGTACGTCCGACGGAAAATATCATGAATTTCAATAATAAAGAGGGTAAAATTCTGCGTCGAATGAGTACCTTTACTTTTAATTCAGTTCAGCGGTACAGCCGAAATCAAAAGTTATAAACCGGGAAAATGTCTCATCTAAAACGTACGTACGTACCTAATCAGAAAATTATTTATACACCGTGTTTTTTTTTTCATTTCCGGTAATTCCAAGGGTACATTCCTGAGCTTAACTTAAGTATATTTCTTAAAGACGCTAGTGTCCTAATTTGATGCAGTTCTGAGGTAATCGATAGTTCTTTTTTGTCCTTATAAAGTCATGTAACTGTGTGTTAAGTCAATACAATATTAATTTTGTACTAAGCAGAAACGTCTACAAGCGAAATTTCAATTTTATAATTGAAATAAAAATGGAAAAATTCGGACCGGTGTTCTCATATTTATGGAAAATATGCAACTTAGAAGGATTTAGAAAAAAACCGTTTTTGAGTTCATGCCAAATTTAGTCTTTCAAAATGACTGAATTTGAAAATTTAAATTTATATATAACGTGAAATTTTATTTATTTTACAAGTTTTTCTACAGAAGTCATCTGTTTCAAAGATATGTGGTATGGAAGTCAAAATATGAGTTTTTTAACTAAATGAGACATTTTCCCGATTTACTTTTGATTTCGGCTGTACCGCTGAACTGAATTAGAAGTTAATATGCTCATTCCACGCAGAATTTAACCATCTTTAATATTGATATATACTTGACATTCCCGTCGGACGTACCGTTTTCGAGCTAGGAGCAAAAAACTGACAAAGAGCAAAAATTTCGTTAAAAAGTTATGCACGCCTCCTGGGATTGGGCAAACAAACTCAGATTACATGCATTTAGGACCACATGAAGGCATTTAAATGATTTCCAGCCTGCTGGGAATTCATTCTTCGAAAAAATCTAATTTGCTTGGCCTAATAGCAGTTAACTGATCAACAGTTTCATAAGCCGATTGTACATTCGGGTTAGTACGAAAAACTATAATATCTCCTAAAATAATAAAGCTAGGAGCCTGAATTAAATTGTATATTATAGATAAATGCATAGTTAATAAAACAACGTCAAGAGTTAGAGATGATATTCACTTGTTTATTTAATTAACATAGTAAACACGATATCAATTAATTATAGGTAAAAAGCAACCGGGGTACCTCACACACAAAACTAAAAACAAAAAAAAAGTAAAACATATCAATACTTCGTATTGCCTCCTCGGGCTCTTCTTACAGCTTCTAAACGATTGTGCATACTGTTTATTAAGTTTCTTATGCGTTCTTGCGGGATATTAGCCCATTCTTCCACTAACGCCTGTTTCAGGTCTCTAAGTGTAGCTGGGGCGGGGTTTCGATTTCTTACACGCCTTCCGAGCTCGTCCCATACGTGCTCAATCGGATTTAGGTCCGGGCTTCTCGAGGGCCAATTCATAGTGTTGATGCCAACCTCCTCAAAATAATCTTCCACAATCTGTGCGGTGTGTGGCCTGGCGTTGTCATGCATGAACATTGAGTTTTCACCCATATTAATTAAATATGGGCCTACATGCTCATTAAGAATTTCTTCCACATACCTGGCACTAGTTAACGTTCCATTTTCTTTCAAAACTAATTGCGTGCGACTCTCTGAAGAGATTCCAGCCCAAACCATAACAGACCCACCGCCGAAAGCAACTTTTTTCTTCAAAACAGCCTGGAATAAAACGTTCACCTGGCCGTCTGTAAACTCTTCGCCGCCCGTCATGTGCATAGAGCATAAATCTGGATTCGTCAGAAAACATAATTCTTGCCCATTCTTCGACACCCCATCGCCTGTATTCGCGTGCGTAAAGTTTCCTTGCAGTTCGATGCCCTCTGTCAAGTTTTGGGCCATTTGCCGGTCTATGTGGGGTCAAATTAGCTTCACGAAGCCACCGCCTTACAGTCCACTCGCTGATGTCATCTCTTCGGGTCTCCCGAAGTTGGTTTTTGACTTCAACTGCAGTGAGATGCCGATTTCGGAGCATTGTTGTTACAATAAATCGATCTTCTCTAGCCGTAGTACATCTCGGCCTGCCGGTTCCTGGTCTTCGAAGGTTCCTGCCAGTTTGTAGGAAACGTTGGAGGACCCTCTGCACCGTAGATAGTGACACGCCTGTTCTTCTTGCTGTATATCTGACTTCTGCCTTCTTGTAACAAAGTCACACGTGTGTACGTGTACATTCATCTTGTGTTAGCGACATGATAGTAATTCAATAATGACCATCAAAGTCAACAAAAACTGCCTTTTATCATTTTGCTTTGACAGATTGAAAACAAAAGTGAGAAAACAATCAAAAGTGAAATAAGGTCAATTTGAATTTGGTACCAAATTCGACTTTTTTTTAAATAAAACTTTTTCCAGAATTCTTGTAGAACATTGAAGGTTCAATTTAATTCGATATTAAATTATCTTTAATACACAGTTAGTTTCCTGCACATACCGCTATTAATTTGCAAAATATAAGGGTTTTTGTCACTGACCCGTATTATTTGCTCGCGAGTGTATATATATTTATGTTCTTACAATTGTCTTATACTTAGGTATGTTAGGATAATACAATGAATGAGCACTTTACATATCATTTAACTATGATGTGCAGCTATTATGAAACAGTTATAAGGCAAATTTAAACTAGAGCATGACACTAAAATATTTATATACTTATGAGCTGCTTGACTATACATACTAACTAAACATACTGCGAAGCTTTCTCTTGGCTTTGCAGCAGTCGGGTAAAAATAATAAATATTTTTATTTACTTACAACTAAAAAATCTGACTTTTAATTAAATCAGTAGTAACAAGCATTATCAACTTAAACATGTGATATTTATTTTAACACATACATATTTAAATACATAAACATAACACTTAATTTTTGGAAGAGGATAATAGTCTTCCTTCAAATCCAAGACATCAAACTGAAAAGGTTCACACTTCTGTTTCTTTGCTGTGGGCAACATTTCATGGAAGTACTTTCCTTTAGAATATTTTTCCTTCGAAAATTGACGGGCACTTGGCTTACCCCATTGTTGTTCTTGGCTGGTCTTCGTAAAACTGTTTTCATTATTTATGAAGTATATAAGTGCTGCAATATGCTTGCATTTCCCACTCTTATTATAAACACAGTCGCACGATACATTCATTGATTTGTTAGACACAGAATAAGCTTTTGTTGAACGGCATCGAAACATAAAAATCTGCTTACAAACAAAGTTGTCTTGTACGCCTACGCCGTTGCCGTGACAGAAGTTTGGCGAACCACTCGGGCTTTGATAATACAGGTCATGTCTCCTTGGCGAATGTCTTCAACCTCAAGGACATGCCCAGCTAGCACCAATTTCTTGCCTTTATTCATCGTGTCCGGTTGGAAAATGATTTCGTGGGTGATGGCACGAAACCCCGTTTTAGTCACCAGTAGGCTCATTTCTCACTGAAAACAACAATTTTAATGTTATTGGCAATAATGTTACTGACTACCATCGTCCAAAATTGTCTTATATAGTAAAATAGCACAAGATTTCATTAATTTTTTCACAATATTTACTTACTTTTCGCTTGACAGCGGTGACAATATTGTCCATAATGGCCACCTGTCAGATGGCGCTGTCATCGTGCACGGTCCCAATAGTACTAACCGGCGACTGATAATGTACTAACCATCACTGAGCAGGGTTCCTACCCTTATAGATTCGCCTTGTCCGTCTGTCTGAAAATTTGTATGAGTAGGTATGTGTTTTAATCACGCTGACAAAGTTGTAAAACTAAATATGAAAATAGGTACCTCCTGTACACATAAAGTGGGGGGGGGGGTATTTTTTTTTACTGCAACCTTAATGTGTGGCATTTCGTTGGATAGGAAAGAATAAGGGTCTTTTAAAACTATTTTTGGATAAAACCAACACTTTCATAAAAGTGTTTGTAGAAAATTATATGTATATGAATTAAGTACATAAAAGAACATATTATTATTTTCGTATGGGCCACTGTTTCTGAGTTATTTACGAAAAATCAACATAAAGAACCTTTACCCCTACCCCCCTGTTAGCGCCACCCCCATCCCCTTTATATCTCATAGAAAAGTGTGCTTGGAATGAGGTATGATTCTCTCATTACTTAATATCTCAGCCATATACTTAAGAGTCCGGTTAAGTTTTTTTTCGATTTTGCTCAACTTTTCGATACTATTTTACGGTAACTAATTAGACTACTATTCGTTTGTATACATATATTGAAAGATAATTTATTTTAAAACTGCATAAGTGTAATACTTTTTTGATTTTATGTTTCATTTATAAATAATTCGCCTTACTCTACAAGCTGTTTCGCGATTTTTGCCTGGAGAGGTGAAAAGAGACAATTTTTATTGATTTAAATGGTGTTAAGTTAGTATGTAAAATATATAAATAAGTTGGAAAATTTATCGTTTAAGGAATGAGTGGACCATTTTTATTTAATTTACATACATATTTTTTAACCTCCGACGCAAAAAGAGAGGGTTGTTATAGGTTTAACGTGTCTGTCTGTTTATCTGTTTGTGGTATCGTAGCTCCCGAACTGATGAACCGATTTTCGTTTAGATTTTTTGTGTCATAGATAATTTTATCGCGAGTGTTCTTAGCCATGTTTCAGAAAATCTGTTTAGCCGTTTGAAGATCATCAGCTCTTTTCTAGTTGATGAGGGGATCTGACTAACTTCCTTATGTCCTATCGATTCGAAATTTGGTACCATGTTACTTCAATGATATTGAAAGTATATGGTAAGGTAACCATGACCTGATCAGCCTTTTGAAGATCATCAGCTCTTTAATAGTTGATGAGGGGATCTGACTACCTTCCATATGTCCTATCGATTCGAAATTTGGTACCGTATTACTTCAAAGAGAAAGAAGAAAGAAAAAACAGGTGTATCGATTTTGCGAATTTTTGAATGCGAGTAAATTCTTTTGTCGCAATCTGCGACTACACCTGTTTTTTCTCACTTAGCGGTCCCACGACACGACGACGCTTTGAAAATAAAAATATTTGAACTTACATAATACATGTGACGATAATAATTATAATAGATTTAAAATATTATTTGTTAGTATTTAGAGTTTAGTGTTTGTGTTAGGGTTTTTTTTTTTAATTTTTAATTTTACTTTTATTAAGCAAGATTATGTTTATCTCGAGTAATTTAAAGAAAAAATTGCGAAAGTTTAGGTGGTATTTCATAAAAACATCAATAAAGAAATAAACTTAGCTTTATGCTTAAATCAGATAATATTAAACATATTGGAATATATTACAAATAATAATAAAAAATTTAACGACATGTTTGCTATAATCAACGTCTTCACTAAACAAGCTCTGCAAGAATTGAGTGTTCGGGTATGAAATAATAATAAATGTGTACCAAAAGTATTTTTTGGCAACAACAAGACTTCAAATTATCTTATCAAACGCAATTCATGTGCGTTATTTTATTATTAGCGATTTTCGGTTTCAAATTGTTACCGGACTCTTAATGCACTTGTATTTGAATGCATGTTAATTAACAAAATTATGCGGTTCGCAGGAAACATCACAATTTTCACTAAATAAAAATCGAATGCATCATTTTACAAGATCTCTTTATAAAAAGTTGATTTTACCTTTTTTACATAAAATATTTATATTTCCAGACTAATAATAATGTTCAAAAGATCTCATCCAAATTTAGAATAAAATAACGCAATATAAGCGCACGTAGCCATGTTATATTCATCAATGCCTAGATTGAATAATCGCACCGGTCACCTGCCAATTACCCTGACGGTACGGGCGCAATTTATTGTGAAAACCCCAGTGGGGGGGGGGGGGGGGGGGGGATCGTAGAAGCGGCAGATAATTTTACTCCCAGTCCTTATTATTTAGTAGAAGCTAATTAGCACCCATTGGTAAACGTTTAGGAAATATAGTCAACAGCAAAAGTAACTAAACAGGCAAGATATTTATTGCACAAAAAAATGTCTAATTGGTGGACTTTATGCCTACTGGCATTCTCTACTGGAGGATTCCATACCTTCAATGGAATAAAAATCAAAATAATACCAAAAGGTCAAAGATATGGAAGGTTTTTGAAGATAACTCAAAAAAAGGCTGACCCGATCATGTTCATAGTTTGTGATAAAGCGCATTTTCTCATTTTTTTAGACTTACGGTTCAAAAGTTACAGGAGTGGGGGCATAAAATTCTGACTTTTGAAGCGATTTCTTTTGAAAATATTCACTTAATCACAAAATAATCGTAGAAACTTTGATGTTGTTTTTAGAGACCTATCGATTGATGTGCAATATGTTGATTTGGTAAAAAATGTTTTTTTTTTTAAGCCGAAGCTAATTAGGCTTTCCTTTTCTGTATTATCTTTAAAAAGAATGTTTATTTTTTCAAAATCAGGCAATCTGGTATAGATGGAGTCCCGTAACGAACGCCGCGACACTGATAGATTGTAGGCATTGTTAATTCAAGTATGATCCTTATATTTATTTAAATCAAACTGCTTAAACCTGTTTAATCACTAGCAAAAAAAATATTACGCGGTCCTTAAAAACTTTCGATTCGCGCAAAGATTCATTTCAATGAAAAAGGAAGTTCAGAAACTATTGATTGCATTTTACAGACGGCGGGTGAATGAAAACTTTCTTCTATTTAAATAAGATTGAATAATTTCATTTATGAACGATCTCTTTGAGACCAGTTATTGGATATCTCGATAATGGGACAACTTTTTCATTCAATACTCGTAGGTAATAGGGTAGGGTAGGGTCGAGTGATTATTTTTATTTTTAGATATTCTAAATCAAATTATTCATTCATGTAACTGACATTATACATATTATGTTAGTAAAGAACCGGCCAAGTGCGTGTCGGACCACGCATAATGGAGGGTTCCGTACCTACAATGGAACAAGAACCAAACAAATACCAAAAGGTCGTATCTGATGCCTATTGAAGAAGTTTTTTGGAGATAGCTCAAAAATGGCTGAACCGATAATGTTCAAAATAATTTTCCTATAACGTATGTGATATGATATGGCGCATCTTCTCAGTTTTAGGGTTCCGTAGCCAAAATGGCAAAACCCTTATAGTTTCGTCATGTCCATCTGTCCGTCCTAGAGGTGGGTAGGGTGAGGAAATACTGAGTATTTACTCAGTGTTTATCCAAAGCACTCCGTAAATACTATTAATAAATAGTAAATAGTATTAACTCATTTCGACGGGTAAAAACTATTGCTAATAAAATATTTAAAAGTGAGATTAAAACACTAAATTATTTTATATTGAATATTTATAGCGCGTATCTATACATATAATAAAGCTGAAGAGGGTCGAAAGTCTGTACATGGGAGATAATCGAAAAAAAGTTGGCTGGGGATACTTAGAATCGATAACAGAACATGTTCCAACAATTTTTGGAATTTTTGTCTGTTTATCTGTTTATCTGTTTGTCTGTTTATTTGACCGCGCATCACGTGAAAACGGCTGAACGGATTTTGATGAAATTTTGTGTAGAGATAGTTTGAGTCCCGGGAAAGGATAATACATAGTTTTAATCCCGAAAATCAACCCTGGTGGGGGTGAAGATGGGGTTGAAAGTTTGTATGGAGAATTTTTAGCCGCTGAAACGATTTAGATAGAAATGAGTATGGAGATAATTTGAGTCTCGAGAAACGTCATAGGATAGTTTTCAAACCCTTGGGGGGCTGGAAGTTGGTATGAGGATTTTTTTACCGCTGAATTGATTTAGATGAAAATTGGTATAGAGATAGTATGGGTCTCGAGAAAGGACAAAGGATAGTTTCATCTTCAAACCCTCCCCCCCCCCCCATCTCACTTTAGAACCGTAGGTCCAAAAAATAAAAAAAAATAATGGAAGTAAAGCCTGAAAGGTACTTTCAATAAAAACTATCTATACTTACATATAATAAAGCTAAAGAGGGTAGAAAGTAAGTTATGGAATATATTCGAAAAAAAGTTGGCTGGGGATACTTAGAATCGATAACAGAACACGTTCCAACAATTTTCAGAATTTTTGTCTGTTTATCTGTTTGTCTGTTTATTTAACCGCGCATCACGTGAAAACGGCTGAACGGATTTTGGTGAAATTTTGTGTAGAGATAGTTTGAGTCCCAGGAAAGAACAAAAAATAGTTTTCATCCCGAAAATCAACCCTGGAGGGGGTGAAAAGCGGGTTGAAAGTTTGTATGGAGAATTTTCAATAGAAATTAGTATGGAGATAATTTGAAACCCGAGAAACGACATAATAGTTTTCATCCCGAAAATAAACCCTTGTGGGGGTGAAAAGGGGGTTGGAAGTTGGTATAAGGAATTTTTTACCGCTGAACTGATAAAGATGAAATTTGGTATAGTATGGGTCTCAAGAAAGGACAAAGGATAGTTTTCACCCCGAAAATCAATCCTAAAGGGGTGAAAAGGGAGTTGGAAATTTGTATAGGGAATTATTAACCGCAGAATCGATTTAGATACAATTTTGTATGGAGATAATTTGAGCTCTGGAAAAGGAAATAAAATAGTTTTATCTCGGAAATTATCCCTTAAGCGGATGCAAAAGGGGTGGAAGTTTACATGGGGAAGAAACAACCAATAACCGCTGTACGTATTTAGATGAAATTTGGTATTGAAATAATTTGTATTTTTTTGGTCAAGGTGTTCATATTTATAACATGTTACCCGTCGATGCTTTAAATTTACCTTTACCCGCTCTTAAGAAATATTTGAAAATGTCATGAATGTCAAAGGGTTATTGCAGGTTCGAGGACTATAATTTCAGGACGGACAAAGATTCAATGGCCCAAACCAAAAAACTACTACAAAATCATCTAACATTTATAGGACACCGTTTAGGTAGGAAAACATATCAAACGTTTTGTGAAGCAGTCAGATTAGGATTTATTTTTCTTTATAATTAAACAATAGGTACATTATCTGTCTCTCAAGCTGTTTTGATATGTATTCTTTCCAAAAATTTCAAAAATTTTAAAAATTTTAAAAATTTAAAAAATTTCAAAAATTTCAAAAATTTCAAAAATTCCAAAAATTTCAAAAATTTCAAAAATTTTAAAAATTTTAAAAATTTTAAAAATTTCAAAAATTTCAAAAATTTCAAAAAATTCAAAAAATTCAAAAAATTTCAAAAATTTCAAAAAGTACGTTCATTAGTGTATTGTAATGTGCTTACATTGAAGAATAATAGTAGTTTATGTACCTGTTACGTAATAAGGGTCCTTAAAATACGAGTGTGGTTTTATGTAACGAGCCGCAGGCGAGTTTCATAATAAGATCACACGAGTGTTTTAAGGCCTAATTACGTACAGTTGCATACACTGCTTTATCTACACACACATTATAAATCCTAAATGATGTGTTCGGAAACCAGTAGAATGACCGCCATTGCACCGCCATGATCAACTCGATTGTGTCGGCGGTCGCGCGGGCGCGTTCCGGCGCTCGGGGAGAGGGCGGATCTTGGTAACGTTACCGTGGGTAATGAATTTTCATACGTCTTTACCACACTGTATTATCTGTGACAGTGTGCTAAAAACGTATGAAAATTCATTACCTACGGTAACGTAATGGTAATCCCCCCCCCCCGACCGCTGGCGCAATAAGGTTGGTCATGGCAGTGTAATAGCGGTCATTCTAATGGTTTCAATGGATTTTTAATATGTGTGTAGGTAAAGCAGTGTATGCTTCTGTACATAATTAGGCCTTATTACGTAACATTACATAAACTACTATTTATATCTTTTTAGGGTTCCGTAGTCAACTAGGAACCCTTATAGTTTCACCATGTCCGTCCGTCTGTCCGCGGTCTAGCTCAGTTACTGTTCGCACTAGAAAGCTGAAATTTGGTGAGGCCTGATAAGAACTTTCAATAAAAACTATATTGAATAAAATCGGTTCAGCCGTTTTTGAATTATCAGTCAAAAACGCATAGTGAAAGGAAGTGCCGGATAGTAAAATGACGTCAGCGCCGCCAAATATCCCTTAATAAACGACCTTTTGAACGGATGTTTTATTGTTACAAAACATCCGGGCGGCATCTACGAAACTCTACACTGAGCATCGCCCGACATGCTCTCGGCCGGTTTTTTTTGCATTGTTATCCCGGAAATCACCCCTTAAGGATTACTAATTCAACACTACACTCGATTGAGTTAAATTTGCATGGGTCATGGACCCCCCCCCCCCTGTGCACCTCAAATAGAAAAAAATCATTTCTGCATTTGTGACCCCCCCCCCCCCCAATTTCAACCGCGCCTGTTCTTACCTTTCATGCTGCTTAGACTGATTTGACGGGAGGATCGATTTGGATGATATTTGCCGTGGACATGAACGTATAAATACAAAAGTGGTCCTGTATCGTCCGATATACACCTACTACTCTATGTCGTTTAAATCATGCCAAAATAAATTAATAGGATAAAAAAAAGGATTCATTTTTGAGTGTAGTTTCATTTAGTGGTAATTGTAAAATATTTTATTAGGACTACTGTCCTCTAGCGTATCCATCTGTCAACTTTACTTCAAGTTCCCCCTCCAGGGTAGCGGGAGAGAAATTAGGGGTGATTAGCCGCTTACTGACACAGACCGAATTCCACGCGGGCGGAGCCGCGGGCACAGCTAGTTATTTATATAATTTCTCATAATTACTGCATCAAAACCGGAATTCTAGAATATGTATTCTTAAAGTGGTTTGCATTCTTTGACCTCCACCACTTGACAGCTGCTAGATGTCCGGATCTAGAAATAAGCATAATATAGCAAACTAACGAGAAGGGTTTCGTCACTCTCATTATTGTGTCATATCTGACGTCGCTAGCTCTCCGTCTACTTGTACCAGAAACATTGTTTCTTGGGGCTAACCCCAAGCTAACCCTCAGCTGCAGAAAATGGTGCATTCAAAGTTTGACTGTACCTACTAATTACAAACAATGTCGGCCCATTATGGCTTTATTGCAAATTCTACAAAACTATTAGGTATGCTAATTTCGAAGAATGCCTGTAGTTACAGGTTTATGGTCAGCATAATAATTGATATTACCACATTAAAAGCTTAAATATTGTCACAATTAATTCAAACATGTCACGCCATTTCTAAACAAATGCAACACGACCCAAGAACCAAGTCTGCATTTCAAAATATACGAGCCAATTATTTACTCCCGACGGAACGGAAACGGTACCTATTTACAGTCGCCATCAGATATAACGGAGCGGCCAAGGTGGTCACAAACATCATGTGCAGGTGCATGTTCAGATATTTTTGAGTACCTTGACCGCTCCGATATATTTGATGACGACATTGTGCCTATTGCGTGTATTTGTGCATACTGGTATAATCTATCTATCTATATATATAAATACCTTTCTGATTGATTGACTGACTGACTGACTGACTGATCCACGCAGAGCCGAAACTACAGAAGCTAGAAAGTTGAAAATTTCAGGTCTGGTTAATAAGCGATTTCGAAAAATGTATCCCTTAAGGGGGTAAAAAGGGGGTTGAAAATTTGTATGGATGGGACTTAAAATTTAAGGTTAGAGGTTTGAAACTTTGTACACTTCCTGATAATTAAAGAATAAAGTTGAAAGTTTGTATAAAGATTACAATTTTTTTTGTGACAGACTTGAAATTTCGTTTGCAGGCTACTAACTTAAAAGCAAAAAACTGATTTCAGCGTTTTTCTAAATTCCACCCGAGAGGAGTTGAAACGGGGTTGAAAAGTTTGTATTTAAGCGAGGCCGTAACAACTGAAGCTAGAAAGTTTTAATTTGCAGGTCGAGTTACATTTATGACGTGTTCAAATAATAAGAAGCGATTTTGAAAAATTCATCCCCTAAAGGGGTAAAAAGGGGGTTGAAAGTTTGTATGGATGGGGCTTAAAATTTTAGAGGTTTGAAACTTTATACGCTTCCTGATAATTAAGGAATAATAAAAATAATTTCAGCGTTTTTTTAACTCAACCTCTAACGGGGTAAAAAAGGGGTTGAAAGTTTGTATAGAGATTACATTTTTTTGTGACAGTCTTGAAATTTCGTTTGCAGGCTACTAACTTAAAAGCAAAAGAACTGATTTCAGCGTTTTTCAAAATTCCACCCGAGAGGAGTTGAATCGGGTTTGAACAGTTTGTATTAAAGCGGGGCCGTAACAACTGAAGCTAAAAAAGTTGCAATTTGCAGATCGGGTTACACTTATAACGTGTACAAACAAAAAGAAGCGATCTTGAAAAATTCAACCCATAAGGGGGTAAAAAGGGGGTTAAAAGTTTGTATGTATAGGATTTTAAATTTTAAGTTAGAGACTTGAAACTTCGTACGTTTTCTGATATTTATTACAATATAAAAGTGATTTCAGCATTTTGGATCATTCCGCCCCTCAGGGGGTAAATAAGGGTGCAAAGTTTGTATGCAGAATTTTTTTTTCTTTGAGCTAGAGACTTACAACTTTGTAGGAATATTACTTATTAGAAAACACAAAAAGTACTTTTAGCGTTTAGTTTGTAGGAAGATTACTTATTCAAATACAATAAAAGTCCTCTCAGCGTTATGGAAAATTCTAACCCTGAGGGGGTTAAAAAGGGGTTTAAAGTTTGTATGGGAAAAAAAATATTTTTTTGAGCTAGAGACTTTTAACTTTGTGGGAAGATAACTTATTAAAATACAATAAAAGTCCTTTCAGCGTTATGGAAAATCCTAACCCTAAGGGGGTTAAATAGGGGTGCGAAGTTGCTATCATACGCGGACGAAGTCGCGGGGCGGAAAGCTAGTAAATAATATTTATGTTATAAGAAGCATATAGGGATTTCGTTTTTGGAAAAAAGGTAATTAGCAGTGAGAAGAAATTTGGAATTTAGAAAATGTAGACGTAATAAAAACATAGTTAACTATCTTGTTTCAAATACGGAGGTATTTACTTTGAAAATATGGGACTCAAGAGGCCTTATTCCCAAAACGCGCGAATTTCACGAAATGTTTCATTTTCTTCGAAGGCTATGGCGAAAATACTAAGTTTTCTTAAATCAACTATTGATGCACATAATAGTTCATTTCTTTATCTAGACGGCCATCGGAGCAAATATTACATTTTAACGAGTGAAATATGAAAAAAATTGGTTGTCTTAGAAGGCCTTTCCGGATTTTCCAGTTAGGTGTACCGTTCATTTTTAGATTACGCAAAAAAGGGTAAAAATTCTTATTCAATTTGAATTAAATTCAATTGAGTATATCATGTATGAGACGGCCATGGAAATAAAAATCGAAGATTCATCTTGGATAATCGACAAAATACCTTCTGATTATATGCCAGTTTTTTGATGAAAACACGGTTACATTTAATTTTTTCCACGAAAACCCTATGAATATTTTGCCCTAAAAATATTACCATTGCAAAGTTGAACTATATTTCTATCACGATAAAAAAACATTACTATAGCAGTAAATTTCGAATTACTATGAATTTTTAAAAATGACACTTAAATCACACTTTACAGGACACTTTTTGTAAGAATCGTATTTTTGGGTACTTAATAATAATAAACATGGTTCAATTTTTTTTTGTATTACTTATACTTCAAACTATCTTATAAATAGCATTTTATGCGGCTTTTTTCATTAATAGAGTTTTTCGACCTTTTAGGGAATAAGGAGCCTTAAGTCGTTTCTATATTCTAGATAAGTGCATTTCGCAAGCCGATTCGAATATTATACAGATTGTGTAGTTGTTCACAAAAAAAAAACTACCACGAGAATACTGCACAATATTATAGTCATTATAGCTCTTATCAGATAGCGCGGCGATTGTGCTAATGAACAAAGAATATAGAAATAATGACCATAAAGGGTCAAACTGCGAACAAAAGACCGCCTAATTTGCGGCTTGAACTTAAACTGCATTCTCTATTATATCTGTCTACTTCTTATCTTTTTTTTACGGCCCGCCTGATGGTAAGCAGCTACCGTAACCTATGGACGCCTTCAACTCCAAAGGAGTCACATGCGCGTTGCCGACCCTTTACAAAAAGGAGGATTCACTGTGTTGGCGGCTAAAGGAACAAAAAGGTCCCTCATCGTCAACACACTGGGTCCTCTTTGATCTCAAAAGTATGCACAGTTTTGACATTAATAAACATCGTTTTCATAAGAGATATATAGTGTCGCAGAGTGAACAAAAGGTGGCTCGGCTAGTTGAATGTGCTTTAAATGCCTTATCTTGTAAAATGCACGTTTCGCTTCCTTTATTTTGATTGGGCGATTAGCGGACGCTAACAAGTGTAGTACGACTAGCATCCAATGAAAATACAGTTAGGCACGCTGGCGCGCCTGGCGCGTTTAGCACGCTCAGTTCCTGTTAGTCAGTCAACCTGTTCGGACGACTATCTACTTGCTCATTTTACGTAAAGTGCGTCGTATGATTTTCCTTCGATCCTTGCTTTGTATATAGACTGATGGTGTTTTTCTTGTGATTTAAGTTAACGTTTCTGAACTTGTTAGTGAATATCTTTGGATAGTGGAGATTTTGGGTAGCGTTCCAGTATCACGCTAAAATGTGTGGCTCTGAGCACCGCGAGAGAATTCACATGCTCGCTATTGGGGTACAGCACGGTTAGTACAAAAGTGAAGCGATAGTATCTCGCGCGCGAGATAGACTACCCGTCTCTTTTGAAATAATACAGTCAGAAAAAGACGGATAGACAATCTCGCGCGCGAGATACTATCGCGTCACTCTTGTGCTAACCGTGCTGGGATATCCAAGTGGACGGTACATCGATCTTGTGGAGCTAGGTATCGCCATGAGCAAACCGGACTCCGTTCAAAGCAAAGGTGTGTGTTTACATGACACTTACGTCCTTTTATTAAGATTTTTTTTTTTAAACTCAAAATGGCTAAACCGATTGAAAGTAATTTTATTTTAAAGTATTTTCTAGTCCCTATTCACCCGATAATTTTTCATATTTTTTGTACTTTGGTTTAATATTATAGAGGGGTAAACACTTTTTTTGTCTTCAGAAATGTTTTTTTGTTTTTCAAAAATATATACAATTTATAAAAAAATATGTTTAGAATCATCTGAGTTATTTTAATCCCTTATTTAATAATGTAGACACGTTGATGGTTTCTGATTTTTTTATGACAATTAGTTACATGTATGGAGTGCCCTCTTAAAAAACTTTTTTTTGCGATTTTGACTAGTGAATTTAGTAGCGGGTTATAAAATACACCTATATTTCAAAATTTTATATCCCTTTCAGCACTCTAAATAGTTTATACGCACCAATTTGGGTATAAACGAGTAAATACGGGTATATTGAGTAAATACTCAGTATTTATTTACCCTTGAGTATTTACTCACTACCCATCTCTAGTCCGTCCGCCCGTCCGTCCGTATGTCACAGCCATTTTACTCGAAAACTATAAAACGTAACTTAATTTTTTTTACACATAAGGTGTATTTTGTATGCTGCTACTTAGTATTGGGACAGCCCAGTTGGAACCAAACCAACATTGTCACTCTCTCCTTTAATTCACGAAGTTCATTAATCACACAACGGTGTCCAATGTTACACGATATTACCACTGTATTTCTATTATTCTTAATCCAAACCAAACGTCAATAGCCGGTGCCGGCGCCCGCCATTATATCTGTCAAATGCATGCTTTTTCTAAAACGCGCTCTCGTACAAGGCAATGATCGTGAAGCCATTCTGCCAACCAATAACTTTACAAATAAATGTATGATGTGTGTATTCATGAACAGTAATCATACTTAATATGCATAAATATTGACGAAAAGGCTTATAAACCTTACATTAGTTATGTAGTTAAATTGCTGAAAAAAATATTTGTAGGCGGGGCACTTCATACATGTAACTAAATTTCAAAATTATTTTTAAACCAAATATCAACAAGGGGTATATCAATCGATAGATCTTTAAATAATATTACATACTTTTTGGGAAATATTAAGCTCATGACCATACCCCGTACAGACGGGGGCAATTTAGGCTTGACAATAGTGTAAAGGCGTATATTTAAATAGTGTATATTTAGGTGTGTGTGCAAGCAGATATGTGTGCCCTATTATTTCACTTTTTATCATTTATTTAATTTGCAGACATATCTGCTTGATTTTCAAGTTCCATTTGCCTTTACATTAACTTAAACTGCCTCCGTCTGTCCAGGGTAGGCTCATGACATGAACCTCTCAAATAACGGTTTACTCGCTTTATAAACGGTTTATTTTTCTATAACCTCGGGACTTTCTTCTTTATTTATCTCTCTTCTTCTTCCTCGTTTCCCGGTCAGGATCACATGAAGTAGTTGCGTTAAACATCAAGGCTATCCAAGCTGCACGACCTTCTTAGTTTACATACCCTAAAAAGGCGCAGAAAGACGTATTCCATAAGAGAACGACATTTTTTAAACAGAACAGACATTTGGGGAATTGTGTTTATTTTTCTCCAAGGTCATGTTTTCTGGCTCAGAGAAATAAACCAATGGAGTGGTAATTGTCAGGCGTCCCCCTCTGCCAAAAGTACAAGACCACTGGTCGTAGCGGTTATATAAAACTAGTTGTCGCGCGTCAAACGCCATTCAATGAATGTCAGTCAGCCCGGAACGATCTGAGGTAAAAATGCCGAATTGCTGCGTGTTTTCATGTAAGAAAAGATCTGAGTTATCTAGTTTACATAAGGATAACGTTTCTTTTCATCTGTAAGTATAATTACGTCTAAATATCATCAAATAGTGCACGAAATTAGCAAAAAACTAAAAAATATTGTCAATCAAAAAGTGTTGCCACTTAATGGTACTGCATCTGCTTTAGGGTAATTTTTAAACTTGACTCTTCATAGTACATTGTACCATCGGGTTCATAATTGCATACCCAATTTATCAATGAATTCATTCATAAATTGGGTATGCAATTATGAACACGATTACATCGAGGGAGGTAAGTGAAATATTGCAAACAAGAGTAACGCAACTCCAGTGCGGCAGAAATACGTCCTCCATTATGTCATTCATTGTCATTGTTATGACAGGTTAGGCTACTTACACTTAAAAGATACTCCGTGGGTTAGGCAGAGACCCATTCGGCATACAGCCATAATTGTAAAGCATTGCTCTGTTAAAAAAGCAGTGTGTCTGTGTGTGTGTTGTTATTAAATTATTTCTAAACGTATTTTAATCGACTTTTAAATTATTCAAATTACATATTATTTTTAATCATTAACAAAAATGAAAAGATTAACGTCAGTACTTCAAAGGTAAAACACATTCACGCGCATAGCTTTTTAAATTATATATGTCGTCGAGGACCGCCGAGGGCAGGGCTGTAAGGTGGTTTGGAACTCAAAAAACTGACACTATCAGGATAAACTAGCCTATAGCACATTACGCACGGTAATGAAATAAAACATAAACACCGGTTTAACAACTGTATTGAAATCAATGTTTTTAAAACCGTATTATGGGAAGGGCAATAAACTACTACTGGTTCGGAAAGGAGCCCCAACTGAAAAGAACCAGCGTAAGAAAATCAGCGTATGTGTGCTTGTAGTACGGCACAATAGCTGAAATTTGTCTATGGTCTCAAAAATACAGCTACCATAAACAAATTTCCGTTTTAATAGACAAATTTCAGCTAGTGTGCTGAGTTCCGCACTGAAATCCGCTCTAATGTGTGGCGCCCCTTAAGTGAAATATACTTGTAGATTCTTGAAATAACGATATTCCTGTTTAGAAATTAATTCGTTCCTTTATTTTCACCATACATTTTATGTAACATTTTAATTTTGTATGGATTATACTTTATTTATTATAAGGTACGGTATACACACTTATCCCCTTTGATTATGAAACCAACCGGATGCGAGACGCGCACTCATTTCTATCAGAAAAAGTCTGCCAATTTCGGCGCGGGGGACGAGGAAACGCACACAAATATTGTTAACACTAATGCATTTTCCATTGACGTCGCTACACACGCACACGATAAAATTATCAAACACTGGCATAAAATATACTCACACAAGTACAAACACAGACACAGACAACCTGTCCGTGAACGAGATAATGTCATCTTTAAGTAAATGTACGCAGTGCAAGGAACGCGTCGAAAATAATATACTTAAGTATCGATATTTGTGACGTTTTCAAGTCAAAGGTCATCGTCGGTTGTTAATAGAGTTAATTTCTAAATGATTTTTTTATGGTAACGCCTTATTGACAACCGATAATGATGTACCTTTGACTTGAAAAGGTCACATTTTATCGTAGATTTATTTATCGTATCCCTACATGTCACTGGATATAGATAGGCATTTCTTCCCTAGGGTAGTGGGAAAGCAGTTGATGAAGAAAATCCAGTGAGTGCTGGTAGGTCCAGGTAGGACAGTAGAGCTGCCAAGTTTGTAACTCTTTTAGCACCACCCAGGGATCACGTGTAGGGTTGTCTAAGGTGTTTCCTACGGACGCAGAGAAACATTGATCGTAGATTAGTTATATATTTTTGTTTCTTTACCAAGTATAAGGTTTAGCTATCGATAAAATTATAATGTTAAGTTGTGATTAAATATCAAGTTTGTCTACCAGAATATTACTTAAAATGTTAGTATTCTACGTAAGTTAGTTTGTCTATTTGTTCAGGACAAATCTTGCAAGCTGATTTAGAATAACTTTTATATTATCAATTTAATATTTTGATGTGTATTTGCTTTTATATTTAGTAGAAAATAGTACAAATTATAAACAAATAACTATTACAATGAAACAATTAACTGCAAAGAACTCTGGAACATCACGGGATTCGAACCCACGTGTTTAGGTTACCGTTCCAATGTGCTTCCAATTACACTAGACGTTCCTCTATCCACCTCAGTGAATTTTTCACTGTAATGAACAATGATGAATCAGTCACTAGCGATATCGTGATGTTCCAGAGTCCTTCGCAGTTGATATTTTGATTGTAATGGGCATCTGTTTCCAATTTGTGTTTTTATTTCTATTATCTCTTCTTCATTTTCTATTATAAATAAAAAGTATAACATACTGCTAATGTTAATATCGATATTTATTTTTGTGCTGTCCCATCACTAAAACTTACCCATTAGGTACAGTGATACCAGAGTCAGAAATTAAAAGTGCCTATTTACTTGTAAGGGGATAAGCTCAGAGAAATAAACCAATGGAGTGGTAATTGTCAGGCGTCCCCCTCTGCCAAAAGTACAAGACCACTGGTCGTAGCGGTTATATAAAACTAGTTGTCGCGCGTCAAACGCCATTCAATGAATGTCAGTCAGCGCGGAACGATCTGAGATAAAAATGCTGAATTGCTGCGTGTTTTCATGTAAGAAAATATCTGAATTGTTTAGTTTACAGAAGGATAACGTTTCTTTTTATCTGTAAGTATAATTACGTCAAAATATCATCAAATAGTGCACGAAATTAGCAAAAAACTAAAAAATATTGTCAATCAAAAATCATTTCAAGCATCTACAAGTATATTTCACTTAAGGAGCGCCACACATTAGAGCGGAATTCAGTGCGGAATTCAGCACACTAGCTGAAATTTGTCTATTAAAACGGAAATTTGTTTATGGTAGCTGTATTTTTGAGACCATAGACAAATTTCAGCTATTGTGCCGTACAGCACACATACGCTGAGTTTCTTACGCTGGTTCTTCTCATTTGGGGCTCCTTTCCGAACCAGTAGTAGTTTATTGCCCTTCCCATAATACGGTTTTAAAAAGATTTGAATTCAATTCAGTTTTTAAACCAGTGTTTATGTTTTATTTCATTACCGTGCGTCCGTGCGTAATGTGCTATAGGCTAGGTTATCCTTATAGTGTCAGTTTTTTGAGTACCAAACCACCTTACTGCCCTGCCCTCGGCGGTCCTCGACGACATATATAATTTAAAAAGCTATGCGTGTGAATGAGTTTTACCTTTGAAGTACTGACGTTAATCTTTTCATTTTTTCAATATGTAAGTTAAATAATTTAAAAGTCGATTAAAATATGTTTAGAAACAATTTAATAACAACACACACACATAGTCTACACTGCTTTTTTTAACAGAGCAATGCTTTACAATTATGGCTGTATGGCGAATGGGTCTCTGCCTAACCCACGGAGTATCTTTTAAGTGTATTGCCTAACCTGTCACAACATTGACAATGAATGACATAATGGCGGACGTATTTCTGCCGCACTGGAGTCGATTACTCTTGTTTGCAATATTTTACTTACCTCCCTCGATGTAATCGTGTTCATAATTGTATACCCAATTTATGAATGTATTCATTGATAAATTGGGTATGCAATTATGAACCCGATGGTACAATGTACTACGACGAGTCAAGTTTAAAAATTACCGTAAAGTAGATATAGTACCATTAAGTGGTAACACTTTTTGATTGACAATATTTTTTAGGTTTTTGCTAATTTCGTGCACTATTTGATGATATTTTGACGTAATTATACTTACAGATGAAAAGAAACGTTATCCTTCTGTAAACTAAACAATTCAGATATTTTCTTACATGAAAACACGCAGCAATTCGGCATTTTTACCTCAGATCGTTCCGCGCTGACTGACATTCATTGAATGGCGTTTGACGCGCGACAACTAGTTTTATATAACCGCTACGACCAGTGGTCTTGTACTTTTGGCAGAGGGGGACGCCTGACAATTACCACTCCATTGGTTTATTTCTCTGAGCTTATCCCCTTACAAGTAAATAGGCACTTTTAATTTCTGACTCTGGTATCACTGTACCTAACGGGTAAGTTTTAGTGATGGGACAGCACAAAAATAAATATCGATATTAACATTAGCAGTATGTTATACTTTTTATTTATAATAGAAAATGAAGTAGAGATAATAGAAATAAAAACACAAATTGGAAACAGATGCCCATTACAATCAAAATATCAACTGCGAAGGACTCTGGAACATCACGATATCGCTAGTGACTGATTCATCATTCTTCATTACAGTGAAAATTCACTGAGGTGGATAGAGGAACGTCTAGTGTAATTGGAAGCACATTGTAACGGTAACCTAAACACGTGGGTTCGAATCCCGTGATGTTCCAAAGTTCTTTGCAGTTCAATGTTTCATTGTAATAGTTATTGGTTTCCAATTTGTAGTATTTTCCACTAACTTTAAAAGCACATCAAAATATTAAATTGATAATATAAAAGTTATTCTAAATCAGCTTGCAAGATTTGTCCTGAACAAATAGACAAACTAACTTACATAGAATACTAACATTGTAAGTAATATGCTGGTAGAAAAACTTGATATTTAATCACAACTTAACATTATAATTATATCAATAGCTAAACCTTATACTTGGTAAAGAAACAAAAATATATAACTAACCTACGATCAATGTTTCTCTGCGTCCGTAGGAAACACCTTAGACAACCCTACACGTAATCCCTGGGTGGTGCTAAAAGAGTTACAAACTTGGCAGCTCTACTGTCCTACCTGGACCTCGCAGCACTCACTGGATTTTCTTCATCATCTGCTTTCCCACTACCCTAGGGAAGAAATGTCTATCTATATCCAGTGACACTTAGGCATACGATAAATAAATCTACGATAAAATGTGACATTTTCAAGTCATAGGTACATCATTATCGGTTGTCAATAAGGCGTTACCATAAAAAAATCATTTAGAAATTAACTCTATTAACAACCGACAATGATGTACCTTTGACTTGAAAACGTCACAAATATCGATACTTAAGTATATTATTATCGACGTGTTCCTCGCACTGTGTACGTTTACTTAAAGATGACATTATCTCGTTCACGGACAGGTTGTCTGTGTCTGTGTTTATACTTGTGTGAGTATATTTTATGCTAGTGTTTGATAATTTTATCGTGTGCGTGTGTAGCGACGTCAATGGAAAATGCATTAGTGTTAACAGTATTTGTGTGCGTTTCCTCGTCCCCCGCGCCGAAATTGGCAGACATTTTCTGATAGAAATTAGTGCGCATCTCGCATCCGGTTGGTTTAATAATCAAAGTTTTCTGGTGGTTGTTTTAATATAATAATCGAAATAGGTAAAACACCTACCCGAATGATATTATATTTAACAGAGGAGCTTCGCTTCGAAAGCTAATTCAATACTTTAGATACATAACGGAATTTTGTTAAAATCTGTGCATTAAATAGAAAAAGCCGGCCAAGAGCATGTCGGGCCATGCTCAGCGTAGGGTTCTGTAGTTGCCGGCATGTTACAATAAATACATCCGTTCAAAGGGTCGTTAATTAGGGGATATTTGGTGCTTACGTCATTTTACTATCAAGCACTTATGTCCTTTCACTGTTTTGAGTGGTAACTCAAAAACGGCATAACCGATTTTATTCAATATAGTTTTAATTGAAAGTACTTACAGGCCTCACTTATGTCATTTTTTTCAAATGATTTTGGTCCCACGTTTCAAAAGTTAGATAGGGGGCTTTTTTTGAAGTTTCAGAGCAATTATTTACGATGCTATTAGTTTTTTTCCAAAAAAACTTTTAAAACATCGGTATTCTTTCTGAAAGACCTATGTAATGATACCCAACACGATAGGGTTGGAGCGAAAAAAAAAACCACCCCCACTTCATGTGTAGTGTGGGAGGTACCCTAATAAAAAAAAATCCAGTTTATTTTACCACTTTGTCGTCGTATTTAATGCACATACTGATACCAAATTTCAGCTTTCTGGTGCTTACGGTCACTGAGCTAGACCGCAGACAGACGGACGGACGGACATGACGAAACTATACCTAAGGGTTCCTAGTTGACTACGGAACCCTAAAAAATACTTATAAAAGGAAAATCAGGAAAATCGAAATTGTTCCTTCCACTCTGTGTTTGTTTCAAGTAATATTTGCACCCGAACATTTATAAAAAAATCGTTACAATTTTTTACGCTACTTTAAACTTTAATTTTCCATTTTTTGAAACGTTTTATATTTGAATGACTGGCTTTTAACTAAATAAACAAACAACAACAGGTGATTTATTTTATATAGAATTTAATAAATGAGTCATTTATTACTAAATTTAGTCAACAAAGTAATAATAATATGGTTTGAATAAATTTGAAATGAAATCTATATTAAAAATAAAAATAAAACTTTTGCGTAATGTATATCTAATTCCACAAACTTATCACTTTCAACGAAAACTTAAAAAAAAGCAGTTGAGTACCGGCTTCTTATTTTACTATTTGACATAACCCTAACACTGCATTAACCGTTAAAACATCATTCAGCCTCTCTTTGCACTCTCTACTTAGGGCTGTCTCACAGCTAAAATAATACAACAGCTAAACCTTGAAATACAATAATAATATTTTTTTTTTAATATTCCGAGTCAAGCACCAGCCAAAAGTTATCCTCGTGTTCTAAATCAAGTCTTATTGAATAACTTTTTCTGCGGTAGTATAATAAGACAATATAACCACAACATTTTTTTAACTTTCGTATTTATTTTCTCTTTCAACTGGTACAAAGTTCTGACTGAAGTAAACACAATTTTTAAATCTTGTCTTCTCTCCCCAACCCTACACACGTGTAATCCTAAAAGGGGTAATATTTTAACAGAAAATAGCCTCTCCTTCCGCACTCAAGTATTTACCCGTACCATTAGCGCGTAGTGCTATGACCATAACGACGATGCTGAGGTCGAATAAACCGGCTATTGGGGTATTAATGTGATGCATCTATGTTAATTTCACTTTATTGCACTTGAGGCAAATTTGAATTGTTTGAACGTTATTCAAACAACTTAAATTTGCCTCAAGTACAGGCAACGCCAAAAACATGTATATACACTTCACCTTACTCCTTTGTAATGAAGGTTCAAAACTGTATACATATTTTTGGCATTGATTGTACAACAATGTTAGTAAGATGATGACGGTAGTTTTTATGATAAGTATTTGTTTGTGCTTAACGCCGAAGTAGGAATTGCATTTTATAAAAAAAATGTAAGGTAAAATTGTAGGACATACAGTACAGTCACCGGCGATAGTGTCTTCCTACACGAAGGCCGTAAAAATATAAGTGCGTGTCACATATTTTTCCGGCCTTCGTGTAGGAAGATACTATTGCCGGTGACTGTACTAAAGCTCAGTTGACACTCTGTTAGCACCTCTTTTACTAATGAATGACCATATCTGTGCTAACTCTGCTTATATGCTCGTGCTTATTAAAAATCCTTGATTACTATAAAAAGGTTCGATATTATGTCTGATAGTATGGGTCGTAGAGGGTTCAACCCGGATGGAGTAGCCATGTATGTCATTTCCGATACAAAAAAAGTCTGCCAATGTTTGCGGGGGAGGGGAACGTCAAATATTTGGCTATTAGTACGTAACGTATAGTTACCGGCAATAGTATCTTCCTACACGGAGGCCGCAAAAATATGTGACACGCATTTAATTGTAGGGCCATAGGAGCATGTCACTTATTTTTGCGGCCTTCGTGTAGGAAGATACTATTGCCGGTGACTGTACAAATAGCTACGTCAGATAAAAGTCAGTCAATACATGTGTATGACCACTGGTCATAAGTTTTAGGCAGAGGGGAACGCCTGTCAATGGCGACTCCGGTTGGTTGAATTCTCAAAGGTATAGATGAAGTATGCGATTGTCATTTCAATCAAAATAAGACAATTTACTGTCATTGCTATTCATAAATTATGCTAGAATAAGAATAATATTTCCGTTACGATTGTTACGAAATCCAAAGTAATCATGCCGACCAAGAAAATGAAGAGAAAATAAATAACATTTATTTATGTTGTTAGTCAAGTCTCGTGTTGACAGTAACATCGATATATTTCTGGTCTATAAAATATTTTGCTACATCACTTTAGTATTTTTAGCACACAATTTGATAATAATTATTTTTGCATGTTTTTAAAGTGGGACATTCCCTTCACATAATAGTTTATAAGTAGCACTTACTTATTTACTTGACCCATAGCTTGATGTATTTAGGTTCAAGTCCTACTGGGTTGATTATTATTGCAATGTTTGTATTTCACATATGCTAATGAAGTAATGACCATTAAAGTTACGGATGACAGTACAGTATGTACTGTCATGTTACGTAGCAATGTTTAATTCCAGTTTTAAGGTAGAATTTATAATTGTACAGAGTGACTTGACAAGTCAACAAACACAAATGTTGCCGCAATTCGGCCAGTGCTGTTCTTATCGATATTTTTATTTATTAAGAGTTCTACAAACGCCGCGACTTATTGGTTGCGATATTGTCGCTGCAACTTGATTAAGGCTTAAAGGCTGAAGAATGCTGCAACATGATGTGGAAAATACGTTACTTTTACGGAATGACTATTACTTGTTGATAAAACTATGCGGTACGCAACAAATTGAAGTCAATTTATAACTTCTGTACATCCTATTTTTGGAGACAATAATAATTTCTAAAGGCGGCTCCTCATACACCTGCCGTAGGGTTAATACCGGGCGCATGGCTTAGAGAATGCAACCAACCGGAGCGGCCATGTCTGTCATTTTCTATACAAAAAAAGTCTGCTGATTTTTGCGGGGGAGGCGAACGTCAAATGTATGGCTATTCGTACGTAACGTACAAATAGCCACGTCAGATAAACGTCAGTCCGTACAATAAATATGACCACTGGTTATATTTATTGACCATTGTTTTCGGCAGAGGGGAAAGCCTGTCAATGGCCGCTCTGGTTAGTTAAATTCTCCAAGCGCACGGCGGTCGGGCCAATATTGGGATTTCTCTACACACATGCCTGCTGTTCAGTTTGTGAGAGAATATCTTTCTGAAGGCACGTCTCTAAAATGGCGCCAGAGGTAGCTTAGAGTGAGGAATAGGACATAGGATACTTAACTACTTTTTATCCCGAAAAAAAACTTTTTAGAGGGCACACGATAACCGAATTCTATGCGGACGAATAATTATCCAAGTATCTTTTCTTCTATTTTAGAAGTAGTTAAGTAGGTATTTTTGAGAAATATCGTCTTCTGACTGTTCGTAAATATCGTTACGTTTTGTTGTTATTACTCGTAGAAGTGTTGAATTCAATTATTAAGTGATGTTGCCTCGGATTACGGATTCCTTTGGACGTATGTACAAGAATTAGAACCATAACAATGTTCATTCAAAATGTCGCCTGCATAATAAAGAGCTCAAATTTACAGAAACTATTCGTAGTCCGCCTCGAACCAATATACCAAGACTCTTATGATGATTGTTTTGCGCCTTCTAGCTCCATAACCCATGGATCGATCCTGCTCATATACGAACTCTCAAATTATATTAAATTATAGCGACAACGTATTTCAAAACTTTTGTCTGATTTGAATATTGTAGCATTTCAGGCTGTGAAATGATAATTTAATTTCCTAACGTTTATGGATCCTTTAAATGGAATCGTATTGGTAGTGTTTAGTACAACATTACACTCTTCGATACTTTTTATCTATAATGCAATTAATAGTTTGTCGCCTACTGTTTTTGATTCCGCAATAATACACAATGGTTTTTGTTCTGGTGTTAAAACGTAGGCCCTGACCTCTATAAATGACACATGTAACTTCGGAAGTTGTTACCTATTTTGGTATTACTTTTTTCCAACTTCCTTCCACCCATTGAAAGCTGCCAGATGCCCGGATGCCCTATAAATAAAGGTGGTAAAGCAATCTAACTAGTCAGGTTTTATTGCTCTCATTATAAAATAAATAATAAAATAAAAAGCCTTTATTTCTTGCTTAATATCAAAAGTACAATTTAAGTATTATCTAATGTAGTTTTTTTTATTTTTTTTTATAGTAAAGTTAATAAGTACTATTCTTCTTACTTCTAAATGTTTCACTAACTAGTTTTAATTTTATTTTATTCTTTTCTTGCAAGAACCCCTGTTTGGGTATAGGCCTCCTCCAAACGGTTCCACCTGTCTCTATCTTGGGCTATTTGTTGCCATGAAGGGCCAGCGGTCCTGACGACGTCGTCTGCCCATCTCGTATGAGGTCTTGCTTTGCGACGTTTTCCCATTGGACCCCTCCATGACGTTATTCTTCTGGTCCACCTGTCGTCCTGAATTGCTCTCATTATTGTGTCATATATGACGTGGCCAGTTCTTAGTCCATTCAAACATAAATGGTCGGGAATTGGTTCAAATCAAGCAAGCTTGCTAGATTTAACCTGAACAATTTACTAAATAATTTTAAACAAAAAAGTACCGACTTCACTTAGCCTCCACCTTTCCAAAAGCAAATGCACGAGCTGCTGTAATAAATACTCAAATTACTATAGGTGTGCCTATAATAGTTGAAGAGTCCCCTCGATTTCTCCAAGGTTTCCGAACGCGGAATAGAGGATTTATGATATTGGTGTAGATAAAAAAATTAGTTACATACCTACCTAGTTTGCGCACTGTGTTTTGTGGCCAGCATATTAACAGTTCAATTATAAACCTGTAATTACATCAATGTGTAGGCGATATAAGATACAAACTAAACAGACACCTTTACAATTATAATGAAGCCAAGCCAACCGATTTACTACCCCAAACAATAACGGCTCTGTTTCGTACATTATTAATATTAATGGCGTAGCCTGTAACGGGCTAGACGGAATTCACTTACGAGATATGTTAATTAGGTTAGAGACAAGTATATTAAAGACTCTTCATCTCCACATACAGAGTTGACTAAATGTTTATCAGGCCCGGGAACAACCTTAAATCTTTAATTTAGCTTAAATATTTATTATACTTGTGTAAAAAGGAAAATTTATTTATTTGTGTTTTGTTTGCAATTTTTTTTTATAAACAAAACTGCACTCAATTTTTATTGTTGTTACATGTTGTTGTTGGTAGTGAACAGTGAAGAAAAATATTACAATGAATGGATATGATGTACGACAGACGAGTGGAAGTCGAAGATTATTTGAGGAAAATATTTAACATTGACAGCATCGATTAGTGAAATAAAATAGTTTTTCACTTCTCATGCTCGTACATTTCGACTTTAAGTCGTGCGTGGAAGACATAAAATCGCTCTTTAAGCTCGAGTGCATAAAGTAAAATTTTCTTCTAAGACTAAGAATGAGGCTCAACAGCCAAACAGAGTCAAAATATATTACACGATTTAATTGAGCAGTAAAATTTCGTAGAATACTGAGACTTGTTCTTTTATTATATTCTTGCTATAATTATTTTAATTCCGTGTTTTCTATAATTATATTAATGAAATCAGATAAAATAGGAGTTGATAATAGTTACTAAAAAAGCCCCGAAATGTTTCTATGACTTGGCAGAAAACAAGTATCTATGTCTAAATTCACACATGTTGAAAATTAGAAAAAAAACATTAAAAAATTTATTGGTGTGAATGGTTCACGCCAATAAATTTATTTTCATAAATGAAATAATTATTTAAATATTTATTTTCATTGTAATATTTTTGTTACAACTTGAAATAGTTCCATGATCAACGATAAATAATTTCCTCGCAATTGAAGTGAAAATAAGAGAGTAACCCCTATGATATATAATAAATATAATAATGACAGATGGGTTATGCTCGCTACAAAAGTGAAGCACTTAATATGAGTGAATTCAAACAACTGTCGCTAGTCGCGCACCGGCCAGCGTGAGATGCGGACGTGCGAATGAGCTCCCGTCACCCGCGTGAGAAAGAGACAAACTGTAATTTTCTAACAATGAGAGTGACAAAGATGTAATGATTGTCAAAATAGATAAACATAACAGAATCGTTGCTAGGTTATGAAATAACTCTGGAAGTATTCTTTCTGCTCATTATGTTTGAGTATAACCCATCCATAGTAAATATCATTGAGTAACCCTCGTCCATAAAACCCATTTTACACTCGACTTTATATCAATCTCGCGTAAGATCGTGCGTTTTATGCACTTGTTGTACAATCTACTGTTATTTTTGTTCGCTGGTTCAATTCCCGGCTCAGGTAAAATGGTTGGAAATAAAATAAAATAATGACTCCTTTTCGGAGATTAAGCTTTTTAAAGATTTAATGTACAGTCAGTCAGCAACGAAAGTTGCCGAACAAAATAAGATTAGATATTTTTGTAATCTTAGAGACAGCTAACTGACAGACAGATAGACACACTTTCGCATTTATGTTAGTATGGAATGTATTTAAATTAAGGTAGGTACTTATTTATCAACCGACTTCAAGATTTCGAAGGAGGAGGTTATCAATTCGTCGGGATCTTTGTTTTTGCAATTTTTTTTTTTTATGTATGTCACCGATTATTCGAAGACGGCTGGACCGATTTGGAAAATTCTTTTTTTGTTTGAAAGCGTATACTTCACAGTTGGTCCCATTTTAACCATGTCAGGATCTGATGATGGGATCCTGGAGAAATCGAGGGAAGTCTTCAACTATTATAGGCACACCTATGGTGATTTGAGTATTTTTTACAGCAGATCGAGCATTTGGTGTTGGAAAGGTGGATGCATAGTGAAGTCGGTTCTTTTTTGTTTAAAATTATAAAGCACAGAATTTGTTTTTCTCCTCCTCCCCACGGCCTCCTAGCCTAGTCGGTAGTGACCCTGCCTACGAAGCAGGAGGTCCCGGGTTCGAATCCTGGTCAGGGCATTTATTTGTGTGTTTATCACAGATATTTGTTCCTGAGTTATAGGTGTTTTCTATGTATTTAAGTATTTATCCATATTTATCTATTGTATATATCGTCGTCTAGTACCCATAACACAAGCCTTGAGCTTACTGTGGGCCTAGGTCGATTTGTGTAAGATTGTCCTTATAATATTTATTATTTATTTATTCTCAAACATGCTCGGAAATTGCCGCATTTTATTCGTAAACGAACACAGGGCCTAATTTTGTTCTTTTCAATTTAAAAACTTAAACCCTTTAATTATTTTACTCCTAGTAGTATACCTGTAAAGCCTGACCAGAAATATATGATTATTGTCAAGAGGGCGCTATTATTTAATTCTCATTTATATTGCAACAGTCATACAGCGTATTATATTATTATTCTCTATGGTAGTGACATCTTGATTTGTGTACCTGTCAGCTCTGATGTTGATTTGAAAATATTTCACAGCGACATAGTTTAATTTCCCGAGCGTATTATTTACAGCAGTTTATTATATACACTATTTACAATGTTTCGCTCTTGAATATGGATAATTTTGGGATTTTTTAGTCGTTTATTTTTTCATATTTAACACTTTATTATTATTCAAGTAAACCCTCATTGACACTAGACAACAGTTACAGCCTATCATATGCACTCACTATAATTCTATCATCAAAATTATTGCCAGTGTAAGAAATTAGTTCCAATGAAATTGCGCAACATGGCGCATGATCATATATTTTTGGTCAGGCTTTATATATTTTTGTCTGCTGCGTTAAACTTTCAAAATTATCAAAATTCCATACAAATCGAAAGGACCAAGGCAAAAACACATTCAGCTAAGCAAGACATTTCTTAAAAACATTACTTGCACCCTGCGAAGTCAAAAGCCAAATATAACAGGGTGTAAATATGACCTACTTATGTATGAATTAGAAGGCGAGCAAAAATGCAAACACCTTTTCTGTAAATGTGTTTTTAGCTTATTTCAGTGATCAATCAAAAAATAAGAAGCCAATTTAGGCGTGGTCTATTTATTATATACTTAAAACACACATCATCAACACTACTTATATAGGATAAATTACTCGTACTTTTTCTTAATTTTTATTTAATATTTTCTCACATATTTTAGAAAAGCACTCACTCACAATTTAAAAACAAAAATGCTATTCCATTATTATTAAATCTAAAATCGAAGCCATGGTTCCTAAGAACAGATGTCGCTATCTCTCATAGTTTCTTACTTCTCGCTACTGACCTATTTGGATGGATCAACCTGTATACACCTCAGCGCAGACAGAAATTTTCTGACTCTGAACTAGTGCTTGGCATCGGCAAACCTCGCCCTGGCAGCCAGGTACCTCGTCAGAAAGTTCCTTTCTTTCCGCAACGTGGCAAATTGGCAATAATGTACTATTACATTATCCTCATATTCATTGAAAATGTATATATGGTAGGTATTGAAAATGTATGTAGCGTAGGTAAAAGACTTGGTATTTTTAATGGTTTAAGATTCTAAAGAGTATTGTAAAATGATTAAATGTCTACTGGTACTGGTACATACTAATTTACTAGGTAAATATGTCTATTCAAAAATGACAATGAATCGTATGAGCTAGCTATCAATAATCGATCTGTAAATTGAAAAGACGTGGAAGACTAAATGTATACAAAAATATAAAATGTTATGTATGTATATCACAAAAAAAACTTTTTAGTATTAAATGATACCAAATCGTAAGCTATACACATTTTATGGTATGCTAATTGTTCTTACTTCTTTGCCGTATATACATCGCCAACTTACACTGCACTCTAATCGGCGAGTACATATTTAATTCTTTTCATCACTCAAATCTGCTCAAATCTGGAGAAGGGTCGGCAACGCGCCTGTAACACCTCTGGAGTTGCAAGCGTCCATAGGCTACGGTAGCTGCTTACCATCAGGCGGGCTGTATGCTTCTTTGCTACCGTCGTGGTATTAAAAAACCTTGAGACTGTAATAAGAAAAAGTTAACAAATTATTTAATCAAACCTTCAACAGTTACTGTTTTGTAAGTACCTATGTTTTTTTTTTGATGTTTTATTGTGTTTTGATTGATTATGTGTTTTAAATTATGATCTACTTCCACTAAAATATTTTTAACGGATGTTTGTTATTAGCAAAACTATCCTTGTAACTTACGCATTCCCTTTTCTCGTGTCGCTTCATCCCATACATTATGATACCGCAGTGGCAACCTGAGGAGCAGCCGTGGCCAATCGTCACGTCTCTGCGCTACGTGAGCGGCAACCCTCGGCGGAAATATGGGAAGATACCGCATGAGATGTATATTTTATAATCCGTTGAAGTTAACAGGGGTGGAATATTATAATATTGGCATACGAATAAATGGGTATGATTTGACTCATAAATTTTACAGTGTTCCGCAAAGATTCCGCAGGGAGACTTTTATACAGAATTTTAACACTTCTGTTCTGCGTTTTTCATATCCATCACACAACACACTTGCTCGTAATGAGGTTCTTATTCCACCGCTTTTAGGCTCATAATCCTATCCTATATTAAACACTGGTGTTTTCCACAATAATGATCGAACTAGTGCAATAATTTAATAATCCGATCAAGTGACGTTTGTACTCTAGTACCAAGTGGTATGTACGCAGACAAGTCGTTGTAATTTAGTCGAGTATTACCTGTATTTTTGTTAACTCTTTAGGAGTTTGCATTAAAAAAAAGGTAAAAAAAGTAAATATACACATTTACGATATAATACAAATTATACAATCCTAATTGTGAAAAATAACCATTTTAACTTATATTACTCTTAACACACAATAAATTATGTTTTAAACACGAATATGGGCTGTTTGTCATAGTAGGTCCACGCCTTTGCCTTAAGCTGCACGCACATCCAAAAACTAAAATGACGCGCCATGTTAAAAGTTAATCTGTAATCATTGTTTATTTGTTAGATTTTTTCTCGCTGTGTTTTATTAATTTAAACAAATTATATTTTAAGTGAATAAGAAGAAAACTTTACCGTTAATTTAACCTCTGGATATATTTCAAAATTGTCATGCATACTAGTAAAATGTCATAAAAATCTAGTGAGCAATACGTAAGAAAAAATATTCTAATTTATTGGACAATTAATTTAATGTGTTTAATTTTATAAAATGTTTTGAAAAAGAGTTCCAGATAGTCAATAACATCACAAAAAAGGTTAGTTAAATTATCTTAGGTTCGTAAGTAAGTACATCTATCCTGTAAAAATTCTGACAGTCAATGTATTTATCAAAAGTTATTCATTACTATTCTGTTGTTTCCTCGCAAGTGTGTTGAAAAACGTCGTATGAAACGCGTGTGCGCATAAGGAAGCTGAGCTATGTAATGATCAAACATAGCTCAGCTTCCTTATGTGCACACACGTGCGTTCGTGCGAATAATATTCATTGTTATGCGGACGACAGACAGTACTGGGGATGCCTGTTACACGGGCCGTGCCAATATCCCTCGATCCGTGATGGTAGAGAGTCATGAAAAACTTGTGTCCATAATTGTACATAATAAAGATGGGATCGTGTACCTTATTAACAATTATGTATTGTATAGAGAGGTGTCATTTTGTCAAAAAAATATAGTCCGAGTGGCGCGCAGAGCGATGTGTAGTGCTCCGGTGAGCGCGAGTGTCGTTACACTGACTTTACCGTGCCGCCGGCGGCTCGCGGCGCGTAGGTTTTACCATATTCCAATCTATGTATGTATAAGTATAAGAAGTATTGAGAGTGTTTGCTTTAAAGATCCATATTCATACAGCTTGAATTACTTCATTCATTTGCACTTCCCTTAAATATGTATGAGCGTACATCAAAACTTCTGTAAGAGAACCGAACTAAGGAAACTTAAGTATTTCCTCCGAAGTTGATTAAATTCAAGTGAGTAGGAGAGGAGTTTAAGCACCCACGCTATTAACGGTTGAAGACAATGTACAGTCAAATACAATATTCAGGAAAAGGCATTGTAAGGGAAAATGTTTCATTGTTCGTTCGACCATTGTTGGGGGAGTTCGGTACTTACTAATGGAGACTGCATTGTCTTGAGACCCACGAGTCAGCTATACCGGTTTGATTTAGTTCAGTTTAATTGTTATGCATTTATGCAGTGATACTGTTATCAGGTGGAAGTGCTCTTTCGGTGGGAACAATGAGTTCTCTTGTTCTAGAGGTGCCTACTGAGCTCGGTGCTAATGGACTAAGAGCTGGCCACGTTAGATATGATACAATAATGAAAGCAACAATACCCGTTTGGATGCTATACAATCCTTATTGCTAGATCCAGGAATCTGGCAGCTTTTAATGGTCAGAGTGACAGACTAGTAATATTTTTTATTCGAAGGTTCCGTACCTTCAATGGAATAAAGAACTAAACTAATACGAAAAGGTCGTATCTGATGTCTATGGAAGAAGTTTTTTAAAGATAATTCAAAAATGGCCGAACCGAATTATCGGTTTCAAAATAATTTTCTGTAAAGTATGTGACAAGGCGCATATTCTCTAATTTTTTGTATATTTTTTTGGCTTAAGGTTCAAAAGTTACAGAGGGGGGAGGCACAATTTTTCTTAAATTTCGAAGCGACTATTTCTGAAATTATTCACTTAATCACAAAATATTAAAAGAAACCTCGATGTTATTATTAGAGACCTATCGATTGATGTGTAATATATGACGTTATCATGGTTAGGGTACCACTTTGTCGCTTATGGATTCCGAGATATCACTGATTTTGTTAATCAACTCGAAAATAGTGATAATTGGTTTTGATTAAAAATAGCTTCTACACACTTAAAAGAATACGGTGTATTGATAAAAAGTTAAACGTTTCAACTAAAAGTAGGAAAAAAATACAGTCAAAGTTTACCGACTAGGGTAACACATTGTCGCTCATAAGCTTGAAGTAATATCGGGGCCATTGGTAAATGTAGTAACACGTGTTGTCTAAATCTCAGTTTACTCCCATCCATTTGCTTGACAGTTCGTAACTCAGCTGCCCGTTACGTTCACTTAGCTTTATGTTACGTTACCCTTTTAACAATAGTGGTCAATAAGCAATAATTATTAAGACAAAGCAAAACTCTCTATTTTAATCTGGCCTAAATCAATCGACTAGATACAAAATATATTAACAAAATTCATATTATGTTAGTTTATTCAATTGGATTGTTAAAAATAAATAAAAAGATCACATAGGTAAAATAAAATTATTAACAATTTTGCGTTGCGTCCAGACCGTCTTAGTACGCCACGAATATGCTGCTCGTACGCTGCGTACACGTTGCTCTAGCCGGAGAGCTAGCATAAAAATAATATTATTTTATTTTTATGCTAGCTTTCCTCCTACGGAAATAGGTTTGCTATTATATAGAGAAATGAAATTTTTTCTAGTGTGCCATACTATCAATTTTAATAATCCGGGTGCCTGGCAGATGCTTTGAATACTGATTAATTACATAACAAAAACTTAAATAGATATAAATAAGAGGAGGGATATAAGTTAGTGACAAATCAAAACTTTTTAACAGAAAATATAGTTGACTTATATTTAACAAGCAGCTTCTGAGGGGCAAAGAGCTCAAAGAGGACCCAGTGTATTGACGATGAGGGCAGTGTTGGCCGAACGTTAGTGTAATTGAAAATTAAAAATTGAAGATTGAAACACGTTAGTTAAAATTGAACACTAATAGTTTAGTGCAAATTGATTTCAATTAGAATTGAAATTAATTGTAACTAACGTGTTAATCCTTTGCGGATAACTAATAACTGAATATATTTAATTTTTAGTCTTTCTCAAAAATTGAAACATTAATTTAATTTTTAGTGTAGATTGAATTGGTAATTGACATTAATAATTTACCTAACTAAACGCGAACTTAGGTTAAGCTACGAGGTTTTGATTTTTGTTTCGATTTTGACTCTGGACTCGGGGGCTTGTATTAATAAGCAATGGGACCGGTATCCTAAGATGGAAGTCATGCTGGACCCTGGGGATCCCTACTGGATCTCGGGTTTGGTGCATCATAGACTCATGCTGTTTGGGCTCATTCGACTTGTACTGATGAGCAGATGGTACCGGTATCAAAATCTGGAGCTCATGCTGGACCCTGGGGATCCCTACTGGATCTCGAGTTAAGCGCATCATAGACTCATGCTGTTTGGGCTCATTTGACTTGTACTGATGAGCAGATGGTACCAGTATCAAAATCTGGAGCTCATGCTGGACCCTGGGGATCCCTACTGGATCTCGGGTTTGGCGCATCATAGACTAATGCTGTTTGGGCTCATTCGACTTGTACTGATGAGCAGATGGTACCGGTATCAAAATCTGGAGCTCATGCTGGACCCTGGGGATCCCTACTGGATCTCGGGTTTGGCGCATCATAGACTCATGCTGTTTGGGCTCATTCGACTTGTACTGATGAGCAGATGGTACCGGGATCAAAATCTGGAGCTCATGCTGGACCCTGGGGATCCCTACTGGATATCGGGTTTGGCGCATCATATACTCATGCTGTTTGGGCTCATTCGACTTGTACTGATGAGCAGATGGTACCGGTATCAAAATCTGGAGCTCATGCTGGACCCTGGGGATCCCTACTGGATCTCCGGTTTGGCGCATCATAGACTCATGCTGTTTGGGCTCATTCGACTTGTACTGATGAGCAGATGGTACCGGTATTAAAATCTGGAGCTCATGCTGGACCCTGGGGATCCTTACTGGATCTCGGGTTTGGCGCATCATAGACTCATGCTATTTGGGCTCATTCGACCTGTACTGATGAGATGGTACCGGTATAGCTCCTTTTTACTTTTACTTTTACTTTACATTTTACTTTTACTTTTACTTTTACTTTTACTTTTACTTTTACTTTTACTTTTACTTTTACTTTTACTTTTACTTTTACTTTTACTTTTACTTTTACTTTTACTTTTACTTTTACTTTTACTTTTACTTTTACTTTTACTTTTACTTTTACTTTTACTTTTACTTTTACTTTTACTTTTACTTTTACTTTTACTTTTACTTTTACTTTTACTTTTACTTTTACTTTTACTTTTACTTTTACTTTTACTTTTACTTTTACTTTTACTTTTACTTTTACTTTTACTTTTACTTTTACTTTTACTTTTACTTTTACTTTTACTTTTAATTTTACTTTTAATTTTACTTTGACTTTGACTTTGACTTAGACCTTGACCTTGATCTTGACTTTCACTTTCACTTTCACTTTGACTTTGACTTTCACTTTTACTAAGAAAGTAAAAGTAAAAAGGAGCTCCAGATTTTGATACCGGTACCATCTGCTCATCAGTACAAGTCGAATGAGCCCAAACAGCATGAGTCTATGATGCGCCAAACCCGAGATCCAGTAGGTAGCCCTAGGGTCCAGCATGAGCTCCATCTTGTGATATTGGTCCCGACTTCCGAACCCGAGATGCAGTTTTAAAATTAATTATTAGTGTAAGACAGGATTAATTTAGTTACACTAACGTTAATCTAATTAACTGTAATTCTTATTAAATTTTCGAGACGTTAGTGTAACTAATAGGTTAATTCTAATTGACGGTTAGTGTAATTGACGACGTCACAAAATCAATGCGAACTAACGTTAGTAAAAATTGATGTTAATGTAATTGATTAGTTACGGAATTAATCTTCAATCTTATTGATCAATTTTCAATTCTAATTGAAATTAACGGCCAACATTGGATGAGGGACCCTCTTGTTCCTTTAGCTGTCAACACAGTGAATCCTCCTTTTTGTAAAGGTTCGGCAACGAGCATGTGACTCCTGTGGAGTTACAGGCGTCCATAGGTTACGGTAGCTGCTTACCATCAGGCAGGCCGTATGCTTGTTTGCCACCGTCGTAGTATAAAATAAAATTAAATTAACCGTATAGATAATCAGTTAATACTCGTACAAAGTCACCAATCAAGAATTAAAATTAAAATGACTTGGCGTCAGCACTTACGTACCCCTAGGTGCGAGGTTGAGTAGTGTAAATCATTTTCATAATGATGTTAAATGCTTACTTTTGTAAGTAATAATTTTATTATAATAAGTCTTAATAATAAGTTTGATCTCATAGGTCATAAGGCGACAATGTGGGACCCTAAGGAATGTTAAACTAACAAACTTGATCTAAATTAGTAAAGCTGACGAAAAGACTGTTATTTTTTATAAAATAAGTTATTTTATTGTTCATAATAATATTTGTTTTAGATATACTTATAGTGCGGACACTATGTTAAATAATGGACGGAATTTTTATTTCTCTAAACTTATGAATAGCGACAATGTGGTACCCTAGATCACTTTAAATACAAAAAATCATGTTAAAAGTCTAAACTTTGAAGTGATTTTTTTGATAGAAAACTACATTAGTTTTGTGTTTAATTACACTTGATCGTTAGTTTTGTTCCTAAATTAACGTAAACTATGAGAATTAAAAATTATAATGTTGATTTTGTATATTTTTTATGTAATTGTTGATTTTTTTGTTTTATAAAAAAAAATATTCCTTGCGATATGGTTGTTTCATTATTTTTTAACCGACTTCAATTTCATAGAAGGAGGAGGTTCTGTATTCGCTTTGGGCTTTTTTTTTATGTATGTTCACCGATTACTCCGAGACGCGTGGTCCGATTTGTTTAATTTTTTTTTTAAAGGCTCTACTTCCAAGGTGGTCCCATATTAATCTGGTGCTGTTCTGGTAATGGGATCTATGAGGAATTGAGGAAACTCCTCGATTTTTAAAGGCATATGTCTGGTGATTTGGGTGTTTTCTTAAGCAACTCGAGGATTTTCTCTCCAAAACCACTAATTTGATGGAGTGGACCTAATGATGAAGACCACATATGATATGTGGAACTTTCCTTACGTATCATGAACTTTTTCTTATATATCTTCACCAATTATTGCGAGATCCGTTGTCCGATTATGATAATTTTATAACCACCAAAAATGGAAAAATAAAAACTTTTTACAAAAAAGAGATAAACCGACTTCAAAAAGGATAAAATAAACTATTATATTATTTATATGCGTAACAAACTGATATGTTTGAAGTCGGTGCCAAGCCAAAAAGTTACAATACGGCAAATCAGCTTCAAGTCTGAAAATCACATAACACTTCGATTCCTACTTATATTGCAAAGGTGAATTTGAATCTATCTGTTACATTTTCACGTCTAAACTACTAATCCAATTTGATGAAAAGAGGTAACCATGTTTATATACTCTGATACACGTCTACTTTGTCAATAATCAGAAAAAGGCGGCAAATTAAAAAAATATATAAACACGTATTCCTTCCATAGAAAATTTAAATATCGCGCCTTTTTCTAATGAAAAGGTGGGCCCCCCACACCCAGTGTGTCTGAGTATAGAAAGATCAATCTTGCCATTGAATTCCTTTGCACTTCGATATTACACCTTAGAAGAAGTAGGATAAATAATTCAAACCGAAGCACGGGCTCCGTTCGAGATATGGTTAGTCCGAAAACAATAAAAAAGTTTATTAACAAACATCATAAGACGCGTGATTATACTTCTCTCTGTACTTGAATGAAAACCTACGTGAAGTCAATACCGTATTAGAATAGTTCTATAGTATGAAGAACAATTCACTGAACACATACGCCTCATTCGTATTAACTATTTTGTGATTTTCAGACTTGAAGCTGATTTGCCGGTATTGTAACTTTTTGGCTTGGCACCGACTTCAAACATATCAGTTTGTAACGCATATAAATAATAAAATAGTTTATTTTATCCCTTTTGAAGTCGGTTTATCTTTTTTTGTAAAAAGTTTTTATATTATAAACCTTACCTACGTCATATTAAGAAATCAACATAAGCCAGCTGAAAATCAGTCGATTTTGAGTTATATAAAATATTTTATTTTTGATTCTTGACTCTACACCCTACGTGCATTATTATTGTATTATTTCTATAAAATGTAAAATCTTAGAGACAACATATGATTTGTCGAGTAATATAATGTATGTGGAACATTTTAAAACCGCTATATCCATAACTTCAACCTATAACTAGGTTTTTAGGCTTTCAAACTTTAAACTCGAATATCTCAAAACAATACAAAGATATGTTGAAACTTCAAAAAATTATTAAAATAAAAATACTCAACATCGCGATCTCGTTCTTTTTGCATATGAATGAGAATGTTTTGAACTATAAGGAGGTACCAATAACTTAATACTCACAATATATTACCTTTACCATGATGTCAGGTAGATTAAATTTAGGCTAGGTTTTGATGACCAAGAACTATGCCACAGCTTACTTTCCCTAAACACAATTAAATAAATTATTAAAATATTACTAAATCAAATGTTGATGTCGCAACCCAAGTAACACAGGAAGCATTATAACATATGAATAGTTAACTTATTTCGAACTTAAGGACCGTATAAACTCTTATATACGTTCACCGAGCAACTTGTCGCATTATATGATGCTTTGAGCTGTAGAACGGTTGTATAATGGCATATCTAAATGCTTTTGTAAAGCCTTTAGCTTTAGTGCAGCAAACCACAACGCAACTGTACAGCTTTCGACTGTTTAAAAGCACTTAAGTGCTTTAGGTTCTACAATAGCATATCTAAATGCTTTTGTAAAGCCTTTAGCTTTAGTGCAGCAAACCACAACGCAACTGTACAGCTTTCGACTGTTTAAAAGCACTTAAGTGCTTTAGGTTCTACAATAGCATTATATAATGCTTTAAGCTGTATAACGGTTGTATAATGGCATGTATAAATGCTTTTTTAAAGCCTTTAGTTTTAGTGCAGCGAACCAAAATGCAACTGTACAGCTGAATGCTGTAGAGTTGCGTTTTGGTTTGCTACACTAATGCTTCGGTGTGGTTTAGTGCCTTAGGTTCTACAATAGCATAAATAAATGCTTAATGCTGGTTATGAGCATGAATATTAGCCATTATAATGCCACGTAAATCCGGTATACAGCTTTCAGCTGTTTTTAGTGCTTTAGGTTCTACAATAGCATTTTATGATTCTTTACGCTGTATAACGGTTGTATAATGGCATATGTAAATGATTTTGTTTAGCCATTAGTTTTAGTGCAGCGAACAACATGCAACTGTACAGCTGAATGCTGTACAGTTGCGTTTTGGTTTGCTACACTAATGCTTCGGTTTGGTTTAGTGCCTTAGGTTCTACAATAGCATAAATAAATGCTTAATGCTGTTTAAGAGCATGAATATTAGCCATTATAATGCCACGTAAATTCGCTATACAGCTTTCAGCTATTTTGAATGCCTTAGGGTGTACAATAGCATTTATAAGTAGGTAATACGTTCCTAATGCAGTATAATAGCAATAATATAAACCATTATAAAGCCAAGTAATTCACTATAAGGGGCTGTTCATAAATTACGTCATTTCAAATGTGGGGGGAGGTCTAGACATCGGATGATGGTAGCATGACGTAGGAGGGGGGGGGGGGGCGGTCATTCCGAAGATCACATCATCAATGTGTAAAAAAGGAATGAAAGTCGTGTTTCTATAAACTTTTAATGCTATAAAATATTATCTACTAAATAGTTTTTTATTTTACAATTAAGCTTAAAACGCATTTTTTTTTAATGACGTCACTTTATTTGGCAGCTTTACTATCAAAAATTGATGACGTAATTTATGAACAGCCCTTATGCAGCTTTTAGCGGTTTTAGTGCCTTAAGTTCTACAATAGCATAAATAAATGCTTAATGTTGTTTAATAGCATAATTATTCACGTGTAATGCTGTAGGCATAAATAAGGCATTTTTTAAGGGTCACTGAGCTGCTATTGGACTAAGAGCTAGCCACGTCAGATATGACACAATAATGAGAGCAACAAAACCTGTCTGGTTAGATTGCTATACTATTCTTATTGCTAGATCCTGGCATCTGGCAGCTTTTAATGGGTGGAGGTCACAGTGACAGACTAGCAAAATGTTTTAATTGGAAAATAGTAATACCAAACTAGGTAAAAATTGCCGAAGTTGTCTCAGTTATAAAGGACAGGGCCTATATTTTAAGGGGCTCCCTGGCGCCAACGACCTTAGATCTGATTCCCTTAGTTTTCTAATTATTTATATAGCTTATCATATTATCAGTAACGGCTTTAAACAATATAGTATCCTATATTTACTTCAATATTCATTGTCTTCGAGATATTTGACATCAAAGTCGAACCGGTTTAGGCTAAAAAAGTGGTTTTATGGTCATAAATTTTGTTTTAATTAGTTAAAAATTAAAATCTCTCAACAGTTTTTAAAGACATCAAAGAGGAAGCCTAATATGTAGATTACGTATATGTAAGATTCTTTACACCATTCGAATATCGATAAAAGTGTTTTTTTAGACCATATTTTAAAAATATCATAAAAAAATAACGGCTCATTTATTTCAAGATCCGGCTCTACAGAATGGAGATAAAAGATTTAAAAACCGATAGTCGTTTGCCTTATAATTCTATCTATAGTGAATGTTGGAATATCGACTCAAAACTGGTCAAAAAAAACGTTAGACCAAAAAATATTGTGTATTCTTACCATACATCGGGGATTTCGGTGCGGGGATGTTTGACATTAGCCAAAGAGTAGGCATTAACTTAAAAAACAGAATGTACTCTAGCACGTTTCTACCTAATGAATAATTGATCGAAAAAATCATAGGTATATACAATTTATATGAAATAGCTGACTATTATGTATATATATTGTAGGTACATATACCTATGATTTTTTCAAGTATTTTTTTATTAATTCATGTAGTGACTGATCATTGTCAACCTCTTCAGTTAATCAAATAGTTCATAAATATCGGACGTCAAGATTAATATTTGACACTTACTATACCGTGTCTTTGTCTTAGGTAGATCTAGTTAATAAATTTCGGATATGCAATTGCATTTTTAAAATACTAAGTATATAATAGTCAATACAAACATGCCTCTAAGAAAAAAAGCTCGTATCATAGTGTGTAAGCTATTCACAGAGAGGTAGTTATTCATTAAGCATAATATGATATTTTCTCAGACTAACTCTCAACCTATCTGTTTATCTTTACTCTTTCTCAAATCGTTCCCGCACCGAAAACCCCGATATATGATTATTACGGAAACAAAAACAGTAGGCGAAAACTATGAACTATATTTTATTATACATCGTTTGGCACTACTTTCTCCCAACATAAATTTTTGTATAATTTCTCTTAATATTGTATAGTATTTGTATAGTTTCTCATAATATTGCATCAAACCCAGATCTCTAGGATTTATTTTCTTGAAATGGTTTGCATTCTTTGACCTCCACTACTTTAAAGCTGCCAGATGTCCAGATCTAGAAATAAGCATAATATACCAAACTGACTGGAGGGGTTTGGTTGCTCTCATTATTGTCATATCCGACGTAGACGTGGCTAGCTCTCCGTCTATATAGACCAACGCCATTTTGTAAATAATTAATAACCTAAAAATAAAATCATGCGGACCTATTTATACAAGGAAAATACCTATATAATAAAGAAATTACTTAATTTAAGACTGCTCAACCAACACTATTGTGTTAATAATGCAAAACTCGTTCTATACGAGGATTACACAATTGTTTTGTTTATTTGACGCCTATCTTTTTATAATATTTTATAGCAAAACCACAATAAATCAAAGGCGCGTGAAAATTTTCAATGAAACTTATATACACATTTACAGTAAACTACATTGCGCAGTCATATTTGAAGGATATAATAACGTAAAAGTGTCAAAAACTTTTATAAATTTTGTTAGGATGCAAACAAATATGACGTGTCACTCATTCAGTTTTTTGTACCGTCTTCGTCCATTTTATATTGCGAGACAAAGTAGTTAAATCACAACGTTCATTGTATTATAACATTTGTTCCGTCGGTATTAGAGACGTTTTTGCATTGACGTAAGGTTTATTTTACTACACTCTTATGCTAGTATAATGCGTTTGTATTGCGATTGGCAAGTTAATCGATAGTACTTATGCTTCTTTACTGCGATTAGCAAGTTTTTTGGCCGTATTAAGGCTTCTTTAATGCAGTCGGCAACTTAATAGAGCGTACTAATGCTTCTTTGAGGCGATTGGCACTTTCCATGACAACGATAATGCTAATAGCGCAGACATAATGCGCCTGCAATGCTATTAAATGACCTGTATAGGATCTCAAGCTGGGTAATTTGTGCCCATTTAAGACCTATATCAGCACTATAAACGTTTATAATGCTACTATAAAACGAACTCAAAATGCTAAAAGCATACAGATATGCTGTAAGACGGCCGTTATACTGCTTTGATGTGTTACTTGGGAAGGGTCTTGGTCTATGCAGGGCTGGTGTGAAATTAAACAAGTGGATACTGTACTAAATCTTTATTTCCTATTCTTGCTTTTGGAAACAAATTGTTAAAATCGAAACACTGGATATATCTCTATTTTCGTTTAAGTTCGACACCAACTAAAATTTCTAGGAGCTCAGAGGTTAAGCTTGGTCGTTAACAAGGCTCAAAGGTTGAGATTTATTCAGGTTCCTATGTAAATTCCTAACTACTCAGGTTAGTCCCTATGGTTTTATATATCAGAGATTTCTAAATTTAAATGCTTAATGTTGGTTCTCAAAACTAATGATATTTACTTTTCCACAGAATTCCTACTGCTATTTAAAATTAATAAAGGACTTTAAAGGCAATTAAATAAATATAAATCCCTGTAATTATTGTTGATTGATTTCAGCCAAACAACTTTCCTATCAATAGGTCAAAGACATGATACTAAATAACCAAATACTTTACTTCAGAAACCGCTTTCAGAATTTCCAGGTACATTTTCTTTGACTACATTTTATTTACTAATTTGTCAAAATACCTATTTATGAAACGCCAATGTTATTAAAAATGACAGAAGAAAAACCCATAATTTAGGCTAAATTTATTAGATGACAACCCCATACAGATAAACACAAGGTGCATTCGAATGGCGCTGTTTGAAGCATTGTTATACCTGATAGATCGAATTGAAGATGTTGGAATTGATAGATAAGAAATTAATTTAATTAGAACAAAAAAAAAACAATGTAACAACGTTACAATGACAATGTCACATATGTTGATATTCGGTAAAAATTTTTTTTTTTGGAATTTAGTTACATATATGGAACGCCCCCTCTAAAAATATTTTTTCTGCAATTTAATTACATAACTAAATAGCGGCACACAAAATACACCTTATGTCTAAATTTTATTAAGATACGTTTGACATACGGACGGACGGACAGACAGACAGACGGACATGACAAAACTATAAGGTAACCCTAAAAATTAATACAAAATGCCAAAGTTGTCTAAGTTTTAAAGGACAGTGCCTATATTTTAACATTAGAACAAAAAAACATTGCGTATTATTACGGAAACAAAAACAGTAGGCGACAAACTATGAATTATACGTTGTTTGTCACTACTTTCCCCCAACATAAACTTTTGGTTGATATAATTTATTTATTTATTGTTATTTATTGTTGTGTTGTTGTTGTTGTGTTTGGTTAACTGGAAGAAATCCCTTAAAGGGATAAGTTCGCCTTTGTACGTATATGTTGTATTAAGTTTTCTGTTATAATAAGAAAATATATCCGACTAATGATATTGATAACCGCCTTTTCATGAAAATGAAGATGTGAATCTAACTAATCTTTCGTGAGATCAATTTTTGCTCGGCAAGTGTCGATCAAATTAACGATGATCATTATTACAAGCACTGATAGTGATCATCGTAGACTGTTATTAATATTTTTAAGAATTAACATCCACTTATTAATAAAGAGTATCATTCAATGACTCGTTTTCATTGAGTTGTTGTTTCATCAGTGTCAAGTCATGCTGCAACATTTTGTTAACTTGTAAAAATAATGATGAGACGTCAATAACACAAACGATGATAATATTTGTCGTCAAATAACCTAATAATAGACGGAGAGCTGGCCACGTCAGATATGACCCAATAATGAGAGCAACGAAACCAATCTAGTTAGTTTGTTTTACTATGCTTATTTCTAGATCCGGACATCTGGCAGGTTTGGTGTACGATAAAAAATGTAAACTAGTTCTAAAATAAAAATGCTAGAGTTCAGGGTTTGATTTTTTATTTTATTATTAAGATTATGTCATTGCCAAAAGTTACTGTTTACGCAATGTTTTTTGTTATTATGTTAAAAATATAGACCCTATTCTAAATAAATAAGAACAACTGAAAAATGTTGCTAGTTTGTCACTCTCACGTCCAATCATTAAAAGGTGCCCGGATATTGTTACCCTAGCTGTAAGTTTTCCTATGAAATAAAATAAAATAAATCTAGTAATATAAGGATAGTATTATAGCAGTCTGACTACACGGGTTGTGTTGCTAACATTATTTTGTCATATCCGACGTGACCAGCTCTTAGTCAATATCGCAAGCCCACGCATACGCCGGCACTGCTTTACAGCACCGGGATTTCATAATACGCCTATTTCTTACGTATGCATAGAATGCTCACTTATCGGGATTAACCAACCTCGAGTTGTTAATGTATGTGGCTTGTTAAGGAAATATATGTGTTATCGGGTCGACTGTCGCGATGTTTTTGAATATTCTGAGGTCTATGGGTGAAATAAGCATTTATAAACGTTATTCAATACCTGATTTAGCAAGCTCAAATTCCCCCAAACAAATTCGAAACGCAATGGTCACGCAATGCACATCTTAAAAAGACATAAGTATTATAATTGAAGGAAGCTTCTACTTGGATAGTTTGTTTTATTATCTAACGTCATAAAGCTGAGGGGAAAGTACGTGATTCTTTTGACTATGGCTGCTTAGTTGTTGTTGGTTAACCTGAGTACAAGGGATATGGACTGTGACGACTCTCCCTCGGCGAGTCGGCATCTAAACTGCTTAATCAAACCGCGGGGCGAATTCTGAAAGTCGTCGAAAGGCTAACGTTTAGTAATTAACTAATTAATTATTTACTAAGGGCTTCGTAAGACTACAGATACCTAGTAGCCCACCTTACGAAGAAAAACTTAGAGGGAATAACCCGTGTATATCCGTATTTTGGTATAGTTGTAGGTAGATGTGTCTTAAACAACAAACAAAAGAACTGGTAGTAGATAGTACAGTACGCGAACAGTTTTGAGCTTCGATAACTCACAAGTGCGATTTTCTTTTCAGTTAGATAATATGATATGATTAATTTAAAAAATATTTTCTAACAGTTTTTGACGTCGCGCCAGGAATATATAGATATTTGTTAATAACAACAAGAAAAGATTATACAAGATATATTTTTCTTTACCATACCATTGCATTCAACTATTTCAACATCATCTGTCATTTTATAACAGTTTGGTCAATAGATTATGTGAGCATAATGAAAAACAATTTGTCAAAATATAAGTGATCTTGAATTCTAAACGAATTACAAATGGCTAATACGACATATGCTCTTGACGAAACCGTTATAAAATGTGAAGTTATGTTGCAATAGTAAAAATCGATAGCCTGGTGGAGAAAAATAAAACTTACATAATCTTTTATATGTGTAGCAAACAAATACATGTATTATACTTATCGCAATGCTAACAGTTGTTAGAAAATATTTTTTATTATTAGTACTTAACGTATTCTAACAGGTCACAAAATAAAATTGGACTTGTGATTTATGTCATTTTTATAGGTTAAAAAGGCGTTCCCGTACTCCACTATAGAGGTGAAACAGACGGAAAGGAGGGGGGGGGGTGGTCTGTTTCAGATTTTATTTTACAACATTGATTGATTATGATTTTGTTTCACTCTAACCCTAACACACTTGTTATCGTTGAATATTAAAAAAATGGGACTTGTAGAAAAATTCTTGGATAAAACTAATACTTTCGTAAATAATAGCTCCGTAATAAAATAAAATAAAGTGTCGTTTTAATGATCAAAATATTGTCCCTCGATATCTCATGAAACATTAATATAACATGTACAGAACCTTTTTTGTAGAAAATGTTATGTGAATGAAGTAAGTACTAGAACAGTTTTATGTTTGGGCTATCGTTTAAGAGTTATTTACGAAAAAAAACTAAAAAAGTAAGAACCTGTACTCACCCCCCCCCCCCCCTCTTCGTACGCTTCACCCCCACATACCAGTACTTTTAGTATATTGTTAAAGACCTAAGTAAAGGCGAGCTTGTTAAGTTTTTTACTTGAATAAAACAAGCGCTTAAGATCTTTCTTCATCTACACTCACATTTTAAGTCCTCTAAAATGTGTTCAAAAACGGTAGGCAATGACCAGCATTACAACAACCGATTTTACTATAATAAGCTTTTTAGCTGTGGCAGTAACGTAATTTTAACTTTATATGCCCAAATATTAATAGTAATGATAATAAGTTATGGGTTTTAAATTTGGAACATCGAATTTGATAACGTAATGTAAATCCAGCCCTCCTCCCCAACGACCGGCACGCGCCCGCCTGACCGCCGGCACAATCGAGTTGCCCATGGCGGTGCAATGGCGGTCATTCTAATGGTTTCCGAATTTAGGATTTATAATATGTGTATAGATAAAGCAGTGTATGCAACTGTCGTCATTAGGCCTTAAAACACTCGTGTTTTACTAAACTACTATTACCTACCAATTCAAGCTTAAAAATTTCAAAAATCTTAGTATTAAGTAAGAAGTCGTATAAATCCATATTTTCTTATCTTAAAATAACGTCATGTTATTATTCATTAAATCTTCCATTATTTCCTAGATGTCGCCTGACTACATTGTAAATTAGGTAGAAGCGATGATTCTATTGTTACAAGTTTTATAAGACCTAAGTTTTATAATATCTTTTTTAATCATGAATTTGTGAAAAATACAGAAAACCTGGACCTAATAGCCCATCAGCAGAAACCATGAGGGTAGCCAAATTGACGAGACATTTGAACGAGAGTGATAGATATAAAGATGTTTTATCCAAATTACCGAGTAAGATGCAAAGATGTGTCCAAAGAGTAGTTGAATCGAACTCTTCACAATGGCTGTCAATCATCCCTACCACCGCAAACAATACCGACCTTACCGCCACCCAATTTAAAGACGCCCTTGCCTTGCGCTACGCTCACGAACCCGGCAATCTTCCTCAGGTTTGCGACGGATGCGGCGAAAATATTTTTGACCTAAATCATGCCCTAAACTGCAAAAAAGGCGGCTTGATTAAACAAGGCCATGATCAACATAGGGACGATTGCAAGAATTGGGCCGAACTAGCTTGGGGTAAAGGCACAGTTGAACCAATAATGCGTGATGCAAGTGCTACACAGCCAGCCCTCATAAGAGACTTATTACTAAATAGCGTATGGGAACCTGCAAGGAAAGCGTTCTTCGACGTTCGCATTGTAAATGCTGACGCTTCCTCTTACAGCAACCTTACATGGCAAAAACAGCACAAAAACACAGCCGAGAAAAACATCTAAAATATGACCAAACCACGGAAGACTTAAGAGCCTCTTTTACACCTTTAGTAATCTCATGTGATGGAGCCTTAGGGACTGAGTGTATGAGTTTTTTTTTAAAAAAACAGCATACAAACTATCATCCAAATGGGAAAAACCATACTCTCAAATAATATTCTGGCTAAAAGTTAAAGTACAAATATCGGTCATTCGAGCAGTCTTCATGAGGGTGAGAGGCACTAGAAGACGCATCAAGGTCTTCGAATGCGAAGACGGCGCCGGAATTCTATACTAAGCAAGATCTTACACCCCCCCCCCCCCCCCACTTAACCCGTTAATACCGTCATCGTCCATTTTTGTATATATTTTTTGTTTTGTATTTGTATTTTATTCTAATAAAGAAATTTTACCCCCTTGAATTTGTAAAAATACACTTCGATAGATCACAGAATATTCCAACATAGGGTTGCAAAAAAACGGTTTTTTTTCTGTCTTGAAAAAAAACCTGAAAAAAACCGTGAATCTCAAAATTCGCAAGGCATTTAATACTCTTATACGGTTGTTTTAAACTTTATGTCAACTATTAAACTAATTTAATCTAACAACTTTAATTTCTGGTTTTATTAAACTTATATTAATGAAATATGTAGTGGTACTATGCTGCTGATAGTTCTAGTGAATAAGTTCAAAGTTTTTTTTGCATTTACTGAGAATAGTTTAGTTACATAACAGACATACCTACTTTAATGTACTTAGTTTTAAGTTACTTATATGAATAAATCACGAAAAACCGTGTTTGTCGTAATATTTGTTCATCTGAAAAAAAACCTTATTTAGAAAACAATTTTATTTTCATGTTTTTTTTCATAAATTTAAAAAAAAAATGTTTTTTTTCTATTTGCAACCCTATTCCAACAGCATCTTGATTTTTTCCCAGGCGGCAAAGATGTGCTTAAGAAGAACAGCACCCGCGTCAGTAGTCGAGCGACCTCTGGTAAAACCAAATTGATTTCTGGCGAACAATTCGTTTTAGTTGAAATGTGACACAAGTTAATTTAGAATAAGTTTCTCGAAAACTTTGCTAGGTGCCGGCAGAATTGAAATTGGTTCATTTGAATTACAGTAAATGGTATCACAAACACGCCATTTTTATCAACTTCTGGGTGACAAAATACACCCCCTGGTATCGATGTCACGCGCCCGCTTAAGAGGACCACGTCTGAAATTAAAGAGCGAACGCGACTGCGTGGCTTTTTGTGTGTTTTGTCACGGGATCATTTGAAAAACTCCTAAACGTCGACATTGAAACTGGTCCGCAAACTTATCCTTTATGGGCCACGTGGACGTGATAGGCATTCTCATTTGAGTAAGCTTTTAGGTCAAAGGGCGGTCCTTTACTGTTCAATCTACAATGTAGATAAGCGAGAAACTCTTTTGTCCTTTGTTGTGCTAAATTAAAAAGAATAACGGGTCCTATCTGTTACAGGGACAGCGTAGGCTTTCAGTCCCGGTTTAAAATGACTTTAACTACGGTTTGCTGCGTTATTTTTGAGTGGGCTTCTTATTTGTATTAAGGGAGAATCAGAATCCAAGTTAAGCCTCGGTATTAAGGTATTTTAAGACGTAGCTACGAGTAGCTAGTGTAAATAGGTACTTATCTACGTAGTACCTAAAAATCTTAAAATAATCAAAGAAATTGCAAAATTTGATAACGGACACCGGGATATGTAAAGGGTGAAAGTTCAAATAAAATTTCATACTTGCCTACGTTAGGTACGTATGTAGTATGAAATTTTATTTTAACTTTAGAAGAAGCTCAGTTGCTTTTCGAATTCAAGAAAAGATGAGCAAGTGCAACTTTACATTCCGAGATTAATGTTTAACATGAAATATATGACTCCAAGGGATTGATTTAAATCATTTCATATAATTCAATCGGGTCGCCCTCTGGTCGCATACAAACTATTGTCATATTTTTAATTGTCATAACACTTTTCGCATATATTAGTTTGTCATAATTATTTTTGAGCATACCTAGTTTTTTGTCATTAATGAACTAAAGCATATTTTTATAGTCATACTTTTATTTGGCATCATATTTTTAATCATATGTTTGATGACCATAATTGTCTTTAGTTATAAGTATTGCAACGCATATTATTAATATTTCATAAAAATTTTAGTCATATATTTAAGGCTCATAACATATTTTATTCATAAAAAAATACAAAGCTTGAATTAGCTTATGAACAATGCGGTGTCTTTTGTCCGAAAATAGCAGCCCTGCTTCGCGGGGCTACATCTACTCTTGGGCGGGACAAAATTCCATAAAACCTGCAAATTATAAAAAAGTCAGTATAAGCCAAAAAACGGTGTCCCCTTCATTCGCTGATAGAAATTTCATAGAATTTTTTTATACGGAAAAATTTTCACGTATTATTTGGTTCCTGTATTTTTAATTCAAATATTATTATTCCATTGATAATTTACCTGAATGAAACACCCTTTACAGAAACACGAGAACGAAACTAGGAAGAGACTTAGATTAAGAAAAGTGGGTTAGGTTAGAACTGCGATCCCCACAGACGCGAACTGTAACCAGAAAAGTGGGTTAGGTTAGGTTAGAACTGCGACCCCCACAGGCACAAACTGTTACCAGAAAAGTGGGTCAGGTTAGGTTAGAACTGCGACCCCCACAGACATGAACTGTTACCAGAAAAGTGGGTTAGGTTAGGTTAGAACTGCGACCCCCACACTCCCAACCTATTACCAGAAAAGTGGGTTAGGTTAGGTTAGAACTGCGACCCCCACACTCCCAACCTGTTACCAGAAAAGTGGGTTAGGTTAGGTTATAATTGCGAACCCCACAGACAAAAACTGTTACCAGAAATGTGGGTTAGGTTAGGTTAGAACTACGACCCCACAGAAACGAACTGTTACCAAAAAAGTGGGTTAGGTTTAGGTTAGAACTGCGACCCCACAGAAATGAACTGTTACTATAAAAGTGGGTTAGGTTAGGGCATGTAACGGTGCATAATAATATTATAGCTTTAAAGCTTTATGGTTGATTATTATTATGCTTCAAATCGTTATGCGGGTTAACGTTATAGTTGTTGACAATTATGCTCTTAGTTGTTATGACATTTAATATATTATAATTTAAATTTATCTGCGCAAAAAATATATGACCACTACTGAGTATGATCAAAATTCTTATGACTTAAAATGTATGACACAAAATAATATAACTTTCTAATTGTATGCGCAATGATGACTATAAAACAAGTGGTTATGCGCAGCAAGGATATGATTTAAAATTTTATGCAACCCAATATGGACCCAATTCAATCTCGTTTCACTAAAAGGTTGCATTTTTAAAACTTGTTAAAACACATGTCATTATCCAGAATACGATCGCATTACACCGAATGATTTAAGTCAGGGGGAAAATTTAATCGAGCGCTTATCAGGGAAAATTAATTATTTTGTAGCACTCCGTAGTTAACATGACATGCGCAATGATCGGACTTGATTCGAGTTCATATATGAATGAACCAGCGCTCAACTCATGCCCAACACTCACCCGTTATGTTTTTGCATAAGTGAGAAAGAAAACTTGTCTTGTGTTAAGAAAGGAGAACTGTATCGTACTACTATTAATTACACTGTGGTATATCAAGGGAGTACAAGTACAGGTCACAGTCTATATCACATAGCAATCAACGTTTAAAAACCACAACAGGCTTTGTCAATACAGGTCTCAAATAATAAAACTAAACTATACAACTGCCAACCCCTCATCTGTATAGCCTATCTCTTCGAAAGGGGAAGAGTTTTGCCCCACCACGTACGTACTTATTAACATTTTATCGTATTCCAGCGCAATAAATTAATGATAACATTTGGATTGGTTGTATTGAATTGTGATACGTTGGCACTGTTGGCAGGTGCTCGAGGTTCCATCCCAATATATTTTATGCAATAGTTACATAATGAAGAGGTTTTCAGTCTAACTAGTACCGTGTTTAGGTAAAGCTTAATTTTGACACTATTGTATACAATAGTTTTTCTACGAGTGCTTAAAATAGGCAAGCCGGTAAGGATTGAGTTCGATGAATGACTTACAACCTGCTACCTCTATACAATTTAGTAACTTCAATCTCCCGGCGGATTGTGTAAAATTCATCCAACACGTCGTGTTCGGTAGCAATCTGAGTCGTAATTAGTTACATAAATCAGGCTCTGTTGCTTCATTAACCAGCCAGCCAACCATCAAATATACCTAGCTGTTCAAATTAGTTGTATCAATATTACTGTATCGATAAGCGGATCAATTGTTATTTGCAACCATCGGGTTGAAATGAGTTTAGAAACTTTGGAAACGTAATTTGATAAATGATTTGTAAATCTAAATAAGTAGTTAATGGAAAATACACAGGAGAGGAGTAAACACTGGAAAAAAAAAATTTAGTTACGAACACCTTAGCGGCGGAAATATTTTTAGGTACGACTCAAGAGATATGTTAAGTATTCAAGTAAGACAAAAGTTTTCAAGTGATTGATTACAACGTCTTTGTAAGTGTTATTAATGTGTGTAATTCGTCCATAAGGTTTTCTCAACCATAAAAGTAAGAGTATGAAGCCTATGAGACGTTCAAGAATACAATAATTGAATTTAGGGACCTTCACTGCAGACGGCAAAATATATAAAGTAGGGGCTTTTCACGCGAAGCGGGCAGCTAAAAAAATGACAGAATATGGATTTCGTTTATAATCGAGTAAATAGGACCTATACGTGAGCAAAAAATTTTGGCATAATTACTTTTTTTATATATTGCTTGGTTACAAATTTGAACGTTTGACGTTCCTCAGATTTTGTAAAATTTTCAAAGTCCTATTAATTTGTAACCAAGCAATATATAAAAAAAAGTAATTATGCCAAATTTTTTTGCTCATATTTAGGTCCTATTTACTCGATTATCAACGAAATCCAGAGTCTGGCATATTTTTAGCTGCCCGCTTCGCGTGAAATGCCCCTAATATCGTCAGTCTGATACAAAAAAATATGAATTAGTTTTTGTTGTTCAAAATAGTAACAACAGTTTTTTTTTTTATTATATTATAATACTTACATATTAGGATAACTTTTTCAGGTTTTTAGTGTTCCGCCGCACCATACATTCATTTACTGTCACAGACGCGTTTTTTACCCAACTGCCGAAAATAAGGAGGGTTAAGTTTTTCAAGAGTTTTTATTTATGTATATATGTATGTAAGTATGTCCATTTCTTTGGCACGCTCTACAGCCTACAGCGCTTGACGGATTTCAACGTATGAGGTGTCATTAGATTTGTCTGAGTTGTGGGAGTGACACAGGTACAGGAATTCCCACGGGAATGAGAATTAAATGGGAAATACTGATCCCGAATACTACTTATTAGGCATCCGATTTCGTAACTCGTAAGGACTCTCATTGAGACATAATATAATCATTTAGAGCAGATGTAGATTAGATCTTACTCAAATGTGGACTGAATTGCTTTACGAAAATCAAGGATCAGTTTTGAGATAGAACCCCATATTCGCAAATGTTGACCAGACCCGTGATTTTAATAAATAGACCCAACGATTTAATTTTAATCGATAGCTTTCTATTTGACATAACCTAGGTTCAAACTTTGCTTAGAAGCTTCTGCTGAAAATATTGTTTTTTTTGTTCATATACTTGCTTTACTAAACACAGTTTCTATAATGACTACTAATAATATAACCAAATACACATGTAACTGTACACTGAAGCTTCGTCTAAATATACACATTTTTGGGTATACACTCACTTGCCGGAATTTCATTTGTCATAATAGTCAACAGCCATTATATTGTTTCCCATAATTACATACGCCATACTTATTGTTTAATATATTAATCACGTGCCAGAAACTTTGATCCCCCAAAAAACAAACGGCTACCAGAAAGTAGGTTAGGTTAGGTTAGAACTGTGATCTCCTACAAAATAAAATAGCTACCAGAAAGTAGGTTACGTTAGAACTGAGATCCCCCAAGAAGCGAACGGCTACTAGAAAGTAGGTTAGGTTAGTTTGTAAATATTTTGAGAGCGCCTACAGGAATATAGTGAGCAAATGCATTGTTTGTATGCATGGATTCGGAAAACCATTACTTACTATGGCGTTTAAATATTCTATTAAATAGTATTATTACAATTAATAATATGGACAACAATACGTATGGCACTCGTACGTTCTGAAATCTAATAATCGGGTAAACAAAGAGTATGTCACATCATTTTTATGGTAAACAAACCATTCGGGAAAATGAAATTCAGGCAAATTAAATTCGGGCATATGAGTATTATTTTATATAATTTTCGGGCAAACAATAGACAACCAAATTTTTGTAGTTTTCAGACTAGAATTCATGCTTTCCTATTAGACCGAATGCATTGTTTTCTTTCTGGCCTCTACAGAAATCGGCAATCTAAACAACTGATGACGAATTAAAGTTCGAAAAGTGTACTTTTAGTATAGAAAAGACATTGAAATTTAAAAAAATCAAAAAGGCCGCTGAAAAATCCATGTTTAAAAAAGAGATGATAGATTCATATGCCTAAATTTACATTCCTCTTAGTTTCTATACTGTTAGTTTTGTAGGTAAGGTGACATGATTTTTTTTAAATTATGAAAATCGCTCAACTCTGTTAGTAAGATAAAGTTGTTAAGAATTTTGAATAGCGAATGTTCTACAGTCAAGTGTAAAAATATGGGTGTACTCATCTTACTCAAAAATATGTCCCAGTATCTTTATTCCGTTGTAATAAGTGCGTAGTACCATATTTATGAGACGATTTTTCGGTACGTATTTTTGCATTTGACTGTACATCGCGCTATCGATTTTTTTTGAGTCGCATATATATATATACCTCCGAGTCACTTAAAGGGAGGTTGGTCGGGGAGAAGGGCATTGGACCCCGGCCGCAGGTCGCTAGCGTACCTTCTCGCGCTCTTACAATGGTCTATGAAGTTAGCCGAAGCCCGACATTCACGCGCGCTGTTACATTGGGCGCCTTCGGCGCCCTCACTCTATGAATTCCGGTGAAGCTCGACATCTATAGCGTCGAACGCCGCCCGACTTTTCCCAGCACGCTTTGGCCCTCTTTCATGGGCACCGAATAGTACAAAGTCAGGCGAAGCCCGACATTCACACGGGTTTTAACCGTGGTACCACGGCTTTTGTACCACAGGGGACCACGGGTAATTTTTTTCCGGGTTCCGTTTTTGTCATTTTGGCTACTGAATCCTAAAGACAAAGACATATCTACCTTTGGGTAGAACATGATTAATTAAATTCTCCATCGAATATGTTGTTATCATATATAAACACACCAACGCTAAAAACAAAATGATTAATAGTTATCAAAATTAGCATGGCACCAATCTGGTAAATATTAATTAAATCTACGACAGTTACGATACTATATCTTATATACGTCACTATATTGGTGAAATTAAATAAATATAAATAAATAAATATTATAGGACGATCTTACACAAACCGACCTAGTCCCACAGTAAGCTCAATAAGGCTTGTGTTGTGGGTACTAGACGACGATATATATAATAGATAAATATGAATAAATACTTAAATACATAGAAAACACCCATAACTCAGGAACAAATATCTGTGATAAACACACAAATAAATGCCCTGACCAGGATTCGAACCCGGGACCTCCTGCTTCGTAGGCAGGGTCACTACCGACTGGGCTAGGAGGCCGTTAAATTATACGAATATAAAAAGTCTTGTTTAAGGGACGCGCTGTGAACGAGAATTATGCGCTCCGCAGTAACAAATACGAGTACCGTCTTCACTCCTTATCACAGGCTGTCGAAGTCGGAGCGATCTCCGTACATTATAGGTCCGGCAGTTTATAATAGATTACCCGAAACAGTCGGAAATGCAGCTTCCTCCGCTATTTTCAAACGTAGACTGCAAAAAAGGCTATAACTTACCTATTACATAATTTATATTTTTATACCTTTTCGTTATTTGAAATTGTAATGCGATCGAGTACTTAAATGATATATATATAATTATGATAAAGTGATAATCCTACTATTGTAGGTACCTGCGAGTATGTAAGAGTATGTATATATACATGTGACCTGTAACTTCGGTGTTATTAGTAAAGATTTATTCTTTACTAAGGAAGCATTGACGGCATACTAGCTTCTATATTATTCAACCGAGCTTACATGGTGCGCTAGTAGACGGGGAGCTGACAACGGTAAACGGCATTGTACATAATTATGAGAGCAACGAAATCTCGTACTTAGTTTGATATAAATAATAATAAATAAATAAAAAGCCAATACAATACTTAACATATTTACAAGAACAGTAATGTGTGGTATGGTTGGGGATCAATATTACACTGCGTCCGAAGGAAACACCTTCGACAACCCTACACGTGATCCCTGGGTGGTGCTAAAAGAGTAACAAACTTGGCAGCTTCACTATAACATCTGGACCTCGCAGCACTCACTGGATTTTCATTATCATCTGCTTTCCCACTGCTACTACCCCAGGGAAGAAATGCCTCTCTATTTCCAGTAACAGACGATAAATAAATAAGAACAGTAAAATAATGACCAAGTTTGATTAAAAATAAAATGATTGTGAAAATAAATTAAAACTAACTTATGTGGGTTCATCCATCTTTAGACGGCCTACGTCTAAAGATCCTCTATATTCATCATCATCATCATCATATCAGCCGAAAGACGTCCACTGCTGGACACTCCTCCATATTACACTACAAGTTTCTGTCGGCGGCTTGACTAGGCCAGGCTATGCCTGCTTCCCGGGTTATAAATCATCACGCCAGCGGAGGAGTGATGACCTTGGGCTCGGCTCACGTCTGGTGGATACCAATCTAGTAGTTTAATATAAGTACCTACTATTGTTAGGCCTAGAACTGAGAAGGTAAGGGAATGTACTAGTTGTGCAAGTTATAAAGTGGGTTTGATGCCGTATTGAGGGTAATTAAATTATTTATTTGATCGATAATTGTCATCATAGGTTTCTAGTGGAGAAAATTAAGTGCAAAGTCACGACTATTGTTGATAGCTTTTGCTCTTGCACAATGTTGTTTGTTATAAGGATAAAATATAGGCTCTGTTATATGAGGTAAAAAAAAGTACGTAGGTACTACCGCATTCCTTTTTCCCAACAGACTTGCCGGCCTATCATTCTGACCTTTACCGATGAACAGGCTGCCAGATCTGGACTAGAAAAATTAATAGTATAACCAATTTTAGTAGCGGGTTTCGTTGCTGTCAAAATTACATACTATTTTTCGGGGCTTGTTCTTAGTCTATAGTAAGTATATACACGTCTTAATAGCGCCCGCCTCTTTCGTGTTAGTGTTCGTAGGTAAGTATGAAAGCGTCTTAATATAGTAGCTGGTTTGTTTGCTGCAGGAACAGGGTTATTTGGAGTAATAGCTGAGCAATGGTAGTAAAGGGATGTTAGTGGATAATCTGTGTGGGTTAGTTAAGTAAGTTATCCTTGTAGCACTGTTATCAGTAGATTAAACATATATTATGGAATGTTCAAAGGGAGATTTCGAATTAAAATGTGAAATAGTTTTAAGAAAAAACTAAGCAAGATATTTAAAAGTTGTGAAAATTACCTTCGCTCGGTTGGGGTAAGGGAGACATGGTTTATTTTGTCCTGGGAAAGAGTACATACCATCGAGAAGGAGCAACATGTTGCTATCGAAGCATTTACTTTAAAAGGTAATTTCTCAAAAGAAACTGTCAATAAACGTTTCCTCAGGGAACACATGAAAATGAGGATGATGAATAGAATAATTTAATGGAATGGCGAGATCACGAGATAAAAAAAATGTTGTAAATTAGTTTATAGAATTTTATTAATTATTTTAAAATGTATTAAGTAAACACATGGGTATATATGTGTATGTAAACGGTGCACACACCCGTTCCAGAGGTATTTTAGCAGTGTTTCCTATACATATAATGATCCCTGTATATGATATATTATCGTATCTTTTTCTTCTATAAGTGTATCCTACCTGAAATACAAAATAAATAAATAAAAAATCCTTTTCCAATTCAGCCAAACTGCAGGCTGAAAGTGTCTGGTATTCAGGCTGGCCCGATACAAATAGAGGAGCAGCGACTGGCAGATGGCCAAAAATCGGTTCATGCATTGGGTTGCAAACCGCGATTTTGGGGCAGCCATGTGAAGAGATAGATATTCTTGACGGTTAATCAGAGTTGATTTATCAGGCGACGTAGGCTGATTAAATGACTATTTAATTAGCCCCTGAATAGTTACAGTTGATTAACTGTAACTGTTAAGGGGCGAAATATATTTTTTATAAAATTCTATAATGTGGATCCCTTCTCCCAATCTAAAAAAAAATATATGAATGATATCTGCACGACACTTTTCAGAATCAATTCAGCAGTTAAACTTGGTCTTTGCTATGGCTTTGTATTAACGTCATAAAACTATTCCCTTTAAAATTCCTTATAAATAAATATATTTGGTATTGGACATTCACTGGTGTACAGGCTTTCAATTATTTAATCACGGTAATAGTGGAAACATATCTTGTATATAAAGTTATAAAATCACTTTATGGTCAATTAATTATCTTACTTGCGATGAGCATTTTATTTGAATTTTTGTACACTTCATTTTTGTACTGTTTCCTAGCAATTAATACTTACCTACTTATTTATATGTACAATGTAATTTATGGATAACTGTTATTGGCCATCTGTTATGTAATCATTTATACGTAATACTCTTATTTAAGGCTGTTGTTGTCCTCCACATCAATAAAAAAAAAAAAAAAATTACCGCGATAGAGAGAGAGAGAGAGAGAGAGAGAGAGAAGCGAGCGTAGCATCTCCGTTTTAGCTTAGACAAAAATGCTTTTATATGTCCGAATGTCTACAGGTTCGGCTATTCTCCCCAATAGATTTTTTCAAACTTTTTGAACAAGATCGAAGATTGAGAAAGTTTGCTGTGATAACGAAACAATGAAAGAGGTTTACTGGCGAAAACAAATGAAGTGGTTAACAGCGATGTGTAATGATGCCCTGAAGGTTGTATGTTGCTGACGTTGGTCATAGAAATCTGTTGCCGGCTTGCGGTCCAGTCCGTTTGCCAAGCGGTAATGCTCTCCTCCAGTCTTCTTAATATTTGACAAGCAGACAATACAAGCAGATAATGAGTGATTGGTTTAAAGTTCATTTTAAAATAGCATGAAAAATCGATGACCTAGTGACTGTTTAAATAAGGCCCTACAGCAAACGCACGAATGGTTTACAGCCAACATCCTTGTTATAAATGCTCGGAAGACCAAGTATGTACACTTTAAGTTACCTAATGTTAAAAATAAAATAAAAGGCCTAAAAATAAACAACGAAAATTTGGAGCAAGTGGAAAGTACAGTATTTTTGGGAATAACTCTGGATTCGAAGCTACAATGGGGCCCTCATATTGCTGATCTCTCAAGAAAACTAAGTTCCGCTGTGTACGCTGTAAAAAGATAAGAATGCTTACAGACGTAAACACAGCAAGACTAGTTTACTTTAGTTACTTTCATAGCGTCATGTGCTATGGTTTATCATTGTGGGGTAGAGCTGCTTATATTTAAACAATATTTATCTTGCAACTCGTGAATCCCTAATAGAACTGTTTAAAACTATTGGAATCATGACTATGCCGAGTCAATATATTTATGAAAATGTTATGTATGTAAGAAATAACCTAGGTCAATTTTATAGAGTATGTGATATTCATAACTTAAATACTAGAAACAAATTTAAATTAATAGCAGTAACAAGCAGATTAAGTAGAGTCAGAAAGTCATTTTGGGGGCTCTGTACCCGTTTTTATAATGTACTACCTGGCTATATTTTAAATTTACCTGAAAATAAATTTAAGACCAAAGTTAAGCAAATTTTAACAAATACAGGTTGGACGAATATTTAACTGATAAAGACATGGTCAGATACTAATGTAAATATCACAATTCGATAATAAGAGAATATTATAATGTAAATGATAAAAAATTATGTATATTATAATTTTATAAAAGATGATTGAGTAATCCTATTTTTTGTAAAATACTTAGGTATTAATTGTGCATGTATGTTCTGACATTCAAAAAGTGTTAGCAATTAATTACCTTTGAATAAATAAATGAATATGAATATGAAATGCCAATCTAGCTTCGTCATTAAATCAACACAATATCATAAAATTATTGCATTGCTATTCGACATGTTATTATGTAATATTTTGCTATTTCACTCGATTGAATTAGCATAGTACGGAAAATCAAATAACTGGGGATGGGATCAATAGTCACATTTTGGCTTCACTTTTGAATTTTATTTAAAGTGCTGAAACCTTATAGTTGTCTACCCTAATTATAACTTAAAGTTATTTATTAATAGTTACCGGCATGAAAGTAATGTCAACCAAAAGCTGATTATCTTGAAGGCCACATTAATCTATGCCATTTTTAAAGGGTATAAAGGTGGTACAGCAGGTCAGAAAATGACATAATTCCTAAAATACAAAAGGCTAGACTGCATTGGCAAAATTACCATGATATGTGCTTTTTTTGTTTACTTTCTTTTAAAATGCATAATATAATGAAATACAGCATATTTTTAATCTAGAGCAAGCGCCCTAATTAGTCGTACACTAAAAGAGCTTCCTAAAAATCTCCTACGCGATCTCAATATCGTCAAACATTTTCCAAAGGCTTCCAAAACTGGCTCATTCAAATTCCTGAAGTAAACTTCAAAGGATAAACTGCAGGCTAGGTCTGGGGCTGGAGTGTTAATTGCTGATCGTTATCACGGTTTTCGTGGAGCTGGATCTTTAGTACCTGTTGTGAGAACAAGAACTTTACATATAAAGACACCTTTACTGAGGCACTTCAATCGAAATGAGAAACTTGGGGCCCAAAATGTTGGATAACGTTTCGGATTATACACATGACACAATATTCATTTGTTCGATTATCTTTACGCTTAGTTGGATTTCATTTGAATGAATGGGGTGTACAAATTACCTATTAAAAAAAATCTAAGTATTCAGGCATGCAACATAAGAGGCAAGGAAAAGAAAAGTGTTACTTGTTTGTATAGGTAATAAGACAATGTAAAACTGCATATATTTAGAGCTATGGAACCTCTAATTGATCTATAAAAATATCAAGTTTAAGTATGTATGCTTTTTAATAATTTATCATTTGTTCGTGTTCTGAAAACTAACTGCATTTAATATTTTTCAACAAAACCGTAACAGACTATTGACAACAAATCCTGAAACTAGTGTTAACTATAAACGTTGTAGTTTATGCACGTCATTGGTAGAACAAAACGGGGTATCGCACTCACTACGTCACAGACACGACTTTGATTCTCATACTTTAAATTTTGTGGTAATTTTAACTAAATTAGTAGATGTGGCATAGTGGATTATACATATTTTAGTATTCTGCAACTTGGTGAATCTCACCCTGGCCCTGCAGTCCGCAAGGTGGCTTAGTCCACTAAGGTTGTTAAAATAACCCCAACATTTAAAGTTGGAAAATCAATTTTCTTAATGCTTTATGTGGAATCTTTAAAATTGTAGTGACGTAATTGGCTTTACCTTTTGAATTGTCGCTTGTTCGGGTCTCAACATTTTATAGTTGCAAGATTGGTATAGTATACATAAAACAACTTAAGTCCCGTATATAGTAAATGGCTACAAAACTTAATAAAACAAAGACGACAAAAGTATAAACCGGAAGTGCATAAGATGGCGGTGAAAGTGCAAGATGATATTTATATCATTTATTGCGTAGCGAAAAATTGCGGTTGAAAATGGCGTGAACCGTTTCCAGGCAGATATTACAAGCTTTATCTTGTTCCGACCGGACAAAACACGAATAAATCAAGTCCGTACCAGTTTTATTAAAAACTGCCGCATGACAGATTTAGTCTGATATTTTATTTCTAGTGGAAATATTAAAATTTTATTTTAAATTGGAAACATTAGGAACTGCTTTTTATATTAGGTATTCGCTTTTGACATACACAATTATAAATGTCAACACTTAATATTTAGTAGATACACATTATTGTAGAACAAAACGGGGTATCGCACTCACTACGTCACAGACGCCACTTGAGAACCTCCTCCTTTTGAAATCTTTGAGTCGGTTAAATGTGAAATGCTGCACATAGGTATATTATATATGCGTCGATTTACTAGTTAGTTTGTTAAAGACGTTCGAAACTTATCATCAAGATGTTGCACTTTTTTAACGTTCAGTTTCGAAATCTGTCAAAATAATTATGTGTCATAACTATAACATAAATGTATGTATAAAATATTATTAAACTGTTTAAAATTAAATCGTGTTATTTACATATTTAGAGCGTAAAAGTATGCTTTAGTTTATGATAGAAACTAAAACATATTTAAAATTTGATTCTATTTTTTGATTGATATTTGCTTGACAAATTATGTCGAGTAAATAAATATAATAAAATCAAATTTTTGTTTACGTAACTAAAATATGGTCAGAAAGTCGTATATTTGGCATAGCACTTTTTAGTTTAGCTCAAGCATGAGAAAATATTTAAACTTGTATGTACAGTCAACCAATATGATTCCTAGGCCACTCTATAACCTTGTCACAATAGCTAGTTTGGTAGGGAATAGGTTACGTTTATACGTATCCACGGGCAACTGTCATTACGACAAGGTTCTACAGTGGCCTAGGAATCAAATTGGCTGACCGTAGGTACGTATTGTTACAGTGCTTCTCTTTCACCCTGTTTCAAAATAGCGATTGTCAAACCCCAACAAAAAAACTATGGATGGTACAAGAAGGATATAAATCTCTACGTTACAAAAATGTCCGTCAAAAGGCGATAAACTGATGGCGCCACAGTGATATTAAATTTGATTAAATTAATTTTGATATTAAAAAATCAAATCCATACATATTTACAAAATAATTATTTGCGCAGAAGAAAAACACTCTGAATATTAATTTTATTTAGAATGTCATATCAGTATTAAATATCGGTAATTCATTTCAAATGCTGAACTATACCTAGCGCCATCCGAGAATATTTGGAACTATTGTTTAGTGCTTACCGCTGGACACTTTTTCGACCGTTTTCCTATAAGAGAGATCGATCCTCCTTGTACCATCCATAAAAAAACCCCTTAAGTGTGTCTCTGTGGAGCTACACCTATTTAGAACTACTTTCGTTTAATGAACAAAGTCCAAATGTTTCACGGCTATAAGACTGGCCCGACAAAGGAGAACTTTTCAATATCGTGTCGCTACATATTTTAGTAGAGACGGCGAGATGTCGAACTTATCTCGACTACGACGTAGAGTTGGGACTGTGATGGAAATATCGATAAGATTGGTAATCTAGTGACCTGATTTGAAATTGCGTTATATCGTTGAATTACATTAATTGTACAATATCGTTAATTAACAAGCGTAAATTGTTTCGATATTTGTGACTTTAGTGAGCTGGACTAAGAGCTGGCCACGTCAGATATGACACAATAATAAGAGCAACAAAACCCGTCTGGTTAGATTGATATACTATACTTATTGCTCGATCCGGGCATCTGGCAGCTTTTAATGGGTGGAAGTCAGAGTGACAGATTGTCAAAATTTTTGAATTGGAAAATTATAATACCAAAATAGGTAAAAACTGCCGAAGTTGTCTCAGTTATAAAGTAGAGGACCTATATTTTAACATTAGGACAAAAAACATTGCGTATTATTACGGAAACAAAAACAGTAGGCGACAAAGAGTGAATTACATTTTACGTTGTTTGGCACTACTTTCCCCCTACAGAAACTTTTGGTAATGATATAATCTAATTAATTCAGAGCTCGGATTTTTCACGGCAAAACAAAACACTAGCGTAATTTAGCCAGTGCTTGAAATATTATTTTATCGATATCGATAATTCAGAACTAGAAGAAATAAAAGTCACCAAATAAAATTAATATGTAATAAAACTAATAAAAACATTTGCATAAAGTTACTATATATTAGCCCTTTACAACCGAAGAAAATAATTTACTCAGACTTCTTTAAAACTTACATGACTTTTTCATGGGTGCCTAAGTATCATGTTAAAAATAAATAAATAAATCCTGAAGTCTCTGGTTTCCTGAAAACTTACCCTCACGAGCGTGGGGCTTAGGAGATAGCCCGAGATGTGAGTTTTGTCTAGTTTGGAGATATGGTTTGATATTAAATGAAAATTAAATTGATTAAGCAGTCTTTATAATCATCAGTAATTTTTAACGATATTAATAATAAGTTTTTAAACATTTTAAACATTGGTATGTCTTTGACAAAACAATCAACAGTCTTAGTAGAAAACTAAAATATTTCTCCCTTACTTATCTATTAGTCTTTGTTATTAGTTTTCTTTTGGTATAAAACTTATAAAAATCAACACAAACATTACCATAGTACTTAAACCTAATTAAGGCTTGTGAAAGGCTTTGAAACAATTTTTGTCACGAGATAGACAGAGGTATACATCGCATTTGGTGTCGCTGACCAATGCCAGTTTCAATCCAGTTTTCCAGTACCAAGGTAGTTTTGGATAGGGAATACAGCCCATGATTAGATGAACAGCAAAGAGTTTCGCTATTTCCAGTCTGGTAGTCTTCAGTGCAATGCCGGTTTTGCGCAAGTGGTACAGATTCGTGGACCTAGCAACTTCTTCCAGAAATGAATCATCAAAATAGTCACGGAAGTAATCAATTGGAGAGCGAACTTGATTTATCGGAAGCGGAGAGTAATCATGAGCTTTTTTTGTATAGTCAGTTTCTACCCACACTCTCCTGTCCCTCTTCTTCCACTAGCCTGTCCTCTTCCTCTAGACTGTCCTCTTCCTCTAGACTGTCCTCGTCCTCTAGGCTGTCCTCTGCCCCGCCCTCTACCTCTTGCTTTTGACGTTTCCCTGCCTGATCTGCCTCTAGTGGATCCCCTGCTACTGGATGTTGTTGGGATAGGTGGTGGTGCCTCATCCACTTCGGAGGATTCATCGCCAAAACCAGATCCACTCTCTTCTAGGTGATCTAAGACTCTCGCAACAATATCTTCATCGTCATCAGCAATGTCCTCAATTTCCGAGTCATTCCCGTCTGCTAATAATTATGCAACTTGGTCATCCGTGAGGGGCTTTCCTAAAAATAGATTAATATATTAATTAAACTATTATACGTACAGGAAAATCATGTTTAGGTACAAAAAAAAATGAATATCTATTTAGTACGTATCACCTAACCTACACGATCGTGCGTCCTTGATTTTGAGTCACAATGTAGCCATATTAGTACGTACCACCTAACCTACACGATTGTGCGTCCTTGATTTGGAGTCACAATATACCCTTATGTAAGCATACTAGGTTCAAATTACATACATTAGGTATAAAACAATAACTAAAGTAAGTAAATCACACAAAAAAATTATAGAAATTGCATATATTAAATGAATAACCAAATACTTACCCGGGCGAGTTTGCGCGCCAAAAAACGCAGCCATGCTTCCCAGCGGTCGCGGGCGACTGACAGGTTCAAACTCATTCGCAAGAGGCCCGCGCGTGTTTTTTCCAAGAAAAAGATAGACTCACGATCGATCGAGATCGGTTTCGTCTCGAAAAGTCGATTTGTGTACGCGCCAGAATTTTTGAAAATCAAGTGTCATTATCGTATCAAGTCGGTTGTAAAGGGTTAGAAACAGACGCAATTTCTTCTTCAAAATCTACGTCAGTACACACAGCAGCACAAGACATTTTATTTGGGTAATAGTGATAGGAGTAGATGATCATTATCTTTTCAACATTCTCTGGGAGTAAACAGTTGCGTTTATCACTATAAATCCATTTATGTACACTAAATGTACGTTCAACTTCAGTTGACGTCAAGGGAGCAAATTTATAGAATTCATTATCAGTTCGGGTAATATTTTCAGATATGTCTCTTAAAATTTCGTAATCAGGATTTCGTTCGAGCACGGCTTCAAATTTACGTATCACTGGTAAAAGTTTACGTAGCAACGAACAGTATCCAGAATGAGGAAGGATTCCGCAATGGATAAAGTCGAACATTGCAATTGTTCTATTGAAGAGGCTATTACTTCGTAGTTGTCGCGAATGAAATTTAACTCCGGTCGTAGTTTGCGTGTTTGAAAACATTTTTTTACAGCTCTTATAGCTGCCGAGTCATTAGCAAGTATGGCGACGACATCACGTATTTGCTCATAGTATTGAGCGTAATATACCGCAGCAGATATCCAAGTTCCCCATCTGGTGATAATTGGCTCGGGAGGTAGGGGAATGGACGGATATTTTGCCTTAAAAAGGCGTACACGCTCTGGAGATTTTAGGAATATCTTTTTGACATTCGATATCAACCCATCCACACCTTTGAAATTATCTCGCACTTCTTCGGCAACCCGGTGCAGACCATGAGCTAAACACGTAATGTGTTTCATACGAGGAAACGTTGCTTTTAAAATACGACCGGCTTTAAGCATATATGCGGCACTATCTGTGCAAAGTAAAAGCAAATTGTTTACGTTGTCATTGAAAGAATTATGAAACAAAAATTTTAATTGGTTTATTATTAGGTTTGCTATTGTTTCCCCATTTACCTTCTCTAAAACCTTCGACCCCAAAAGATAAAATTGCTTAGAACAATTTTTTTGCAAAGACCGAATCACCACGTTTGTCACACATTTTCCCATGAAATCTGGTGTTTCGTCTATAGATATCCACAAATAATTGGTTTTGTTTACCTCTCTTATACCCTGTATAGTTTTTTTGTACACGAGATTTAAATAAATTTTTCGCAGGGTCGATTCGTCCGGTAAAGAAGTCATAGAGCAGTCGCAACATAAATACTTGTTAAAAAAATGACGAAAATTATTGTTGTTGACTGTTGCCCATGGTATGTTGCATGAAATAAGAAAAATAATTAAATCGAAATAAAATTGATGTTTCCTATTTGGTTGCCCCGAACGGTAATTGTGGCGGTTGCTTTTCACATGATTCTCAATATTGAATTTCTTCAGTTTTAGATGCATATCGCACATAGAGCAGTATATAGTGGAGGTCACTTCATTATAGACTAACTCAGGGTGATTTTCAATCCACGTTTTGATCCGATCTTGTACATTACTCATTTTTATATTAATTGATACCTTGCAATATTAAGTTATTATACGTATATCCAACACGTCGGATTCAATGCGTTGCGAAATAAATAATACCTAGATGCAATTTACGTTTTATACGTAATGAAATGACAGTTAAAGTGTGAATGTCATATGTCATGTGAGATGAAATTTGCAGTCGTTTCTATCATTTTAAATGAGGTGGTATAGTTACTTCGTTCTAAGTTGTACATGCAGACCTACCTCTTTGTTGCTCGACTATGGCAAAGCTAAAATGAAAAGTTATTTTATTACTTATACAGGATGTCCGGTAATTAATGCACAACCTTCTAACCCCCAGTAGGTCACCTTAGACTGGTCATAAATATTGATTTTGAGCTCTAGTAAGTCTCCTGTTTTTCGAAATTTTCTCACGTTTGTTAGTTTTTAAATTTTGACATTCACACTGATAGGTGTACCATCGAATAAAGAAAGAAAAAATGTACTGAGGCAATACCTGTCATATACTCTAGTAAGACTCGATAGGTGTCGATAAAATAATATTTCAAGCACTGGCTAAATTACGCTAGTGTTTTGTTTTGCCGTGAAAAATCCGAGCTCTGCTAATTATTTATATAATTTCTCATAATATTGCATCAAACACAGAACTTGAGGATTTGTTTTCTTGAAGTGGTTTGCATTATTTGACCTCCACCACTGTACAGCTGCCAGATGTCCAGATCTAGAAATAAGCATAGTATAGCTAACTGACTAGAGTGGTTTCGTTGCTCTCATTATTGTGTCATATCTGACGTGGCTAGCTCTCCTTCTAAGCGTGCGTTATTGAAGTGCTGTCTATGTTTGATATATAAAAAAAACAAGAAACTGTTATGTGTTTGAAAACATTTTAAAATGCAAAATGTAAAAGAAACAACTGTCTTGGCAGATGTGCCCAAATTTAAATTAAGCTTCAAAATACTAACATAAAACTGCTTGTACTTGACAAATACGCGACACATATCAGATTGAAGATGACTAGGCCGCGATTCGAAAAATAAATACACACACTGGACAGACACAGCTCCAACCCAACTCAACCCAACTCAACTCAACGCTATAACGACATTGACATTTGCTGTTCGAACAGATTTTCATTCAACATTGGTCTCACATTGGTAGCACATTGTACCAATGTTGTACCAATGTGTGACCAATATTTGGTTGGTCTCACATTGGTCTCATGTGAGTACTTGAAAACAACTACAGTTCCTACTTCATTGGTAAAGTAAAAAAATAACGGTGAACAATTTTAATGAAAGGTTCCCCTTGGTCGATACCTACACAAAGAGACTACTCACTAACAATAGCGTATATAACTAACTCCCGTATACTAATAACTCCCTATCGACAAAGTGGGACCTTATCCCTTCACTGGCACAATTAATTATCCAAAAAATACATATACCTCATCAACCATCTAGGCCGGGATTTAGAAAGAGATCCTATAGAATTTATTAAGTAACAGCATAATGTCTATAGAACATTATATGAATTTACACATCTTTACACATTTACACATACTAAACTTATTAAAATATCGAAAATAAACCATCAAGTACATCCCCACACTATTTAAGCTATCTCCTCGCGCTGTCTGAACCAAACTTGGGAGGGAGAAGCCCAAATCTTAGGAAATAAACCCCACTTATCCAACGTGTACTCGCGAACTAAATTTATTGGGTGGACCTTTCTCTCCGGGCTTTTATATGGAAACTCATCCATTCATATTGACCTCTTCGGACCTCTGGATAACGTGCAGTGATATATATGTCAAAATTTGTTCCCTTTGGAAAATTCATTACAAAGATAAAAACCATTCAGGGAAGCAATTTCATGTGATTGATGTCACACACATTATTTATATTTAATGTAACTATAATGTTTTAAGAAGAAAAAACAGCGAACGACATAAAAAAATCAATATAAAAACCGGCCAAGAGCGTGTCGGGCCACGCTCAGTGTAGGGTTCCGTAGTTTTCTGTCCGTCACAGTAAGTGTCCCCACTTAAGAGTTAATAACACCGCCATGTAGGATATGATATGAGAGTTCCACGTACAGCGACATCTATCGGCAAATTAAGTAAACTATTGCGCGCGAGCTTAAAGTATGGAAGATGATTTTTATGGAATAATTCTTTATTGCGTGAACCGATTTTCACCGTTTTTACTTTATTTGAAAGCACGTCATTTCATTGTAATTTTGTAGAAATTACAGGTACAATAAACACCTGCTTATACGGTTAAATTACAAACTTAGTTCAGAAATAATTTTGTAATTTTTTTTCAAAAACTATTCATCCTATCAAGTTCAAAATAATTTTCCTAGAAAGTTTTTATAAAGTTCTACTTTTGAGATTTTTTTCATATTTTTAAAACTTATGGTTCAAAAGTTAGAGGGGGGGGGGACGCATATTTTTTTACTTCTGGAGCGATTGTTTCCGAAAATATTTACATTATCGAAAAATGATTTTAGTAAACCCCTATTCATTTTTAAATACCTATCCAACAATATATCACACGTTAGGGTTGAAATGAAAAAAAAAAATCACTCCCCACTTTACGTATAGGGGAGGTACCCTAATAAATAAAAAAAATCCTTTTTTTATTTTACCACTTTGTCGGCGTGATTGATATACATATTAGTACCAAATTTCAGCTTTCTAGTGCTAACGGTCACTGAGATTATCCGCGGACGGACGGACGGACGGACGGGCAGACATGGCGAAACTATAAGGGTTCCTAGTTGACTACGGAACCCTAAAAAACGAGTTTAACTCAGGAATCTAGTAATTAGTAGATAATTATATTTACATTAAAGACGGGTAGTGTTTGATAGTGAAACAAATTCGTTTTTTTCTGATACCGTTTAATTTAGAACATAACTGTTACTGAGCAAAGTTAGCAATTTGTTTAAAATTTATTTCTTGGAGTTATAGTTTTTATATAAAAAGTAAATCTTGTTTGGCCGATGTGACTCAATCTTAATCTTAATATACCAACTGCTATTTTAATATTTTGTTCGGATTTTTTTCGTCTGTCACCATAGTGGTCACGTTCTAACAAGTAAAAAAAGACCTAAGTGAAAAAGTGACGCATGACGTTAAAGGCAATTGAATAGCAACCATGCTATCCGTTCTTGTCGATCTTATTTTATAATTAATGACATAAATCTCAACCCCTGACGTGCGAGTTCTAAGCCCTAGCATACCTGTACGCTTCATTAAAAAAAACGCAAAGTGAAATGCACAAACTCGCTCATGCACATTATTGCTCGACAATAAGTAGGTACAGTATGGTACATCTTCCTGTACTCATAGAAAATCATTTATGTAGCAGCAAATGTATAGTGCATCTATGTTCTGATCTGGAGTGTGCCCTTAGAAAAAAAAATAAGGCACAATTTATTGACTAATTTAGAGTTTATTCAGAGCCTATTCGGAACATCTTGTCTGTCTGTGAAAAGTTGAGAACTAGTGTTTCACGACAGAACAAATAAAGTAACCCGCCAGTAACTGGCCACCTTTCAATAATTGGCCCCCTCATACTAAAATTAGTTATATTCACTTGGCTAATGAATTATATTGAAAGGTAGGCTTGCCTATTGAAAGGTAACTTGGCCAGTTATTGAAGGATGGCCAGTAATCAAAACCTTATACTAAAATTAATTCCGTACGTAGGTACAGTCACCATCAGATATATCAGAGCGGCTAAGATGGTCATAAATATCTGAACAACGCCTGTATTACCAGAGCGATAAAGTGTATGTTCAGATATTTTTGAGTACCCTGGCCGCTCCGATATTTAATGGTGAAATTATTGTAAAGCGCCAGTGAAGTCGCGGGGACAGGTCTTTTAGTACCATACATGAATGACTACTTGTTTCAAAGTATACTTACTACAGTTATGGAATCATAAATATTTCAAATGCAGGTTTGAGCGACGATATCCCCACAAATTTTCGAAATTTTATCGTCGTTTACCATCTCGGTCATTTTAGAAAAATGGGCTGCCTGGAAACATTATAGGCCTTTTGTGTTGTGTTGATCATGCCGTAGGTCGTTTTACACCGGAACAACACAACGTTTTATCACATTAATCATTTTGTGAATATTTTTTCCTATTTTTCCATTTCGAAATGAGTTGAAGGACAGCTTGACACTGAGTCTTTAATTTACATGTTCATCCGCACAATCTCTCTACTGTCTCTAGTCAATTTTTGTGCTGCCATCTATAAGTTCACGCACGGTCCCCTATACCTCCCTTTGTCGGGAAAAATAACGAAACACGTATGTTTTCAAATGTAGCTTAGCTGTGAAACAACATCTAGTAATTTAGTTTAGAAGCAGTGTATTACTACCAGTGACATCTACCGTCGCTTATTGAAACCATGACACCAACTTTGCTTTGAATAAAATGGTTCTCTTAGTATTTTTATCATATTGATTACAGCGCCCTCTTTTAGAGGGTGTCCAAAGCGCTTGGTAGTCTCCTGAAAGCAGCTTTACACACTCCGGGTGACTTGATAACTTGCACTTCTGTTAGGTTAGTTCAGTGCCATTCGGAGAGATGCCGCCATCAAATGTGTATGTTATTATATTTATGTATATTCGCCATTAATTATATAAGAAATATACATTGCGGTGGTCCCACACAAAAAAATATGCAAAGATATAATACGTTGTAATAAGGATGCCGCTATAATGAGTATAAAAACATAATAACGGCATCCTTGTCACACTGTGTTGTATAAGGTTATACCATCAAAAAGCTGTTTAACACAGTAAGTGCCAAGCGCCCTAAATCCTATACAAAATGAACACACGCCTATCGGATAACATAATAATATGTGATACCGGTTATGCTTTTGCTTATGCTTTTGTTGCTCGAATAAAATATTGAATCTAACATTACTTACTGTACAGACGCCTTCCGCCAAATGATATTTTCCAATAAATTGTCGCAAATATCTGAATTTTAATTTAACACTCAGGCCGTATTATAAAATCGACATAATGCAAACTAACAATTAGCCGTGCAGCTTTTCCGTTCCGTTGGGGGGTTAAGACGAATAATAAGATGATGCTCCAGTATAGCGAGTGAGTGTCATCTTCATCTCGCTTAATAGGGTAATGAACCGGTAGTGAAAAGTAACAAGCAAGTGCGATGAGAGTCGGACTCGCGCACCGAGGGCACCGTACATCACATAATTATATTTAATCATACTTTTTTCTTAAGTCCAAGTCTTGCGCGACCGAAAATTTTCAAAAAAAAATGACTCGGCAGGTTTCGAGATTAGGGGGAAATGGTAAATTTACCTTTTTTCTTGAATAACTTTAAAACCATAAATCTTTTAATTATTAAAAAAATACATTTATTTGTGGATTTCATCTATTTTCATTCTTACAATATAATATGTGAATTATTTATTTATGAATCTTACAACAACCTCTTTCATTTGCTATAAATACCTGCCCTATCATACGATATAGTTTAAAAAACTGTGTTTTCTACTCCAGCACTTCAACATGCCAATTAAATGACTGATAGTGGTATCTAAAACCATTTCATTTAAGTGTCGGCACTAAAGTCTATTTGTATATATATAGGTACTTTCTATCACTGCTAGTAGTTACACAATAGTAGTTTATGTAACTGTTACGTAATAAGGGTCCTTAAAACATGAGTGTGGTTTTATGAAATGAGCCGCAGGCGAATTTCATAATAAGATCACACGAGTGTTTTAAGGCCTAATTACGTACAGTTGCATACACTGCTTTATCTACACTCATATTATATATATTAAATTAATTGTTCGGAAACCATAGAATGACCGCCATTGTACCGTCATGGCCTACTCGATTGTGCCGGCGCTCGCGCGGGACCAATCGAGTTGGCCATGGCGGTAACATTATGTTATCAAATTCGATGTTCCAAATTTGAAACTCATTGCTTAACAATATTTGAGCATGCATAGTTAAAATTACGTTACTGCCGCAGATAAGAAACTTATCATAGTTAAATCGTTTGTTGTAATGCTTGTGTGTCTACGGTTTTTGAACGCATTTTAGAGTACTTACAGTATGCGTGTAGATAAAACATATTGTGCAACAACTGTCTGTTTTTAATGGACTGACTTCCAGGCACCATGTCTAAAATAGTATTTTGTGCAACAGGTACATAATAAGGGTTCTTAAGATTCGAGGGTCGAAGTTACAAAATGAGGCGAAGCCGAATTTTGTAATAACAGACCCGAGAATTTTAAGACCTAATTATGTACCGTTGCACACGAAACTTTTTCTACGACAGTAGCAAAAACGTAATTAATAAATAATTTTTAAGTTCTTAAGTATCACGAGTACATAAATCAATTTTGTTTTTCTATCAACTAATAACTTACTTTTGTGCCGAAGTCTTCGGATATTCACTGTGAAGTTTTCTTGTCACTTATTTTATGAAAATTTACATAAACTTCTTGATATTAACATAATATACGAGTTTAAATACAAAAATTAAGCCGTACATTGTGTTGAAACTTTTTAAATATTAACTTTTTGACTAAATGTCATAGACAGACCACGAGTTGGTTTTCAATTGCAAAATAATATGGCTTCTTTCAAGTAACTCTCAATGCAAAAGCTTACATTAAAGTACTATTATGCTTTTCATAAATATGAAAACTAAATTATTTAAGATATTAATACTTTAAAAAAGACGTGATAATGTTTTTATCATAGTTTGTGCAAAAATAATTTCAAGTATAAAAATATAATTTATATTGTAAACAAGAACGAACCCTTTTTAGACATGGCACCTGGAAGTCAGTGTATTAAAAAAACCAAAACAGTTGCACTATATGTTTTGTGTGACTGCTAGCAGTTATAGAAAGTACCTATAGACAAATAGACTTTAGCGCCTTCACTTAAATGATATAGTTTTAGATACCACTATCAGTCATTTAATTGGCATATAGAAGTGCTGGAGTAGAAAAAGGGTTGAGTAGTTCCTGTTTTCAATATAAACTGTCTTTTTAAAGTAATGTAAAGGGTGTAACGAAATAAAACTGTAAATTTCAAATGAAAAAATAACGATATTTTTGGTAAATATCAATATATATTAGTATAATTAAAATAAAAAGCTACCTTCAGCTAAGATAATTGTAACTTTTTTTTTTATTTGAATACATTTTGTACTCCGGGTACAGCTTCTTTCGAACGCCTTCCATATCAGCCTTTACGGAGCTTTTTTTTAATTTTTCTGGCTGCAGCATTCCATTTCTTGCGGAAGTCGTCTATATTTTTGGCCACTTTACCCTTACCCGTCTTTCTTAAAATTCCCTTGACTTGAGCCCAATAATTAAATATTTGATAGGTGTTTATCCTTCGCACTATGCTGACGACGTCTATTTTGTTCATTTAGCCGTCTTACTTCTTTTAAAGGATCGGCAAGGCCCATATGACATTATCTGGGAGCCTTTACAGGCTACGGTAGTTGCATTCCATTAGACAAGCCGTATGCCCGTTTACAATAAAATACAAAGACACCAATTGGAAACCGATTCTACAGACAGAAACAAAAATGTTACGGCAGTCATAGTTATTATAGTCATTGAGCCGAACCACGATAGCATGCGGTTTTCCAGGGCCAGATCAAAGCCGAAAATTTATTTTACCTAATGTTGTTTTTTTTATTCAGTTTTGAGAAAAAATTTTTGAAGAAACGTAAATATTAAATACAGAAACTTGATGATATATGAAAATATAGCCTGAAAAGGCTGCATAGTTATATTAACAACGGAAAAAATCACCTAACACTGCTTTAAATAAAAGCAAAACAAACATTACGTACATATTTATAGAATGAACATACCTTCCTGAGTTAACGTCTGTTTTGTAACCATGTTACCATAATAATATAATACTGTATTTATTTATTAATTTCGACAATAAACACTTACAGCTATACCTTACGTGCTGATTGGTATTTTTATATCTAGTGACTAACATGCATTATAGTACGGCTATATAGGCTGCGAATATAGGTCGCTAAATAAACTATATTATATTAACTAAAACGTGTGTTACTCTAAACACTTTTCATTACGATAAAAAAATCCTTAATCAAAGCATCTTAACCTACTTGATTTATCGTAGAAAATTAGTAACATTATCGCTATAAAAGATAAGCTGAAAACGTTTTTTGAAAAAAATATGTTTAAAACTACATAGAAAAAAATAATTTAAAAAAGTAGTAGTACGTTACCTACCTCCCACTTAATGAAAAAGGTCTACTTTTATTTACCAGTATAGGCATATTTTGTGTACAAAATAAATTGTTACGTGTTTTCGCTTCCCTGTAAAATTTGTCAAAATGAAGTTACTTGAAATCAGATTTTCGCAGCAGAGCAGTATTACATACATAGCCGAGTCAAGAAATTACATTGCTTAAAATAAATAATCAAATAACAGGTGCGCGTCTTTAAGTTAAAATAAAGGACAAACTAAATTGAGAAAAATAATATAAATAGTAATTATAATAATAATAACCCTAATAACGTTTGTAATTTAAACCTCTTTATCGCATACGAATCCATATTATTTTCAAATCTGTGGACATGTGTCATGTCATAGTACAAATTTGAACAAATATTTTTAAAATTCATGCGGTAATAGATCAAGAGTATGCCATAGGCAACCCTACCTCATCGAGTAGCAGAATTCGGATTATGTAGGGCAACGCAAGATAAAATGTGATATATTTTAGTACCTGGTAGCTTGAGCCAATGTTGGAGTATTTTGTATTGTCAGTCTGCTACTCGATGACGGTTGCGTAGGGCCTACTCTTGATCTTTGAGGGTTTGAATGTAAAGCTCTTGTTTTTGTAAAACGCGGGATGTCCAATAGGCGATAGTTTTGACAGCCCTGGGCATCGCATCTAACAGACGTAAACATCCATACTAATATTATAAATGGGAAAGTGTATGTGTGTGTTTGTTTGTTTGTCCGTCTTTCACGGCAAAACGGGGCGACGAATTGACGTGAGTTTTTAAGTGGATATACTTAGTTGAAGGGATGGAGAGTGACAGAGGCTACTTTCTCACCCCCAGGTCTCTTTCTAACCCCCCACTTCCCTAAAATGGGGGGTGGAAGTTTGGAGCATTCCTGCAATCAGGAAAGGGGAACCGTCTTATCCCGAATTTAACGCGAGCGAAGCCGCGGATAAAAGCTAGTATTCTAATATCTTAAACGGATCACTCACATAGTTCTGGTGGATAGGACTGGTCCATGCAGCTACACAAGCGTGTTTATTAAGTTTATCTTGATCTTGCTTGGTCTAGTGGAAGGAGCCCGTTCCGTTTCGTACCTATCTAAGTTTCCACTTGGTTGCGATGTTTGATTAAATAGTAATGTTAGATCCTTCAACTAATAGCGATACTTAAATACGTTTTAAATATTTCGTACTAGTTCTATGTATTCCGTCAATCTATTTTGGTTGATGTATTTAATTTAAAATGACGTCTGAAAATTCACATCTGAATTCAGCTACTCATAGACAAACTCAGCTGAAAATGCGGAAATTGTCTATGGTAGTTGAATTTTTATATGAAAGCCATAGACAAATTTCCACTATGTTAAACAAATTTGATCTATGAAAGCTAAATTTCGCTATGTGTGTGGAGCGCCTAAAAGCGTGCCGACTTTTGCATTTCAGGGTGCGTAGCCAACGTGTCAATCATTAACGTTCCGTAGCGAACGATACGCAACTGTCACTGTCGCACTAATATGGAAGAGTGATAGAGAGAGGTGACTACGATACGCTACGGAGCGTTAACGATTGGCACGTTGGCTACGCACCCTGTAAGATACATAAGGTATACCACACATTAGAGCGGCATTGAGCTATTCATAGACAAAAGAGGGGAATAATCGAACTTCCGGCTGAAATTTGTCTATGGCCTCCATACAAAAGTTCAGCCACCATAAACAAATTTCGGCTTTTGTCTATGGAAAGTTGAATTCCGCTCTAATTTGTGGTACCTCTAACCCTGATTCGTAACAGTTCATATTTCAATCGTGTGAAATATAAAATAATCTTGAATAAAAGTCTATATATCGATTTTCTCAAATTTTAATATGCCTTAGAGATGTATATAATATACCGTTAGAACGTATCGTTAAGAAAGTCAAATACCGATAGATAATTAACCTGTTGTACTTGGCATCACTATTTTTACGCTCACATAGACAATTTAGAAACATACATGGAATTCATTTTTTTGCCACACTTTTGATCGTTGACACTGTTCTTTGTCATCCCATTTCTCTAGTATTTGCAGTAGTAGTACGATGTATTCTTCGAATAAGCCTTTAGATACTTATTAAAATGGCTAAAAAAAATATTTTATCCAATAACCACAAACAAAACAACATTATTGAAACGACAGTCTTGAAAGGCTGTGGCATGCTCACGTGTCAGATACCTAAGCTATAAACATCACTTTATAGTTATTAAAGTGAGTACATTACGGAATAGGTTGCGCATCCTTTAGTGCAAGACTTTGACGAGTTTTATAAATATAGAGTCTGATGTACAGTAAAATTTAGCCGTGTAATAAATGACTGATGCAACTGACAGTTGACAGCTACTCGGTAACATCTGTCATTCATACACGGCTAAATTACGAACAATGGCAAGTGGCTCAGCAAGACGGTTTCGTGACTGTACATATATGTTTATTATTAATAGAGTACTTAATTTATTTTGAACTTTTTTTAATAAATATGTCAGAGACCTTATGATGTAAAGTCGACGTCAAAGACATGTCTACACATTTTCACCTTGTTCCTTTGTAATAAGGTGCAAAAGTGTAGGTACACATATCTTTGACATCGACTGTACCCAGTTACAGTCAGCTGTAAAAATATGGGTGTACTCATCTTACTCAAAAATATGTCCCATAGTATCTTATTCCGCTGTAATAAGTGCGTAGTACCATATAGATTTATGAGACGATTTTTTCGATACGTATTTTTGCAGCTGACTGTGTACGTCCCTTAATTTTAAATGTGTTATCAAAATATATTATCAGACGTTTATATAAATCAAAATGATCACTGTTCACAATAGTTATGAAGTGCAACTTTTTCATTAAAAGTCTTATTAGTTTTGCAAAATTATTAAATTATTCGTTTTGGACCCGGGTATGTCCTTAAACTACGTCCGGATACGGGTATGCCCCTAAACGTCATCTCGCTATGTGTGGTAGGGCACAGCACACCGAATGTCATCTCGCTCAAATCTGGAGCCGAACTCGACTGGGGAACCTCCACCTTACAGAAAACCACAGCCAAATAGGACTAGACCCTACTCATAGTAGGGTCTAGTCCTAGGTCTAGTCCAAGTTCCTGCTGGTGAGTAAGGTTACCAAAGAGCTCAAAGAGGACCCAGTGTGTAGACGACGATGGACCCTGTAGCTGCTTACCATCAGACGGACCGTATGCTTGTTTGCCACCGTTGTTGTATAAAAATTTTTTTTTTTTTTTTTAACTTTTAATTGTAATTCTTACGCCAATATATCTCAAAATACACACACGGTGCAATATCTACAAAAAACAATTGGAATGAACAAAAAGCTTTAAAACCTACACTTAAATACAAAAAATAGTATCAAGTAATGTCTTGGTCTAGTACTTAAGTAAATAAAAATAATAGTCTACTTCCTTTTACCAGCGTTGTCACCCCAGCAGGTGGAGTGAAGACAAATGTACGGTATGAGAGGATTTAATGTAATTTATCTGCACTCATGACACGCCCATTCCAAGCGATTTCCCCTCGTGCTCTTGTCGTAATGAATGCTTAAATTTGTTACGTTTATGTAATGATGTCAATTATTGGGAGTGATTGATGTCGAGCAGGTGAATTAATTGTAACAGAATAAAGAAGAGTAATTGTTCGTAATTAGTTTTTTTAGTATCCGTGATGATAGCTTAAGAAATAAATGAACATAGAAAAGTTTTCACTTGCGAGAAATAAGTTTTGGCTCATGGCAAAAACTTTTATGGTTTCATGTAAACTGTGGACATAAGTTATTTCGATGTGTCACATGACGTCACATGTGGTAGATACTGTCAAGCTATTAGTCTCTCTGTGTCAATCAATCGATACATAGATCATTTTAAACAAAAAAACCGGCCAAGAGCGTGTCGGGCCACGCTCAGTGTAGGGTTCCGTAGTTTTCCGTCCGTCACAGTAAGTGTCCCCACTTAATAACAGTTAATAACACCGCCATGTAGGATATGATATGAGAGTTCCACGTACAGCGACATCTATCGGCAAATCAAGTAAACTATTGCGCGCGAGCTTAAAGTATCGAAGATGATTTTTATGGAATAATTCTTTATTGCGTGAACCGATTTTCACCGTTTTTACTTTATTTGAAAGCACGTTATTTCATTGTCATTTTGTAGAAATTACAGGTACAATAAACACCTGCTTATACGGTTAAATTACAAACTTAGTTCAGAAATTATTTTGTAATTTTTTTTTTTAACTATTCATCCTATCAAGTTCAAAATAATTTTCCTAGAAAGTTTTTATAAAGTTCTACTCTTGAGATTTTTCTGATATTTTTAAAACTTATGGTTCAAAAGTTAGAGGGGGGGGGACGCATATTTTTTTACTTCTGGAGCGATTATTTCCGAAAATATTTACATTATCGAAAAATGATTTTAGTAAACCCCTATTCACTTTTAAATACCTATCCAACAATATATCACAAGTTAGGGTTGAAATGAAAATAAAAATCACTCCCCACTTTACGTATAGGGGAGGTACCCTAATAAAATAAAAAATTCCACTTTTTATTTTACCACTTTGTCGGCGTGATTGATATACATATTAGTACCAAATTTCAGCTTTCTAGTTCTAACGGTCACTGAGATTATCCGCGGACGGACGGACGGACGGACGGGCAGACATGGCGAAACTATAAGGGTTCCTAGTTGACTACGGAACCCTAAAAAGAACCGACTTCACTTAGGGCGGGTTGCACCACGCACACTTAACGAACTCATCATGGTTACAGTAGACGTCAAGTCCGTTTTTCCGTTGCACCATGCACTTTAGCAGTCAGAAAGTTACGTTAACCTTAACCAGCCATCGAGCACTGGTTAACTCAAATCTACGTTTAAATATGGCTGACAGTTTGCAAAAATGTCTCGTATTTCAAGGATAAATGCATTATTAGACAAAAAGACAGTGATATTTGATGAAAAATATTAAAATATTGTTTGCAGTAATAAATATATGCGAGTATCTGAACGTAAAAAGGCGTATACGATTGACGTTTGGTTTTATTCACAATTTTTAGATCAGATAACGGTATTAAATAATAAGTACATAAAATTCTTTGTAAAAAGTGCGTTATTTAGTTAAAATCGAGTGCCGAGTGACTTCAGGTTGAAATAGTACAGACTTCTGTTATGTATCACAAACATACCAGAACCTACAGTCATTGTCATGAAAGCCGACAGCCGTAGAATGAGCAGGACCAGAATCATGACAACCATTAAAAAACCACTGTTTTTGTCAATGAAGACCAAACCTTTGGAAACAACGGTTGACTTGAATACTGCAAGGTAGAAGACAAAAGGGAACGTAAACCTCCGACGCGGTGGAATGACCAGGTCAAGAAGAAAAACAAGTTTTATGACACGGTAGAACAGCCCACGAACGGGACTTGATGGGAGCAAGTCATACGATTCAAAAGATGCCAGATGATCAGAGAGGTTTCTTTAATGCTTTTAATAAGGGCATGAAGTTATACCACCAAACATTTATCGCCAATGTCCTACAGAAATCGAGCCTCGACACCTAACTAAACAATGTTCAGAACAGTACATGTAAATAAAGTGTGATGCGGAATTTACAATCAAGTAAATAAGAGTGTCATGTGTTGTGGGACAATAAAAAAATAGTTCAACAATGGTTAGGTATCCACAAATTCAAATGTGTATGAAAATTCATTATAGTAATTCATATAATTCTTGTTTTTTATTTGATTTCATTATTTGCCTTAAAACAAGCACAGTAGGCCTCTATTTAATGACAACTTGTGATAATGTCACAAAATGTCCGGTCCCTTGAGTGTTGATAAAGAGCTTACACTGTATTTCAGTTTAATTTGTGAAATAAACACAAAGATTTTACAGATATTGAAACATTAAACCCATATAAATAAATAAACTATCTACTGACAACTAATTTGACTTCATGTGTGTCGCTCTTCTATGGCAATTGTTACCTACCATTTGCTGCTCGTCGCTGCAATCAGGATTATGGCCAATCAAGTGTTTACAGATGGTGCCGGCATAGGTTGTAGTCTCAGTCCTACCAATAGTGTCAAATTCTTGTTTTATTTGGAATTTACTGGCATTAATTTTAGCCCTTTAAGCCAAATCTCATTCAACAAAACTAGTGGTAGGTGCCTACTTATGCTGGCACCTCCTGACTTTTGACAGATACCTTCCCCATTAGTATATTTTAAATCGGACATTATTATGAACATGCTTTTTTTAATCCAAATTGTACTCACTGTACAGTTCATGTAGGAAGATACTATTGCCGGTGACTGTACGCAAAATAAGTACATGCATTTCATTTTGTAAGTATAAAAAGTAGATATATTTTCATACTTACATTTCTATAAGGGAAAAAGCTTCCTAAGATGATGTATGTATGCATGCATTTTGGATTAGTCCTAGTCCTATCATCAGTGCTCAAAATCAATTATAAAATATGTGTTATGTTATGATTTTACTATGAATTTATTAGTAATAAATAATAAAGGTCTCTCTTTATCATATATCTTTCCCAACCAGCATAGGTACCTATTTACAAATAAAACATAATAGTAACTAGGTACCTACCTACATGGCTGTTGTATGACTTGTAAACATATATCATTACAAAGAAATAAATGATTATGATTATTAAGATACAAGTGATAAGAAAACATTTTTGGAATCCTAGCCACACTGTTTTATGGTCACTTTTACCTGAATAATATTTGTAACATGTATCAAGAGTAGAGTATTGTTAATAACCATTATCAAAGATCTGTGGTTCAGTATATGAAGTTTTTTGTCCGATCAATAAGCTGGCTCACTTTGGCCAAGGGTCCGCTTCACACTATCTAAGAACTGATTGATCTGACTTAAAATACTTCAAGTGTCAAGTTTCATTGATTATTTATGCCAAGTGCTAGAAAACTGGTGAATAATATTTGCAGTAGAAATATGTTTGGAGGGGGGAGGATCTTGCTTCCATCTACAAAGGAAACCTATGCCAGTGTTTGAATAATAAATAAAACAAAAATAAGGTAACTAAATAAATATAATTATGTATTTTATTATCAAAATTAAAATACTGATTGATTAGGTTAGTATAATTATACTTTATTTTTACATTGAGATTCTACCAATTTCTTGAAATCACTGCATTTTTACTTTCAAACATCCTGGAGTTAGGCACTGAGTAGCATAACAAGCCTCGATTTCATCTTGTCTTCAATACCAAAGGTAAATTCAAACCTGAAATAAAAAACATTGTGTATCATTATTCATTAGTGTAACATATGTGCTACTCATCATTTGTTAACAAAGATAAATATTATAAATAAATAAATATTATAGGACAATCTTACACAAACCGACCTAGTCCCACAGTAAGCTCAATAAGGCTTGTGTTGTGGGTACTAGACGACGATATATATAATAGATAGATATTGATAAATACTTAAATACATAGAAAACATCCATAACTCAGGAACAAATATCTGTGATAAAGACACAAATAAATGCCCTTACCAGGATTCGAACCCGGGACCCCCTGCTTCGTAGGCAGTGTCACTACCGACTGGGCTAGGAGGCCGTTAAGATACTTTAGAACACTCATTTAATAAGTAAGTACATGTATAAGTTCAATATTTAGGACGTTGGTTACAGTGCCAGCCATAATCAACCAGGTTGGAGGGATTCAGTACCCTATTTTTACGAATTTTCAAGAGTTAAAACTAGTGATGCCTTTGTTTTGCGATTGGGCTCCTTCTCGCCATTTGGTGCTTCCAGCAACGGCTTTACTTGTTTAGGGCTCTGTAAGTAGTAATAAACTAGCAGGATGATTTACTCACTATAATATAATGCACAATACACCAGCCGACTATTCTGGCTTTCGCTTTAAACTCCACTCTCAGCACAAGTTGCATTATCCTTTGAAAAAATTTCCTCGTAAGGCGCAATGGATAGCCCACTTTTTGATTGAGTAATAAACATGTTCAGGAATGGCTAAATGTTTGTATATTCTTGATTTTCAAGCTGCAGAGTGCAAAGTTAAGTTTAGTTCGCGCTCCTTTCTTTAGATTTTTTTCTTCGTGTGACGATTTTGACAAGTTTAGTTTGGCATTTATGGTTGTGTTGCCATATTGAATAAATATTCTACCATAAAAATGTTGTTAGAAATGCGTTTATACAGTGGCATCCCTCGTAACTCTTACGTTCTGTTATTTTGCACTTGGTGCAACCCATTTATGTTAGCAATCGTTAAGTAGCTCCGATTAGCGTAACATTTGGCTTACTTTTACAGGCGGTTTGGTGCAACCCACCCTTAGCCTCCACCTTTACAAAAGCAAATGCCCGAGCTACTGTAAAAAACACTAAATTCACTGTAGGTGTGTGCCTATAATAGTTGAAGAGTTCCCTCGATTTCTCCAGGATCCCATCATCATCAGGATCCTGACTTGGGACCAACTGTAAGGTATACTCTTTCAAACAAAAAAAGAATTTTCCAAATCGGTCCAGCCGTCTTCGAATAATCGGTGAACATACATAAAAAAATAGCAAAAACAAAATCCCGACGAGTTGATAACCTCCTCCTTCGAAATCTTGAAGTCGGTTGAAAAAGGCACAAAATACATAAGTTTAAAAACTGTTAATTCCCAGCCAAGTCCAGTGCCGCCCCGCACCGCCTTTGCGACTTGGCTTAGGATACGAGTAAAAATATCAAACTCTTTTTAGTAGGGTTTTCTCTCAGTACAAAAGTGAAAAAAATTGTGCGCTTCGAGAAAAAGTTGTGAATTTTTGACCATGGATAGAGTGTCCCACGATGAATATTTTTTAGTATTGGGAGTCCGTAAAATTTTTGGACCTTCACGTCAAAATCGGGGGTCCCGTGCAATATGTTTTTACTCTCTGGTTAAGGCTGCTAGGGATTGTGTGTTATCGTTTCCTTATAAAACAGACATGCCGAATTTATTTTTTATTATTAAAAAATTGAAAATCCATATTCAGAAAAAAAGTTCTGCGGAGAGGAAAAACACTCAAAAAATATTATTTTCTAGAACGTTATATAACTAATAAATGTCATTTCTTTTTAAATAATAAAAAATCATAAGAAAGCATATTTAATGCAGGTTTTAAATATATGTACAATTTTAAACCTTTTATCATACAAAAACTACGCGAAAAAAAAACATTCGAGTCGTGGTGTATATGTCAACTTTACTCAGAATACCTACTCTAGAAGGTACTACTAGAAGGTACTCTGAGCAAAATTTACTAATAATAAGCAATACATACATTTTAAGGTCAATACGCTACGCATATTCACGTTTTACATTAATCTTCGATACTTACTATGGAGAAAACATATACACCACGTCACGAATGATTTTTTTTCGCGTAGTTTTTGTATGATAAAAGCTTTAAAATTGTATTTATTTAAAAACTGCATTAAATATGCTTCCTTATGATATTATTTTATTTTAAAAATAAATGTGTTTATTTAAAACAATATTTTTTTGCGTGTTCTTCCTCTCCGCAGAACTTTTTTTTTTAATATGGATTTTTACTTTTTTAATATCAAAAATGAATTCTGCATGTCCGTTTTATAAGGAAGCGATACCACACAACCCCTAGCAGCCTTAAGCAGAGAGTAAAAACATATTGCACGGGACCCCTGATTTTGACGTGAAGATCCAAAAATTGTACGGACCTCCAATACTAAAAAATATTCATCGTGGGGCACTCTATCCATTGTCAAAAATTCACAACTTTTTCTCGATGCGCACATGTTTTTCAATTTCAAGCTCTGCTATTTGCCAATCCGTACTCGAAACGAAATTGTTTGCCATATTAACTGTCCAGCGGCTATATAACGTGTCAGCGAGGCCGAAAGTCACCTAAGGATTAAGAATTTTAAATTGACCCAGTGTGATTCTGAGGTCGGATATTCTTGTGTTAAACATAAGTATTTCATCACTATTAATATGTATAAAAAAACCGGCCAAGAGCGTGTCGGGCCACGCTCACTGTAGGGTTCCGTAGTTTTCCGTCCGTCACAGTAAGTGTCCCCACTTAAGAGTTAATAACACCGCCATGTAGGATATGATATGAGAGTTCCATGTACAGCGACATCTATCGGCAAATTGAGTAAACTATTGCGCGCGAACATAAAGTATGGAAGATGATTTTTATGGGATAATTCTTTATTGCGTGAACCGATTTTCACCGTTTTTACTTTATTTGAAAGCACGTCATTTCATTGTAATTTTGTAGAAATTACAGGTACAATAAACACCTGCTTATACGGTTAAATTACAAACTTAGCTCAGAAATTATTTTGTATTTTTTTTTCAAAAACTATTCATCCTATCAAGTTCAAAATAATTTTCCAAGAAAGTTTTTATAAAGTTCTACTTTTGAGATTTTTTTCATATTTTTAAAACTTATGGTTCAAAAGTTAGAGGGGGGGGGACGCATATTTTTTTACTTCTGGAGCGATTATTTCCGAAAATATTTACATTATCGAAAAATGATTTTAGGAAACCCCAATTCATTTTTAAATACCTATCCAATAATATATCACACGTTAGGGTTGAAATGAAAAAAAAAATCACTCCCCACTTTACGTACAGGGGAGGTACCCTAATAAATAAAAAAAATTCACTTTTTATTTTACCACTTTGTCGGCGTGATTGATATACATATTAGTACCAAATTTCAGCTTTCTAGTGCTAACGGTCACTGAGATTATCCGCGGACGGACGGACGGACGGACGGACGGGCAGACATGGCGAAACTATAAGGGTTCCTAGTTGACTACGGAACCCTAAAAAACAGCCATACCCGATATTTTGATGAAAGGTAGAATGTACCATTTTAATGGATTATTAAGAATAAAATTATTATTATCACTATATTCATCTTTTTTCTTAGGCTTGGTCATTTTATAAAATTTTTACAAAAGTAAAATATAAAGATACATCTAAAACATACAAAAACTATAAAAACATAATCTAGGATGCCGCCGGCAGCGGAGCAAGGCCCAGGCTGCCGGTGGTCAGGGCCGCAAAGAGAGGACTATATAATACGCGCCGTGTCCAAGATTACCGCCTTCTGAATCTGACCCTTGATCCAACAATAACCCCATAGCGAGAGTCTCTTAAGATTTTGGTCGAGACTCTTCGCTATGAGACCGTTCGCAGAAACAACTATCGGCACATTTATCGCCGAATCAACCTCCCACATGGCGGTTACCTCGTGAGCCAAGTCTAGGTACTTGCTGGACTTGTCTTTCTCGGCCTTCACGAGGTTCTGGTCACATGGGATGTCGACGAGCATGGCCCGGCGTTGCAGTTGATCTATTACCACGATATCAGGTTTATTGGCTACAATAGTCCTGTCCGTGATAATAGAGTGATCACAATAGAGCGTGGCACCACCATTTTCGAGAACTGGCGCAGGTGTGTACTTGTAGTACGGCACTTCGTGGTCCACGAGACCGTATAGGAGAGCAAGCTGCTGGTGGATAATCCTGGCTACGAGGTTATGTCTGTGCAAGTACTCGCCGTTAGCAAGATGAGAACAACCGGAGATGACATGCCTGAGTGACTCTGCGTAACAGAGGCATGCCCGACATATGTCGACCGTACCGTCCTTCAGGATATATTTCCGGTAGTTATTCTTCATGATAACTTCGTCCGCAATTGCACAGGCAAAACCTTCGGTTTCTCCGAAGAGGGTCCCCCGAATTACGATTCGGGCCCAGTTCACCAACGCGAGCAGGTCTACATCGGGTCCCGTGAGGGCCCTGTAGAACCGCCCGTGGAGGTCCTTACTCTTCCATACCGCTTTGCGATCCTCGGTGCTTAGCACCACAGGTTTGCGTCAGTTCTCGCTTGCCAAGAAGAGCGGCGTGAGGCCCTTATCTACTGCCACCACATCACGATGCATCCCACACTCGTTGAGGAAATAATTCCTGAGATTGTACACACTCTCACGGTTGTGGAGATTTTTGGCGTTTAAAAAGCCGCGATCTCCACACTTCCGTGGGATGTACAATCTCATTACAGACGAGCGTGGGTGAATCATACGGTGTGTGGTGAGCAATAGGCGGACCCTCCGATCAAGGGCACCCAGCTCGGTCTGTGTCCACTTTAGTATGCCAAATTTAGGTGAGTAGGGGCATCACCCAGGCATTGAAGGCACGCACCTTGTTGCCAAATGACTAAAGATTATTAAGTACTTTCGTCGGCCGACATAATTATTATAATTATTAAGAAGATTAGGGTACCTACGTATACCTAAGATTTTTTTGGGAAATTGTCAGAGCGGCTAAACGCTAATAGATGTGAGGTATGCTCGGCTCGACCTGTTAGTATGGTTTTCACCCCGTACAAAAGAGAAAATAAAATAGTAAAAAAATATTTATAAAAAACAAGCTTTTATTCAAAAAGATTCTAATAAAGCTTTAAAAGCTTGAGGCACTGAAAAACAGTAACTTCTATATCAGACAGTGCCTCAAGCTTTTAAATCTTTATTAGAATTTGAAATTATTTATAAAATACTTACGTTCCTCGAACTCATTTTTCTACTATTCTGTCCCTTAAAATATACCTAAATACTATACACATATATGACTCTTCTTCTTATTTGTCGTTCCCTCATGGCTGAGAATCGTGACCACGTACGATGTCCCCCCATACAACACGGTCAAGGGCCAAGTGAGTAATGGCACTAAAATATAAATTATTTTTTACGTTTTAGTAAATGATCTTTATTTATAAAACAAGCAAGAATTACATTGATACCTTAAAATTACACTTATTAAATACTTATATTAAAACTACACTACAAACTAACTTACAACTAACAAAAAAGGTCCCCCAGATCTGTCCCCTGTGGAAGGTGCCCATAATGCTGGCTACATTTCCTCGCTGAATCGCGATGCCGATTCTCTGCGCAAGAAATGAGCCAGCTCTAGGGTCCCTAGTGGAGTCGAGGAGCTTCTTTTTGAGATCCTTAAATAAACTATGGGCATCCTGACACCACGGTCACAGAGTCTCCACCGCAAACGCCGCAAACATATGGTTGCCTGATAGACCCGCATATTTGCGACGCTTCAGGGTTTCAGCCGCTGCCGCCGCTCCGCCAGCCCTCAGAAAAGAAGAGGCTAAATGGGACGGCGCCAGAGTATCCACACAAGTGGCATCCCAGATGAGCGGCCGCCCCATTCGCAGGGGATAAGGGTCATACCGTCAGGTCTCTTTCCGTCATCGCGCACAAGACCAGGTGGCTCTAAAACGGCTGGCACACCCACGCTGACCAGGGCCCGGCGGATGACGTCGTTGAGACTGGCGTGGCGGGACAGCCGACCAGCAGCAGGAGAGGCCGTGGTAGCCACGACCATCAACTTCCGTTCCTCAGGGACAGCGATGAGGGACAACTACGTCAGCACCTACACGGAGGCCGACAGCCAGTCTCAGGGAGTTGTTGTCCGGAAGCGAAGCGCAGTTACTGGAAGGATACGCATGAAGCCAATACCTCGCCTCAATTACCTTCAATACATCTCGTGAAGTATATCCATCGTGAGCGCTAATGCCCTGCGACGCGTCAATATTACCCAAACGCGTACAGTTTAGTTTTATTTTGGAAGTAAGCGAACGGCGAGGATCCTTCTTAGTCACGTGTAACGCATTGAAAGCGAATGATAAGAGGCCTTCCCAACTACAACGCGAGTTTTCAACGACACAGTCATCAATGGCCTTCGAAAGACTGGTCGCGACAGTAAGTCTTGCCCCTCTAGGAATTCGTTTGACGATCGGGAAAGCTCTCCTACGATTACTTAGGATGGTGGAAAGAGGAACAGGAGTATGATGCGAGGTAGCTGGAGAAGGTGACGGATGGGACACAGGGTCAGGCAGGGAAGTAGCAGGAGTTGGTGATAAATGAGGGCTGGGAACGCAAAGAGGGGTATGAGCAAACGGCAACTGAAGATGGGATTGGCTGTTTGGAGATTTGTGTGCTTTGCTTATGTGTATTTGGAGACCTCGCCGTCCTTTAAAGAACTTCGGTTGGGGGCAATGCGGACATTGCACAAGATAAAGCGGGGACGGGTAAAGCTGGCTGTCGGCTTTTGCAGAGGAATTTGCCATTTTAATCGCAAATTATACTAAAATGTATGTTATAAAAAGGCAAAATTAATAATAATTATTACAAATTAAAATAAATCCAATTACAACAAAAAAATACATCAAAATTACGCAAACATGTCAGATTAACAATACAAAAAAAAAGTCAAAGATTAAAAATCACAACAGTCAGATAAATAAAAGCAAAATGTCGAGCAAAAATCGACTAAAATTACGTGAGTAACCCGTTATAAATATTTTTAAAAGCAAAATGGCTCACACCATAGCCTAATTATACAGGTCAATTAAATTTTTGACACCTCGTGACGTCAGTGACCACACTGACGTCATCAGGGAACGATGCGGTTCTCAAACTTTTAAAAAAGGGAAAATTATTTAATGGAGGATTACCTCTATTATTAGTAATTATACTAGGCATTATAATAAGATTGCAAATTAAATGCCGTGCCATTAAAAAACAAATCATTGGGTATATCTAAACGACACCATACCAAGGGTGTGCATTCTCTGTCGAAAAAATTGAGTTTGACATTTAGTATCCGATACGTTTCCCTAAGTCAGAAATAGAACTTGTCATGCGTTAGGAAGGGAAAACATGATTCGTAACGTCAAAGAAGGAGAGCTCTGTATCAGGGATATTACGGATACTGGTTTTTTGACATCCGCGGATGCGGATATTAAAATGCTCACATCCCTGGAATACGTATGCGGATGTAAGATAAGTACACAAAAAAAACAAATATTAAAGTTTTGTACTACTCACATCATACAAAGCCCTTCGCCCTACAATAGCATTTCAACACTAAAATCAAAACAAAACAAACTCGTCATTTGTTGTCGCTATCCGTCAAGACATAGAGCTCGATCGACGAGTCACGAAAATGTAACAATATTCCGATTGGGTAATGGTGAAATTACCTACGCTACTTTACCTAGCACGTGCGCCGTCACAGAGACGTTCCTGTACCGACTTGTTCCACATCTGCATCCGCATGAGCTCCGCATCGATTTGATGCGGAGGCGGATGCGGATTTTGAAAATGATGCGGAAGATCCGCGGTTTCCACAAACCACAATTTCCACAAACTATAGACAATTTTCCGCACAGTATTGAATATTATCTACTTATAGTGTCCCTATGACGGAATTCATGGCCGGCCATGCACTGTTATAGTTTTTTCTCAAACATGCTCGGAAATTTTCCTGTCACGTTAGTAATTAGAGACCAGTATGGACTCTATTCCAAGGCAGGTTCAGCGCGACGTACGTAAAGGATTTTCATACAACATTAAATCACTCAGCCAGTAACTGAAGTTGTTTTAAATTTTTGATCAATCTTACTATGCCAAAGGCTCGAGTCATTCTGCCAGAAAAAAAAGGTCAGCAATATTTTTCTGTGTTTTCCGGTTTTTATGTAGGTACAAAAAGTAATACTTATAAATAAAACTATTATTAACACACCAAAAACTTTATTTTAAAACCGAATATGTTACAATAAATCGACAAAGACAGTTTAATCTCGAATAACCGGTAACAAGTTGAAAGAAAAATACGAACATAAAAAAAAAAAAATTGGAGGGAAAATACACATATTTTATTGCATCGTTTTCTTTCATCGATAACGAATAATTTTATCTTGCTTGGATACTTGGATAGTATTAAAATTTTTAATAAAATGACTTCTGACGAAAACGACATGGAAATTGATGGGACCCCTCCGGAACTACGAGCCGAGGCGCAATTAGCTTTAAACAATTTGCTGCCAGCTAAATCAAAAGAGAGGTATATCACATGTTACGAAAGTTTCCTTAAATGGAGGGCAGATAAAAATGCACATAGCTTTTCGGAAACAGTTTTCCTGGCCTATTTCACAGAAATGGCTCAATCGAAAAAGCCATCATCATTATGGGCAATGTATTCCATGATGAAGGCTACAATGCAGCTGAAACATAATATTGACATGCAGAGTTTTTCAAACTTACGTGCTTGGTTAAAAAGGAATTCAGCTGGGTACAAGGCCAAGAAAGCAAGAATATTTAGCAGTGAAAACATAGAAACCTTCCTCAACTGCGCACCTGATGATACATATCTTGCTATAAAGGTAAGCAAATCTGACTATTTAATCATATTTTACACTAGCTGTGCCCGCGGCTCCGCCCGCGTGGAATTCGGTCTCTGTCAGTAAGCGGCTAATTCACCCCAAATTTCTCTCCCGCTACCCTGGAGGCGGAACTTGAAGTAAAGTTGACAGATGGATACAGTAGAGAACAGTAGTCCTGATAAAATATTTTACAATCACCACTAAATGAAACTACACTCAAAAATCAATTTTTTGTCCTTATAATTTTTTTTGGCATGATTTAAACGACATATAGTAGTAGGTGCATATCGGACGATACAGTACCACCTTTGTATTTATACTTTCATGTCCACGGCAAATGTCATCCAAATCGATCCTCCCGTCAAATCAGTCTTTTCACGTATACGCTACGCTACGTATAACCTATTCAATATTGTAAAAGATCTATTCCATAATACCCAACACGATAGGGTTGGAGCGAAAAAAAAATCACCCCCCCATTTTATGTGTAACACATAAAATGCGGGGACAAAACTAAAAAAAATATTTTATGTGTACCCTAGACATAATGTGGAGGGTACACATAAAATATTTTTTTAGTTTTTATTCTATTACTTTGCGGCGTAATTGATGCACGTACTGATACCAAATTTCAGCTTTCTAGTGCGAACGGTCACTGAGCTAGACCGCGGACAGACGGACAGACAGACGGACGGACATGGCGAAACTATAAGGGTTCCTAGTTGACTACGGAACCCTAAAAAGACATAAATAGTAGTTAATGTAACTGTTACGTAACTTATTACAGCCTTATAAGGCTTTATAAGGCCTTAGCCTAACTACGTACAGAAGCATACACTGCTTTATCTACACACATATTAAAAATCCTAAATGACGTGTTCAGAAACCATTAGAATGACCGCCATTACACCGCCATGACCAACCTTATTGTGCCGGCGGTCAGGGAAGAGGGCGGATTTTCATTACGGTACCGTAAGTAATGAATTTGCATACGTTTTTACCACACTGTCACAGATACACTGATGTTACGTTACTGGTTGCAATAATGGTGGTAATCACATACGGTTTCCGAACGCGGAAAAGAGGATTTATGATATTGGTGTAGATCAAGATATTTATTCTTCAATGTACATTACAGTGCACTAATGAACGTTAGAGAAAAAAAAATACGTGAGTGTCAACACTCGGTTGGAACAAAGTTGTTATTTAATTTATGACTGTTTCGTTATTTTTCCTTTTTTAATTCTTTTTTGATTTTACTAATTATTTTACTTATGAAATTTTTGAATTTTCAATTGCAATGATATTTATAATTTTAATCATTTTAAAATTACTACCCCATATACCTACAGGTTTGTACGGAACCCTCGGTGCGCGAGTCCGACTCGCACTTGGCCGGTTTTTTTCTAGCGGTATCAGTCTTGCGGTTTTTTTACACTTGACACCGTACTTCTTGCAAGTGCGTGCGCTTATAAAGAATGCCGTACGTTACATTTTTTGCGATTGCGGACCCGCTTTTTATAAACCGCAGTGCGTGCTAAGCCTTAAAGATACAGCTTGAGAGACAGATAATGTACCTATTGTTTAATTATAAAGAAAAATAAATCCTAATCTGACTGCTTCACAAAACGTTTGATATGTTTTCCTACCTAAACGGTGTCCTATAAATGTTAGATGATTTTGTAGTAGTTTCTGGTTTGGGCCATGCATCTTTGTCCGTCATATATAGTCCTCGAACCTGCAATAACCCTTTGACATTAATGACATTTTCAAATATTTCTTAAGAGCGAGTAAAGGTAAATTTAAAGCATCGACGGGTAACTTGTTATAAATATGAACACCTTGACCAAAAAATTACAAACTATTTCAATACCAAATTTCATCTAAATACGTACAGCGGTTATTGGTTGTTTCTTCCCCATGTAAACTTCCACCCCTTTTGCATTCACTTAAGGGATAATTTCTGAGATAAAACTATTTTATTTCCTTTTCAGAGCTCAAATTATCTCCATACCAAATTTTATCTAAATCGATTCTGCGGTTAATATTTCCCTATACAAATTTCCAACTCCCTTTTCACCCCTTTAGGGTTGCTTTTCGGGGTGAAAACTATCCTTTGTTCTTTCTTGAGACCCATACTATCTCTATACCAAATTTCATCTTTATCAGTTCAGCGGTAAAAAAATCTTCATACCAACTTCCAACCCCCTTTTCACCCCCACAAGGGTTTATTTTCGGGATGAAAACTATTCTGTCGTTTCTCGAGACTCAAATTATCTCATATCATACTAATTTCTATTAAAAATTCTCCATACAAACTTTCAACCCCCTTTTCACCCCCTCCAGGGTTGATTTTCGGGATTAAACCTATCTATTATCCTTTCCCGGGACTCAAACTATCTCTATACAAAATTTCATCAAAATCCGTTCAGCCGTTTTTACGTGATGCGCGGTCAAATAAACAGACAAACAGATAAACAGACAAACAGACAAAAATTCTAAAAATTGTTGAAACGTGTTCTGTTATCGATTCTAAGTATCCCCAGCCAATTTTTTTTCGAATATATTCCATGTACAGACTTTCGACCCTCTTCAGCTTTATTATATGTACTAGCTGTGCCCGCGGCTCCGCTCGCGTGGAATTCGGTCTGTGTCAGTAAGCGCCTAATTCACCCCTAATTCCTCTCCCGCTACCCTGGAGGCGGAACTTGAAGTAAAGTTGACAGATGGATACAGTAGAGAACAGTAGTCCTGATAAAATATTTCTCTATCCATGACTCTTGCAAATTTAACTCAATCGAGTGTAGTGGCCACCCCCCCTTTCAGACGTTGAATTTTTATAGGCTATAACCTGACTGGGGATTTTCTTGAATTGAAATAAGTAATCCTTAAGGGGTGATTTCTGGAATAACAATGAAACAAAACCGGCCAAGAGCATGTCGGGTGATGCTCAGAGTAGAGTTTCGTAGTTGCCGCCCTGTTACAAAACATTCGTTCAAAAGGTCGTTTATTAAGGGATATTTGGCGGCGCTTACGTCATTTTACTATCCGGCACTTCCTTTCACTATGCGTTTTTGACTGATAATTCAAAAACGGCTAAACCGATTTTATTCAATATAGTTTTTATTGAAAGTTCTTATCAGGCCTCACTTCCATTATTTTTTTCTATTTTTTTGGACCCACGGTTCAAAAGTTAGATGGAAGAGACGCCCTTTTTTGAACTTTCAGATCTAATATTTACGAAATTATCAGTTTCATCCAAAAAATGTATTAGAAGACCTGTGTTCTATTTTAAAGACCTATTCAATAATACCGAACACGATAGGGTTGAAGCGAAAAAAAATTCAATTTATGTGTAGGTACCCTAATAAAAATATTTTTCCAGTTTTTATTCTAATACTTTGGCGGCGTGATTTTTGCACATACTGATACCAAATTTCAGCTTTCTAGTGCGAACGGTCACTGAGCTAGACACCGCGGACAGACGAACAGACAGACGGACGGACATGGCGAAACTATAAGGGTTCCTAGTTGACTACGGAACCCTAAAAAGAGATAAATAGTAGTTTATGTAACTGTTAAGTAATAAGGCCTAATTACGTAAAGAAGCATACACTGCTTTATCTACACACATATTAAAAATCCTAAATGACGTGTTCGGAAACCATTAGAATGACCGCCATTACACCGCCATGACCAACCTTATTGTGCCGGCGGTCAGGAGGGGGGCGTGCCGGCGGATTTTCACTACGTTACCGTAGGTAATGAATTTTCATACATTTTTACCACACTGTCACAGATAATACTCTGATGTTACGTTACTGGTTGCAATAATGGTGGTAATTACATACGGTTTCCGAACGCGGAATAGAGGATTTATGATATTGGTGTAGATCAAGATATATTATTTATTCTTCAATGTAAGCCCATTACAATGCACTAATGAACGTCAGAGAAAAAAAAAATGTGAGTGTCGTGGAACACTCGGTTGGAACGAAGTTATTATTTAATTTTTGTGGTTTTAATTTTTTTTGAAATTTTTGAAATTTTCACTTTTAGGACTTTCTCGAGATTTTTCACTTTTTTCACTTTGTCACTTCTCACTTTCACTTTTCACTACACTTTACTTCACTTTATTCTATTTTTTTATTCCATTTTACATGTTTCCTAATCGTATGGGTGTCGCGTTTTCGTGACGTGACGCTTTTTCGTGACGGTCACGTGACTTTTTTTTTGCCTATACGCGAACCGTCCGATAAGGAACTTCGTTCCAAAACTACCACATAAATATGAACACCTTGACCAAAAAAATACAAACTATTTCAATACCAAATTTCATCTAAATACGTATAGCGGTTATTGGTTGTTTCTTCCCCATGTAATGGGTGGACCCATTTTGCACCCGCTTAAGGGATAATTTCTGAGATAAAACTATTTTATTTCCTTTTCCAGAGCTCAAATTATCTTCTTACCAAATTTTATCTAAATCGATTCTGCGGTTAATAATTCCCTATACAAATTTCCAACTCCCTTTTCATCCCTTTAGGGTTGATTTTCGGGGTGAAAACTATCCTTTGTCCTTTCTCGAGACCCATACTATCTCTATACCAAATTTCATCTTTATCAGTTCAGCGGTAAAAAAATCCTCATACCAACTTTCAACCCCCTTTTCACCCCCACAAGGGTTTATTTTCGGGATAAAAACTATTCTGTCGTTTTTCGGGACTCAAATGATCTCAATACTAATTTCTATTAAAAATTCTCCATACAAACTTTCAACCCCCGTTTTACCCCCACCAGGGTTGATTTTCGGGATTAAAACTATCTATTATCCTTTCCCGGGAGTCAAACTATCTCTATACAAAATTTCATCAAAATCCGTTTAGCCGTTTTCACGTGATGCGCGGTCAAATAAACAGACAAACAGATAAACAGATAAACAGACAAAAATTCTAAAAATTGTTGGAACGTGTTCTGTTATCGATTCTAAGTATCCCCAGCCAACTTTTTTTCGATTATCTTCCATGTACAGACTTTCGACCCTCTTCAGCTTTATTATATGTATAGATAGATACCTACTTGCATAAAAATGAAGTAACTACATAATCTTGATAATTTACTGCTCTGTCCAGTGTCCTAGCAAAACCACATTTGCACTAATAAGATACAAAAAATAACAAAAAAAGTTTTGGTCTGACTATAATTTAATAAATAATAATGAATGTACCTACCTAACAAAAAACTTAACTAAAACTAATCAGGACACCAATAACATATTCTACATATTAATTTTATGACTGAATATTTACAAAAAAGTCTTAATTCATTTAATAAAAAAGCCTAGGTAATGAAATATATATCTACTATTATCTATTACAGGTAGCCATGATCTTGGGCATAACAGGAGCATGCAGAGGATTGGAATTAAGTATGATTACTACCAAAGACATTGAATTTCAAGGCGATATAATCGTAATCCAATTGAGAGACACTAAGACAAAAATAGATAGATCATTTGTGGTCCGGGATGAATTTAAAAATATTTTTCAAAAATATTATGACTTGCGGCCCAAGGACACAATTACTGATAGATTGTTTCTCAATTACAAGAATTCCAAATGCACTAAACAAGTAATTGGACGGCATACCATAGCTTCAATGCCTAAGAAAATTGCAACTTTTTTAAATTTAGATGACCCGCACTTATATACTGGACGTAGTTTCCGACGTAGTTCAGCAACACTTCTGGCAGACTCTGGAGCCGACCTTCTAGCTCTTAAAAGGCATGGTGGCTGGAAGTCGGAAAAGGTTGCAGAAGGTTACATTGAAGACTCCATAGGAAACAAGGACAAAATATCAAAAAACATTACAGAAAACATAAAATTAAGAAGTAGCACAAACACAGAAAATCAATACAACTCTTCACATCAGAATTATGAATCTTTGTATGAAAATCCACAACCAGGCTGCTCCAAAGATCCTCCAGGTTTCATTCGGCAAAATGTAAAACAACCTCCATCCATTCAAGTTCAACCTTCATCTTCAAGTACATATTGCCAGGTTCAAAATTTGACAGATTGTCCACAACCATCACTGCATGAATCAAATCCCCAGCCACCGCCTTCTCATCAAGATGTTGGAAATAGCGAGCAGTCCACCGCACATATCGTACCATCACAAGCAGGTTCTTCAACAGATATACAACAAACCAACATTTCTGTTCCTGGAAAAACAATAAAAATATCTATAAGTAACTGTCCTAACATGTCCAATATCACATTCAACATAAATTAATAATAACTTTGACAAAGTTTTCACGTTATGATTGATTCTAAATGTATGATAAAGTACGTAATATAAGTAAGTGGTCATATCTTAGACACTAAGAATGTTTAGTGAGTATTAGTAAGACTTTGCATTTCAATCTTACCTGTAGGTAGTCCCCTCATGATTTCATTTTTATGAATGTTGTACTGTACAGTTAATGTAAATAGGTAGCCACTTTATGTTTGTTTGTTCCCTTATTCCCAACTAATATTGCGACGTCCGAGTTCCGATATGTTGAAAAAATATTTAAGGTTATTATAAATGTCAATTTCCATTGGGTCGTTGGGTCGTTCTCGTTGTGACATATCGTTCAGAAACTAGTATAATGATTTTCTAAATTATATTTTGTATTAAAGGTTGAGCTGAAAGATATGACGGTGTACCATGTTGCAGTGTCTATTGAATCGAAACTGGCAATAGCAGCCAACCTTTTGAAATGATTTATAATTAAAACTTTTAGGGGGCGTATGCACGATCAACTTATTTTCAGAGCGATTTATTTCTCTTTGTCGCAGTTTGCTACACTTTATGCGCATACAAAGAGAAGAGTCGTGAAATGTATGGGGCACCATACATTTCACAACTCTTCCTAGGTATAAAGGGCAAAATAGTAGCCGAGAAAAGTCTCTTGTGTGTGTGTGAGCCCTTAAATAGTTTAGTATAATTATGAACTATTATAGTAACTATAATGGGCTGATATATCTAATACAATAACTATATATCTACACTCAAGAGCAAAAGTAACGGGTCACTTTGTACTGATTTCTCATACAAAGTGACCTAATATTTTTGCTCTTGAGTTTATATAAAGACTTGTCTCTGCAACTATTTTGTATGTAATGTAAATAACCCTGTGTTAATTTTAGCGATATACCTAATATGATAAAATAAATTTTTATACCCATATACCCCTGTGTTTTATTTTATTTTATTTCCTTACATGTTTGAGAAAAGCACTATACATGCTTCGACCGTAATCAGCTTTCCTGGCTTCGTATTATAGCCGTCCTCGTCTTCGACTCGGACGGCTACTAAATACTCAGCCAGGAAAGCTTACTTACTGGTCTCTGCAGTAATGTACTATTATGGGGCACCACACATTAGAGTGGAATTTAGCTATTCGTAATCAAAAGCGGAAATTGGGCTATGGTAGCGGAAATTTGTCTATGGCCTCCATACAAAAATTCAGCCTACCATAGACAAATTTCCGCTTTTGTCTATGAACAGCTAAATTCCGCTCTAATGTGTGGTACGGTGCGCCTATGGGATATTCTTCATTAATGGGTCAATCCAAAAAAAAATATTATTCTATGTAAGTATAATATTACCAACGTTTGATTTATTCCTATTATAGTTTCCCCGTTATACAAAGTTAACGACATGCCGTTATACTGTTAAATTTGCGTATTGATTTCTACTAAACGGCTTAGTCCATTGAAAAAAGAAATTAAACTCATAAATATGTTACACGCAGTTTTACACGCAATTACGCTACACCAATATTTATTACGAGCAACCATTATTATATACATTATATATCTATCAAATATTTTGGGACTCTCAGACAAAAATGAAACGGCGTGATAAGTTTAAAAGAAACAGAGATAATACAATATGGCCGTCTGTCAGTGTAATACTCGCCAAATAGTTGTATTGCCACAATGTTAAAAAAAAGTCCTCATTAAATTACATGCCGTAAATGAATTGCCAACTAAAAGTATTATATTAAATTACCTAAAATTATATGAAGCTTATTTTAGGTATAAAAGAATAAAAAAACACAAAATAAACTTAGTAACGGCACGCTAACATTCTTGAACATGAATAGTGTATTAATTGAACTCCCTGACTGAATTGAAGATGTCAACGAATAACATCATTATGTGACGTAGGTGAGGTCTTTTCTGACGAGCTGTCAAAAATTTAAATGACCTTTATAATTAGGCTATGGTCACACTATGTCACATGTCAAAATAAAGCGTATTATTCAAAATAAAATAATTAGCATAAGGAAAGACACTTAATGCAATTAAAAAATGAAATACAATCAAATCACATTAAAATTAAAAATTTACGAAGGCAAAAAACACACATCTATGTGCAGGAAAAAAAAAGACAAAAATAAAAATACACTGTAGCTGTTCATTGGGCAGGATTTGAACCCATTTCACTGCAGCACGACACTTATACCGACGCTCTGTCCGCTGCGCCACCCGGTCTCGGAAGAATTGCGATGAATTTAGCGCATAGGTGAGTATAGCTCCAGCTACACACTATTTGGATACACTGGGCTGGGGGTACGCTTTTATTGCTGCACCCACCCAACCGGCTCGTAATTATGCCTTCGAATTGCTTTTGTTCATCAATTGTGACAAAGAAATATGCAAAACCAACCCTTGACATTGCTAAGTGGCCAAAACACTAGACACTTCAATAATTCAACGCGACGTTCGAGCGCTGTTGTGGTACCGGGTTATGTAAGGTTTTCACTATATGCATTTATATGCAGCACTGTATTTGTCCCATTTTACACAATGTTATTTAACTTTCACTTGGAAACTCCATATTTTTCCGGTGAGTCCTTACACCGCACAGCGATTTTCACGGATATCCGAAACTTTTCTAGTCTTTAAATAATTTATAATAATTATAATTCAATATAAACACGGAGCCGATGTAAACAAAGGCGCAGTGCTGCCCTCCCACCACTTTTTAGTTCACTTTTTGTACAATAGGTTGTTTTTAAAAAACATTTTTTTACATATTATATTTTTTAGGGTTCCGTAGCCAAATGGCAAAAAACGGAACCCTTATGGGTTCGTCATGTCTGTCTGTCTGTCCGTCCGTATGTCACAGCCATTTTACTCGGAAACTATACGACGTATCTGAATAAAATTTATACATAAGATGTATTTTGTATGCCGCTACTTAGTTATGGAGTTAAATTTGAAAAAAAAAAAATTTTTAGGGGGGCGCTCCATAGATGTAACTAAATTTCAAAAAATGTTTTTTAACCAAATATCAATATGTGACACATAAATCGATAGGTCTTTAAAAATTACATTGAGGTTTATATTACCATTTTGTGATTAAGTGAATATTTTCTGAAATAATCGCTTCGAAAGTCAGAAAAATTGTGTAGCCCCCCCGGTAACTTTTGAACCGTAGGTAAGTCCAAAAAATATGAAAAAATTTGAGGCGATGTGTCTTATCATATACTTTCTACAAAATTACTTATTTCGAACATTATCGGTTCAGCCATTTTTGAGTTATCTCCAAAAACCTTCTTCCATAGGCATCAGATACGACCTTTTGGTATTAGTTTGGTTTTTATTACATTGAAGGTACGGAACCCTCCTATGCGTGGTCCGACACGCACTTGGCCGGTTTTAATTAAGGTTTTTGAATAAAAGCTTGTTTTTTAAAAATATTTTTTTACTATTATATTTTTTACTTTTTAGTCTTAAATTTTTGGAATTATTATTTATAATACCATTGACATACATACAACATTAAAATTATTTATACCGGTGAATTTATTTACACAATTTACAAGCCTCAATTCACGTTGATCAGCCGATTCTTTTCGTCTTGACTGAGCTTTTTTAATGCGATTTTTTTCTTTTCGCCGCTTCGCACTTACTGGACATTAAATTTCTGACTCTTCTTTCTCGAGTTTTTTCAAGACGCCGTTTTCGTTGTGTTGATGTTTCATATGTCTTTTTATTAATATTTTGATTATCCATGTTGTTCCCACGAGACTGGAAGAAAAAAATTGTCCAAGAGATTCCGGAATAGAAGGGTAAAGCATTTAATTCGACGGGGTGCGCCTGGTACCCCGAAGTTGGTACGTTAGCTATTCCTCTACCTATAGCTAACAGTATACCCCCTGCCATTCAGCTCCTCAGCACGTACCCCACCTTACACTTGGGTAAATTCCGCAAGAACCTTGTTCGTTGATCGGCAGGATGCACCACGAGCACGTAAGGTTGGCTTGGCTCCAGAAAGATGTTTATATGGAACCTTTACATCCCAGCGCTACGCATGTGTTATGCAGGCCAGGCACAGGCCCGCTGTGTACAGACTAGTGATGGGCCGGGGGAACGTGCCTCGTTCCCGGGAGCGTGCCCCGGGGGCACGTTCCCCAAACAGGGGTAAGTTGCATTCAAGGTAAAGATGTTCTATAAGTGAAAATTAAAAATGAAATAGATAAAAATTATATGTACAGAGTAGGTACACCCTAAAGTTGCAATACAGATTGTTTATTATTGTTATTGTTAATATTGCAGACAAAATAAGATACATATTTATTAGTACTTATATGTATTTCAATTATATTATTTTATCAGAAAAATAAATTATTTATTGAAAAGTAGTACCTAGTAGAAAAACTAAAAATTCAACAATGTCACTATTGAATTTGAAAATAAATAAACTAAAAACAATAAATTCAATTAATAATAGAAATACCATATTTTTTTATATTTTACAGTACAAATATTTAAAGAAATATTTATGGGAAAAATAATAATATTTTATAAATATAAAAATGTATAAATATGTATTTTTTAATATAATATTCCCTGGCGTCTGATGATGCTGTACGATTTTTACTTAATTTCATTTGTTTTTTTTAGCGTTGACAATACATTTTATAAAAATATGTGATTATTAAAAAAAGCTGCGGTTCCGCGAACCATCCGATAAGGAACTTCGTTCCAAAATCTGTAATAAATTGATAATTATGCAATAATATAAGTTTCTTCATGATTAAAACACTCCTTCGCTTCCCCGGTACAATGGGGAATTCCCGGAAACATTGGGGCACGTTCCCGGGAAAGTTGGGGAACGTTCCCCATCTTTCCCGGGAACACGGGGGAATTTGCTTTTGGAAAAGAAATACATTACATATTGTCATGCTAAATATTGTTATTATTCCTTTTATAATGGATACCATTCAAAAAAATAATATAGCTATTCACATATTCATCTTTCCCCAGTATTCCCCACGGTGGGGCACGTTCCCGGGCACGTTTCCGGGAAAGTTGGGGAATGGGGAACGTGCCCGGGAACGGCCCATCACTAGTACAGACACAGCAGATCCTGGTAGGGTACCTACTGGGGACACTTGTTTCTACATATAGTTGATTCCTTCCTAATACTATAATGCTAAAACAATCGGTTACTGCTAAGTTGTTGAAAACCGGATTGTAAATTTTGACAGGCAACTCACATATACTTACATACGAACCGTTGCAAAAAGCCTGTAAAAACGAGCAACATTTGACTGTGTTAGCACTTTCTAGGTTAGGAAGTTCCGGCTCCATCGTGATACCCTCGCCATCATGTACAATAGTAAGTACTGAAGGTAAAAAAACAAACGAGCCCAAACTCGACTATCATAGCACTTTCCGTCATAGAGTTCCAGTGGTCATCTACCGGCTCCATCATGTGCAATGGTAAGTACTGAAGAAAACAGAACAAACGAGCCAAAACTCGACTATCATAGCACTTTCCGTCATAGAGTTCCAGTGGTCATCTACCGGCTCCATCATGTGCAATGGTAAGTACTGAAGATTACAAAACAAACGAGCCCAAACTCGACTATCATATCACTTTCCGTCATAGAGTTCCAATGGTCATCTACCGGCTCCATCATGTGCAATGGTAAGTACTGAAGATAACAGAACAAACGAGCCCAAACTCGACTATCATCATAGCACTTTCCGTCATAGAGTTCCAGTGGTCATCTACCGGCTCCATCACGTGCAAAGGTAAGTACTGGAGACCGAGCTATCATACCGTTTGCGGAGGATACGCAGTCAAGGTGGATGGCTCGTTACCCGTCTGCGTCGCGGCCCGAGGCTCCGTGGGAACAGCGAGCGTGGGATGATGTTGGGGCCAAGGACGCTCTTGCAGGCCTTATGGGTGTGGCTACGGGGGTGGATTTGGCACGGTGGAGGTCGGTGTCTAGGGTTGAAGCGGGAGCGTGGTTACATGCTTTACCTGTTCCCCACCTGGGAACACTCCTGGACAGCGACTCTTTGCGGGTGGCAGTTGCTCTCCGCCTGGGCTGCGATGTTTGTGAACCTCATAAATGCATCTGCGGCTCCATGGTGGAGGCGAATGGCCATCACGCATTGAGTTGTTGTCATTGTTCGGGTAGATTTCCACGTCACCACGCTCTCAATGACATCGTGAGGAGAGCCTTGATATCCGCCAACATCCCCTGTCTTCTGGAGCCCCCGGCCTGTGCCGCACCGATGGCAAAAGACCGGACGGCTTAACTTTAGTGCCGTGGCAGAAGGGGAAGTGTCTGCTCTGGGATGCCACGTGCGTGAGTACCTTTGCCGCCTCGCATCTGGGCCGAACGGTGCGAACAGCCGGTGCCGCTGCAGAATTTGCCGCGCTCAAAAAACGAGACAAGTATGCGTCATTGAGCGGGAATTATTATTTTTTATACCCCTTGCTTTTGAGACAACTGGGTGCTGGGGAACGGAGGCTATTGGCTTTGTTAGGGAAGTGGGACGACGAATCAAGGAGAGAGGGTCTGACGTCCGTGCGGGTTCGTACCTGGTGCAAAGGTTATCCATAGCCATTCAACGTGGTAACGCGGCTAGCTCGATGGGAACTTTTGCACCAGGGACAACTCGTGGGGGACTTTTTGAGTAGATTAGTCATAATGTAAGAGTTTTGTGTATTGTTTATTGTGCGTGTTGCTGTTGACGATTTATATTTGATTAAATAAATTTCATTGACGCAAAATTATATATTTTAATTTCATTATTTACTAATATTTTTAATAAACCAAATTTCAATTTGGTATGCTACTAGCAAAAAATGGTTTACTTTTGACACAATGGCATATCAGACATTCAACACGCGTTTTCTCAAAACGATGTGTTAATCAGTTATCATGTTTTGGAAATATACCGACGAAATGTTAGTTTCCAAAACAAAATTTCAACCATTTTAGCCGCTTTAGGGTTCGAAATTTAAAAAATGCTTAAATTACTTTTATTTTTTTATACTACGACGGTGGCAAACAAGCATACGGCCTGCCTGATGGTAAGCAGCTACCGTAACCTATGGACGCCTGTAACTCCACAGGAGTCACATGCGCGTTGCCGACTTTTATTTTATGATATGATGCTTGTCGCCCAAGTTTCGAGTTTACGCTAAGTTTACTTTTCTGGTATTTTAATATAATGCCCATCTACGAAGTTTAAAGTCTCTCACCTAAGAAAATTATTATTTCCTGATACAAACGTTCCACCCCTTTTCAAACCCCTTCGTAGAAAGTAGAAAACGCCGAAATCACTTTTCTTAAATTTTACCAAATTCCTTTTTTACATAGTTTCAACAATCGTACTCAAAATATTAACCGTTCCCATATGAACTTTCAACCCCGTTTTTAACCGTTTAAGGGGTTGAATGATCAAAAACGCTGAAATATCATTTTGTTTAATCTAATTGATTACAAAAATAACTTTCAACCCCTTAAGTGCCGCAAAATTTCCAAAAAAAACGCCCTTTTGGACCCGGAAACTAGGGAACCCTACATTGAGCGTGGCCCGACATGGTCTTGCTCGGTTTTCAAATAACGAGCACTCGACTTTCTAATATGATGAAGTATAATTTTGTATTGTACTATCTAGTATTTTTTTTAAATCAAAGATACTATAATTACTTATTTTACGCAAAAACAATGATGACAAAATATAATGTTGGTGTTCTTTTCTCCGATTACTTAAGACATTCTGTTACTTGGATTTCAAGTCATCGAAAGTTAACTTCAAGTCGCTCCTGAAGACAATGTAAGTCATGCTAGCAGGGCTGTTACATGTTCATCCCGTAAAATAGTTTTTCTTTATTCTGGAAATTGATGAAATATTTCGCAGACATCGATAACTTTGAATTTGATCAGTTCTTTCGGACTTTTCGGAGCATAAAAATATAGGGGAATTGTCATATTGGCAATGATTGGAACGCACTTTATAGGATTCCAGACAAATCGAGGCTTACGCGGCAAAATGTACCAGGAAAATATAATTTAGTAGTAAGCAAAAAAATAAACCAAAAATATTATTGTCGTAAGGATGGTTGTGCCGTCGATTTCTAATATTTATCCTTAACTTCTAATCTACCATAATCGAAGCAACTAAAACAACCTCCTGTAACCTTTCGCGACAAACTGCATACAAATTTTAATCCTGCTCTTCCCTACTCAGCCAGGATTACTTGTGAGCCTAAAAGAAAACTTATTTTAGTAATTTCGGAAGTGAAACGATTAATTTATATAATGGTAATCGGTTCCGAAGCTTTTTTAGCGTTTAATGTCTGTTGCTTTGATTGATAAGCAATGAAGTGGCGGGTAAAGAATTAACAAGAAGACAGGAGAAATGGCTACGGGTTGTGACGTTTGCCAGGGCCGCGATTCGACATGCCAAACTGTGACACGAGGATGTCACACTTGTATCGCTAGTGGATGGAGTGATATCCATTCTGTCCACACGTGTCCACACCTAACTGTCATGCTGTCAGTAGGTTTCGCTAGAGTTATCTATGGCTATGGCCACCATTTTAGATATCACTCTTGAGTGATTCCACCCCGATTTCAACTGTCACAAAAGTGTGATATCATATTTGTCTCGCAAACGACTGTCAGTTATGCCATGTCGAACCGTGGCCCTGCTCTTATGGGATGACCACAACACTATCAACACAAACACTTCTGTTAGGAGTAAGAAGAATAATATAAGTTAGGTAGCAATGTAGTTTCAAACAATAATATTTCCGGCATCTTTATAGTCAACTAGCTTTCCGCCCGCGACTTCGTCCGCGTATAATACTGTTCCTTATACAGAGTTTCATATTTTATCTTCTTAACTAACTTTTGTTAATCCCCTAACCATTTTAATCTATTTATACTTATAGCTATTTTGGCGAAAAAATTGTTACAAATAAGTGTTAATATGCAAATAATAACGTAAATGTACCCTTTTATTAGCGTAACTTCCTTGTGTACTATATTGTGGTGGTTTTATTTGGCGATACGATGACCAAACTATTGTAAGAGCTCACTCTGGAACATGGAAATGGAACGGAAATAGGAACAGTAATTCCTAGTAAATCACAAACCAAAAAATTGTAAATCTCTATATGAACTTTCAACCCCTTTTTAGCCCCGTTCTAAGTTGAATTTTGGTAAACGCTGAAATTTCGTTTATTATTTTTATTATTAGTAAACGTACGAACTTTCAAATCTCTAACTCCAAATTTTAAACCCCATCCATACAAACTTTCAACCCCCTTTTTACCCCCTTAGGGGATGAATTTTGAAAAACCCCTTCTTAGTGGATACTAACGTTATAAAAACTACCTATTGTGACAAATTCAAATCTCTAGGTCCAATGGTTCGGGCTGGGCGTTGATTTAAGTGAGTCAGTCAGTTAGTCAGGACTTTTACGTTTATATATATAGATTATTAGTCCAGTAACATTATCCAGTATTATAAAACGTTCTAACAAAAAACTCGATGGGTATGAGTGTATAAAAAAAAATTGTAGACTATCGTTCTGCTTTGTAGTGTTTTATGTTAGCGTTTCTAGAGCACAGCCTCTTGTAATAACGGCACATTATCCACTAAATGAGCCCAATTACCTGGAAATCTAATGAGCCGTCGGATGTAGCTTTACAAACGGAGCCTTTCGTACATTTCATTGTTACATTTGGTCGAATTACACAAGAGCATGTTTACGGGTACCTTAATACGCGCAAATATATTACGGGAAAAAACAAAAACCCGGCCAAGTACACGTACTTGGCCTTCATAATACTTGATACCACAAAATCGGTATCTTCATAAATATTATACAAAAAACTGTAAAAACAAAAAGATATATCGTCGCAGCACTTATGTATTTTAGATTATTCTTCCGATATTATTAAAAAAATTGAATTTAATTGTCATACCCCACAATCTGCTGCTTGCATTTGCGTTTCTCATAGTTCTACTCATTCTGAGCCATCTCTGGTTAATCTTTCTTTCCAAAGTCGTAATTTTGAATCATCCATCACGCGCAACAGAACAGCAACGCAACAGAAGAAACGCAGCATATCTCCAATTTTCGGCATTATACCTAAGGTAGAATTTATAATTGAGTGAAGTAATTTGATAGCAATTTACAATCCATCAACTTTGCCTGGCTTGAAAAACATGGTTTTCTTCACCAAACAGCTATTTATATCTTATTTTTGAGATGGGAGAATGAAGGTAAAGAAAACCATGTTTTTCAAGCTAGGCGAAATTGAGCATCGTATGCAAAGTTGTAGCCAGTTAACGGTATATTTGACAACCGCTTTCTAATTACCCCAGTTAGCTGTCAAATTACCCAACTCAAGTATGAATTCTACCTTAGATGCTTTTTTTACTGCATTCTTAAAGTGATAAGCGAATGCCAATCAAATTGCTTTCGTTTATTTGTTCGTCTAGACTTTAAGTAGTATCGCCGGCAAAGTTAAGAAAAAAAAAACACCGTTTGCCAAGCTCCCTATAGCCTAGCAGTTTACAGATAAAAAATGTTATTCATAATGATGATATAACACTCAAAATGAATCTCACTCGTGCTTGGGTGAATATCAATTTTCATGTTTTGCACTTGTCTCGGCATGTTAACTTTTGAAATACTGCATATTAAAACAGTTAATTTTTTTTGTGGATGAAGATAAAAAGCAATATATCCTTCATTAAGAATGTCATATTTTGTTACTGAAGGTATTTAAAAAAATATCAAACCTCAAAAACCTATTAAGCTCTTTTGTGCGTCCACCGCCGTGTTATTATTTTTCAAAGATTAAAAATACCCAGTTTCGGGGGAAACTACCCTTCCTAATAGGCAAATGAGACATGAAACAGTGATAGACCAGAAACAATTAGAATGAGTAAGAAAATTAGTAAGTGCATAAGGAGAGATTTAAGGAAACATAAAATAGAAATAGTAGTGAACACAATAAAAGAATGTAGAGGTCCAAAGGTATTAAGAAGATTAGGTTGTAAGAAGAAAATTAAGGACAGGAGTCAAGGAAAACTCACAGACACTGATAACAATTTGGTTACAGACCGTGATCAAATTGTTAAAATTGTTGAGGAGTTTCATAGTACCTTATATTCATCACTATCTGAGGCACCACACATATCTACAATTGACCCTAGAGCACCTCCCATCCCGTATAGGAATAACGACAGCATACCACCAATAATAGCCAGTGAAATCCGAGAAGCATGAATATGTCCAAAACTAAAGGCATGACCAACACCCCTGGTGGTTCAAACCCAACCATAAAGGTTGGGAACGAAACACTACAGGTGGTCGACCAATACGTATATCCTGGGCATATTCTATCTTTCGACAAAAAACATCACCAGAAGGAGATCTCCAGGAGAATCCAGCTGGGTTGGGCGGCATTCAATAAACTAGCGGACATCCTTATGCCCGTCGACGTTCAACAATGCTTGAAAACTCGCCTCTTCAATCAATGTGTCCTGCCCACCATAACGTACGGAGCCTAGACATGGACGCTCACTAAGGATACTGCACAAAATCCGAGTGGCACAGAGGGCCATGGAGCGCGCCATGCTCGGCATCAAGCTTCAAGACCGAGTTAGGAATATCGAGATCCGCCGTCGCACTAAGGTGCAAGACGTGGGATGCGTCATTACCAAACTTAAATGGAGTTGGACAGGACACGTTGCCAGGCAGAGTGATGCCAGGTGGACTAAAACGTTGACGGAGTGGTGGCCTCTTTCAGATGAAAGAAGCGCCTGGCGTCCGTTAGCTCGTTGGGTAGATGATATTCGGAAGGTTGCGGGTCACTTCTGGATGAAATTGGCACAGGACCGGGACAAGTGGCGTACACGAAGAGAGGCCTATGCTCAGCAGTGGGCGATAAAGGGCTGATGATGATGATGATGATGATTTATATCGCCGTTTGAGGATTTTCTGCCTCTAAGTGCCTAATTTCTTCGGGACTGAATTTCAAGTCTAATACGATTTTTTATTTTTATTTTTATAGCGCATGCATTGTTATGATTTACTATACCTGTACTTGTAATGCAAATGCATATGTTTTATTTAACATTAACTAACTATTTAGGGATAAAAAAATGTGTGCTTTTCTAACTTCGTTAGCGCTAATTTCCTCAGATTTCTTTGGCATGAGGTCCCAAAGCATTAGTCCAATAAAATTAGATACCACTTAATTGTTAGGGTTCCGTACCTCGAAAGGAAAAAACGGAACCCTTATAGGATCACTTTGTTGTCCGTCTGTCTGTCTGTCTGTCTGTCTGTCTGTCTGTCTGTCTGTCTGTCTGTCTGTTGTCAAGACCATTTTTCTCAGGAACGCGTGAAGGTATCATGTTGAAATTTATATTAAATACTCAGGTATATTGTCCCTTCGAGCTGTGAAAAAATCAAACTTAAAAGCCGACGCAATCAAAAGATACAGTCGTTTATGCTGAAAATTTTAGAGTTTTCCGGCACTCGCAAAACCTACGGGGTACTTCCCGTGAACTCAGAAACTTGAAATTTGGCACGAAGCAACGTCATATAGCATAGACAATGGAAAAATTACAAAAAGTGGACATTTTTAGTAAAATCATACAAAAAAATATTTTTTTAAATTTTAAACTTACTACCTTTTTCCTCGTAAACGCGTGGAGGTATTAAATTGAAAGTCATATCAAATACTCGGGTCTATAATACCTTTAAGCTGTAACAATTTCTATGTCTATGCAATGGGTGAACTTTTACTTATATACCTACATCTTTTTACGGAACCCTCAGTGCGCGAGTCCGACTCGCAGTTGGCCGGTTTTTTTTAAATGCTTAAGAATAACTTGTATCTGATCCGATTTTAAAGATGTTTATGGCCTGTTTCACAATCTCCAGTTAAAGCATATCTGTCAGATAAATGTTTGCTGTCCTTTTCTTTTATATGACTGGAGAAAAGGATAGCAATAATTTTAACTGGCAGACAAGTTTATCTGGAGATTGTGAAACAGGCCCTTAGTGTATTAAGTTAAGTTCTGTGTAAATTATTTTTGTCATCAAGCTTCCAAAAAATTAAAATATGTTTAAATGATTGTGAAGTAGGACCTAAAAAACACCTCATGTTTTGAGAAATAAATTGCGTTTCCTGATTGGTCGATGTTAACATTGCTGTATTAGTAACTTGGCAAGTTTTAATAGAAAATTATATACTTGACACATTGCAGTCCAACGGTGTCGATTCATTGCATTGAAAAGGTGTGTGGTGTGTGAAAACTTGCCAAGTAACATCATTAAAAAGTACTGAAAATAATAAATGTTATCAGGAAACTGCTAAAAAAACCGGTGTGCGTTTCTCTGACTATTATAATTTTAGGTATTTCTATGTAACGTGATACTTATTCAAAATGTACCTTAAAAACTGCTGGAAATCAAGTGTGCATTCCTGTAACTATTTATGATTTGAGGTATTTTTATGGAACTTGGTACTTATTCAGATCTCACTTCTTTTATAGGCGAAGCATTCCCATAGTATCGAACTTGGCAGCCTTTCACATTTATGTTTTTGATGGGATATTATATACAAGTTTTATTTTAAGGACTTAAATTATTTACACAGTATACGCACCAAAAAAGAATCTTCGTTCCGATTAACTTCGATATGTGTTGTAATTGGTGGATTTAATATGGTGAAGTGTTCTGATTAGTCAATTTAAAATGTTTTGTAAATCATAAATATGTATACATATTAGCCTTAGAGGCTATTTACTAATTTAGTCCGCCTTGGTAAGCATAATATGACACACTTTTTGAGCATGAGAAGTGAAAATTTTATGACTGCTCCTGCTCTGCTGCTTATTTTGGGGCTAATGAGTGCGATTATAAATATACAAAACTAGCGCGTTACAGCTGGATCAGTTAAAGATGGAGATTCCAGTCCTTGTCGACCTCGGTGGAACGTCTTAATCTCTTCAAATCTATATATATATAAACGTAAAAGTCCTGACTGACTGACTGACTGACTGACTGACCGACTCACTTAAATCAACGCCCAGCCCGAACCGTTGGACCTAGAGAGCTGAATTTTTCAAAATAGGTTGTTTTTACAACGTTAGTATCCACTAAGAAGGGGTTTTTCTAAAATAAAACAATTAAAAACGGTTTTTATCGCGTGTATTGAGCTTAAATTACATCCCGACGTTTCGAACACTTTACAGCGTTCGTGGTCAACGGGTCGACTGAGGAAAAATGTACAATTACCTCCGTTCAAAAACTATCACAATATGCAAACCTACCCACATATTAAATATTAAACAAATTTAGTGTTTGCACATGCCAGAGGGGCCTTTATAAAAACAAATTATTTATTATTACAAAACAAATTATTAAACAATTTATTTTATTTTTATTAATTATTATTTTTGTTTTTATTTTTAAATTTTTAAAATTAGTATTAAACTATTATTAGTGTCCACACTGTCCACCATTATGGTCTCACAGTCCTATGTCTAGCTTGCTCCTTAACCAAATGAATAACTGGATCCCAAGCTGGTGGTACCGAAAAACCATCCTCTCTGTTGAAATTTTGATATTTTTTTAAATCTCGATTGCCTCTCGCAACATCCGGGGAATGTATCGTTTCTCCTTGACGAGGACTTGCGGTTTGTCAAATTTAACTGAATGGTTGGGCCTATCCATGACATGCTCACAGACTGCTGACCTTGGTCGACGGTGCTTCACATCGGCTATATGTTCCTTTACCCGAGTAGAAATGCTCCGCTTAGTCTGGCCTACATATGATAGACCACATTCACATTCCAGCCTGTAGACCCCTGCACTCTGTAGAGGAGTAGCCGACTTCACTGACCTCAGGAACTGTGACATCTTCTTCATTGGCTTAAAGTAAGTTTTTATAGAAGCACGTTTCAAGATGTTGCCAATCCTGTCAGTGACTCCTCGGACAAAAGGCAAGATGGCAGGCCGGCCTGGAGCATTTCTACTCGGGTAAAGGAACATATAGCCGATGTGAAGCACCGTCGACCAAGGTCAGCAGTCTGTGAGCATGTCATGGATAGGCCCAACCACTCAGTTAAATTTGACAAACCGCAAGTCCTCGTCAAGGAGAAACGATACATTCCCCGGATGTTGCGAGAGAAAAAATGGTTTACCAGCGAAATTTAATGCCAAAATTTTGCAGACCAGAGGTTATAGTGTTTCTGCGTCACAATTAAATGCAGCAATAATGCGTTTTAATGTCCCAAGCAAGCGATGTTACATACAGGGCTTAAAGGAAAGAGAACTCTCTCTCTCTCTGACACCGTGATTCAAACTAAAGTTTAAAATGAGAACGTTACTCATAATCACTTGAACATGATTACGAATGCAATCATGTGCTTTTCAACTTGATTGAGCACCGACATGAGTAAATCATGTCGATTTTTAGGTTCACTCATGATAAGCTGAAGTAATTCTGAGTACATTAGTAAGACATAATGCTTAGTGTTAACTAACGATTTAGTTAATCATCTAATCATGTTATCATCTAATCAGATGATATGATTAGATGATTAGATTTTGATTAGATTTTGCGTAGCTACTAGCTCCATAACTTTTTCAGAACCTGACGGAACAGAAGCGGTACCTAGGTACTTCGTGAGTATCTCCCTATCCATAGAAACTGTAGAAATAGGAATAGGGAAACCTAGAAATAGAAATAGGAATAGGGATAGCCCTATCCCTATTCCTATTCCTAATCCTATTTCTATTTCTAGGTATCTAATTCAATATGTGATTCCCTCCTCCATGAATAGTAATAATATAAATCAGCTTAAGAACATTCTAATCATATATTCGTCAATCACATTGAACAAATCATGATTAGCCTTAGTTGATTAGCGTTACTGTTGTTTCAATTAGCGCCCGTCGTTAATGATTTACTCATGGCGAAATCACTTGATTGGTTTGTGTTATGATTTAATCAGCGGTTATTCAATCAGCGATGTTTAGTAATCAATCACCGATTTCAATCAAGTGTGCCCAACTCTGGAGTGAAGCGACTGTATGCGTGGCAGCGGGGGTCGCCCGGCTATGCGGGGTCGCCCGGCTATGCGGGGTCTTGGGTTATTTTATTACTCTATGGACTGAGCACAATCATCATGCAAGTACGGCTTTCGTTCTCTTCGCGCGCGATGTATCCGCGATGATATATACAGGGTGGAAAGATAAGTCGGGCCCTGGAGGGAAACTACTTTAAAACCTTGAGATAGCTCAATTCGCTCAAAGGAAACATTCTTTTATTTTTCCTAAAAACTAAATCTCCATTCACAGTTTTTTTCTTAATTTTCACTTTTTTCCAAACTAATTGTATGAAAATTATTATTATTATTATTTATGGGTTCTCTTGTGCCCTAAACTTGGTTGGTATTTAGAAGTTTTTATCCTCGTTGGAAACAGAATCGATTGGCATCAATTGTCCTAAAAAATATTTATGGCAAAAATTACAAAATAAATACTTTTTTTTGAAAACTGTACTCTTTTCCAAAAATTCGTAAATGCAGTTATAAATTTTAAAGAAATTAAAGAATGTTTCCTTTCAGTGGATTGAGCTATCTCAACGTTTTCAGGTACTTTTCCTCCAGGGCCCGACTTATCTTTCCACCCTGTATTGTATCCTTTATACAACCTACCCGTTTTTTGGTTGCCATTAATGTTCCCACCGTCCCACGGTAAGTAAGTATATAAAACTCGACTTAGCACTTCGTAGGAAATGTAATTTTTAAACTGCTAAAACATAAAACTCCTAGGTCAAAATTAAGGCAGAATTCGTTTTTTTATATGAATTTGAGTCCTTTATTACATTTCTTGATCTTTTTTCTTTTTTTAATCTAACGAGCGGAGCGTAAGCGAAGTGAGTACTTACAAACAACTTCTGCTACTGGGACGTCTCGGAATTTCGATGGCTTTTTGATTTTGAGGGTTTGTTCCGCGATAACTTTAGTAACGTTTTTCTTATCTTTATGAAATTTGTTGGGGCTGTAGCAGATATACATATAATTTGAGAGTTCGTATATGAGCAGTATAGATCTAGGAGTTGTGGAGCTAGGAGGCGAAAAAAAATAATCAGAAGTGTCTAGTTATATTGGTCATTTTGTTTGCAAGTAAATCGCGAGTTCTCAGTTCGAGGCGGACTACTAGTATAATTTAGATTAAAATTCTGTATTCCGCTCCAGCTCGCTTCGAAAGACTGCACCCTGGCATTGTCAATGCAATGCAGTGAGGGTGAGGAAAAACACCCGATCCATTTCAATGCGTAACGATTTAACAATTAGCAGAAATAATATTTAAGGACCTAAAGGATACATTTAATATACGGGATTGTGCAGATTTTAGTGAATTCATATGAGAAATAAGCGGAAAGATTTCTAATAGGTATGTTCTCTAAGCAAAATAACGTTGACTATACATTTTTGACATGGACCCGAGTTAACCGACACGTATGGTAAGCGTTGTAAATCACATAGTGTTTACGCCAGTTCGCATCCACATGTAACAGACCGACATCTGAAAACATCCGGCTACGCTGTAAGCAGTAAATTGTTTTGAACTATACCTTGTCTTTGACTTCGAAATAAAATCAATTTGCTACAGTGCGAAAATGAAATGAGGGTAGCTTACAAAATTATGTTCCTTGATAGGTGACCTTTTTAATTTAGTCGTTGCCAGAGTCGTTTAGTTTCTCTATGGACAGATCTGAGCCTATTTTATAAACAAAATAAATGTTTTTTTTTTTTATTGAAACGTAAAATTATAAAATTAACATTATTTTAGATTTTTTTTAAATGTTGTTTGTTTTAAGTTTGTTTTAGATTTGTCTTTAATCTATGGTTCACGATATATTATAGAATAGCTCGGTAAAATACGCGGGAAAAATGGGAACCAATCAGAATCAAGCCGAGTTAGTTGGACCAATCAAAATAAGAGTTGTTGTATGGATTGAGGAATGTTTGAATTAGCGGGGGTCGGTTTCGGGGGTTCTCATCTCAAGACATGAAAGTCTATATGTATAAGGTTGTGGAAGGAAATATCTGGGCTTTTTCTTCAGCAGAGCGTCGTGTCAAAAGGAGATCAGTGAGTTTAGGCTGTAAAGTACAAATAGTGTTGTTTGTTAACAGATCTGTTATCAAGAGATGGAAGCATTCGATAGACAACAGAAATCCACGGCCCGCGCGCTTTTATGGTAACAGAGATGAGGACCTTGCCGGAGCGCTAGAGTCCATTGCATGAAGAATCTCGTGTTCCACTCCACGTGGTTCGCAAACATCAGTCACTACTAACTGTCTCGGTAAGAAATTTAGATTTATTCGGGTTTTAATAGCAAGTGCGTATGACGGACCGTCGCGTTAATATTTAGAGAATAGTGGGTAGTTGCGGGTTGAGGCGTGTTAAGATTTTAAGTTCGTTACTGAGCAGATAATCTGATAGTCTTATCGAGGCGTGTTTATTTTACCAAAATTAAAAGTAAAATCATTGGTATAAGTGTAGATTGCGGTTGGTGAGAATTTCAGTTCCTTATTAAGTACGTCTATCTATTTTGTTGTGTTTCGCCATTTAATTGAGTGAGTTAGTAGTTAGCCAAATGTATAACAAAAAAATGTTGATTACGAGCATATATTTGATAGAATATATATATAAAGAGCGTGGGAAGTGGGTATAGTTGAAAATTAGAATTAAAATGTAGGATCACAGTTTACTCGTATTGCATATTTAGTATGGTGTCATTGAATTGGTGGATCAGTTTTATTAGAATAAGTGGTTGTCCTTGTCATTTAACCAACTAAATAGGAACGTTAATAATTCTAGGTTTATTGTGCGTCGGTGTGTATACGTAAATATTTTATGTGCAATTTTAAATTCATAGTAATGAGGTCATTAAAGTATTGATTCACGGATTTTATTTATTCGGTTAATGTTACTATTGAATTGCGTCGCTGTGTATTCATGTTAATATTTCGTATATGGTAAATAAAAGGGGAAGGTATACGTTATCTAAATTATTCTGAGTGGAAACAGTTAGATGAGGAAATACAATTGTAGGTCTTAATCATTAGCGGGTTCAGTTGAACTTGAAGGATTCACCGCGTCGAGCAGAATTCGAACTAGCGACCTTTCGGAACACCGGTCCGATCGCTCTGACCGGCTGAGCCATCGATGCTTGCTCAGCCTCGGTGAATCTTTCTATCAAGTTCCTTCATTGCTTACGTCGAGAGGGTTACGTATTTATCTAGTGTTCCGTAATGAATATTTATTCTTTAGAGTACGTTTTCTGAGTAGATAATCTATCAGGTTTCTCTAATTATTATTTTGTCAAAAACGGGACTTAATCGCGTACACTTACTTTTATTATTTCCCTGACGTTTCGAGCGTGCCGTAACGCTCGTGGTCGCAGGCAGACTGGCGAGGAATTGTATCAGCATCTCCTAGCTGCGCGGGTTTTTCGAATATACCCGCAGCTGGTCTCGATTATGCACATTCACGCTCGGGTTGTCACTTTGCCTACACACAACACTCACGACATCTGGTGGTTTGGAAATGCAAGTATTTTCACGCTTACATTTGCTGATCACTGGATTCCACGAAGACGAGATCCCCTGTCCCTCGTTCTGGTTGAAATTTTTTATGCTTCGTAATTTCAATAGCCTCCCGTAATTTCCTGCTATAACGAAGAGGTTCTGTGGAGAGGACTTTTGGATTATGGAGCTCAATCCAGTGGTTTGGTCCAGATTCCAACAAATGTTCGGCTACAGCAGACTTGTTTATTTGCCGATTTTTGACTGCTGTGATATGTTCCCTGACCCTTTCCGCTATTGTGCGTTTGGTTTCCCCAATATAGGAACTACCACAGCTACAATCAATCTTGTAAACGCCCGGTGTTTGATAAGGGATAACATCCTTAGCTGACCTTAAATGCCCCGACACCTTGGATAACGGCATGTATACGGTTTGTATTTACGGTTTGTATTTCTCTAATTAATTATGATTTCCTATCATATTTAATCCATTTGTATATTTTATATAATTAACCGTGATTCATTCTCGAATTATGTACTTCGAGTAAATCAGTAGTTACCTTTTCATTAGTTTATTTTATAACGTTAACAATTTATTCGTCGTTGTAGTTAAAGTTTTAGTTTCATTCTTGATAAATAAGTAATTCTAAATATTCCACAACAGGGCGTAAAATTAGTAAGCCAACTATGGGAAAATACGTTTTGTTAATCCTTGTTTATTTCTGAAATTTCCGGATACATCGACTGTGAGAGGGCGCCTTCACCGTAAGCTTCTGAAGGTTCGTTGCCGCAGCGTAAGCGCTTCGGTAGCGGGATGCAACTTCGGGCGTACAGATCTTCAGCCTGTCCAGTTGGATCCATCTTGAAGCCTTGACGGGCACTTCAGGGAGTTGTCGGCAGAGCTGTTCCGGACCAAGGCGATCTATTGCGAGACTTCGGCGCCATTGCGAAGAGTCAATCCATCCAGCAGAATTCAGTCCTCTCGGTGGGTTGTTTTTGATTTATTGCTTTAGGCTCATTTTCATTTGTGCCGTATTACATTTAAGTGAAATTAGTATTCACCAGCATATTTGAACATTAGTGTGCGTTATGCCACCGTAATAAAATTCTACTAAGGTTCGATAAATTGAATATGATGGTATATGCATTGATTGCGTTTAATCACTATTATAGGTAATTACATTTTCTATCTAGTCATGGTGATGGCTTGCAAGTGCACATGGAAGCTAGTACCATGTTAGTTATGTAAAATATTGGTTAATCAATGTTTTCTATGTCTTGCATGCAAATACCATTGTACATTTTCAAGTAATAATTTCGTTAAAGGTTTCTACCGCTTATTCAAATAAATAAACATTATTGAGCAGGTTGTTGCTCAATATACGGCTCAATAATTTAAGTGATTAAGTCCACGTAATTATAAACAGTAAATTATAAAGATATTTACTTTACCTTTTCTTGACGGTGTTTCTTAAACACTGATTGAGAAATCTTTATTACTTATAGTGTCAAACAGTGAAAATTATGATTAGGTTGCCCAATAAATAAATGTAGGTACTTTGAAAGGTTTAGTACAATTGGCTACCTACCTAAATATATATATATATACCATAGTATGGTGAAACACCGTTACTATTACAGTTATAAACCTGTATATGTATGTGTTTTCCGGTACACGAGCATCGGACCAGTAGCGTGCCCAGAGGTTTGGAGAAGGGCAAGCCTAAAGACATGATTTCGTACTCACTATTCAATCTTTATATACTCAAAATGTCATCATCTTTCGAAAAAAATGTGCTACAACAGCAATATAAGTTATTTAGAATGAAAACAAGTAACAATCTAGCCTAGTGTATTTTGTAAGCAGCCCTACTAAATTTTCGCTTAAGCAACTGGTTTATCTGATACATGCCTACAAATAACACAAGCCGGGTATTAGGTTTAACGACACATTGATTTTGAACAAACTTCAGAGATTTTACCTTGCCTTTGTTGATCATGATCAACACTTGGACGTACCTCAAACAGTCACAAGGAACGGCTTCATCCATTATTAATAAGTAATTTTAACACTTTTACAAGTTTTACAAAAGAATTAAGCACTTTTACTAACTCGTAACCTCACCTCACCACAATACCATTCAATTCACATTTACGTGCTCAAACAATTAATTTGCATGTCAAATTCGACTTTTGTAATATAATACACTTGAAGTTGTCCGTTAACGCTCACTTGCGTCGCGCGATTTTACGGCATGCGGCCAACTTCACACCAAAAAGCTGGTTTTAAATCGCCGTATTGTTAAATTGTTGCTCGTTGTACAGACACCAATAGGGCGATTTGTATAGGCGAAATGAATGCCCGCTTACATGCCGCTTGCAAGGCGGCGGCGGCGGCGAGTGCGAGCGGAATAGCATGCGCTACGTTTAGTTTCGTTTGCCTCCATAAAGCTCTATAAATGGAGTACGCTTCGCCTCATCTTTCCAAACAAAAAAGTCTGCCGAAATCTGAGGGGGGCGAGGTAGCACGCATGTGATGTTTTCTAGTCAAAGGTACATCATTGTCGGTTGTTAATACAGTTTATTTCTAAATGAATTTTTATGGCAACAACGCTTTATTGACAACCGACAAAGATGTACCTTTGACTTGAAAACACCAAACATATTTGACATATTCTTTTTATACTTCATAACACTAAATGGAGCAATAGATAGTCGACTGTACATTCGTTAACATATGGTTCACTATTGGATGCAGTCTTTGCAAACGTCAAACAAAAAAGCCAAGGATCATTTTTGATTGTATTTTCAAACAAAATATAGAAGACAGCAATCCTTAAGCGCGTTAAATAAGGAGAAATGTCAAACGTCAAATAGTTACTGCCCGTCAGAAATAAAACGATTGTCTTTGAATCGATTCTGTAAACGAAGCTTGATTTTCGATCTAATTCTCACTCAAAATAATTAATACGGGTTATTTAGCGCGACGATTAAAATACGTAATTTCGGTGAGGCAACTAGGGCAAGCCCGGCTTTTGGGCTTGTGTGGAAGTACCGCCACTGCATCGGACGTACGACTGCTGCACGTGGCACGCTGCTTGCTTCCATCGTGAGCTGATCACTACCAGAACAGCGGGCGGCTATCCTGAGCAAACTCCAGAGGCCAGAAGTAGCAGCCCGTGATGATGCTTCTCCACTTTAGAGTCGTATGGTGATATGCGAAAGCGTTCTTGTGAGTTAGTTCCATACTTCTCTTTATTACTCCCACGGGTGACAAAATAGGTTTAACGTTAAGGCTCAGCGAAGTTCCATGCTAGTACGGTTTCTAAGTACTTAGTAAAGTTACAAAATATCCGACTTTAGAGTCTACTTTAATAAGAGATTGATATTTATAAATATATACATTCTATACCAATAAATATGGCTTATTAAGATTGATTCAACCATATTTCAATAACGTGCAATATAGTATTTTATATGTGATTATTGTGATTTCATAAAGTGAGAATACACGAGTACGAAGGACTTATAATATATACATACTTCATGTTGACGTTTACTCTTCTCATTTAGACTTAACAATACGTTTTATTTAAGTATTAACGCTACTGTTAACGAAGTTGACATCTTCAATAAACTATTCATAGTATTTATAAGTCCTAAGTTACTCGTACTACCTTTCCACTGATTTAGTTCTGCTGTTGGTTATTTGTAAATCACACGTTCTTTCCACTGAAGGTATAATACTTTATGTTGCACTGGTTAAATGATACTTGAAGTCAAAATGGTTTTAATCCTCATATATGCCTTGAATTTGGTATGTAGCTCGGATTGCGTGAATCGCAAATGATTTGTGATATCTAATGGATATCATTTACAAAATGCTATTGTTGACAAACATACAGATTGGTCATACAAGTAAAATTCATATTTATATAATGATTCTATATCATTAAGAATATAGACCGATAGTAATCTAGTCAGCAGCACCTTTCCATTGATATACTAAAATGTGCATATACACGGTGCCCGTGAGCATTGCGAGAGACTTTAACAGTGTATTCATTGTCATATTTAGAGAACAAAATGTCCTTTAAATTTTTCAAAATTCGCCATAGTTTCAGAGTAAATACTACTTACAAAAAATTGCATTTTGAATTGTTTCTCAGTGTAAAATGATTTTTTGATGGCGATCTCACCGGTATGGGGCATAGTCTAGACATCTCTTATTGACTGATATCAAAGACCTAAGAAACACTTTGCATGGACTAGTTTTTACGAGAAAAAATGTAGCAATTTACTTTTTCCGTTACTTTTTTCTAATGACATTTACTTTTTATGTAGAACAGCATTCAAAAAAAGTGAAAAAAAAAGTAAAAAAAAAATTTTTTTTTGGCGTTTTACAACAAAAGTCATATAATGTTTTTTCATTCTTTTGACCTCAGAAATGCGTGGTTAAAATCTCTCGCAATGCTCACGGGCACCGTGTATATAAATTAAACACTATATTTATTTATAAAATTGTAGTCGTTGGGAACCTGTCACAATGGATATTATTTCAATAGTGATTGTTCCAACCATAGGTACTTATAATTGGAAATGTCGACAAATTATAAAGACTCCTTCCAGTTATGACAAAAGGTACTTGGTAACAAAGGTAAGGTATTACCCAAAACTATTTATTAATAATTATGCTAAGCAATGGTTTTGTTCCAAGTTGATGGAGTACGCACCTGTGTTCAACGGTAGTCTTTTGCTTAGTAGAGAGTCACTATAGTGAGCTTTGAAAAGGGCAATCTTTGTGGCTGGGATCTTTTTCCCACCAAAATAGACCACTTGAATAGATGTTATATGTATGATTCATACAAGTGGTATGTTTTACATAAGAGGGTGCGCCTTTTAATTAAATCCAGAGAACTAGACTTCTTAAATAAGTCTTGTTAGATTTATATGAGAAGTATATTTACAACAGGGTTATAAATATCACTCGCAGCCTCCCACCTACGAGACGTCTGTGTTGTTGTTTGCCGATTGTAAGCTGTTAAAGACTCCAATATATATAAATATATAAAGATTTATCTTACATATTATATGGATGAGATGGTTTACATTGGAGTCAACGACGACCTAGACTGACTGCTTGATTCTACTGTGAGAGGCTGAGTCATTACTGAGATTTACGAAAGTAAAGCTCAGTTATGCGGTCATTTTAGTCTATAAGTACAATCAAGTATGATTCAACTTGGACATAAACCCTTATTGTAAACGCTAAGCATTTTGATTACATTATTGGGTAAAAGGTAACAAACCCTAATCCAACCCGCTTATAAAATGAAATAATAGTTGTGTTTATACTTCTCTCGAATAACAAACACAATGGAATGGCTGGTTTCATATTATTAGAGGCTGTCCTCATATTATTGACGTGTTTATGGCCGTGTTGGGTGCTATTGTCAAATAACTAACTAGAATAAGCTTCGGTGTCTGAACATACTCATAATTCTGATCCACACGTAAGATGTTCCAATATGCAAATCGGGCTGGTTTGTTGCACATATATGCTTGATAGGGCCGGGTTAACCTAAGATAATGTAGACGAATGCGAGTCCAAATTATAAGGACTAACCAATAGGGTATGCATGCCCAATGATAGGGCCTACCTGAGGGATTTGCTAATCGGCATTCCCATTAGGGTCTGCATGTTCGTCACCTGAGGGTTACGCATTCGTATACAAGTCTAAAAGGCGTTTATCTTATGATTCTGCATGGAATAACTCACGTTGGGACTTTGCGTAGACATAGCTACCTATAGTATCGGCGTATGCTCGGTAATTCTATGAGGTGTAATAGGTAGCCTTATAGTTGACTGCAATCAGCTATTCTATTTTAATGATAAGCTTGATTAATATTAAGATTTTAATGAGCCAGAGTTCCATTATCCTAATCCCATATATCTATATTATGACATTATCATATTATGATCACATTATTATTATTATAATCTTTTAATAAAATTACATCAATCATTATAACATAATATAATTACCTTTCATGTTTAACCTTAATAGGTTAAACATAAAAGATAAATTGTAATCAATTACAGGTTTTACTGCATAAAGAAAAATCCTTCTGTTTTTATCGTGTATAAAGTAGTATACAGTGTATACAGTAATTTCAATATTTGTTTCATTCAAATTTTATTTAAGATTTTTACATAGTCAACAATAGCATTATGTAGGGAGTAGGTATGTTTCACAATAGTAGTTAGATATAATTGTGATGTTAAATATTGAGGTAATACTAGCTTTAAAAGTTTTTAGGTTAATGTAGGAAATTTTAAACCAAATTTTATTTGGTTTTTGTAAAATTGTATTTATTACTTTTAATTTCTGGTTTTCTGTGTTTGTTTGAGCATTGTTCAGATTTAATTTTGTTGTTTAGCGTTTCTCACACCTCACGAGACCTTTGTTATTACTTATCATAATGTAGTCCAATATGTACCACTAGACAATCATGCCATTATTTTATAATTTTTATAAATTATGTGTCTTTATTCTTTACAAAATGTATTATGTATGTGTGCAGGTTAAACTTGGGCGTCAGAGTTTTTTTCACCGCTATAGTTTTTCTCTGGCATATTTTGGCCCTTGAACTGTAGCGGTATATCTAATCCCATCAAAAACATAAATGTGAAAGGCTGCCAAGTTCGATACTATGGGAATGCTTCGCCTATAAAGAAGTGAGATCTGAATAAGTACCAAGTTCCATAAAAATACCTCAAATCATAAATAGTTATAGGAATGCACACTTGATTTCCAGTTGTTTTTAAGGTACATTTTGAATAAGTATCACGTTACATAGAAATACCTAAAATCATAATAGTCAGGGAAACGCACACCGGTTTTTTTAGCAGTTTCCTGATAACATTTATTATTTTCAGTACTTTTTAATGATGTTACTTGGCAAGTTTTCACTCACCACACACCTTTTCAATGCAATGAATCGACACCTTTGGACTGCAATGTGTCAAGTATATAATTTTCTATTAAAACTCCTACCTACCTACACACTCGGTAAGCTTCTGCAAGCTGTAACTCTCACCGAGCTCGATAGCTCGCCTAATTCAATCAGAGATATTCGCAAATCCAATTTCTAACGAGAGAGTGAGTAACTAGGTATAACATAGGCTTATTCGTGCGCTTGGTTGCTTTGTGGTGGATATGTGTGTTATGTATTTATATTTTATAACTACCTGCTACGAACCCAGTTTGACTTCATTAAGCGATATAAGTAAGTTATTCCGTAGGTAAGTATACCAAATGTTTTTGTAAAAAGTGTGATAGACTAAATATTAGGTACTAATAAAATGTACTTTATATTTTAGTGACGAAGTGTAATCGACTGCATTCGGCGACATATCTTCTTACGACTTTCAAAATTCGACTCTTAAGTTACCATTAAGTAGTAAAACTTCGAATATTTTAATGGCACATATTTATTTCGACTTCGACAACTGGTAAAAAAAAGTTCACTTGTGTCAAAACTCAAGCGAGGGTACAGACAAAAACAACAAATCCAGGTATTTTTGTGCACGTTTTTGATGCAAGTAAAGAAAGTGGTCGCGTAAATGTTGCATTTCCTGTAGGGGCATGAAGTTGGGTTTTATATTAACTTTAGTACCCGACTAAATTATGAAGTTTCGTCTGCATACATAAAATGTAACTGGGTACTAAAGTACAAATGTAACTTGATCGCCGATCGGGTCATGTCATTACTCATTACCGCACTATTCCTATAATAAAAAACCGGCCGGCCAAGTGCGTGTCGGACCAAGCAGAGGAGGGTTCCGTACCTTCAATGGAATAAGAACCAAACTAATACCAAAAGGTCGTATCTAATGTCTAAGGAAGAAGTTTTTTGGAGATAACACAAAAATGGCTGAACCGATAATGTGCAAAATAATTTTCGTAGAAAGTATATGATAAGGTGTATCTCCTCAAAATTTTTGGACTTACGGTTCAAAAGTTACAGGGGAGGACACAATTTTTCTGACTTTCGAAGTACTTAATCACAAAATGGTCAAAGAACCTCAATGTTATATTTAGAGACCTATCGATTGATGTGTCACATGTTGATATTTGGTTAAAAAATTTTTTTTGAAATTTAGTTACATGTATGGAGCCCCCCCCCCCCCCCCTAAAAATATATATTTTTTCAAATTTAACTACATAACTAAGTAGCGGCATACAAAACTCACCTTATGTGTAAATTTTATTCAGATACGTCCTATAGTTTCCGAGTAAAATGGCTGTGACATACGGACGGACAGACAGACAGACAGACATGACGAATCTATAAGGGTTCCGTTTTTTGCCATCTGGCTACGGAACCCTAAAACGCATGCTTCATATTTAATTATTATTTATTAGCCTAAAAGCGATGTCATAAGAACTTTGTTACGAGCATGTGTTTTGAAAACTAAATTAGGTTTTTTATTTCAAATGAAACTAGTAAGTTACTACGAGTAGATAAGATAGGTACAAATAAATTTGCTTCTTTAGACTAGGTTGTATTTTAAATATCTTTACTTGATTTTTCTTCGTGAATAAGTCAGTTCTAAGCATAACGCTTTCAATCTTCTAAAGTCTCTTACAATTTAGTAATATTATCCAAAAACCGATTTGTTCAAATCGGTCAACAAATAAATTGCGGGAACCAAACGTAGCGACCATCCATATATTTTATTTCCACGTCATTTGGTCGAGATACATCGATTCGGGTAAGTACCTAAGGAAAATAGAGGAACGTCAATGATATCTTTTTTTCTCATTTTATATTAAAGTAGGGTGAGCTAGGTATAATATTACGGTGTGGGTTTACTGACATATTTTCATTTTTAACTGATGATATTTTTAAAACTTGCATACAAGAGTACCGGCCAATTCCTTTTTGAGTACGCAGCGTGATTTGTTTTAGTTCATTTATTTACATAATTTGACCGTTTTTGTGTCCTGTATGACATCTAAATGCATGTAATAGCTTCAGACCACATTTACTCTTATGTACATACGCACGGACTGACAGACACACGTGTGATTCTTTAAGGGTTCTGTTTTTAGGGTAGTATTTAGTGAACTAGGAACCCTTACAATTATTTAGCCATGTCCGTCTGTCCGTCTATATCCATTTGTCTGTCCGTGGTTTTTAGTTTATTAGCGGTACTGAACCCTTTGAAGTATACCTTAATACAAAATTCCTTTTATGCCCTAGTAAATGCTCTATACGGACTAGTGATCTATAATTTTGAATAACTATTAGGTATAGGTATTATACTCGAAGTTACGTATGTATTTACAGGCGTCCACAGGCTACCGTAACTGCTTGTTTGCTACCGTTAAGGTATTACAAGAAAAGTATTTTTATGAATAAGTGCTTCTTTGTTAAGAGTATTGAATTGATTATTTAGTTTTCGTGTATAACCCTTAGCCAGGTTGTGATCTCATAGCGACCACATAGTAAATGATTTTTTTTTTGACGACCAGAGAATAACTATACGAGGACCACTAAATAAAAATGTCATTATACAGCGTGTATTTTTAATATTACCTCAAATTTTAACCAGACGTAGGCATTAGTGCTTTGAACCGATGTTGCATGAAAAAACTCGTAAATCATTTCTTTTTTTTCCTATAAAATAATTCAGCACGCAATGTATCGCTACTTTGTCTTATGGCGATGGCGTGACGTCACAACTGTCACTTCAAGTGATAACTTTTGTCTGCTGTCAATAATACATAAAAAGCCGACATTGAGTTTGGGATAAGTTTGTATTAAAAATAAAAATCATTACGATTTACACGTCTGAGGCAGCGATTTTCCACATGTCGTCCTGGAACTTCGCAGCAGGCGACACAACGACGTAACAATGATTGTCGTACCTTCTCCATATCAACTTGCTGGAGATTTTCAATCACATCTGCAATTTTTTCCTGTATAAAGCTATGGCTCGCCGCCCACTTTGTCCAGTTTCGCCATAAATTAAAATCATATCGGCTAGTTCCCGAGAACTAAATATCTTCTTGGTATCGTATGCAGAAGTTGATGACACCGATTTACAAGACAGTCTACGTCAAAACAAATTACTTTCTTTCCTATTGTAATTTACCTTAATAGCATCATTCTTACCAGCCAGTAAACAGTTATGCGTAGTCTGCCTAAGTTTACTGAAATCAGTGATCATTAGGTTGGTAGTTTGTATTATACCTTAAATCATTTTTGAATGAAATCAATACTCCTTAGAGAAACTTTTTATTCAAGTAGGTAGCTATTTCTGTGGTAGGTATCGACTGTCGGGTTGAAGTGTCATTGACGTTTTCTTATCAATTGATTGTTGATTATTTACTGTAAATGTGTGTACATTAAAATAGTACTAATTTAATAGTAGAATCATTAGTTTCAAAACAATTTCAGAAGAGTTGAAAAATGTGGTAATATGAAAGGAAAATTTATGTGATTTGTTCGGAGTAAGACATTTGTTTTCTAATAAAATGGTAAGTGGATATTATTATCTAATAAAAATTCCTTGTTTGTAAAGTTTGGCTAATAAATATTAATATGATTTTTTTTTAAACGCAATAATTATTCGGTTTTGGCTGCCAAGTAGTCTGATGGAGGAAATACGTTACGTAACGATAATAACTAATAAATAGTACTAGACTCTTCTCTTCTATGTGTCAAACAGGTGTACGCAATACATTGCTGTTCGAAAAAAATTAATTACGCTTTAGTGGTTAAGACTAACTTAAAATTACCTAGTAATATCTATTCCTTGTACTAAAACCTACGTTTGGTTTTGGTTTGAGGTAATATTAAAAATACACGCTGTATTATTGCTTACATGTTTTTTTATTCAACTATGTGTGTCACATTATGTTGCCGATAGTTACTAGATACTACTTTTAATACGTTAATTAGGCATAATTATACTACAATTATAGTGTCTCAGCCTTCTTGAGTACTGAAAAAATTCATGATTAATTTGTATTATTTATTTTTTTATGTTTTTTTTTGTTTTAACGGCCTCCTAGCCCAGTCGGTAGTGACCCTGCCTACTAAGCAGGAGGTCCCGGGTTCGAGGTCAGGGCATTAGTTTGTGTGTTTATCACAGATATTTGTTCCTGAGTTATGGATGTTTTCTATGTATTTAAGTATTTATCCATATTTATCTATTATATATATCGTCGTCTAGTACCCATAACACAAGCCTTATTGAGCTTACTGTGGACCTAGGTCGATTTGTGTAAGATTGTCCTATGATATTTATTTATTTTGATGGCATAAATCCTTTGGGGATACTCTGGTCACATCGGGAATAATCAGTTTCTAATAGTGATATAACATTTGTTAGCAAAAGTGGGAGCCGCAGTCCATTAGCAAACTTGCTTCCCTGTCAACTGGTAACCAGAACTGACATGGACAGAAATATCTCGAAGTATTGACAGTTGTTTGCGAGACTAAGTGCGTTGGGGTTTAGCGTCACTGACACATTATTCATAATAAAGGCACCTGTCAGCTTTTACGTTAATTTAATAATATAAAAGTCCAATTTAATAATATGAAATGCAAAAATGAAAGTGATTAGGTTATGTGCGTGTGACTAAATATTCGCATTGACAAACATCAAATCAACGACGGACAAGTTTTTGAAAACCACGGTGATGGAAACAAGTATATGGTGGCGGTGCAGCATGCCCTGCCTGATGTTAAGAAATCACTGCTGCACTGTGCCGCAGTTTATGAGCGCTTACAACTTGGGGTAAAATTACAATATTTTTGACAGAGTGGTTATAATTTAAACGTATAAACCATGTTAGATTTTTCAGCCGCTATTTAAAAAAAAGTTACGATAAGTTACTCAATAGTATTTTAAGCAACGATTGTATAAGAGAAGTCAAAAAGGCAAGTGGCGTGAGTCGTAACTCACTCGTCGAAAGGCAAACATCATAAAGGTATTGAGCATTTTTTGACTCAGTATACAACGTTGCACACAATACTTTTTCTACGACTACATACGCAATTTTACATAAAACATAAAATTGCAGAAACAATAAATTTTCCGTCACCTCTTCGGCTGTTGCAGATATACAACATAGATTGATATGCAACAACAATAATTTTAGGTTGCACTTTCAAGCATCTTTCAAGTAAACACTGTTTTTCAAGCATATTAACACAAACATACGCAATCGTTATTCAATCAAACATTCTTAACCCTTATAAACTTGGAAAAATACTAAGAAATTTTAATTAAAATAAGCAAACCTCATAATTCAAAATTCGTTCATCTCCGACTCTTTCACTCCAATGAAGAAAGAGAGACAAAAATAAACCGATTTTCCATGTTTGCGGTTTTCCTCCATGAACGAGCGGGAAACGTAACTTGCGGTTATTGACTTTTTTCTAAAATGGCTGCGTTTTTTAGGTTTCTTAGGATGTCAATAATTTATTTTATCCTAAAGCCGTGTTTGCACGCGATACTATTTTGGCTACTTTACAGAAAAAGTGCTGTTTTGGTGAATTGACTAGATAGACTTTTCTTCAAGCATATTATGTGTTCTTCTTATATACGTGTTGACGAATGTATAAATGACAGATAAAAGTACAGTAGAAAATAGTTATTTTGAACACCGGGTCCATATTAAAAGGCTTGCATTTGAGCGCTAATATCACAGCCCATTTTATAGGGTTACTAGTGAGGTAGCAGCAAAAAGTAAAAAGGAAACCTAATAGGATTATCCGGTTGTCCGTCTGTTAAGATATTTTTTGTCAGGATCCGGTGGACCGTGGACCTTCACTCGAGGTGAAATTAACCTGCAACTACCTAGGTTCTTTTTCTGTCACATAACTAAGGATGTGCCGTTCCCAGTGTAATTCGCAGTAATTTATTAGTTCCCAAAAATCAGTAAGTAATTTATGGTAAATTCCAATTGTTTTAAATATATACGTAATCCCATAATCACATACGCAAGGTCAATGCGATGCGACCACCCATGGCAACATGGCTTCAGTTGAGTTTCTAAACCCCACGTAGGTGCCTGCTTAAGGCTATAAATAAATCATACTTCTAAGTCATCATGATCAAAAGACACGTTCGTTTAAATCGCATGTTCTATGTGTGTTTTTTATACTCATGGGCCAAAGTTACCCTCCATTTATTCAAATTAACCCGACTTTACGGTTATAAAACTTATTTGCTAACTCTGACGCGGGTTTCAAATACAATATTACCTTTTCTATGACCGGTAAAGTAAAATGAAAAGACATTGGAATGGAGGTTAAAATGAAGGAAAACCATCGCCATTAATTTTCTGCGAATGACGTTTGGTAACAAACATCCTAAAAGTAAAAGAAAGGAGTTAAGTGTGCTTTAGAAAAGTTTTAGAACATTACAGAAGAAAAACAATCGTAAAATTGGACTTTAACTAATTTTAAGAGTTCCCTTGTATTCGATCTGGACGAAGTCTGACTTGGTGATTGAAAAAGGAGACTGTGAAAGTCAGACCAATTAAATTTTTAACGATCTTCACGTATTGTTTTGCCATTATGACAAAAATGTACTTTACTTAATTTATACTGAAGAATAAGGCGGTAAACTAACAAGTAGGTACCATAATAATTATGCATTTACTGTATTGCATTTCGCTGATCCTGAGTTTTATCGTGGGTGCAACTGAATTCCAGCATTGTAAGCCGTAGCGCTAGATGTTACTAAATAAGTAACAATATTTAGACTTCTCTTAATTAAAAATAAATGCTTTCGTGGACTAAGGAGACAACTCTGAAACTTCACCTTAAGAGTGTGTAAGTCCAAGACTGCACAGACACGTACCTCATCATTAAGCCAAGGAGCACGAAGTCACCACACATAACCTCAATTTTGTTCGTAAAATCAACATGTTTTACATCAATCGATAGGTATTTAAAAATAAGATCGAGGTTTTTTTGAAAATTTTGTTATTAAGTGAATATTTTCAGAAATAATCGCTTCGAAAGTCAGAAAAATTGTGTTTTCCCTCCTATATAATAACTTTTGAACCGCAAGTCCAAAAAATATAAAAAAATAGAGAAGATACGCCGTATCACGTACTTTCTACAAGAATTATTTTGAACATTATCGGTTAAGCCATTTTTGAGTTATCTCCAAAAAACTTATTCCTTCGTATAAGATACGACCTTTTCGTATTAGTTTGGTTCTTATTCCATTGAAGGTACGGAACCCTCCATTATGCGAGGTCCGACACGCACTTGGCCGGTTTTTTTTTTCTCTTTTACATTGATAAACTATCTGACGTGTAAAAGTGCCCTTGTGGCGTAATCTATACATATAATAAAGCTGAAGAGGGTCGAAAGTCTGTACATGGAAGATAATCGAAAAAAAGTTGGCTGGGGATACTTAGAATCGATAACAGAACACGTTACAACAATTTTTAGAATTTTTGTCTGTTTGTCTGTTTATCTGTTTGTCTGTTTATTTGACCGCGCATCACGTGAAAACGGCTGAACGGATTTTGATGAAATTTTGCATAGAGATAGTTTGAGTCCCGGGAAAGGATAATATATAGTTTTAATCCCGAAAATCAACCCTGGTGGGGGTGAAAATGGGGTTGAAAGTTTGTATGGAGAATTTTTAACCGCTGAAACGATTTAGATAGAAATGAGTATGGAGATAATTTGAGTCTCGAGAAACGTCATAGGATAGTTTTCAAACCCTTGTGGGGGTGAAAAGGGGGTTGGAAGTTGGTATGACGAATTTTTTACCGCTGAACTGATTTAGATGGAAATGTGTATGGAGATAGTATGGGTCTCGAGAAAGGACAAAGGATAGTTTTTACCCCAAAATCAACCCTAAAGGGATGAAAAGGGAGTTGGAAATTTGTATAGGGAATTATTAACCGCAGAATCGATTTAGATAAAATTTGGTATGGAGATAATTTGAGCTCTGGAAAAGGAAATAAAATAGTTTTATCTCGGAAATTATCCCTTAAGCGGATGCAAAAGGGGTGAAAGTGTACATGGGGAAGAAACAACCAATAACCGCTGTACGTATTTAGATGAAATTTGGTATTGAAATAATTTGTAATTTTTTGGTCAAGGTGTTCATATTTATAACATACCCGTCGATGCTTTAAATTTACCTTTACCCGCTCTTAAGAAATATTTGAAAATGTCATGAATGTCAAAGGATTATTCCAGGTTCGAGGACTATATATGACGGACAAAGATGCATGGCCCAAACCAAAAAACTACTACAAAATCATCTAACATTTATAGGACACCGTTTAGGTAGGAAAACATATCAAACGTTTTGTGAAGCAGTCAGATTAGGATTTATTTTTCTTTATAATTAAACAATAGGTACATTATCTGTCTCTCAAGCTGTTTTGATATGTCTTCTTGAAGAACTACGCATTATTTTGTATCTTTAAGATCTAATAATGTATTACTTACTGTTTTGAAAAAAATAAGTCCCGTCGAGTTTCTTTTCGGTCATAAATGTCATAATACTTCTTGGGCCAGAGGTGTGGCGTTAGAACCGGTGGTAGTTTTGGAACGAAGTTCCTTATCGGACGGTTCGCGGATGGGAGGCTAGGCGAAAAAAAATCACGTGACCGTCACGAAAAAGCGTCACGTCACGAAAACGCGACACCCATACGATTGAGAAACATGTAAAATGGAATGAAATAAAAAATATATAAAATAGAATAAAGTGAAGTGAATGAAGTGTAGTGAAAAGTTAAAGTGAGAAGTGACAAAGTGATAAAAGTGAAAAACTGAAAAAAGTCGGGAACCTAAAAGTAAAAAATGGCAAATATTTCAAAAATTTCAGATAAAATTTCAACAATTTCAAAAAAATACAAAAAAAAAATCCCAAAAAAAATTCAAAAATGAAATAACATAACTTCGTTCCTAGCAGCTAAAGCAGTGTATGCTTCTGTACATAATTAGGCCTTATTACGTAACAGTTACATAAACTACTATTTATCTCTTTTTAGGGTTCCGTAGTCAACTAGGAACCCTTATAGTTTCGCCATGTCCGTGTCCGTCTGTCCGCGGTCTAGCTCAGTTACCGTTCGCACTAGAAAGCTGAAATTTGGTGAGGCCTGATAAGAACTTTCAATAAAAACTATATTGAATAAAATCGGTTCAGCCGTTTTTGAATTATCAGTCAAAAACGCATAGTGAAAGGAAGTGCCGAATAGTAAAATGACGTAAGCGTCGCCAAATAATAAAGTGTTTATCTATCTATCTATCAAATATCCCTTAATAAACGACCTTTTGAACGGATGTTTTGTAACAGGGTGGCCTCTACGAAACTACACTGAGCATCGCCCGACATGCTCTTGGCCGGTTCTCATCTCATCATGCTCAAATTCAACGTCTAAAAGGGGGGGGGGGTAGCCAATACACTTGAGTTAAACTTGCATGGGTCATGGACCCCCTCCCCCCTCCAAGTGCACCTCAAATAGGAAAAAATCATTTCTGCATTTGTAAACCGCCCCCCCCCCCCAAATTTCAACAGCGCCTGTTCTTACCTTTCATGCTTAGACTGATTTGACGGGAGGATCGATTTGGATGATATTTGCCGTGGACATGAACGTATAAATACAAAAGTGGTCCTGTATCGTCCGATATACACCTACTACTCTATGTCGTTTAAATCATGCCTAAAAAAAGGTATTCATTTTTGAGTGTAGTTAGTTTCATTAAGTGGTAATTGTAAAATATTTTATTAGGACTACTGTCCTCTAGCGTCATCTGTCAACTTTACTTCAAGTTCCGCCTCCAGGGTAGCGGGAGAGGAATTAGCCGCTTACTGACACAGACCGAATTCCACGCGGGCGGAGCCGCGGGCACAGCTAGTTACTGAATAACTGTGTTGAGTTTGGATTATTTACTTGACTCGTACCATACAACGGGTGTTTTTTAAATAACTGGCCATATTGTGAGATATGATTAGATAAGACATACTAAACAACTTTTGCTATGGAACCAACCCCAAAATCACAAAAAAAATTGGTCTCCCTTCCCACAGAAAACGTTGACGTCTGACCGGCCGAAATGTATGAAACAGCCAAAAAAATTATGTGATTTCGGAGTTGGTCCCATAGTAAAAGTTGTTCAGTATGGCCTACCAAATCACTTCGCACAATAACACTAGTTATTGAAAAAACCGGCCAAGTGCGTGTCGGACCAGGCATAATGGAGGGCTCCGTTCCGTACCTTCAATGGAATAAGAAGCAAACTAATACCAAAAGGTCGTATCTCATGCCTTTATTATATTTCTGAAAATATTAACTAAATCACAAAATACTACGCATAATGGAGGGTTCCCCGTTTTGCGTGGTCCGACACGCACTTGGCCGGTTTCATAATATTAGATTTTGTATGAAAATATCCTACTTTAATGCAATTAAAAATGCAATTAAAGAACAATTACTATCATTAAATTTAAACTTTCGTGAGGCATATTAACACTTCTTCTCCCTGCCCTTATCCCACGTTATGTGGGGTCGTCACAACATGTCTTCTTCTTTCATTCTCCCCTATCTCATATTAATTTAGGCATATTCACACTATAAAATATAACGGTTACATTCACATCTTTGTAGTCACTTCGCGCGACATGTTTCGGAGAGCCTAAGTCTCCATCTTGAAGTACTAAGTATCATCATGATTATCAGGTCTTATTTCTCTTTTCCGGTTTCCCCTATGAAGGACTTACCACAGTCGCAGAGTATCTCGTAAAGCCTGGGTTACCTAGCGGGTCCCTATACTTTGCAAAGCCTAACATTTGCCTAATTTTATTATGGGGCGAATAATTGTCCTAATGCTGTACCTCCGGCGTAATAGGTGTCAAATTTCGTTCGTCACTCCCTTAATATATGGCATATACGGATATACGCTGTATACCGATCTGTACAGTATATCGATTTCGTAGAGGCATTAACCGTGCACGCTGACGAAGGATAGGGACTAACAAAACCACAGAATAACTAATAGTACTACCGTACAGAAAATTCACTCCTTCACAAAAGTCAGATTTAGGTTAGTCAGAAAAGTAAAATTATTCCTATACTCGCCGCCTGCAAGCAAAATTGAAACTTATAACCGCGCACGAACCGTGAATCTTCTTTGCGCGCCGCAGTTTTATGACCGAGCTGTCGGGGTTGTCACTTACTTATTATTACTGATTTATCAATAACATAAAATATGTAGGAATTACAAACGTTGATTCTGTAAACATAAAATTTTCATCCGGAGATAGTAAGTCTGATTCTCACGGAAGTATAGGTATACCACAGCCGTATTCCTTTGAAAATATATCGGTCAGTTCCTTATGTTGCTTTTGGGCAACCAATATTATATATTATATCTTTTATACGGATTATAATTGAGGTTTAGGTTTCGAAGCCATTGTGTATTTTCAATTTTGCGCGAGTGCCACATGACACGACTATCGTGCGAGCCGAGCGGCAGCCCACTGTCATACGCCTGCCCGGGAGGCGCGCCGGCCAAATGTACGAGTACCTAAACTGCGTAGTGACACCCCCCTGACAAAATTATGGATCAAACCGGTCTGAAATAATAGAAGTTTATGTAACTGTTCCGTAATAAGGCCTAATTACGTACAGTTGCATACACTGCTTTATCTACACTCATATTATATATCCTAAATGAAGTGTTCGGAAACCATAGAATGATCGCCATTGCACCGCCATGGCCAACTCGATTGTGCCGGCAGTCGGGCGGGCGCGTGCCGTTGGTCGGGAAGGAGGACAGGATTTATCAAACTCGATGTTCGGAATTTGAAACTCATAACGTATATTGATACGTATATGAGCATGTAAAGTACGTTAAAATTACGTTACTGCCACAGATAAAAAGAGAGGATCAATGTTAAGAGAGAAATGAGGGGATCAATGTTACTCTGCGTCCGTAGGAAACACCTTAGACAACCCTACACGTGATCCCTGGGTGGTGCTAAAAGAGTAACAAACTTGGCAGCTGCACTGTCCCATCTGGACCTCGCAGCACTCACTGGATTTTCATTATCATCTGCTTTCCCATTACTACTACCCTAGGGAAGAAATATATACCTATCCAGTGACATGTAGCCATACGATAAAAAGAAAAAAAAAAAACAGATAAAAAGCTTATCATAGTAAAATCGGTTGTGGTAATGCTAGCCATTGCCTACCGTTTTTTAGAATACTTACAATGTGAATGTAGATAAAAAAAATATTTTTATTCGAATACGGCACCAGAATTTGCTTAAAAATTATTCCAATACAACTTCAATATTTGTTGATTATTTGTTGTGCGTTGAAGTTATGTTTGATATAGATTATGTTTTCAATGTATTGTCTATCTATTTTTAAATTAGAATACGGCACCTTGCCACGCAAAATACGCGCGGCGATCGAGATTGGAAGTCGTCATAATTTTTCGTTCATAACGGTTATAAAAAATCGTTTCTTTCTGTCTACAAAAATCTCTAAGTGTTTCGAATCAACGATCAAAATAAACTAAATACATGAAATATTGCTATGAATGGTCCCATTTAAATTGGTTTTGCGTAGCAAATATAATGTTGCAAAATAAGTTAGAACTCGCTCACCGTTGATATCGTTAATATTTATTTAGTATACTATACATACAAATAAAACACCTAACTTTTTTTTCTCAAATGCGTTCCGGTATTGCGTATACGTAATAATTATCCTGTAGGTAAAGTAAAGCCCACTAACGAACTGTTCGGATGAATCGGTGAAGTAAAAAGTTTTTTGGCAACGCTGCTAATCTAGCGTATTGTTCAGAAAAGTCTCTGCGATGCAGTTAGCGGAAATTCAAACTATTTTGGCAAGCAGGTAGATGAATCTCTTCATTTTGTTTAGTGAAAGGGTACCGTTTTATTTATAAGACAAAGGAATTGTTGGAGCGTAATTTATTTTGCTATTTACTGTAAGTTTTGTTTTGATGTCGTTTATTTTTTTCATTTTAATCACTTACCTAAGAGTAAAATTTGAGTGAAGGTTCATGCGGGGCGTCTGGCGCCGCGTCTGCTTTCCAACAAATGCAGACACATGTAAGTGAACTCAGTGAACGCTGCTTAAACCTCTTGGAAGTTTATCTAAGGCAACGCTCACTGCACGCATTCTAATGAGGCCGTACACTAGCACCCCTCAGTTCGCTCGCCGTCGTGCCGAACGTTGCCTATTGGATAGTTTAACTATACCTACTAGGAAAACATTGCAAAAAATCTTGAAAAGTCCTTGATGTATTAGCTATCTCGCAATCACAACGGGCGGGCTACAATGGTGCTCATGCCTAACCCATAGATTGAGCCAACTTAGGCCAATCTAAGGAATGCAGTTATATGGTGGTACGAGTTCGCAATTATGATTTGCTCCCTCTAACGCATAGCTGCGTCACTTAGATTGGCCTATGTTGGCCTAATGTATGGAGCAGGCATAACACAAACTATTTCTATTTTTTTTTATACCACGACGGTGGCAACTAAGCATATCCGCCCCCCGCCGCCTGATGGTAAGCAGTTACCGTAGCCTATGGACGCTCGCAACTCCATAGGAGTCGCATGCGCATTGCCTACCCCTTAAGAACCTATACACTCATTTTTTGAAGAACCTCATATTGTAGCCCGCTGGGAAAACCTCGGCAGGGAGTTTATTCCACAGCCGCAGCGTTCGTGGTACTTAAATGTAAACACGTCTATAATGTTGTAAGGATTGTTGATTAATTAGTGGGCAATTTTTGAAGCTCAAACTAACTTAATTAGATGATCATGAGTATCATAACATATAGTTATTATCCTGAGACACCAGTGATATTATACTGATGATTGTTAAGTCAGTAAAATTTTCATTACAAAACCGAGTAAGGCATTTTGCATGTCGCGCCCGCTCGCCTACATCTCCGCCGTGGCCGAAGATGTAGTGGAGTACGATGGCCGGAAGACTGGCTTCTCGGTGAGGGTGCACCAGCTGCAGCCCGATCGGATACTACGTGCACTTCAGATTTTTGTGGTGGGCGTGCCGCGGTTGCTTCAGGACATCGTCGCAAGCGCACAGTTCTAGCCGAAGGGTGTAGTGTTTCGGCGAAACTTAGCCAAAAGTATAAAACCTAACTACATGGTTATACAAAATAGCAGAATTGACAAACTAGACAGAGTACGTCACTATGGAGAAGTCTAAATAAACATTTCAAAATAGTGTAAAAATGTACAATAACGTGAATAAAACGAGGAGAATCATAGCTAAACATAAAGAAAAATTTGAAAAGACAAGGTGAGAAATCTAGGTTTCTAAAGTCGCTGGAGGCCGTAGGTCAAATATCCGCGACAAGGAAGTGTAAAAAAGTATTCACGATTTAATATCTTCCTTCTGCGTATTTCAGAGCATGAAAATTGAGTTTCTACTCGTAAGATGAAGACAAGGTTAGAAGAATAGCGCACGATGTTTGAGAGCGCCCCGGGATTTTCGTATGCGTGCGTGTGTATTCCCTATATACTGTGTTTATTTTATATCCAGGTAAATCCGGATATTGCTAGTGGCAGCCCTGACTGAAAATTTTAATCGACTGTAGATTAAATCTTCCATGGAATTAGATCTTGTAAAAAATAGGGTAGATAGAAAACATAATAATGAAGCTGTCCTACAAATATCGCAATCTACTACGGTGGAATATGGAATTAAAAAAAAGGGGGGCACTCCGGGAGTGCCGGCAGAAGTAAAAACTTTGATATTTTGGAATGGTTAGGCAATGGTTGCACGAATTGCTTTAATTATCAGTATAAAAGTACCATAATTTATGTGGTAAAATACAATATTCATTTATTGCGCTTTATTTATTGTCACAAACATGACAATTTATATTAATTAATTAAAAATTTAACACTTCACAACTATTACAATTATTTATTCAGCCATTTTACTCGGAAACTGCTAAACGTATCTTAATAAAATTTGAACATTAGTTGTAGTTTGTATGCCATACTTAGTATTGTAATAAAATTGCTGAAAAAATATTTAAGTCCATGTACCATCAGGTTCAAAATTGCATGGTCAATTTATCAATGAATTCGTTCATAAATTGACCATGCAATTCTGAACCCGATAGTACTTATGCATGTAACTAATTGCCAAAAATCAACATGTTGTACATCAATCGATAGGTCTTCAGAAATAACATTGAGCTTTTTTAAACATATTTTATAATGAAGTAAATATTTTCAGAAATAATCATTCCGTCTAAAACATTGTATGGGGGAGCTGTAACTTTTGAACCAGAGTTCCAAAAATATGAAAAAAAAATTAAGGAATCTTTGCATATTCTTTCGAAAATTTGCTATTTTGAACATTAACGGTTATATCATGCTCGAGTTATCTCCTAAAACCCTCTTCCAAAGGCAGATACAACCTTTTGATTATTTTTCCTTAATCTGTTGAAGGTTGTAGCATATCCCTTACATACCTCAAGATTGAATCGCTGAAATGCTGGGCTGAGCATTTGTCTTATTTGTGTTGCACTTTCATAGTTATTCTGCAATCCTTGTTCAACACACGCACGCATACGAAAATCCCGGGGCGCTCTCAAACATCGTGCGCTATTCTTCTAACCTTGTCTTCATCTTACGAGTAGAAACTCAATTTTCATGCTCTGAAATACGCAGAAGGAAGATATTAAATCGTGAATACTTTTTTACACTTCCTTGTCGCGGATATTTGACCTACGGCCTCCAGCGACTTTTGAAACCTAGATTTCTCACCTTGTCTTAATTTTTCTTTATGTTTAGCTATGAATCTCCTCGTTGTGATAGGCAGATACGCGCATCTTCACGTATGAAACGTAGCACACGTAAATCAGGTAGATAGCGATTTACAGATATAACACCTCTCCATAAAGATAGAGGTTTGCCTCTCATAAGCACGTAGAGTTATAGTATATATAGTCAAGTATTATAAGAAGGAGAGGGATCAGTTGTGACGAGGGTTGAGTGATGGTACATAAACCATAGTCTTATAACCTGTGTTGTAACTCCCCTTACCCGGCGCTCTGCCTATTACATGGCGACCGTGACCTGATTTCTACGTGAGGTTCATCACATCACTGCTGAGGTTGCTGCGGGTATACAACATGGATGACGACAACAGTGAAGAGGACTGTGAGAACGAGCCGACAGCGTCCAATCACCATTAATGCCGCGGGTACCCAGTGAATTGCCTTATTAATAATTGGAAAACGGTGTCTTATTGATTACCAAAATGAAGAAACCAAAGGAGGTCATCATAGTGACCGTAGACAATATCAACGCTGCTTCGTTGGCTTTGGCGGACTTGGACTCGACGGAGGTTCCAGATGGCTTACGCATTGCTGCCGGGTGCTGGGAGCGGAGAGCGAGGTGAAAATTTTTGGGTGTATTTTGTGTGTAATGTAATTTTTGTTATTTTTAATTGTGAATTATTTTATACGTAGACTTTACAGATTGATTAGAAGTATAACGTGAATAGTTATTAACAGGAGTTAAGTTTGGGTATTTATTAGTTGAAGATATTAGAAAGGAGTGGCAGTCATGGATCTTAAAAAAAGTTCGTTAAAAACGGTAAAATGATTTGAGTAGTTTTAGGGGTAGAAAAGTCTGATACGGTATCGGAAATGACCAATTTTAATTTGGTTTTAATTTTGTTTGTGGTAGACGTGGGAAGTTTTATAGTGGCCATGGGAAAATAGGGATAATAATTACAGTCGACAGTTTCATTATAAAAAAATATTATAAAAAATGATGTCTGCTTACACAAACTATAATTATAATGCGAATCAGCAAGGTCGGCGACGGAAATATGGCGCTAACTCAGGCAGAAGCCGGGCAGTTATGCTAGGTCGGCCGAACGGCCCAAGTTCAATGTTATCGAGTCAACAACTGCATTACGTGACTCAGATAATCATAATAGTGAGTCAGAGTTTTTTCGTGAATAACGGAGATTATGTAGGAATTTATTCATATGGCGCTAATAATCACGTAGTCGTAGGTTGTTTAGATAGGGAAATGTCGTTGTTGGTAGATACGGGGGCTAATGTGTCGATTTTAAAATATGAATACATTGAGGGGTCCGGTTTGCAGATAGTTCCTCATAAGTTAAGGATAAGAGGGGTATGTGGAGATTTAGTTTCATTAGGTTACGTCAGCTTAGAGTTGTGTGTCAAGGGGTATAAATTTAGTCATAAGTTTCATGTGTTCGTGGGTCTTAAGTGTCGAAGTGATGGTATTTTAGGAGAGGATTTCTTGTTTAGGTATAAGTGTAGTATAGATTATGAGAGAGGGGTTTTAAATTTGCGGCATATGTCAGGAAGTGGGTTATCGTTGGAATTACGGTTAGGGACAGTACGTTCGGTAGCTATTCCGGGTAGGTGCGAGATAATTACGTGGGTACCGACAGACATTCAGGGTGAGTGTCTTATTATTCCGCAAGAAGTTACTGCCGGTGTTTTTGTAGCAGGTATAGTTGTGGCTCCGAAGGAGGGCAGAATTCCAGTGCGGATTTTGAATACACGCGAAGAAGTAGTACAGTTGAATAATTACTGTCCGAAGGTTAGTGGATTGGCGGAATATTTTGTTTGCTCTTTGTTTATTGATTATGAGCAGGGGACTCTAAGTTTGCGACATCATTCGGGGAAGAAATGGTGGTTGAGAATCGGGTTAGGAGTATCGCGCTCAATAGTTATTCCTGGAAGATGTGTGATGGTTATGTAAACTCTACAAGGTATATAAGCCAAGATTCTCCATGAACGAAGGCACGCTTAGACGTATCGTTACGGGACTTGGCTATGTGGTGCAAAAGGTTAAATATAGTAGAGTAATATTTTTAAAGATGAGCTCAATAAATAAAATAAAAGGAATAATGTTTTTCGCGCGAGACAAAATATGACAAAATAATGAAAAAAGAGACAAAATTAACTACCTAGATTATGTACGCATGAAAAAACGAGACTTACCGATCGAGAAATGATTCGTGTTAATATATATACTAAGTGATTATCAATTGTTAGCGACTAGTGGACATGATGGCAGTGCCAATATATATTCGAAATGATTAAAAGATTTTCTCTGACAATGAAGCTTATGAAGGTGTAAAGATTTTAAGTATGTTTTAATTTTGAAATGTATATATAAATATGTGTATGTATATAATGTAAAGGGTTGTAGTGAAATGCAATGTTTGTCCAAGAAATAATTAATAATGTAAGTTGAACATTGTTAATTTCAATATAAGTAATTTAGTTTTAATTAAGGATGTAATAATAAGTTAAATGTTTTGTACTCAGGTTTTGTATGTATGTGGGTTCATCCAAAAGGGAAAAAATTAGGGGTTCAAATTTAGAGGGTTTTAAATATGGAAAAAGAATATTTTAGGGCATAAGAATAGAGAAAAATTGTATTTTGAATAGTCGTTTTCAGGGGAGGAAAGCCCTTACCTTTTCAGGGGAGGTGTGATAGGCAGATACGCGCATCTTCACGTATGAAACGTAGCACACGTAAATCAGGTAGATAGCGATTTACAGATATAACACCTCTCCATCCGATAACGGTTTGCCTCTCATAAGCACGTAGAGTTATAGTATATATAGTCAAGTATTATAAGAAGGAGGGGGATCAGTTGTGACGAGGGTTGAGTTATGGTACATAAACCATAGTCTTATAACCTGTGTTTGTGTTCACCCCCTAACTCCCCTTACCCGGCGCTCTGCCTATTACACGTTTTATTCACGTTATTGTACATTTTGATACTATTTTGAAATGTTTATTTAGACTTCTCCATAGTGACGTACTCTGTCTAGTTTGTCAATTCTGCTAATTTGTATAACCATATAGTTAGGTTGTATACTTTTGGCTAAGTTTGTTAAATATTTGTACTCATCAGACATGTTGCCCTGGCCTGTGATATTTTTTTGAAAATTCAATGTAAGAACTCTGAATTCGCTGGCTGCCCCTATATAAGCCTGTCACTGACAAACGTCAGGCACTTTCTGGTTAGCTTCGAAGAAGTGATTTTCCAAACAAAAGGGCTGTGCGGGGCCGAAGTGGCCCCGCACTTGAAGCGACCTCTCTCTCTCCTGGCATAAACTCTCCGGGTTACTAATTCCTGAGTCTCCAGCTTCTACGTACGCATCTGAGGGCGAGTCTTCAGCCACTACGTTCGCCTCTGAGGGCGAGCCTCCAGCAACTCTTTTCGCCTCTGAGGGCGAGCCATCTACTACGTTCGCCTAGTCCGGGCGAGCCTCCCAGCTACTACGTTCGCCTCTGAGGGCGAGCCTCCACCTACTACGTTCGCCTAGTGTGGGCGAGCCACCTACTACGTTCGCCTAGTGTGGGCGAGCCTCCAGCCACTTCGTTCGCCTCTGAGGGCGAGCCTCTACTCCGTTCGCCCCTCTGAGGGCGAGCCTCTACTCCATCCGCCGCTGAGGGCGGTCCTCTACTCCGTTCGCCTCTTGGGGCGAGCCTCCGTGCCTCTACTCCGTTCGCCTTTGAGGGGGAGCCCGTACTACAGTCGCCACTGAGGACGAGCTACGGAAGAACCTCCGGCTTTACCTTTTTATCTTACCAAGGCCATATTGACTTACCCTCTTACAACTGAAAAAATTGTGAAATAAAGAACCCACTATCTGAATTTCTTTTTATTATTTACTTTCTTCACCTTATCCGTTGCGTGTTCTTCCACACGTCTAGTTGGAAGAGCACGTAACATGTCAAGGTACGGAACCCGCCATTACGCGTGGTCCGACACGCACTTGGCCGCAACCGGCGTCAACCAGCCACGGCCTTACTGTTCAATTAGCACGTACTACGTATCATTACGCGATGCGATCAAATCCACTGCCAAACTCAGTCGATTTTACGCGTCGCGAACCGATCGTTTGCTCCAAATTACAACGTTACGCCAAAATAAGAACCGAGATTTCCTACTTTCTTGAGATCTAACTAATAGCGTGCTATCGACTAAAGATAAGCAAAGCCTTTACCCTATAAAGGGGTTCGTATTGCTTTGTGTCGCGTTTAGGTGACGGTCACGTGACTTTTTTTCGCCTAGCCGCCCATCCGCGAATCGTCCGATAAGAAACTTGTTCCAATAAATGACTAACTCTTATTGTGCCATGCGACCCTAGTCTGTACTGTATTCATCACATTTGCGAACCTAGCTGGGCGGGTCAATCCTTCTAGCTCCTGTGGCGATCGTATTACACATCTACTACTAACGTCTTATGTGACCCTGGTACTGTTAAGGATTGTTCCGACCGACTAAGCCTGCAACTTGCTTTATCGGTAAACTAAGTTCATTCATTCATTATGTCTTGGGCGACCTGCTACGATTTATGTGATCCTAGTAGGTTGTTAATGTTTTTTTGTAATTTTTTATAAAGATCTGTTCATACCATATACACACATTACCAAACATTATATAGAAAAGTAACACATCCTTTATAGGTACTTATTAAATACAATCGATATCTTAATGCTGAGCAACTCACGCAGTCACATATATTCAGAGCAATGACGCGTAGTTTTAGTTTCAGTGACCGCGAGGCAACCGGATGGCTCGCGGTATTTAGACTCCCGAAGTGATGAGGAGCCGCCCTGTGCAATACGAACTGACTGCACAGGGCTTCGTTTGAACTAGAGTTCCAAAAAATATGAAAAAATGTAAGGAACGTCTTTGCATATTCTTTCAACAAAAATGGTTTCAAACATTAACGGTTAAAGCATGCTCGAGTTATCTCCTAAAACCCTCTTCCAAAGGCAGATACAACCTTTTGATTATTATTTTTCCTTATTCTGTTGAAGGTACGGAAGCCGTCATTATGTGTCGTCCGACACGCACTTGGCCGCAACCGGCGTCAACCAGCCACGGCCTTACTGTCCAATTAGCGAGTACTGCGTATCATTTCGCGATGCGATCAATCCACTGCCATACGCAGTCGATTTTACGCGTCGCGAACCGATCGTTTGCTCCAAATTACAATGTTACGCCGTGTATAAATAAGAACCGAGATTTCCTACTTTCTCGAGATCTAACTGCTATTGACTATACTAGACTAGATAAATAAATAGTTGAAGTGAGCACGACAGAGCCCATCCGGCTATAACTTATCGAACGAGCGTCTATCCGCATTTTGAGCATTCATTATCTGGGAAGCTTCTTTTTTTATAAAACCATAATTAAATTAGCGCCTGAACTGCAACAATATGTTACGTTATTAAAATGATTTTATATTTTAAAAGATCAGGCGCTTTGTTTTCATACTTCTACAATCTTTTGATGCTGCTGCCACTGACAAGGCCACGCACGGGGGCTTGCAGCACCGCATTATCATGTAGCCCTACCCCTCCCCTGCTTCGAGGAACAAAGGAAATCTAGGAGACTTATCGTACTCGAAACCGGGTTATTAATTAAAAAAAAAAAAAGCCACCATTTTTTTGCATTGCAGCATCAGCATTTCGTATTCCCCATTAAAGACGCGTCTAATTATAAATATCCATGTCTCATATAGGAGGCTTATCGAACTAGATTCAGTGTCATGGTCTCTCCTACTATTAGTTGATAGGATGCAAAAATTATCAAATTATCCAAATGAACTCTTAATGTGCCATGCGACCCTAGTCTGTACTGTATTCATCACATTTGCGAACCTAGCTGGGCAGGTCAATCCTGCTTAGCACTGTGGCGATCGTATTACAAATCGACTACTAACGTGTTATGTGACCCTGGTACTGTTAAGGATACTAAGTCCATTCATTATGTCTTGGGCGAATGAAATTATGAATAAAAAATTAGGGCTAAGTCAGACTAAATAGTGCTAAATTTAGCCCCAAAATTGCTAAATTGGCAACACTGAACCTGTTGAATCTGTCGGTCACGTGACCCTGACGCGAGTTTAACATTTTTTCCCCATCACAAAAGTGTACAGCGCCGCTAAAGTAGTTTTCACTTCAAAAAAATAAAATACCAAAATCATTAAAATACTTAATTAATATCATTGTAACAAATGTAACTAGAAAGGTTGTAATTACCTCTAAAGGTACTTTTTTGAAAGGTTCACTTTGGTCAACAGAAAAGTTTGTTACTTGATTTGCAATACATAATTATTTTTCGTAATATCCGGGTGTCAGATCAAGATTTTTAAAATTTTATTTTTCAAAGTTTTAGTATCGCATTTGTAATGCTCTAAACTACAGTAATTTGTAATAAAATGGGGGTGTCACTTTTTTGGCTTCCATAAAACGCTGTGTCTTGCAATACTTAGGAGGCGCAGCCGAGCAGGCTACCAATATTTTCTATTTATATTTTTAAATTTTCGCTACAATCTTAAATTACGAACTTAAAGGCTTTATAGCATCACATCTTTTATATTATGAACGACCCGTAAATCTTTAAAAACTTGTATTGAACTAGAGCGGTATAATAATTCAGGCATCAGTATAATAGGCTGACTCTTTTCATAAGCATGTTGGCTTCGGTCCAAAGACTCGGGCAAACTGCGGAATTGAAACGCTGAATATTCAAACGTCTGAATTTACTTACGACACCTCGCCTAGGTCGTCAACTGCTCGGTGATACCGTAGTGAAGTAAAATAGACGTAAACATGAGTACCTATATAACCTATATTACATTAATGAGCAGTGCAACATTTACGCTGCTGAAACCACTGATGATATAAAATTATATAATACAAAACACAGTGTAAGAAGGATGCCGGAGGTAGTTCAGCAGAAATAATTAGGTCAATGTCATTCCCGGTGTATATGCACCATAGCCATGGCTATGCACCCCAGTTGATGGTATATACATCAGAGCAGCATATTTATAGCATTCCGTTAGTCATATTAGTCATCCCTCGGGTTAATACATTATATTCTGATTAAGTTTGCACAAGTTTGCACGAAAAAGCATCCTCACTAAACAAGTTCTGTAAGAACTAAGTTTTCGGGTATTCAATAGTATTATATATGCATCAAAATATTTTTATGCAATTACAAGACTTCAAACTATCTTATCAAATGCAATTCATGTGCGTTATTTCATCATTAGCAATTTTCGTTTTCAAATCGTTACCGGACATATAACGGCCTCCTAGCCCAGTCGGTAGTGACCCTGCCTACGAAGTAGGAGGTCCCGGGTTCAAATCCTGGTATGGGTATTTATTTATGTGTTTCTCACGAATATTTGTTCCTGAGTTATGTATGGGTGTTTTTTATGTATGTAAATATATATTTATCTATATAAGTATGTATATCGTCGCCTAGTACCCATAGTACAAGCTTTGCTTAGTTTGGGACTAGGCTGATTTGTGTAAGATTATCCCCAAATATTTATTTATTTATTTATATAACATTTATTTGTATGAAAAAATGCCTACATGCCAATCCTTTACTGAATAAAGTTATCACTAGTCGCTCTGTGAGCTGTGTCATTTGAGTCTCCACTGTTATATTATAATATGACACACTCGTTCTTAGAAGATGGTAAAATTAAAAATTACGTATCTTAGGCAAAGGGCGGACGCGCCATACTACAAAACTCTTTTGAGCGCCTATGTGTGCACGGCACGTCTGTCTGTACACGCTTCAATGCGTGCGTATATTCTCAGGGCTGCCATTCAATTATTTTTGTAGTTTCCGCTGTCGTTGTCGTAAGCTCGTAACGTCTAAAACTACGCAAGTTACGCAACGGAATTTGATGCGTTTTTTAGGGTTCCGTAGTCAACTAGGAACCCTTATAGTTTCGCCATGTCTGTCCGTCCGTCCGTCCGCGGATAATCTCAGTGACCGTTAGCACTAGAAAGCCGAAATTTGGTACTAATACGTATATCAATCACGCCGACAAAGTGGTAAAATAAAAAATGGAAAAAAATGTTTTATTAGGGTACCTCCCCTATACGTAAAGTGGGGAGTGATTTTTTTTTTATTTCAACCCTAACGTGTGATATATTGTTGGATAGGTATTTAAAAATGAATAGGGTTTATTAAAATCATTTTTTGATAATGTAAATATTTTCGGAAATAATCGCTCCAGGAGTAAAAAAAATGTGTCCCCCCCTCTAACTTTTTTAACATAAGTTTTAAAAATACGAAAAAAATCTCAAAAGTAGAACTTTATAAAAACCTTCTAGGAAAATTATTTTGAACTTGATAGGTTGAATAGTTTTTGAAAAAAAAAATACAAAATACTTTCTGAACTAAGTTTGTAATTTAACCGTATAAGCAGGTGTTTATTGTACCTGTAATAAAGTTTTGAAAAAAATTACAAAATAATTTCTGAACTAAGTTTTTAACTATTAAGTAGGGACACTTACTGTGACGGACGGAAAACTAAGGAACCCTACACTGAGCGTGGCCCGACACGCTCTTCGCCGGTTTTTTAAGTAGATAGAATGATTCTAGAGGAACATATATATGTATAATACATGCATAACATAGTAGAGAAACACTGATAATTTTAGAGGTTTCTAAAGTGATATCGTAAATAAACACATTATTTGCGCTTACATTGCAAACGCTGGCTGAACCCTACGAGATATATCAAAATAATATACTACAGTATTGTACACCTTAAAAAGATCTACAAAAAAGTCTATGATGGTATATGTCTATCTCTTAGGGATAACCAACAATAACCATTTTTTTAATCCCGTGCGAAGCCGGGGCGTGTCGCTAGTAATTTAATATTTTTGGTAAATAAGTTATATAGATAAAAATTACTGCAAAATTTATTACTTTTCATCAATAACACGTCTTTTATACTTTGAACAACAAAAATATGCTTTATTCCATGTAATATATCCTCATGGATTAATGTGCGACATACGATAAAGCGTACTAATTCGACCGAAAAAAACTACTTTCCTTATTGTAATTACTTTCTAAACACCCATTAACATGACAGTACACCTTATACGGCGACATTTTGCGTTGTTTCTCCGACGCGCTGCCGACTAGTGCCGACCAGACTGACGGCCTACCTACGGCCTACCAAACGGCCGCCGCGGAGTGAGGTAATTCCGATCGGGGCGGGGCGGAGCGTGGCCATTCTGTATGAAATACTATTATCTCTTCTGTGTCTTAGGTAACGTTCTAACATCACAGCAAACTCATAATAATGGTCCTAGGCTCCAAAATTCCCTATTGGCGCTAAGATCCATTTCGTTTTTCTGGACAGATAATAGGAAAGTGTTTTTTCCCAAGCTAAAATGTTTATGCTTCGATCGGTCAAATAGCCAGTAACATGTAATTCTGGAAATGTAACAACCTGGCTCGTTTATGTGCTCTAAAACTAAATTATTTCAAAACTCTTAAGAAAACTTACGTATAACAAAATACACAACAAAAAGTTAAAGAGATCAACCTTGACAAAGTGACACTCTCAAAACACATCACTCTAAGAACGAAAGAGAAAACATTTCCAATTCAAAAATCTGTGTACAAATCTACAAATAAACAAAGCACCACTAGAATGCGTACAGGAATGTCGTAACTTGGGAATTGTCATGGATGGCGAATTGCGTTACGAAAGTCACATCCAGAATACGCCTTTAGTAACTGTTTCTACCGGCTGGAAGTGCTGTACATAATACGTGAATTTCTACACGTCACGCTAAGAGTTAAACTTTGTGACACGCTGGTACTCTGAACTCTAAACTATGGTGACGTAGTTCACGCTTGTTGGCGCGCACGCAGCGTTTAATTCAACGCGTACAAAATGCCTACGCACGCTTTTGTTTTAACATTCCACTGTGCTCATACTTGACGCCATACTTAAATACAAATCGTATTTTGAAAATATGCACTCGTCAAAAACTTCATTTGGCTAATTTGGTGTTCGGTGTTGTGAACAGACAGTTGCCATCCTACCTCTACAGCAAGCTTATTATTATGGTCGCGTAATTCCAGGTCCACTGAAGTTAGGTCTTCTAGGTTTCTTCAGCTTGGTTGTCTTTCACACCAAACAGTAGCCTTTCGTGGTAGTTTTAGCTAGGCTGCCACGAAATGCTGGAAACGAATTCCGCCGTTGATCCGCTGAAATCGGTTTAAAAATAAATGTCGGACTTACTTTTTCGAGGATAAGACCATGTTTTTAGCTTACTTTATTTAATTTCTGTCTTTACATTTGTCTTTAAGTAGGATGTAATCTTCTCTGTCGTGGATACTAATTACTCATTATTTAATAAGTTTCGACACTATTTTAGACAACTACCATTTTTTCACGATAACAAATTGCTGTTGTTAGAAATTGTAATTATTAACTACAAAACAAAATACATCCCACAGACCTACATTGTAAAGTTACAAAATATATCTATATTAATAATTCCGTCGAGGGGTACGGTAGACCCGAATGAAGTTATGCTCAAATGAAAAAGCGTAAAAAACCGGCCAAGAGCGTGTCGGGCCACGCTCAGTGTAGGGTTCCGTAGTTTTCCGTCCGTCACAGTAAGTGTCCCCACTTAAGAGTTAAAAAACTTTATTTGGAAGTACGTCATTTCATTGTGATTTTGTAGAAATTACAGGTACAATAGACACCTGCTTATACGGTTAAATTACAAACTTAGTTCAGAAATTATTTTGTTAAATAGTTTTTCAAAAACTATTCAGCTTATCAAGTTCAAAATAATTTTCCTAGAAAGTTTTTATAAAGTTCTTCTTTTGAGATTTTTTTCATATTTTTAAAACATATGGTTCAAAAGTTAGAGGGGCACATTTTTTTTTACTTCTGGAGCGAATATTTCCGAAAATATTTACATTATTAAAAATTGATTTTAGTAAAACCCTATTCATTTTTAAATACCTATCCAACAATATATCACGCGTTAGGGTTGAAATGAAAAAAAAATCACTCCCCACTTTAAGTATAGGGGAGGTACCCTAATAAAACATTTTTTTCCATTTTTTATTTTACCACTTTGTTGGCGTGATTGATATACATATTAGTACCAAATTTCAGCTTTCTAGTGCTAACGGTCACTGAGATTATCCGCGGACGGACGGACGGACGGGCAGACATGGCGAAACTATAAGGGTTCCTAGTTGACTATGGAACCCAAAAAAATAACTGTTTTGAATCGAAGACATATATGGGCAAAATTCGGATTGTCGCGTATTTTGCATTTAAAAGTGTTAATTTCATAACAAATGGTCGGCCATATTACATATTTTAGTGGTTGACAACTTTGACAGTGAGGGGTGCGTTTGGAAATTGTGAACTATGTTTACGTCCGGCATATTTGACAGGTTAGTTGGTCAAAAGGAGGACGAAAGTAAATAAATTAAGAAAACCCGGCTGACTGAAAAGGCAAAAAAAAGCATTTGACACGACAAAATATATTCTTACAGAAATTAGTTTTCTTTTCACTGAAATATAGGTAAGTAAAAATGGATATTTTTACTAAAAATAAATGTAAATAACATGTTGAAGGCCTGAAGCCGCGTCTGCAGTGTCCTGCTTTTGTAGTTTCCAAGCGTTCTATATACCCATCAATTTGTCACAATAACCGCCTTCAAAGTGAATAAATGGACTGTTTGCTGTCTCTGTCTGCCGTAAGTATTCACTTCAACTACATCCAGTGGTTGTTAATTGATTCACCCGACTGCTTAAAAGGAGGGCCATGTTTTTTTCGAAAGTATATAGAGGTATTACCCGCGCAAGGTAGGACCCCCGCGGAATGCCGGGCCTTTGAAAACCGCGATTCTGGTACTTTGAAAATCAGGGATTACGAAAATGTGGTACGCCGAAATTTCAGGGTCCTGGAAGTCCGGAACTTAAGAACACCGGGATATAGGAACTTTTGAAAACAGGGATTTTTGAACTGCGCGAGGCCGGGATTCCCAGTTATTTAAAACCAGTGATTCCGGGAATACAAGAACAGGGTTTTAGGGGTCCCGAGTTTATGGGATTTTGAAAGTCCGGGATTCCGAGCATTAAATAAATAAATAAATAAAGTTCTTTATTGACAGGCATACACCCATATTAAACATAGAAGTAAAATTAAAATAAACAATAATAACACGAACTACACAAGTTAAACAAGTTAAAAACTTATTTAAATGCCTATACTAATATACAGTGACAGATATGAAGAGTTTACTTCCTGTTCCTCTCACGGTGCACGGAAACCCAGTGTTTATATATGGGATTTTCCAGATACCCGGACAGCTCACGGAGAATACCGTTATTAGATGTTCGTAGGCGATTCCAAAAAGAAGCGACGCGGGAACGTATGATGGCAAAAAAGTCAAGAACTTCGGCGTCAGCAAACATGGTTGACGCACTGCAGTATCTAGGCAGTTTCATTAAAATGCGGTATGCGTCATTATACTGCATTCTAATTTTGCTCAACGCGCGTCTCGTAAATCTGCTCCAGAGCTGACATGTATAGAAGCATAAAAAATATGCCCTAAACAATGTCACCTTCACTTCATCACTACAACGCGCGAATCTGCGCGCAAGCATGTTGCACCGCACAGCCAAAGCCCTGCGCTCCCGCTCAATGTCATTGTCATCAAGCAAAGTCTCCGTAAGCATATGTTCAACTTGCGCACCATCCAAATAAACTGGCGGAACATTAGCCGGACCCCTCCCGGACTTGAAAACCACCATTTTGGTTTTCAGCACATTGTACTTCAGACCATGGCTGCGAGCATATTTCTCACATACCGCCAGTAGTCTTCTTAAGCCCCTGATCGATGGGCTAAGAAGCACCATATCATCGGCATAACTGAAATTGTTTGTACATGCCTATATGGCAGCCCACTCTGGTGCTTCTCAGCTCAGCAATCAGGTCATTAACGTATAGACTGAAGAGGTCCGGCGATGTCAGGCCTCCTTAGCGTACTCCACACTCGAATCTATAATCATTAGAGGTTGTGTCACCTCATCTTACACAGTTTGATTGATTCTCGTACCAGTATCTCAACAGATTCACGATTCTTGGAGGTACATTAGATCTAGCGAGTTTCTCCCATAGCAACTTCAAGTTAACTAGGTCAAAAGCTCGACTAAGATCTAGAAAACAGGCGTATACTGAACTCTTCCGCCCCACATAGTAATTGACCGTACTCTTAAGACTGAAAATCGCTGAATCTGTTGAGAGGCCAGGACGAAAACCAAACTGTGCATCATCAATACACATATTGCGCTGCAATTCTGGGTGTATTAACCTTTCAAGTATCTTTCCTAGAATTGTACCCAGAGAGATTGGTCTATAATTTTTAATACTTAAAAGATCACCTGTTCTATTTTTTGGAACAGGAACTACCACGGTCTTTATTAGATTTTTGGGTAAATACCCAAAGTTAATGCATTTATTGTATAATTCCGCTAATAAACCATAAACTCTGTCACCCGCGTACAGAACATGCTCCAGACTAATCTCGTCAAAACCCGGTGACTTACCTCGCTTCATTTGCCTGACGACCTTAGCTACGTCATCGGCAGTGAAGTCACTGCGGTGTACGGTCTCTGAGTTCTGGCAATGCGATAGAGGCTCCACGCGCGAGTTAGATGCAGCACTGGCAGGGAGCGGCTGCACACTGAAGTGATGCGAGAACAACTTGGCAATATCCTTTGCGTCATGTAAGTTTTCGATACTGACCGGGATACTTGTCTTAGAATTAAGAAATTCCGGGACTAAGGAAATGCTTTCCACTTTGCATGATATTAGGATCTCGGCATTCAGGATATAAGGTACTCTGGGATTCCGGGACTATGTGCTTTCGAAAATATGGCTTCGAAAATTCCAAGATACTTATTAAAACCAGGGATTCCGGGAACGCGAAAAATCCTGGGAGCCCGGGAGTGAGTCGTACCGGGGCTCAGAATTCGCAGTTTATGGAACCCTGGAATGCGGGAAACCGAAAATTTTGTACCCCGGGATTCTGGGACTTTAAAAAGCTGACATTATGTGACGTTAAAAAGCCGGGGTTCGGGAAATGCGGCACGGGATTTTAGGATCCTGGGAGTCAGAGACTTTAGAAATCCGGGATTCAGGGACTTTCAAAAGTTGTGTTTTCTTAAGTCCCAGATTCCAAAACCAAGTACTCCGAGAATGTTAGACACTGAGATATGTATAAGGACTAAACATCGGTATCAACGTTCAAATTTCGTGGCAATGTACGGTTGGCAGAAAAATAAATACAAACAAATCACTTAGTATTTTTAACCTTTATTTTGTATATGTAAATAAAAAAGCCCCTAAATAGTACATTTCCTAATTAGGGTGGTAAAACAAAGAAAGGCCGCGCAATCGCAATTGTTGCGGCCCAAGCTGCAAGCGAGGGACGTAATTATGCGATCGAGGGCTTTCTTTATTACCTCCCGTGTTGGAAAAATATGTGCACATTTGGCCAGAAAGCGGCTCTATCCGTACGCGTAGCGTGCGGAAAAAGCCACTTTTTGTCCAGGTGTGGCATACAATATTTTACGAGTTAGAATAGATCACTAAAATTTGTTCCATAGATTTTGCTGTCAATCTTTGACGTCTGTAAGAATATATCCATTTTAAATGACTAAAAGATCTTTCCACGCTGACTGAGGTAATAGGAAGGTATGTCAAGCATTGAAAATTTTGCACACAGTTTTTATTTACACTTTCTGGTATTTCAGCCTCGTTGTTTTTAGATAGTTGGTTAATTATTTGTACAGTCTTATAACCAGGATTTTTCTTTGTTACACTTTTTAATTTAAAATAAACTTTTCTGGCATTTTGATGTAACCTTAACGTTGATATTTTTTTTTGCAAACCATGAACAATGTTTAATGATTCTGCTAGACTCAGTTTTGGATCCTCCAATAATTTTATTGACTTAGCAATTATACTAAAGTGTGTATCGACGAATAGTAACTCAGTTTTTAAATTCCGGTTACGGAAAATTTTTTTTGCTTTAGAAATTGCACTCGCTTCACGCGGATTTAAGGCATCGATGACAGATTTGATTTTATCATAATGCATGTGATAATATGAGGCAGCATTTAACCATGTTCCCCATCTTGTTATCACGGGTCGGGGTGGTAGAGGAATATTTACACACATTTGATGAAATAAATTTGTCCTTGAAGGAGCGTTACGAAATATTTTTTTGATACAGTCAATCAAACTGTTTATGGTCGGGTAAAGACTTCTAATTATCTCTGCGACTCGATTACATCCATGTGCTATGCATGTTACATGAGTCATATTTTTATATTTCTGAACAAGGTTTTTAGCTGCTTTTACCATGTAGGAACCGGCGTCCGTTATAAAAAATAATAATTTATCCATGTTTTTTTTGTATTCATCGCCCCAAAGATCTTCAAGGGTTTCCTCAACGAGTTTGGTTATTGTCGAATGGTTAGTCGCCTCCAATACCTTAGAAGCAAATAAATGTGGCTGGGTACTAGTTCCATCTAGAGCTCCGATCAAAATATTTGCCACTTTTTTTCCCACGGAATCTGATGTTTCATCAACACTGAGGTAAATCATTTTATTTTGTAATTTCTCTTTCAATTCATTTTTTTTCTTTTCATACAATTCAGGTAAGCATTTTACTCGTATTTTTGTTTCACTCGGCACAGTAATATCGTTTCCATATTTATGATTTAAAAGGTTTTCTACAAAATTTCTAAATTTAGGATTGTCTAATTTTGACCACGGTATATTCGAACAAATCATAAACTCTGTTAAATCTTTCTTGTGCATTATTTTTATGAATTTTGTTGTGTAAATCTGTTTTTAAATGGCGGTCGATACTAGATTTAGAGGGAAATAATTTCGAATTACACAATTTGCAATATACGATATCGTCTTTAATTTCGAAATCAGCATTATCTCGTATTATATCCTGTAAATGGCAGCGTGAATCAGATAATTTATCTTGATGAGATTTTGATTTCAAATGTTTCTCTATATTGTACCTTTTCTTTTTTATATTCATTTCGCAAATAGTATAGCAAGCACCTTCGTTAGTGAATATAAAATCAGTATACTGCGTCAAATCCATTTTCTCAAGTCTGATAGGGAGTTGGGTAAAGATTTATCAATGCTAAATTGTAGTTGTAAGTGTTTTTAAGAACTATTATCGTTGAAGATTTTACCACATATTATTTTGCATGACAATTAAATTGACATTTGTTGCCTATTTGGCATTTAGAATTTTTTTTACAAATGGATAATGAAATGAGTATTGAGGTTCTATGACGTATTAAGAATATAAACCTCTTTAAATATATGTACAGTTTACCAAAGTACGATTAAGAATAAAAATAAATTAAATGTTATTTATTACTAATAAATAAAACAATGATACCTATGTATTTCTTTTTTTGCGACCCTTACCAAGTGCCACGAAATTTGAACGTTGATACCGATGTTTAAAAGGACCCTAGGAGTCCGGGACTTAGGAAATTCGGGTTTAATAAGCCGGTAGCCCGGTATTACGGGTTGTTAGAAAGCAGGGGTATTTCGGAAATGCGGGATGACGGGATTTTAGAGTCAAGGGAGTCCGGAGTTTTGATATCCCCAATTCGGGAACTTTATATCCGGGATTTCGAGAATATACTGGGAGTCTCGGTATAAGGAACTGCGGGATTCTGAGACTTTAGGAATTCTAGATACCGAAAAAGTAGTCGACGACAACAACGTATATGATTCTAATTGAGAAATGACAACTTTACAGGAGAGCAAAACAGAAGTAGAATCCTTATACTTTTTTTCGTGTAAAAGATAATAAACTGAAACTTGGCACACATGATTATAATTTTATTTTATTGCTTATTTTATTTTCATATAACTCAATTTAATGGTAGTTTTCGAGAAAATGCAGATAGTCCACTAGATTAAGTTAGAACTATTGGCTTACCGTTGTGTATACTGTTCACTTAGAATATTATACTTGGTTACAATTTTATTTCAGAACTACGTAAGCAGGTCTATCTGGGACTTAGAACATTATACTTGGTTACAATTTTCTATAAAATCTACGTATGTAGGTCTATCTGGGACTTAGAATATTATACCTGTAAAAAAAGTATGCGACTCACTGTAAAAGATTCTATGTGTGAATTAAGTCATCAAATTTAACTCATTTATTTTGCTTATTTTTAAAATTATATACCATATTTTAAACGCACAATTTTATATTTTATTTTTGGGTGCATAAACATTCTGTATAAATCTGCATAATTATAATTTTGACACATTTTGCAGATAGAATCATATTCGACATTAGTTTCATAGTTCAATAATTATGTAGAAAGTACTAAATAAAAGTAAAAGTATATTAGATGTGTTATTTATTCAATAAAATGTAATAAAAATGTAAACCTGTTACTAAAACCTTACATATCAGTCTTAATCACGGCATTAGTCAGGAAAAAAGGAGTATTTTTTAACATTGTTCTTACTTATTTACCTTATGTTTTATTATTGATCGATCAATCTTCTTTAACAGCACATGATTTTATCAGTCTTTCTAACAAAATTACGTATTCAAACAAGTCTTTTCGCATGCAATAACATTAAAATTTTAAATGGTTTTCATAATTAGATATTTCCTTCTCAGATGTTCTCCGTAGATTTTTAAATTGATGACATAAATCACATTGGTCTTTTTTGGGATAAATTATCCAATATTCAAGTGTTTGTTTGTTATATCGCGGCATTGTCTGACTTGACTTGAGATTTGATTTTCAGATTGACTTGATATGCTTGTATTAGTGGAATGCGTATCTTCTGGCTCCTCCAACGCAGTTGTCAGTGCTCTATATAATTCCTCGGGTTACCCTTATCTGGTAGAATAATATTAGTCAGAAATACACTTGGCATAACATGTTTTGCAGAAACACTTTCGGTCGAATGGTAATTTGGCATAAAGCAAAACATTGTTTTGTAGAACATTACTTTGGCCGACTTTGGTTTAGCATAATTTAATGTACCATAATAATCCTATAGCATACTATTATAAAAGCATAATTATTTTCTGCTAGTAGGAAAGTAGGTTAAGTAAATTTTACGTAGTTGAATATAAGTCTCACCAAATTTGCTATGGCATAATAGGATTATTAGGTATCTTGCGTCCCCAACACACCCGACACCCTACCAAAGAGGAAATACAGTCCCAGAGTATTCGTTAGGTACGACGACGAGCGAAACCAGAAAAGTGGGATAGGCTAGGTTAGAACTGTGACCCCCCACAGGAACGTACTGTTGCCAGAAAATTGGGTTAGGTTAGAACTGCGACCCCTGCGGCAACAAACTGTTGCCAGAAAAGTGGGTTAGGTTAGGTTACAACTGCGCCCCCCGCGGAAAAAACTTTATGTTCTTATGAGCAATACATCCAATCCCGCATGTCTTGTACAATATGATAAAACAATGAAGTCTATCTTGTAATCAAATTTATTATTATTTATTGACAACTTTATGCCGCCTAAATATTATGCAAAAAAAATATCTGCAAAAATACTATTCGTTTAGAAGACAGTTATGCCCATCAACATTATGCCAATATAAGATTCGATATTATAAAAATCTGTGATATGATTTATGCCAAAGCATATTTACTCTGCGTAAGGTGTTTCTGCCAAACTTCAGCTAAGTATCATTATGCAAAACAAATATATGTCAAAAAAGTTTCTGCAAGACAATAGTGAACCTTCTTCGTTTATCCTTAGAGACTCTGAAAGTCAAATACCATGCATATTAAAAGCAACAAATTAAGCTTTAACACTATGTGCATATACTTATGTGTAAAGCTGTATTACTGGTGCAAAGTAAACAGTGATCAAAATAAGGATTAGCTATACAACAAAACTGCCCGTATAAAACCTTAATCTGTGATAGTTATTTTATAACACATAGCATAGCATTATTTTACATTACATTATATTACGCTTACGCTTTTTAATATTTAAATTAGCACTTGCAATGACAGATATGACTATTTTGAGTGTGTCCAAAAACAAATTCAAAAACATAAAAAGTTCTAAGTGACTGATTAAATGGCGTAAACAATTCTAAGTAGCACATAGATTTACAAACTTTGTTAACTATAGCTACGATAATAACGTATACAGTTCTAAGTGACAGATAGTCCTGCGTACGTAGTTCTCTTAAATAATACTTTAAACGTATGTAGTTATATGTGTCACATCGAACACTTTACACATTTTTAAACATATAAATACAAAAATATAAGGAAAACGTAAATAAATAATACATACCTCCATAGAAAACGATCTAGTGTTCACAACTGTTGACTAGCTGGTCGGCCGCGAACTGAGTGCGATGTGGTAAATAGCGCTCCGTGCGCGCGAGTGAGAGAGATGGCATTCATCGAGTACGATTCGATGTGGCACTTGGAATCGTGTTCGTGTTAGTATACTAACTTTTGAGTCAGATGGCACTGTATGCGTCATTTGAAAATCTATACTAAGTGACATTTTAAGAAAATTTTTATACCAGGCGATAGGTTTCGACTTCTAGATCATTATGCTGCAGCTTACGTAGTTAGAACCTTTTAGCACTTTGCACCTTGTACGTTGTTGTCGTCGTAGTATGGGTTCCGGGACATCCGGGATTCGTATAATGCGGAACGCCGAAATTATAAGGTATTAGAAATCTGGAAATTTAGAAATGCAAGATTCCAGGACTTTTAAAAACTTGGATTCCGAAAATGCGGCAGAAATTTTAGAGTCCTAGGAATTTATAAATCCGGGAATTACTAAACCCTGAATTCCGGGAATAGAGAAACCGGGATTTTAGGGTGCTGTGCATCCAGGTATAGAGAAATCCGGGATTCCGGAACTTTAGGAGGCCGGAATTCTGAAAATGCGGCTTGCTGGATTTTTAGCTCCCATTAGACCAGGATTTCGAAACATAAAAACATCGTAATATCGTAACTGCGCGAGTCCTAGATTCCAAGATATTATAAACCAGGGATTCCGGGAATGCAAGCAATTGGGATTTTAGGGTCCCGGGAGAGGCCAGGACTTTAAAAGTACAGGATTCCGGGGCTATAGAAATCCTGGAAATCCTGAATTGCGGGAAACCGGGATTTAAGAGGTTCCAATAGTCTGGATATAAGGAACTCCGGGATTCGGGATTCCAGAATTACGGAAGCAGGGATTCGGCTATCGGGTTTGAAGGTACCGGGATTCGAGGTTTTAGAAGCCCGATAATCTCAGTTTCTCTATATTTCCCAACCCCGAGATTCCAGAACTTTAGAAAGCCGGAATGATACGCCCGCGCTACGCCGGGCCTGGTATAAAGTATGCTAATTTATTTTTACATGAGTTTATTGAATATGTGTAAATAATGACGTATTTTTAAAATTTTAGCTTTAGTATTATATAAAGCATATATAATATGTCTGCCCAGCCAACGGACGCAGTAGCAATGAACACCGAACAAAAGTATGATAACGCTAAGAATCAGTGAAAAAGGCAGCAATGATCATCAAATTCTATGTTTTTAATTTTAGTTGGTGTTTCCGCCCCTTTCATTAGGTGACATGTACTGTGTGTAAAAAAGAGACGGATAGATTTCGTCGGTTCTGTCATCAACTGCAACAGATAATCTGGTTGAGGCAAATTGACATATGCCTTAAAAACGAATTTAAAATCAATTTAGAACTTTGCAGGAGTTCTGTCTCACTCGCGCTTAAGATGAGAGAGTGAAAGACACTAGACAAAAATGCAATGTAAAAGAATTGTGAATTGAAATTTTCGTCACGAAAACGGTGTCTCATCACAAAGGGTTGCCACATGTAGGTATTTTGAATTTACCGCTATTTTCTACTGACAGAAATGGTTTGCCAGACCATAGTTACATTAATTTGGCAGTGGTCCGTTGTAGGCTCTATTTATTTTACCCGAGCGAAGCCGGGTTTTCATCTAGTATATATATATATTTCGGAGCGAGAAGGCGACGGCTTGTCGCAGAGCTACGCTATAAAGATCATAGCTGATAAAATTATGAAATTTTGTTATTGTAGTAACCTTTGTTGAATTACTAACTAACAAGTTTGGAAAACGACGAGTATTGTTTTGCTCAGGAGTGGTCTTAGTTTGGTCCGTGCAGGCAGTCATTAAAAATGACGTTTTGATTTGCCCACTTTTAAAGTAAGAAATGCGCCGGTAGTCATTAAAACTCACGTTTCGATTTACCCACCTATTGACAGTATAAAACCATGAGCGCAGTATCTCTACATTCAGTATCGAATCAGTCTTGGGGCAGTCTTGATTCAGTACTCTTTGTGGCTTTGGCAGCCCAGCAGTCACTATCGTAATCGTTCTCATGTAGACGGTCGGGTCGGTTCGGTCATAGAGTAACGAGTGGTTTTTTGAGTAGCACATGGACGCAAGCTGGGAACTCTCTCGTTCTCCTGATGCCTTATAAAATCAGTCAATGCTTTTCGTAGTTATAGTGTTTAAGATCATTTTGTAACTAATGATTATGATTAGAAAGTATTGTTGTACCTGTGTGTACCAATTTAGTTCTAATAGTGTTTCAGATAACAAAAGATATATTCTCTCACTCACTTCTCAGTAGAGACTCTTCTCCGAACCGGTGGTACTTTATTGCCCTCCCTTAATCTGGTGTTTAAAGTTTTAAAATCAATACAGTTTTTAAACCAATGTTTATGTTTATTTCATTACCGTGCGTCCGTGTATAACGTGTGTAATGGTTTAGTGTTAGGCTATCCTTATTCCTGATAGTGTCAGTATTCTGGTGCTCCCACAACAGCTGTTATAAATGTTATATAACAAAGTGGAACAAGGATAAGGCTAAGTAGCACTTTGTTGTTAAAGAAAGATAGTTGCTGTTATATAACATTTATAACAGCTGGTGTGGGAGCAGGAGCACCATTCGAGTTTCCGAAATGCACCTATAGATATAACACCACCCTCACTACCGCTCGCCCGTCTCCGAAATATATTGTTAAATGACAGGGGGTAAATGTTGGATTCCCTGCTTGAGCTGAGGATCGTGGTTTCAGGCCAGGCTTGCAGAACAACCAAAACAACTTTTCAAACAATATTTTATTGATTCACAGTTCACACGTAGGTGTACATATGACAATAATCAGTTACAAAATAAGGTCAGTAGGAATAACACTAACAGACTATCATTGTCTTTGAAGCTTAGCACTTGCACTCATATTACGGTATACGGGGTAGGCGATTTTCAACCGTATAGGCTGGACTGGACGAGACAACTCCGCACTGGGCTTACGCCTTGCTTAAGCAGGAAATACACCGTGTATGATCGGAATTGCCACCATATAGGGTTTACGCAATGTGTGATCGGAACGGGCTTTTTCCGTACTAAGTGTAAGTAAGGTGTTAGCTACAGCTTTGGCCAGATATTCAGTTGTGTGAATCTGAATTGCGACCATATAGGGTTTATGCAATGTGCGACCCGGAAACTGTTGTATCTGGAGCAAGATGCTAGCTTGGAGATGACTGCGATGTCAACTGATTTGTTTTGTGATGCTGCCCCCTTTTATACCCGCCGACGGCGTGGGTGAAAGCGACGAGTCCTGTGGTGTGGCTTGGGAACTGGGAGCGGGGATGTAACGGTTGTTTTGGGCGCGCGCATTTGGCATACGCAATGGTCATAAAGTGCCGTTACCCGATGGGCCGGCGGAATTCAGCTACCTGCTCTACGCATCTACGTTGCTTAGAGCTATGTATGTTTTATATTTGATAGTGCTACAATATATATTTTTTATTTTTTTGTGTACCTACTGAACATGAACATTGTCTTTTAAATGGAATGTTTTTTATTTAAAGTTTCAAAACCGGTCAAGTCGGTTGCCAGTAGTAACATGAATGTGAACTGGAAATATTGTTGTTATTAGTAACAACAATACACCAAACACCAAAAAAAAATTACACGCTGATTTTTAGGCCAGAACATAAAGACTATGCTTAACCTAATAGGCCCGTGTAAACAATCAAAATTGCTAAAATAACAAAGCGTAATGAATTTTTACAGGAAATATCACAAAGTTGACAGTTTATCACGAATCCCTCGGCTAGCTCAAGACACTTGTTGTAGCAAATATCATCAAATACTGCCCTAACCGTCCCTAACAACATACAAAAAAATCTCAATTACATCACGCATTGTAAATCTAATATCTCATTTCACTATTATTACTATATTATTACTAGTATTTGATGATATTTGCTACAACAAGTGTCTTGAGCTAGCCGAGGGATTCGTGAAAAACTGTCAACTTTGTGATATTTCCTGTAAAAACTCATTACGCTTTGTTATTTTAGCAATTTTGATTGTTTACACGGGCCTATTACGTTAAGTATAGTCTTTATGTTCTGGCCTAAAAATCTGCGTGTAATTTTTTTTTTGGTGTATTTTCAATGGATATTCCAAGTTATATGATATGTCTCTTTGAACTGAATAAACATTTTTCATTTCATTTCATTTTTTATTTTAGAACGGTATTAAATATGTACAGCGATTTTAATACAATACAAGGCACGAAACTCTCGTCTCGACCCCCGAAGATATGAAAATTGGTCACGGATTTCTCCGAGTTTCGAATTTAAATAATTTTTCTTACGCCGCCACCTACTTGAATTTCTGTTTGAATGAAAGTCATAAGCGGATTTCGTAAAAACACAAAAACATACAAAAAGTAAAAATGTTTCCGCACCAGAAACTCAAAATCCTTTACAGAAGCTGTCCCGATTTTCTATTATTGTGATCATTCAATAACATTACAATAAACAAGCTAATATACCTAATTAGAGATGCAACGGATAGTTATTTGGCCGGATACCGGACATCCGGCGTACCCGTTGACCGGTTAGCCGGATATTCGGCCATAGGTTTTACCTACAGCCAAGCTAAACAATTTGAATAAATTGGTTCCATGCCAGGTTGCAACTTATTCCGGACATTGTAAGCTAGCTAACTAAAGCGGAATGGAAGAATTACATGACGTAACCAACTATACACTTTCACGACCAGGGACCCGACTGTCGGGTTCTCTCTTCGTAGCTACTACGCGCTACATACGACAAATACGTGGTTACGGGCTACGAGCGTAGCGCGTAGCACTAGGTGGTACGGAAAGTGTTAATAACTGATAAGTACATTATTTGGTGGTTTACTCTGTATTCATCCCGTTATCAAACTTGAGAATATGTCATTTTACTATTTATCCGGTATCCGGCCGGATAGTAAGCAAATATCCGCTATTGGCCGAATAGTAAAATGATGGCCGAATAAGCCGGGTACCGGATAGTGGCCGGACATTCGTTACATGTCTAAATATAATCAGTTATCTGTGAATCAAACATGATTCATGATATGCCATGAGCACGTCTGGCTACACTTAAATATTTGTTAGGCGATATGATCTAACCGATCATCAAATAAATATGAAGTCGATGACCTTATTATAAGAGTAGCCACTAAAGTAATAGATCTGCCACCATAATTGTTTCACCTAAAATATCAAAACGATTACCAAAAAATTACTTAAATTTCCGGCAAATTTTAGGTATCACCATAATAACAATTCGGACCCGGGGTATGTCCTTAAACTACGTCCGGACTTGGGTATGTCCTTAAACTATGCCAAAAAGAGAGGTATGGGCACTGCGAATGGCATCTCGCTTAGTGTGGTAGGGCACGTTCAGTGAATGTCATCTCGCTCAAATCTGGAGCAGAGCCCGACTGGGGAAGTACCTCCACCTTACAGAAAACAACAGCCAAATAGCACTAGACCCTACTCATAGTGTTGTGTTCCTGTTGGTGAGTAAGGTTGCCAAAGAGCTCAAAGAGGACCCAGTGTGTTGACGATGATGGACCCTCTTGTTCCTTTAGCCGTCAACACAGTGAATCCTCCTTTTTGTAAAGGGTCGGCAACGCGCATGTGACTCCTGTGGAGTTACAGGCGTCCATAGGTTACGGTAGCTGCTTACCATCAGGTAGGCCGTATGCTTGTTTGCCACCGTCGTAGTATAAAAAAAAAAAAAAAAAAAAATATATATCTGATACCAAAATAGGATCTTCAAATAATATGAAAATGGTTACCTAAAAACCATTTTGAATTCCCTAGGAAAAATATTGATTATTAATAGTAATGTAGAAAATCACATAGTTCTTGAGGATCACAAGGCTCATAACATAACCTACGACACTACATAAACATACCAAAGACCGTGTCGCTTGTCCTTTGAGGCAGGGTTCTTTTGCCTTCGCCAGGTGTAACCAAATAACTCAACCGTCGCAATGCAGCGAGAATCTTCTATTCATACTGATGTAACCCTATCAGGTAGGTATATATCGTATATGCAGTTTAACAATCGCCGTAAGGGGGACTTTGTAATTTTTTGGTCAAGATATTCACATTGACGAGCATTGTCACATTGTTTGCAATGAGCTCTCGTACTTATCGTAACACAGTGTTATTCTTTCACTCGCGCTTAGTATAGGTATTGAATTTAGCTGTTTTCTACCCCTTAACTTAATTTTTTGTTGTGTGAGTACCTATTTTGTATTCGTAGACTTTTAAAGCCATATTCGTAAAAAGTTAGAAGCTCACTGATCGTTCGATCAGAGGTAGGTACCAACATTCTTGATGCATTTAATAAACACGTATTAGCGTTAATCTGCGTATGATAGCTCTCCTATAAAGGCCAAAAGTTACGAGGCCGTGGACCTTCCTTTATATGCACATTAAGTAACAAAATGGCCGACACAGCGTTGAACAGCTGATTTTGATAGGAGCTACACAGTATAGAAATCGAGAAGATTTCTAACAGATGGAGTCTTCTGTTTATAAGTTTCTGTGTTTCGATTTGATTTTTAAGTAAATAATTGTAATATTAATAAATAGTAATATCAGCGACATGAAATGGGTAGAAAACAAATATCTAGATTTTCGACGAGTAAACATCGTAATTTAATGCAAGTCATGTCAGTAATTCAGGCTATAAAACAAGTGACTCGCCGGCGTCTGAAGTTTCAAGTTCCAGTGCGTGTGTCTTAAAATAATCTGCCCTATCCTATGAGGACCTCGTCACTTACAGAAATCAAGTAGAAGAAGCGCTGCAATAAAAGAAGTAAATATCTACCTATTAGCATATTGGTTAGCTACTTATCGTTCGAGGTGGTATCTTAGGGTACCTACGTATTTTTTTACCTACTTGTGTTAATAAACTACATTAAATAGTCGAATATTGCTCGACATGTTTCGCTCCATAACGAGAGCTTATACATGAGCCATTCGCGTTGGCTAAACGAAGAAGACTGCGGGCCGTGGCCCTCCGCGACCGAGCGGCCGGGGAGGCGAGAAAATACACTCGTTTTCAGCATCATTGTCAAATGTAGTTGGTGTAATGGCTCATGAATAAGCTCCTCGTTATGGAGAAAAACATGTCGAGCAATATTTGACTTAAAAAACCTGTGTGTTATTTAATATATCGGAGTCTCACGAAAGTTTCGTGTTTAAAATTATCTTAAATAGTATATTTGGCAAGATGAGGGAAGTAGATATAGGTGACCTACTATTATCGAAATGAAAGTTTTGCATAATATTGCAATCAATTAAACAACTCTACTTGATTCCAAGTAAAAGACTGTAGTAAAATTTGAAGGAAGCTAACTATTCTCACTAACTGATCAACTCAAACCTAGAGCATACCTCACTCAAAGTGTCAATTGCCTGGCTTGCACCTATGCAGCTATGGTGAAAAATGTAATAGTCTTCTATCTTATATTATAATTATAATATAATATATAATTTTAATATAAATATATAAAAGAAGAAACTGACTGACTGACTGACTGACTGACTGACTGACATATCAACGCACAGCCCAAACCGCTGGTTCTAGAGATTCCAAATTTGGCACGTAGGTTCCTTATAAGGTCAAGAGGTGCACTAAGAAAGGATTTTTCAAAATGCACCCCCTAAGAGGGTGAAATGGGGGTCCAAAGTTTGTATGGGGAAACAAGATTAGTTAGACTATTTTATTCGAAACTTCACAGGAATATTCCTAACGATAAATGAGTAAACAGTATTTCAGGTTTTTTTTTTAATTCAACCCCCAAAAGGGGGAAATGTGGTGAGAAAATATGAAAATCAACAGGGGTATGGTTTCTATGGTTTATCGGGTCGCTGATTACGAAAATAACAAGGATTTTAAAATCCAACATGGCGGACGTCAAATACCATCTCCCCCTTTGCACATACTTTACTTTGACATTTCACCCCCATTGCACCCGTTGGGGTGCAATGGGGGTGAAATGTCTAAATATTAACATGGGTGTCGTTTTTATGGTTTTTTGTGACGTTAATTACAAAAAAGCATCAATTTTGATATTTAATATTGTGAACATGGAAATTCTTGAAAGTTTTTGTGCCAAATTCCAATTCAATCGTAATTTAATATAATAAATGCGAAAGTGTGTCTGTCTATCTGCTACCTCTTCACTCTTAAACTGCTGAACCGATTTAGAGGAAATTATAGAGATAGTTTGAATCCTGGGAAAGGACACAGTGATATAGGGTAGTTTTCATCATTAAGGGGATGAAAAGGGGGTTGGAAGTTTGTATGGGAAAATTTTAACAGCTTAAACGATTTAGATGAAACTTGGTATACAGAAAGTTTGAGTCCCCCGGGACTTTCGCTTCCCGAAGGAACATAAAATAGTTTATTTCGCGAAAATCAACCGTTAAGGTTGACGGGTGAAACGGAGGTTGGAGGTTTGAATGGGGAATTTTTAACCATTGAACCGATTTAGATGAAACTACCAAGTTTATATATATAGTATCGGAAAACGATATAGGATAGTTTTTATCCCGAAAATCAGCTCTTAAGGGGGTGAAATGGGGGATATATATAATAGGCATGATGACACATGTTGAATTATGCAAAAAAAATTAGTTGATAGGATGCAAAATGATCAATATATCCAACTAAAGTGAAAATTTATAAATTCTACTGAAATGGCTCAAAGATATCAAGCTGCAAAATTTCTAAATTTTACGATTTTTTAAAGTGCGAAATTTAAAAAAAGCAATGATACCATTAGATTTTTAACATTTTACTGTAAAATAAATTGTAAAGCAACCATATACATAAACGCAACATTTCACTGTAAAAATAGCAATTTCATATTTTTTCCATACTTCAAACAGGGCGACTATGTGATCGTGACGTCACTTTTGCATGTCATTTTGTTAGGATCGTTTTGAGAAACAAATGCAAATCTCGGACTTTAAGTCTCAGTTCTGACTTTTATGTTGCTTTAACGCAATTGGCCCCATATAGACATTTGATCCTCACAACAAAACGAATCGATTGATATGATACATGAAAAAAATTCACTATGCCTATATTGTATCACGAACCGATTTAGATAAAAATTGGTTTGGATGTAGCTTGAGTCCCGGAAAACAATATATAGTAGTTTTTATCCCGAAAATCAATCCTTTAGGGGGTGAAAAGGGGGCTGGGAGTTTGTATGGGGAATAAATAAGCGCTCAACCTATTTAGATGATTTGGTATGGAGATATTTTGAGTTCTGGGGAAGGATATATAATAGTTTTATCCCAGAAATAATTCCTTGATAAAGGGGGGGGGAGGGTGGGGGTGGATAACTAATTCCACGCAGACGAAATCATAAAATCTCTTCAATTCAATTAAATGTATTAAGTGAAATAAAATACAAGTACACTACTGTAAGTGTTGGTAAGTCGTTGCCGGTGTATTGTTACACCGGCAAGAAACAAGAAATGTTTGCAACAATTGTTGCAAACATTTCTTTAAAAAAATAAGTGAACCGCCTTCACCAAAACATACAAACATATGGGTCAAACTCAAAACCTCCTTTTTTAGTACTTTTAGTACGCGGGCGAAGCCGCGGGAAAAAGCTAGTAACAATATATTTTTAAACTTTGTCATAGCATTTGTATACATTTTTCATGTCTTACAAAAAGGTATACATATAAGATATGTCAACACTTTCACTGCTATTTCATTGTAATCGGTTAAATCAAACCTAACACCTTACCGGCTTATTTAATTATTCTGCTGACTGTACACATCTTTAACACCAACGTTACAGTCATGATCTCTGAGCGGTCATAACATGTTCTGATTCCTTATATACAATATATGTCAATGATCACAAACAGCTGCTGAAGTTTCCAGTAAAAGGAGAATAAAACGTCAATACAAAAATGTTATTGGATAAAATAAGATATTTTTTTTAGTAAAATCAAATGTCCCGTTTAATAAGAAAACATCTCTCTCATTTTCTTTTGTTTCAGTGTGATTGCTGAGGTGGTCAGGTTGGCTGGGACATGCTGGCCCATAGTGACAGTTCCTTGAAGTGTGTAGGTGGTGCTTGTCCATGAGTAACTTTTCCTTTCAGAATCTGGAAATGAAATAACAATTTTGATTAAAGCTATTTTTTTAATATTTTATGTAATTTAATTTTAGTGTACTGCGGTAACCATATAAGTTATTATAATTTTGTTCATTGTCTTTTTACCTACCTTTGCAGAAAGAGAGTATTAAGCGACACCAATATTCATAAGGCTGTACAAACTGAAAAAGAGCTATCTCAAAACCACTTTTAAATCTGGTTGTATCTAAATACTGGTAGACAGAGCTAAAGACCCAACTATGGTTATTCTGACAAGTAGTTGTAGGCATTTAATAAAATAATAATGTATATTTTGCACTTATAAAACTATGGTTTTGGCACTATTAAAATGTTTCTTCGACGGGTAACCAATGTACGCGCTAAGCTATATTCAGTTCTTCAAGTTGTTCTCAATTAATACTTGTTTATAAGTTTTATACTGAGAAAAATGTCTGACATAGGCAGATATTTTTGTAAATGGTCCGAACCTAGTTATAAGTCAATTAATTAATTGAATTTCTTACCTTATTTTGAGTACTAGTCCAGTGATTCATCGTAGGTACAACACATTCCTACTTTTACAATTCAATTGTTTACTATCTCTATTCTTTACTATAGGTAGGTACATTAATTTTATTCATGTTTCTCGACACATTACACAGGCACTAATCTAAAATTAGTTACAAAAGTATTTATCCAAACCGTAGTAACATGCAAAATACATAATAAAATTTAGTGCATTTCCCGCTATTACCGCTGTCATTTGTCATGTTCTGTCAAACTTTTTTAAAATTGCGATGAAACCAGGTTTTTGTCTATGATTTTGCCAAAAGTGCCAACATAACGCGTCTAATCTTTCAATAAGCGGTGGATCAGATATGAGCAGGATAATTTGTGTTTATAAATCAAGCATTTTTAAAAACCTCAATTAAGGCTAATCGGCGTATGTCGTTCGACGATCAGACGCCAATTAAGGTTTTTTTTTATGAATATGGATGTTATTAGCTTTTAGTGATAAATACCTGAGAACTTGTTTTCCTTGCATTCCGGGTTAACATCGAAAATATTGATTTAATAACTATCACGAAGTTCTTTAAATAAATTGTTCAGCCTCCCTGAATCATTAAACTCAGCAAAGATCGCATTCGGTTGCAACTTGCAGTAAATTGAGCTGATACAAACATTTGCTCAAACCGCGAGCATTGCCGGCAATCGCCCTACTCTTTCTCTTGGTTCAGTGGATAGGTAATTTGCAAAAGCCACTGAAGAAGCTTGAATGATAAAGATCTTTAAGAAATTGTTCTTATATCTCTATGTAGATATAGTGTCGTTTTAGCGATTAATCGACGCTTACTACAAATCTCTTTTGCGAGGCTTTAGTGTGTCAATATATTTATTCGTAGGTTGGTTCTAGAAACTTTACAGGCTTAAATGCAAACGTTAGCAATTTACTTACAGCCATATTCATAAAAAAACCTTGATCGTCGAACCCGTTGATACGCCGATTAGCCTTAATTGAGGTTTTTAAAAATGCTTGATTTATAAACACAAATTATCCTGCTCATATCTGATCCACCGCTTATTGAAAGATTCGACGCGTTATGTTGGTACTTTTGGCAAAATCATAGACAAAAACCCGGTTTCATCGCAATAAAAAAAAAATGTTTGACAGAACATGACACATGACAGCGGTAATAGCGGGAAATGCGTTAAATTTTTAACTAATTTTAGATTAATGCCTGCGTAATGTGTCAAAAAACATGAATAAAACTAATGTACCTACCTATAGTGAAGAAGAGAGACAGTAAACAATTGAAATGTAATAGTAGGAATGTGTTGTACCTACGATGAATCACTGGACTAGTACTCAAAATAAGGTAAGAAAATTAATTAATTGACTTGTAACTAGGTTCGGACCATTTACAAAAGTATCTGCCCATGTCAGACATATTTCTCAGTATAAAACTTATAAACAAATATATACTGAATATTGCTTAGCGTGCTTACCCATTTCTTACTGCTTACAGTGTCGGTATCATGCATAACGGTGTTCAGAGAATGGTTGTATAGCTCAAGAAACAGAAATTAGAAGAAATCAGCTGCTGCCACAAGTTGTGGATTTACTTGGTTGGCGCAGAGTTTCATATAGACACAAATAAAAGGACTGCAAATGATACTAGTGAAGGTAGGTAGTATTTGAAATGCCTATCACTATGTACCTGTACAGTCGACTACAAAGATATGTATCCACTTTTGAACCTTATTACAACGCATTAAGGTGAAAAAGTAGATATATCTTTGTAGTCGACTGTACATTGGTTACCTGTTGAAGAAACATTTTAATAGTGCCAAAACCATAGTTTTATAAGTGCAAAATATACATTATTATTTTATGACAGGCCTACAACTGCCTGTCAGAATAACCATAGTTGGGTCTTTAGCTCTGTCTACCAGCATTTAGATACAACCAGATTTAAATGTGGTTTTGAGATCTGCTCTTTTTCAATTTGTACAGCCTTATGAATATTGGTCTCGGTTAATACTCTCTATCTGCAAAGGTAGGTAAAAAGACAATGAACAAAATTATAATAACTTATATGGTTACCGCAGAACACTAAAAATAAATTACATAAAATATTTGAAAATATCTTTAATCAAAATTGTTATTTTATTTCCAGATTCTGAAAGGCCAAGTTACTCATGGACAACCACCACCTACACACTTCCTTCAAGGAACTGTCACTATGGCCCAGCATGCCCCAGCCAGCCTCACATCAGCAATCACACAAAAGAAAATGAGACAGAGAAACCCGAAATGCTCCGGCTTTGTGTTTTCGTATTAAACGGGACATTTGATGTTACTAAATAAAATATCTTATTTTAACTCAATAAAAATTTTGTATTGTACTGATTTAAACTTACACGATTTTCACTCATAATTTTGTCAAAAACGGGACTTAATCGCGTACACTTACTTTTATTATTTCCCTGACGTTTCGAGCGTGCCGTAACGCTCGTGGTCGCAGGCAGACTGGCGAGGAATTGTATCAGCATCTCCTAGCTGCGCGGGTTTTTCGAACTACCCGCAGTTGGTCTCGATTATGCACATTCACGCTAGGGTTGTCACTTTGCCTTACACACAACACTCACGACATCTGGTGGTTTGGATATGCAAGTATTTTCACGCTTACATTCGCTGATCACTGGATTCCACGAAGATGAGATCCCCTGTCCCTCGTTCTGGTTGAAATTCTTATGCTTCCTAATTTCAATAGCCTCCCGTAATTTCCTGCTATAACGAAGACATTCTGTGGAGAGTACTTTTGGATTATGGAGCTCAATCCAGTGGTTTGGTCTAGATTCCAACAAATGTTCGGCTACAGCTTTTTCATGAGCCACACCAACAAAGGTAAAAAAATACGTAGGTAACCTAAGATAGGTACCGCCTCGAGCCTCGAACGATAAGTAGCTAACCAACATGCTTATAGGTAGGTAGGTACGTACTTCTTTTATTGCAGCGCTTCTTCTATTTGATTTTTGTAAGTGAGGAGGTCCTCATAGGATAGGGCAGATTATTTTAAGACACACGCACTGAAACTTGAAACTTCAGACGCCGGCGAGCCACTTGTTTGATAGTCTGAATTACTGACATTACTTGCATTTAATTACGATGTTTACTCGTCGAAAATCTAGATATTTATTTTCTACGCATTTCCGATGTCGCTGTACTATTTATTCTTTTAGTCTCCATCTGTTAGAAATCTTCCCGATTTCTGTACTGTGCAGCTCCTATCAAAATCAGCTGTTCAACGTTGTGTCGGCCATCTTGTGACTTAATATGCGGATAAAGGAGGGTCCACGGGCTCGTAACTTTTGGCTTTTATAGGAGGGCGATCATAGATAGATTAACGTTAATACGCGTTTATGCATCAAGAATTTTGGTACCTACCTCTGATCGAACGATCAGTGAGCTCCTAACTTTTTACGAATATGGCTTTAAAAGTCTACGAATACAAAATAGGTACTCACACAACAAAAAATTAAGTTAAGGGGTAGAAAACAGCTAAATTCAATACCTATACTAAGCGCGATTGAAAGAATAACACTGTGTTACGATAAGTACGAGAGCTCATTGCAAACAATGTGACAATGCTCGTCATGAATATGGCTGTTAGTCGCTAATGGTGCGTACACACCGGGCCAACGAAGGGCTATCTATCTCATTCTAACAAGTAGCTGCCGCATAAGTGCTTCGCGTTCGTTAGCCCTTCGTTGTCCCGGTGTGTACCCACCATAAAACGCGTGACATCCAACGAGTATTTTTTTATGAAAAACGTCCAATTCATGTGGTGGGGTGCCATATGAAACGACTTGAAGAACTTTATGCAGGTCAGTATAGATCTGGATTTTTACTGTCAGTCTAGATAGATTTGACTGTCGCTTGACAAATTGCACATACATATGAAATAGTTTTATAACAATTTGATTTATAACGGAAAAAAAAATTACCAATCCCCGCCTCCATTCTAATCACCAAAATTTACCAAGAACAAAAACTCTTATCAAATACTGTACCCGTGGCTCCGCCCGCGTGCGTTTGGAAGGTTATGACATTTTCATTTACCTTATTCAGGCTTTAATTCTAACTTATGTATTTTTCTACAACACAAAGTCCATCAAATTGGTTACTAAACCAATATTGATTAGTTTAGCCGCGATAAGATAACTGACTAAAACGTAGAGCGTCAAGATCTGCGAACGCAGATGGTCGAGTTCCTGCTGCAGAACATACTTCGAACAGAGGGTCAAATGATGCATGGTAAGCGTGTAAGCACAACGCCTCCTAAACCTGAAAATTGAATTATATCCGGTCCATGTCATGGTGCTGTTAAAGCAATTCTCGGTGCGACGTTCCGAGCTTAGGCCCTACGCGGTACTCGGCCTTCTTCCTTCGCAGACATTCCCATTAGTGCTTATGGTTTACCACAGACTACGCAGATACCTCACATAAGCTCAATTTTATTCGTAAATTTCTACTATTCGAACTGCACATCTCAATAGTTTTCTATACTATTTTGTAGTATAACAATCCAGGTTCACCCCTGTAACTAGATTTTTGTGGATATTTTTAATTCACATGAGTAATGATTAAAAACATTAACTCAACTGAAATAAGCGGTCGTACTCTCGTACTAAATTAGTACGGGAGCGTCTATTATAAGTGTTGTGACTTAGGTTGTACTTATGATCTATCTAGTTGAGGTTATCTGTGCCGTTTACTAATAAGTGGCCGAAAATTGTAAGGCAAGTTATCACTTCCCAAAATATTTTTCCCATAATTTCATTTGGCAGAATCATGAGATGGCATAGTATCGTTTCGCATATTTTTATTGGCATGTATTTAACTAAGCGGCTAAATAATTAGATTTGGATTGCTTTAAAATAGAAATGGGTATTAAAATTAATAGGTTGGCGACTAATTCGAGGCGACTAAATATTTCAATACGGGCTGCATTTTAATGCTTTTACAGTTATCAAATAATTATATTGACAACTGAATAATAACTGGGAAGCATTTTAAGGAGACTTTTTTAAATAGAAAACGATCACCTCTTAATTTAAATATAAGGATCTTATAAATATTGAGGAAGCAATTAAAGTAAATTAAATATTAGTACAGCGGGCAAATTTGCACAAGCTGTAATTATAAGATAAAAAGGATTCTTAAAAAGGTACTGGGGTCTAAGAATATTGAGAGCTAGGTAGGTGCCTATAGGTATTAGTTAGGTACATATCAGATATCTATTACCAAAATTCATAGACCACATATGATTTAGAAAATTTTACAGATGCCTCTTATCTATACTTATTTAGGCAGGTAGTTGTTTAGATAACGGTTATGGAATTTATGGCAAATTGAAATAATTGAATAAGAATATTATATAGTCTGGCTAACCAAAAAGTGCAGTAACAGTAGAAGTAGGAAGAAGTTAAATAGGAACCCTTATTTATAGTTTCGCAATGTCCGTTTGTTTATCTGTCTGTCTGTCCGTCCGCTGCTTAGCTCAGTGATCGTTAGTATTTTAGTCACGCCGACAAAACGGTTTTTGGGGGTACCTTCCGTAAGGGTAATGGGGGTGAATTTCCTTCTTTCAACCCCTTCTTTCAATGTGGTGATGAAACAAATGGAGAAGCAGCTGCTCGATCCATTAATGATATGAGATACAATTTAAGTCTTCACTATTACACATTTGTACTACATTGTACAATGGTTGCAAGATACAACATCATTGTGCGATGGTTGAAAAATACAACACAATGGTTGAAAAATACAACACAATAGTTGAAAATACAACACCCGACTCCTGCGAGGAACAATAAATTATCTGCATTAGTCGACTGAGATATAAGGGAGTGGAGTGGAGGCAACTTTATCAAGCTGCACCGACAAGAGCCCAGCTCTTAAATTGAAGAAGAAGTCGACTGAACTACAGCCCTGATAAATTGACAAAACTGAAGAAAGAAACCTTACCGGTGAATGGAAAATATTCCTATAACATCTCTACAGAGCACGCCCTCCCTCAGGCAAGTTCAAATCTGAAACCAAAAGCATGGTCAAAATAGCTAGAACACGTTTCACGCCGTGATAGCCAAAAACCATATTAATATTTACTTACGATTCTCCTTTGCAGATAACCGAGGATTATTGAACCGCCACCTTCACTGCCACCAAGGGCAAAATTTCAGAAGGCTGCTTGAGCCCCCCCTTGCACAAGGCCGCAAATCAAATGCCCGAGTCATTCTCAGTGACTCCCAAGATGGAGGAACCAGAGGGCAGAGGACCCAATTCAGGGTGGCAATTAAATAAATATAAATCCCTCTAATTATTGTTGATTGATTCAGCCAAACAACTTTCCTATCAATAGGTCAAAGACATGATACTAAATAACCAAATACTTTACTTCAAAACCCGCTTTCAGAATTTCCAGATACATTTTCTTTGACTACATTTCATTTACTAATTTTCCAAAATACCTATTTATGAAACGCCAATGTTATTAAAAATGACAGAAGAAAAACCAATAATTTAGGCTAAATTTATTAGATGACAACTACAGATAAACACAAGGTGCATTCGAACGGCGCTGTTTGAAGCATTGTTATAACCGATCGAATCGAAGGTGTTGGAATTGATTGATAAGAAACTATTTTAATTAGAACCAAAAAACAATGTTACAACGTTACAATACATATCCCCCCGATTTCAAGGTTCAACGTAGGTGAACCGCTCGCTGTCCTCAGCGACTCTCATCAAATATTTAATGTGAAATTGATTAGAAGAAAATTTTCTCCAAAAAGTATTTACAGTAATATTCAGTAAATTTTTAGTTACCTACAGGTTTGCATGGAACCCTCGGTGCGCGAGTCCGACTCGCACTTGGCCGGTTTTTTAAATAATAATGATGCCTATTGTTTGAGGCTTATTCAGTTTTATTGTCCTTTAAATATTATAAGTATTTATGATGTAGCCAATTTATCTATATCTATACATATAATAAAGCTGAAGAGCGTTGAAAGTCTGTACATGGAAGATAATCGAAAAAAAGATGGCTGGGGATACTTAGAATCGATAACAGAACACGTTCCAACAATTTTTAGAATTTTTGTCTGTTTATCTGTTTGTCTGTTTATCTGTTTGTCTGTTTATCTGTTTGTCTGTTTATTTGACCGCGCATCACGTGAAAACGGCTGAACGGGTTTTAATGAAATTTTGTATAGAGATAGTTTGAGTCCCGGGAAAGGATAATGGATAGTTTTCATCCCGAAAATCAACTCTGGAGGGGGTGAAAAGGGGGTTGAAAGTTTGTATGGAGAATTTATAATAGAAAGTAGTATGGAGATAATTTGAGTCCCGAGAAACGACAAAATAGTTTTCATAGTTTTCATCCGGAAAATGTTTATTTTCCGAAGGGTTTCCTTGTGGGGGTGAAAAGGGGGTTGGAAGTTGGTATGAGGATTTTTTACCGCTGAACTGATGAAGATGAAATTTGGTATAGAGATACTATAGGTCTCAAGAAAGGACAAAGGATAGTTTTCACCCCGAAAATCAACTCTAAAGGGGTGAAAAGGGAGTTGCAAATTTGTATAGGGAATTATTAACCGCAGAAGCGATTTAGATAAAATTTGGTATGTAGATAATTTGAGCTTTGGAAAAGGAAATAAAATAGATTTATCTCAGAAATTATCCCTTAAGCGGATGCAAAAGGGTTGGAAGTTTACCCATGTAAATTTCCACCCCTTTTGCTTCCCCATGGAAGACACAACCAATAACCACTGTACGTATTTAAATGAAATTTGGTATTGAAATAGTTTGTAAGTTTTTGGTCAAGGTGTTCATATTTATAACAAGTTACCCGTCGATGCTTTAAATTTACCTTTACCCGCTCTTGAGAAATATTTGAAAATTTCATTAATGTCAAAGGGTTATTGCAGGTTCGAGGACTATATATGACGGACAAAGATGCTGGGCCCAAACCAGAAACTACTACAAAATCATCTAACATTTATAGGACACCGTTTAGGTAGGAAGACATATCAAACGTTTTGTGAAGCAGTCAGATTAGGATTTATTTTTCTTTATAATTAAACATTATGTGTCTCTCAAGCTGTTTTGATATGTTTTTTTGAAGAACCACGCATTATTTTGTTTCTTTAAGATCTAATAATGTATTATGTAATTACTGTTTTGAAAAAAATAAGTACCGTCGAGTTTCTTTTCGGTCATAATACTTCTCGGGCCAGAGGTGTAGGGTTAGTTTTGGAACGAAGTTCCTTATCGGACGGTTCGCGGATGGGGGGCTAGGCGAAAAAAAGTCACGTGACCGTCACGAAAAAGCGTCACGTCACGAAAACGCGACACCCATACGATCGAGAAACATGTAAAATGGAATGAAATAATAAAAATATAAAATAGAATAAAGTGAAGTGTAGTGAAGTGTAGTGAAAAGTGGAAGTGAGAAGTGACAAAGTGACAAAATGAAAAAAGTGAAAAAATTCTAGAAAGTCCTAAAAGTAAAAAATTACAATGTCAAAAATTTCAAAAAGTAAAAAAAATCAAAAATTTCAAAAATTTCAAAAATTTCAAAAAATCCAAAAATTTCAAAAAAATAAAATAAAAATAAAAAACAACAACGAAAAAGTCAAAAATGAAATAACATAACTTCGTTGCAACTGAGTGTTCCACGACACTCACGTATTTTTTTTTTCTCTGTCGTTCATTAGTGCATTGTAATGTGCTTACATTGAAGACTAAATATCGTGGTCAACACCAATATCATACGAGTAAATCCTCTATTCCGCGTTCGGAAACCGTATGTAATTACCACGATTATCGCAACCAGTAACGTAACATCAGTGTATTATCTGTGACAATGTGGTAAAAACGTGTGAAAATTCATTACCTACGGTAACGTAATGAAAATCCGCCCTCCTCTCGGAGTCAAAAACGCATAGTGAAAGGAAGTGCCGGATAGTAAAATGACGACCTTTTAAACGGATGTTTTGTAACAGGGCGGCAACTACGAAACTCTACACTGAGCATCGCCCGACATGCTCTTAGCCGGTTTTTTCTGCATTGTTATCCCAGAAATCACACCTTAAGGATTACTAATTCCAATTCAAGAAAATCCCCAGTTAGGTTATATGTAGCCTATAAAAATTTAACGTCGAAAAGGGGGGGTAGCCACTACACTCGATTGAGTTAGAAAGTTAGAAAAAATTATTACTAACCCCTTCAAAAAATAATTTCTACTTTTGTGACCCTCCCCCCCAAATTTCAACCGCGCCTGTTCTTACATTTCATGCTTAGACTGATTTGACGGGAGGATCGATTTGGATGATATATACCGTGGACATGAACGTATAAATACAAAAGTGGTACTGTATCGTCCGATATACATCTACTACTCTATGTCGTTTAAATCATGTCAAAAAAAATTATAAGGACAAAAAAGTATTGATTTTTGAGTGTAGTTTCATTTAGTTGTAATTATAAAATATTTTATCAGGCCTACTGTCCTCTAGCGTATCCATCTGTCAACTTTACTTCAAGTTCCGCCTCCAGGGTAGCGGGAGAGAAATTAGGGGTGAATTAGCCGCTTACTGACACAGACCGAATTCCACGCGGGCGGAGCCGCGGGCACAGCTAGTATTATTTATTATATGCCGTAGAAAAGCTGCCGTTTCATATTTTAGATGCCCGAAAATTTCTAAGCCTTTTTTTTGACACACTACCCTAACCTAATCTATGCCAAATGAAAATTGTATAAACTAGATAAACATTCTGCGTATAGTTGTGTGAAAAATTAAATTAGGCGAAAGGATTTTCGGCCAAATAGCAATACACCCAATTTTCAAGTATCTTAGCGAACCCAAGGGTCGAAGGGTCGAGGATGAGCGTCATTTTCATGCTTAGGCCGAGTACCGTATAGAGCCTAAGTCTGAATCTCAGCAAAAATTGTTTCAGCAGCAGTGTGGCAGGGACCGAACCATACTCAACGGTCAAGTGTTTTAACGAACGCGATTATTCTTAGAAATCTTAACATTAAGTGGCATGTCTTCTATTGCCTCATAAGGTCCATTATAGATAGAATCAAATGTTTTACCTTGATAGTGCTAAGCGTGTTCTTTGACAGTACTAAATCTCCTGGTTTACATTGAACAGAATTCATTTACTTATCATACATAAGTTTTCTACTATATTTACTTGACCAAAAACTATTTCTAGCTTCTGACTGTGCTCTTTGTAAGTAACCTATACTCGAATTGGATAAATAGAGAGGGTTGACAGAAGAAATTAAATTATTTGGCATTCGACAGTGTTTGCCGAAAACTAACTCGTATGGCGTATGTTGCGTGTCTGAATGCACGGAGATTCTGATTCTGGTTTTATCCCACGGGTACAAACCCTATAAAATATAATACTAAACGCGTAAAACTCTAAAAAAAAACGCTACCTTCTAGGATCAAGGATTATGTTTCCAGGGATTTCCAGAAACGGCTAATAACCTATTGACGGGACTCAGTAACAAATATCGAAAATACAAACACTGAAAACATTGAAAAAATAATCAACCCAGCAGGATTTGAACCTCGCATCGATACGCCTTACCGGGGCTCGATCGCTTTACCAATTAAGCTATGGGTTCAGTTACTGAGTTGACGAAATTCTCAATGCCTTCAATCATCTTTTTGCATTTATTTTTATATCGACTTTATAGCAGCCGTGTATGAGTGGAATGCCCCACTTTAAAAAAACATGTAAAATAATTATAAATATCGAAATTTAGAGAAATCGTCACGACGGTTTCAATTTTTACATAAATGTTATTTCAATATTAATTTGCAGGTACGTTTATCTAAATGACTTAGGTATGAATTTCATGTAATTCCCAGAACTTGATAAAAAAATTAAGTAGTAGTATCTAGAACTAGGCCTAATAATTTTGTTAGTTACACCTAAATAGCGGGTTTTGAAAATTAGGAAAAATCTTTCTTACTAATTCAATGAAAAGCTTACTTTAACTTTGAAAGCTTGTGTTCTAGGACTCAACTTTGAAAATAAAAGGTACTCGTGCAAAGTAAGAAAATCTTGACACCTAATAATTTGTTAAAGCTGACAAAGTGGAGACAATTGAGTTTAATGTGTTTTACAAAAAGTTTTCTAAGTTATAAACTTTCGTCTTTGCCTGTAACGTGAAAACGTGAGTTAAACTGAAACTGATTTTGGAAAGTTCGGATTCTCCTAAATTTACTTTGTTCTAAGAAAACAATGTTAGAAGCTCAAAGTTTCCTGTCAACTGCTGGAACTTACTTTAACATCTTAGTGTGGTCCGGTATTGACTTTCAACGTAAATTAAAATTAAAGATACAATACATAGTCATTCAAACTAATAATTTAATCGATGAGTATTGAATTTAAACATTCGTGAGACATATTAATATTATTATCACTTCATGCGGCTGTACACTCTCTCCGAAACGTCTCTGAAACATGTCGTGCATAGTGGCTAAACACGAGTGAGTAACAGCCGCACGATTTGATGAGAATTAAACCAAAAACGATGGGTAACTTCTATCCACATGTAACGAAAATTAACATTATTCATTATTTATTCATTTATAAGATTTCAGTGTCTCACAGCTGGGAAAGACCGTCTTCCACGTGACTATGACTATATACTCGTACGGCAGTATCCGCCCAATCTCTTAGAAATACGTCAATAATCGTCTCGCCATCTCCATCTAGGTTTGCTGCGCTGCCGCTCCCGTTTGAAGCCCACTTGGTTTTCTTGGCCCACAAGTCGAAAACGGAATACAACAGATGTAACCTGCCCCTTCCTACTTAAGCTTGGCAGCTCTCGGGGATACTTCGACTATTCTAGTTTTGGAGCGCAAGATGAAGACAGTCTAATTCGGTCTGCCAGTTTAACACCAACAATATTGCGTTCCATGGCGCTCTTGCAAACCTTTATGAAGTGCTTCAGAATAATGCACATGTACATGAGCTTTTGTTTTAGTGTTTTTTTTTATACCATGACTGTGGCAAGCAAGCATACGGCCCGCCTGATGGTAAGCAGCTATCGTAACCTATGGACGCCTGCAACTCCAAAGGAATCACATGCGCGTTGCCGACCCTTTACATAAAGGAGGATTCACAGTGTTGATGGCTAAAGGAACAAGAAGGTCCCTCATCGTCAACACACTGGGTCCTCTTTGAGCTCTTTGTTATGACAAGGTCGCCCTTTATATACCTATTCTTTCATGGACCAAAAGCTCTTCATATATGATATATATATATATATATATATATACAAGGCGGAAAGATCGAATGCCACATGGATGGCAACTACCTACCTTAAATATTGTAAATAGCACATTCTGTGTAAAGGAGACTTTCCTTTGTTTTTAAAAACAATAAATTTTGCATTTATGGATTTATGAAAAATCGCTTGCCTCAGTCGGAACTCGAACCGGTCAAATGTGACAAAAAATAACGTGCCGTTTTTTATGATGCAGATTGAAAGGGTTACTGATAAGGTTAATTTTTCTCTAAATAACAAATACAATCAAAATAACGGAAGGCTATGAAAACTAACAATTACCTTTTAATTTTGTTTTCACCCGTCACGTGAAATGCACCGCAACTGAGATCGGTGATCGAATTCAAGATCAAAAAGTAATCTCTGGAATGCAAGGAAAATAAAGATGTTTAAATAACATGACAATGATGAGCTACACTTATGTTTACTTATCAGTTTAGTTATAATGAATATTGTTTTCTTTTGTGTGTTTCAATTGTTGGTTTTCAATTTTCATGGCCTTCCGTTAGTTTGATTGTATTTGTTATTTAGAGAAAAATTAACCTTTTCAGTAACCTTTCAATCTGCATCATACAATACGGCACGTTATATTTTGTCACATTTGACCGGTTCGAGTTCCGACTGAGGCAAGCGATTTTTCATAAATCCATAAATGCAGAATTTATTGTTTTTAAAAACAAAGGAAAGTCTCCTTTACACAGAGTGTGCTATTTACAATATTTAAGGTAGTTGCCATCCATGTGGCATTCGATCTTTCCACCCGGTATATGGGATATACGATAAGGAATAATTCATATACGAGAAAATTTAATGAAGATAACTTATTCTTAACGGAATAAAAATCATGATTTTTATTTTAAATAATGGTAAAAGAATTAAAATGTTAAAAAAATATTATGGTACTTCAATAGTTCAACGTTATTGTCACGGTAAGTATGTTAACCCAGTTGCCATTTTGGTTCTTAACGAAATTTAGGGCAAGATAATATTTTGGCTACGTCTTGTTGTTAGACGGGGTCTGTTGTTAGAAGGGCCTGAGGATCACGGTTCGGGTTGCCCTCTACCGATACCCTTGTAGCCTGCAAAACGATCTCCTGAGCCTAGCTTGCGTGACCAGAGCTGGTAGGCGTTGCTCAAGAAGGCCTCAAACTACTTCTGATCGTAGCTATAGAATTTAGAATAGTTAATTTGTCTGTGTTTCAGGCTCTTGAACGACATACGCCGTAGCTTCGTAATATTATTGAATGGGTGTGGGCATCCCATACTTTCCCATACTTTAGGTCTTGGATAACTCATCCAAAATAACTCGTCAAAGTTACTCCACACTTGATGGGCTTCGCATGGAGGCTCTCTCTCTGTTTAGGAGGCTTCCGATTCGTTACGAAAGTTGCTTAGAAAATAAAAAGAGTATAAATTATAAAGTATAATTTACTTAAAATACCAACTTAGAATGGTCTTCTGACATACTACCAAAGATACTCAGGAATAAAACCAAATTTAAACATTTAAGAAATGGATTCTCGCCAAAGTCAAAGAGTTACTTCTCGCAAAAGCGGAAGCGTTAACTTAATTTAAACTCAGTCTAGGCAATTTAGGTCACCGTATTCACCTGAAAATGGAATCCGCAGTGCATTTACGACTGCAGCCCTTCCTCAATCGGGTCCTGATGCTTTATTTTTAACTATAAAGATTCATGCTAAGTGCTTGATGCAAAATAACAGGAGTTCTAAATGTTTGGTAGCACCTTTTACGCATATTATATTTATTGATAGAAAAGAATGTTGATTATATCCCACTAATATTATAAACGGAAAAATCTTTGGGGTTATTATTGTAAGTTAGTTGAAAGATGTATTTATACAAATGACGTTGAAAACTTCGCAACCGCGATGTTCGTCTTTTCTAGTCATAAATTTAATAATATGATATCATGAATGCGACAGATACACTGAAAGATAATGAAAGGGTATCTCCAATCTCAAATCAGCTGACGAGTGGTCCCGTTATTTAGCCCGGAAAAGTGGTTTTATGTGGAGGTTATGTTTTTACAAGCATTAAAATAACGGCTAACACAGTTTTCTCACCGACCGTTGTATACAGTGTGCGTGAAAGTTGATAATATAACATTGTTGTTCTAAGATGAGTACTTCAGTGCACTTGTATCACTCGCATGTATACTCTTAGATTAAGTTATTTCTACATTTTCGATTAAAAACAACAGAGCCCTTGCTTGTCGTGTTTACTTGGCGAGGGGTTACCAGCACTCTCGTAGGTTTGTATGTTCATACAACATGTATGCGAAGTGATTCGTTTTCATAGGTTTCTTATGGATGTGAAAAATAGAAAAATGTATGCTGATCTAACTTTTAGGTACATATAGGTACCTAGTAGTTAAGTGTATTATACCCGTTTATTTGGAATGGAATTAAATATCAATATCAGAGTCTAGCTAAGCTACAATATCACCCAAAAAAATTGGATAAGTATCTAGTTAATTTTGCTGCGGAGGGAATTTTGCCCTACAGTTTTGTCTTCTCCATCAAATTATACAAAATCCAAATAGTGATTAAACGACGAATTAATCCCTGAAACAATGAACATTCTCATGATTTCTCAATAGAACAATTTGTCTTCCGGGGCAAAACTGGCAAAAGTAAAATGATTGACAAAGAGTTTTTATCACACTCCTTAAAATAATAGAATCTGATACGTAGCGTCCAATACATCAAACGCGGTATATTTTTGCGCATCCCCGAGATCGCATTTGTCACGTAGGGCCGATATTTCCTAGGGGACCATCCTCCAAATAACGTCACTAAATTTTTTACCACAGAAAAAAGGCAAAGAATTTTTCGCGATTCGCTTAAGCGGGTAGTGGGACGGTAAATATTAAATAAATACCGAGTTAGTACTTTTTTCATGCCAACGATAGGTTTTCATTACTTTTTAATAGTATCAGACAAAATCTACTTCATATGAACACTGGAAAATTTCGATATTAATAAGCTCATTTTGGCATTAGTCCATTCCACATACCATAATATTTGTATTTTTTAGGGTTCTGTAGCCAAAATGGTAAAAACGTAACCCTATTCATGTCCGTCTGTACGTCCGTCTGTCCGTATGTCACAACCATTTTACTCGGAAACTATAAGACGTATCTTAATAAAATTTAAACATAAGGTGTGTTTTGTATGCCACTTTTCAGTCTTGTAGTGAAATTGCAAAAAAAAATATTTTTTAATACAATTGTAAAAAATTTTTAGTTTATGTAGCAAATCGTGCTTAAAGTTTGATTTTATACACTAGTGCTAAAAAGTAATCTGATTGATGCTTTTTAAATAAATGAGTATTATGCGAGACCCACTTATAAATGACCCACCTGAACATCGCGCGATTGAATGAAGCTGTCTTTCGTACACTGCACTTAAGAATATAAATTAAATTTTATTTCATTGTAGTTTTTTCGCACTTGTATTAAAAAACGTTGTTCGACACACGTGCGGAAGTGTCATTTTCACTCGTCCCGAGTCTTGACCCTCGCCTATCGGCAAGGGTCAAATAACCTCGACACTCGTGCAAAATGACATACTTCTCCCACTTGTATCGAAGCCTACTATTTAAGGGGGATGGGATACTCTATACATGCAACGAATTGTCAATTTTTTTAAACCAAAAATCCACATGTTGCACATCAATCGATAGATCTTTATAAATAACATAGAGTTTTGATTTAACATTTTTTGATTAAGTGAATATTTTATGAAATAATCGCTTCGAAAGTTAAAAAAATGTGTCCTCCCCTGTAACTCTTGAATTGGGAATCAATAAAATTTTAAAGATAGTTACATTATTGTATATTCTTTCAACGAAAATTATTTTTGAAAATTATTAGTTAAGGTGTTTTCGAGTTAACTCCAATAAACTTCTTTCCTAGGCGAATACGACCTTACGATATTCGTTTTTTCGATAGGACGGTACCCTCCATTATGCGTGGTCCGACACGCACTTGGCGTTTTTTTTACATTAATCAATGTATTATATTAAATTATGATATTGCTTCATAAAAGAAGTTGGTTGGAATGGTTGGTCGTCACGCCTTAAAATTTAGTCCTTTGATTTGTGAGGGACGAAATACATTTATGTCGGGCAATTTTTTTTAAGTACTACTTCAAAAAGGTGTTAATAAAACATAGTCATTTGGAATATTTTCTTTTAATTATGAGGACACTTTTATGGAAACTATGAAATGTATATGTCTAATCAGTGTAGATAATTCTTTGTAAAGTATAATATGTAGGTTTACATCTTGAAAAGTACTTAGTAATTTACAACATTAAGGGCCTGTTTCACAATCTCCAGATAAACTTATCTGCCAGTTAAAATTATTGCTATCCTTTTCTCCAGTCATATAAAATAAAAGGACAGCAAACATTTATCTGACAGATATGCTTTAACTGGAGATTGTGAGATAGGCCATAAGAATTTTAAAACTGTTTTTTGGTAAAATTACGATAAAGGTTAATTTCTCTATTCTTCATCCTCCTAACGTTTGCCCGGCTGTTTGCTTTTTCTTTTAAACATTTAAACAAATTGAGTGATTAATTCTCATGATAATTAACATTTTATTTACAGAGGCCGAAAACTGACCGCAAGTCGCTAGAGACCGTTTTGACACATTCTAGTACAAATGTGTCAAACAAGCAGGTGACCGTAGGGCTGGCTCGTTCCTCGCCCAGCGAATCAGCATCGCCATCCAGCGAGGCAATGCAGCTAGCCTTATGGGCACCTTGCCAAGTAGCAGCTAGTTTTTAAGTTAGGTCTAGATAGCGTGGTAAGTTGTAGATTTGTGTTTTCATAATTAATGTCTTTTTTTGTCTTAACAAGCAGTGACCTCCCATGGATATCCGTGTCACAGTTTGAAATCTCGAAAATGGCTTCAGGCATCAGTATTAACATGAGCAATGAGCACACAAAAAAATAAATGTTATGTCACCTTACCATAACAATTCCAATTCTTAAGTTGGCATATTACTCGTATTTCATCCAAGGTCTAGCGACAATCCAGAGCAAATCCTTTAAAAAGCTCGTTCTCGTTTCGAATCACATTTAAATTTCATGAATATTCATTGTTGAATTTGTTCGGTTAGCGATGCCCAATATTGGCATCATATCTTATAGCTCACCAAACGAAGACGCTTAACTGCCTGATAGGGGAAGTAATTCGTGTATAGCTGAATTTTGGTGTAGTTGTAGGCAAAGGTATTTTACACAACATACTAAAAGTACCGGTGGATGGGAGCGCCGCTAGCGGGGAGAGGGGGGTGTAAAGGTCCCTTATTTTGGTTTTTCGTAAATAACTCGGTAACGGTAGCTCATACGAAAAAAATTTCTATTGCTCAATTCATCCACATCTAATTTTCTATAAAAAAGATTCTATGCATTTTTTTGCTAGGATCAATGTTTAATGAGATATCGAGGAAATACGATAAACACTTTTTTAAACTTTCGGAGCTAATATTTACGAAAGTATTAGTTTTGTCCAAAAATTGTTTCAGAATACCCTTATTGTTTTAAAAAGACCTATCCAACGATACCCCACACATCAGGGTTGGAGTAAAAATAATATTTACCCCCCCACTCCATGTGTACGGGAGGTACCCGAAAAAATAATATTTTTTCACATTTTGTTTTAAAACTTTGCCGGTGTGAATAAAGTACATACTCTCACGATTTTTTTATTTTATAGTACTAACCATCACTGAGCAGGCTGCTCACCCTGCTACCTCACTTCCTACCCTTATAGTTTCGCCATGTCTGTCTGACCCCATCTGTCCGTCTAGACGTCTAATACTAAACATCACTGAGCAAAGCCGTGGACGGACAGACGGGGACAGACGGACATGCCGAAACTCCAAGGGTAGGACCCCTCCTCACCCTGCTCAGTGATGGCTAGTACTAGAGAAATGAAATTTTGTATAAGTATGTGTTTTAATTACGCAGACAAAGTTTTAAAACAAAATATGAAAAAATATTATTCTTTCGGGTACCTCCCGTACACATGGAGTGGGGGGTAAATGTTTTTTTTACTCCAACCCTAATGTGTGGGGTATCATTAGATAGGTCTTTTTAAAACAATAAGGGTATTCTGAAACCACTTTTGGATAAAACTAATACTTTCGTAAATATTAGCTCCGAAATTTAAAAAAGTGTTTATCGTATTTTCTCGATATTTCATTAAACATTGATCCTAGCCAAAAATTGCAAATAATCTTTTTTATTGAAAATTTGATGTGGATGAATTAAGCAATAGGACATTTTTTTGTTTGAGCCACCGTTACCGAGTTATTTACGAAAAACCAAAATTAGGGACCTTTACACCCCCCCCTTTCCGTTAGCGGCACCCCCATCCACCGGTACTTTTAGTATGTTGTGTAAGATACCTTTGCCTAAAACTACACCAAAATTTGGCTATACACGAATTATTTCCTCTTAGTTTTCCTTCATTGGGTGGGCTACTAATTATTCCGGTTTAGTTGATGACAACCTATTCATAACTTTAAACAATGGCCGGTTGCTTGTGTTTTCGTGAGCTTTAGTGAAGACAACAAGCACTGAAATCGACACTTTAGCATTGTAAATATTGTTGCACCTTAATTGTGTGCGGATACAATACATGGGTTTCCTCTCAGTCCAAAAGTAAACAATATTGTGCGCATCGAGAAAAAGTTGTGAATTTTTGACCATGGATAGAGTGCCCCACGATGAATATTTTTTAGTATTAGAGGTCCGTAAAATTTTTGGACCTTCACGTGAAAATCAGAGGTCCCGTGCAATATGTTTTTACTCTCTGGTTAAGGCTGCTAGGGGTTGTGTGGTATCGTTTCCTTATAAAACAGACATGTAGAATTCATTTTTGATATTAAAAAAGTAAAAATCCATATTTAAAAAAAAAGTTCTGCGGAGAACACTGAAAAAAATATAATTTTCTAGAACGTTATATAACAATAAATGTCATTGATTTTTAAATAAAAAAATATCATAAGGAAGCATATTTAATGCAATTTTTAAATATATTATACAATTTTAAAGCTTTTATCATACAAAAACTACGCAAAAAAAATCATTCGCGTCATGGTGTATATGTTTTCTCCATAGTTATGTATCGAAGATCAATGTGAAACGTGAACATCCGTAGCGTATTGACCTTAAAATGTATATATTGTTTATTATTAGTCAATTTTGCTCAATATAGAGGGCGCTGCTCTCAACTCTTAATTAGTTTTGCATGTTTTTTGTGTTTCCGTTGTGACACTTGTGACAATGTTTTCAATGTTTGTATTTGATTTAATAACATGTTTGTATTTTTTTTATATACTAAAAAACGTCAAAAGTCACCTGTCACGCATTTTTATTGCTCGCTTAAATTAATAGTTATTTTCATGATTTTTTTTATCTGATTTGTTTTAAATTGTGCATAAAATGAACTTTTCATCGTGTCGTGTGGACAATACCAAACAACCCGGAAACCGGAGAATATATTCCCTGTCACTTGCGTAGTACCTACTAAAGATAAACTGGTGACTGTCTTGAAGCATCTTGGTCCACCGCCTACGGCGTAGGCGTTCGTCACGATCTCCGTGAATACATCCTCTTTCAGCATCCTGCGTCGGCAGGCCGATCACATTCGGCTCAATCCAGGGCTCGCTCCGACAGTATAACGCGATATACTTCTTCGGCGACTACGGTCCCTGCAACCAGCACCTCCTGCTTGACAGCTTGTACCTACTCATAAAGTATATTGAATAGTGTACCTACTACTTAAACTTTTTATATCAGTTTCATGCTCATTCGAAGCACGCGATGACTTTATTGACTTTCTACGATTATTTTTACCCCTTATTATTATAATGTTAATTTTAAACATATATATGTCATATACAAAGGAAAAAGTGACCTAGGCCTCCGGTGCCCAGGGCTGGGGTGGCCTAGATCACTTTTTCCTTTGTATATGACATCTATATGTTTATGAATTATATAGTAGTGTGTCTACTTAAAAATAAACAAATCAAAATATTTATTAAAAAGAATTTGATTTGTTCTTCAGTTGTAATGTTAATTTTAGTTAGTTATTAGTATTTTTTTTAGGCTGTGTAGATCACATTTGTATTTTAGTTAGTTACTTTTATTTTTATATTTAAATGCAGACTGGGACCCATTCCTTGTGTCCCCAGTGCCCTAACTCCTCACGTACTTTCTTCGCGCGTGGGCTGAAGATACATATAGGGCACTGCCACAAAAATACGCCCCGAGCAACCTCTACTGACTCTTCACAGCCTCAGCAGCGTCAGTAAACTCCTTCAGACAACAACGGTAATGTTGATTTAGATGACCTTGCCGCTCTTAAACAATCTGTGCGAGACTACGCCATATTCCCAAAGGGGCGCGCAATCTAGCAGCTGGTAAATTGTGTGATGTTTTCGACAAATGTATCAATGGCAATGGTACGTTAGAATGGTTCACTTTACTCTCATTTGCTTATTCCGCTTTGAAGGCGCCCAAAACACCTAGCAAGGGCAACCTAACCACTAAAGTCAAACGAAACATTGAATCGTCTTGTGCCATTGATTCCCTCTTTGTTGAAGCACAGACAGCGGCCCTGAGACCGCCGTCGATTCTAAGAACAATCGAATCCAAAGTTTACGAGGGCGATCTCAGGGGAGCTGTTCGTGTCTTGATGTCGGATGACGGAGTAGCTCCGTCCTAACCCTGAAACCCTCGCCAGCCTAGTTTCAAAGCACCCGGCCCCATCCCGACCATTGATGTTCCCTCCTGACCCAGACAGATCCTGTCCTGCTCTCTCTGCCAGGCCCGAGGAAGTTGCACATGCTCATTTAGCAATAGTTCGGCTGCTGGCTTAGATGGCTTACGCCCGTCACACCTGAAGGAACTTACTTCTGGCTCTGCCGGCGATAGCGGGATCCGGTTGTTGGAATGCTTGACAAAACTGTGCAACTTCCTCCTTAGTGGCCAATTGAATCCCACGGTTTGCCCATACATATATGGTGCGTCTCTATGTGCACTCTCAAAAAAGGACGGCAGCATACGACCGATCGCCATCGGAAGCATATTTCGCCGACTAACCGCTAAGTTAGGGTGTCGTGCCGTACGTGATGAAATGTCGGCTTTTTTACAACCACACCAATTGGGTTTTGGCACAAAACTAGGTTGTGAAGCTGCCATTCACGCCACCCGAGCCTTGTTCTAGGCCCAAACAACTCGGACTCCGTCTTCATCAAACTTGACATTAGAAATGCCTTTAACACCTTAGAGCGAGATGTACTTCTTTCTGAAGTCAGAGAGAAAGTACCATCACTTTACCCTTTCTTACACCAAGTTTATTCTGCTCCATCTAAGCTTTTCTACAACGAATCTCCGTTGCCTTCCGGCCTTCTTGGCATCGACGGCGGGTGTTGTGGACCTTGTCACTAAAATTTTATCATTGCATGGTGCCAAGGCCACTATACCCTATGCCTCCGATGCTTTGTCGGCCTGGAGGGCTCTCAATTCTGACGCGCCTCTACCCGAAAAGCCTTACCACCAACGCCTATGGGACGACGTCGGTGTAAAGCACTTATGGAACGGACTCATTAGGAATACGACTGGCGCCGATAGAGCCAGGTTGAACGCAGTTTCAAAGCCGGAATCCGGGGCCTGGCTGCACGCACTTCCCTCCCCAAACCTAGGCACCCTGCTCGACAACGACTCAATGAGGGTGGCTGTTGCTCTTCGCCTGGGCTGCGATGTTTGCCAACCACATCAATGCATCTGTGGCTCCAGAGTAGAGAGTAACGGTCACCACGCCTTGAGTTGTTGTCGATGTGCTGGAAGATTCCCACGGCACCACGCGTTAAATTACATCATAAGAAGGGCATTAGTGTCAACTAATGTGCCTTGTATGCTTGAGCCGCCAGGCCTTAGTCGATCAGATGGCAAAAGACCTGACGGCTTACCGCTGGTCCCGTGGGAAAGGGGTAAATGCCTACTCTGGGACGCCACATGCGTCAGCACTTTTGCTGCCTCCCACCTCAGCCGCACTATGCGGTCGGCAGGAGTAGCCGCTGAGCATGCGGCGTCCCTAAAAAAGGACAAATATGCTGCCCTCTCGGCATATCTCTTTGTCCCTCTGGCGGTAGAGACATCAGGGTGCTGGTGTGCGGAGGGAAAGGTTTTCCTTCGGGAGTTGGGTCGCCGCCTACAGCAAAGGGGTCTTGACCCCCGCTCTGGGTCGTTCCCGCTGCAAAGGCTGTCCATCGCGATCGAACGCGGAAACGCAGCGAGCGTGATGGGCACTTTTGCACCGGGAGCAGCTCGGAGTGGGTTTTTTGTAGATTAGATTTATTTTATAAATTTAGAATTATTTTATTTTTAAGTTATTTAGATTTGTATTTAATATTTAATTTATGTCTTGTAATATTTATCTTAAGGTTATAAATTGACATATACAGGGTTCATGTGAACGTTAGCAGTAAGCTTTTTTGTAAGACCTTATGTACGAGTAACACATGATTATGACGCAATAAATGAATTATGAATTATATATAGCTAATATATAAATAGCATAACAATCTATTGTATGAGTGGAATGCCCCACTTTAAATACATGCAAAAATAATTATGAATATTTTTTTATTTTTACATTTTAGGATTGAAAGAGTGTGTGCATTTATTTTAATATTTAGAAAATATTTGTACTAAAATAAGTATTACTCTTACTAAAACATTGACTTAATTGAATAAAAATTCACACATCTCAAAAATTTGGTAAAATATAGATCTACCTTATTAAAATCTCGATGAATTTGCTCCGGATTACTTACATTATAAAGATGGAATAAATTGTATCATAAAGAACAGTTTAAAGCAAACTTCTTAGACATTATTAAAGCGTAAATACAATAGTTGTAACATCCAAGAGGCAAACTAGACTTCCAGCGGCGTAATGTATGGCGCCTATTACAAACCTAATCTTGAAGCTTTTCTCATATAAATTATCACTACCGCACTATATCCAGGGAATTTTCACTGATATTCCGCACGTTGAACAGCGGGCGCACTTTAATAAGACATGTATTGCATTTTATCAAATTTCATGATTCTAGGTTAACTGCTCGCTCGCTCGCTTTATTAATCGGTTATTAATTTTCGTTTTCAACAAATGGCATTTTATTTGGGATATACTAAAATTTCTTTACTTTTGCTACATAATAGAGGAAAACTAGTATATTTTGGAGGCAAACTATGTACGTCGATGAAACTTTGTTTATTAACTTTATCTTGGCACTAGAAATGTGGATCTGTCAAGGCTAATGAAGTGTCTTTTTCTATGTATTTTTTGCGCTGAATTGAATAAGACCATACCCATACTTTTATAGGATCAATATTTTGCGAAATATGAACAGTTGTCGAAAAAAAACAAATATCAACTTGTTGCAGATCAATGGATAGGTCTTTAAAAATATATTGAGGTTTCTTACATATTTTTTGTATTGGTGAATATTTATATAAATAATCGCTACGAAAGTCTAAAAAATTGTGTTCTCCCCTTGTATCTTTCGAACCATATTAAAAATATGTTAAAAAATTCAAGAAGATGCGCCTTAACTATCTATAAAATGTATTTAAATATAATCGGTAAAGCCCTTTTTAAGTTTGAGCCATCTCCAATAATATTTTATACAACCGTGATATAATTAAGAGCTTTTCAGTCGAGTACAGTGTTTAGGCCACGAAGCTTGCCGAGTGGCCTAAGTCAGGTACAAGATTGAAAAGCTTTATTATGTCACTATTTGATACCATACTTTTTCTACGAGTGCTCAATATAGGCAAGCCGGTAAGAATTGAGTTGGACGAAAGACATGCTGCCTCTATACAATTGAGTAACTTCAATCTCCCAGCAGATTGTGCCGGTTCCCCCCGGCGACCGACGGCGGCGTGGCCGGGCGGGCTCAGGCAACAGTGTTACAATATTGTTTAAAAATCCTTTGTAACTTCGTTGGCGATGCTAAAATATGCGACCATCTCTATCGAAAAGTATGCGCTAGTAGTTTGGTCTACCCAGTCTCAATTCAAGCATTAAAGTCGACGAGTAGACATTTTTTCTCATTTTTGTGTAATATCTGTCGTGGCCAGCTCTCCGTCTACTAGGTGAACAGGAAGTAAGTACACGAGAAATAATTTTTTTGCAATAAAATAAGTCCCATTATTTAGTAACAAATAACACAATAAATCATTTTAAGCAATTGTATTACAGGAACAGTGATCTAAGGAGCTTTGTAACGAACAGAAACCTTTATAAAACATTTATGGTCATAAAACATGTATTTACGATGTCAACCCATAAAGGTTTACTTCATGAAATCCAAATCAATAATGGCATATAAACGGTAAACCCTCTTTTTCCGACGTTGTAAAATATCAGCATTCTTTAAATAAGATTTTACGAGTAATCGTCTAAAGTAAATATAAGCACTAAATAGAAAATCGTTCACCGAAAAGCAAAGTGTTTCAAGCTAAATGACCTACACAACTTAACTGGAAGTGAAATATAAATTATTAAAGGGTAACAAACTCTGTCTGTAGGTTAGTGGACTATACTTTAAGAACCGTAATTTATGCAGAATGTTAATAAGAAAATTTCAAAAAGGGTTTTGAACAAATACTTAAAATAATAGTATTTTATACAATCGTGACATAATATTTAAAGGGGTTTTGTAGTCGAGTACCGTGTTTAGGCTTGTGGCCTATTACAAACCTAATCTTGAAGCTTTTCTCATATAAATTATCACTACCGCACTATATCCAGGGAATTTTCACTGATATTCCGCACGTTGAACAGCGGGCGCACTTTAATAAGACATGTATTGCATTTTATCAAATTTCATGATTCTAGGTTAACTGCTCGCTCGCTCGCTTTATTAATCGGTTATTAATTTTCGTTTTCAACAAATGGCATTTTATTTGGGATATACTAAAATTTCTTTACTTTTGCTACATAATAGAGGAAAACTAGTATATTTTGGAGGCAAACTATGTACGTCGATGAAACTTTGTTTATTAACTTTATCTTGGCACTAGAAATGTGGATCTGTCAAGGCTAATGAAGTGTCTTTTTCTATGTATTTTTTGCGCTGAATTGAATAAGACCATACCCATACTTTTATAGGATCAATATTTTGCGAAATATGAACAGTTGTCGAAAAAAAACAAATATCAACTTGTTGCAGATCAATGGATAGGTCTTTAAAAATATATTGAGGTTTCTTACATATTTTTTGTATTGGTGAATATTTATATAAATAATCGCTACGAAAGTCTAAAAAATGTGTTCTCCCCTTGTATCTTTCGAACCATATTAAAAATATGTTAAAAAATTCAAGAAGATGCGCCTTAACTATCTATAAAATGTATTTAAATATAATCGGTAAAGCCCTTTTTAAGTTTGAGCCATCTCCAATAATATTTTATACAACCGTGATATAATTAAGAGCTTTTCAGTCGAGTACAGTGTTTAGGCCACGAAGCTTGCCGAGTGGCCTAAGTCAGGTACAAGATTGAAAAGCTTTATTATGTCACTATTTGATACCATACTTTTTCTACGAGTGCTCAATATAGGCAAGCCGGTAAGAATTGAGTTGGACGAAAGACATGCTGCCTCTATACAATTGAGTAACTTCAATCTCCCAGCAAATTGTGCCGGTTCCCCCCGGCGACCGACGGCGGCGTGGCCGGGCGGGCTCAGGCAACAGTGTTACAATATTGTTTAAAAATCCTTTGTAACTTCGTTGGCGATGCTAAAATATGCGACCATCTCTATCGAAAAGTATGCGCTAGTAGTTTGGTCTACCCAGTCTCAATTCAAGCATTAAAGTCGACGAGTAGACATTTTTTCTCATTTTTGTGTAATATCTGTCGTGGCCAGCTCTCCGTCTACTAGGTGAACAGGAAGTAAGTACACGAGAAATAATTTTTTTGCAATAAAATAAGTCCCATTATTTAGTAACAAATAACACAATAAATCATTTTAAGCAATTGTATTACAGGAACAGTGATCTAAGGAGCTTTGTAACGAACAGAAACCTTTATAAAACATTTATGGTCATAAAACATGTATTTACGATGTCAACCCATAAAGGTTTACTTCATGAAATCCAAATCAATAATGGCATATAAACGGTAAACCCTCTTTTTCCGACGTTGTAAAATATCAGCATTCTTTAAATAAGATTTTACGAGTAATCGTCTAAAGTAAATATAAGCACTAAATAGAAAATCGTTCACCGAAAAGCAAAGTGTTTCAAGCTAAATGACCTACACAACTTAACTGGAAGTGAAATATAAATTATTAAAGGGTAACAAACTCTGTCTGTAGGTTAGTGGACTATACTTTAAGAACCGTAATTTATGCAGAATGTTAATAAGAAAATTTCAAAAAGGGTTTTGAACAAATACTTAAAATAATAGTATTTTATACAATCGTGACATAATATTTAAAGGGGTTTTGTAGTCGAGTACCGTGTTTAGGCTTGTGGCCTATTACAAACCTAATCTTGAAGCTTTTCTCATATAAATTATCACTACCGCACTATATCCAGGGAATTTTCACTGATATTCCGCACGTTGAACAGCGGGCGCACTTTAATAAGACATGTATTGCATTTTATCAAATTTCATGATTCTAGGTTAACTGCTCGCTCGCTCGCTTTATTAATCGGTTATTAATTTTCGTTTTCAACAAATGGCATTTTATTTGGGATATACTAAAATTTCTTTACTTTTGCTACATAATAGAGGAAAACTAGTATATTTTGGAGGCAAACTATGTACGTCGATGAAACTTTGTTTATTAACTTTATCTTGGCACTAGAAATGTGGATCTGTCAAGGCTAATGAAGTGTCTTTTTCTATGTATTTTTTGCGCTGAATTGAATAAGACCATACCCATACTTTTATAGGATCAATATTTTGCGAAATATGAACAGTTGTCGAAAAAAAACAAATATCAACTTGTTGCAGATCAATGGATAGGTCTTTAAAAATATATTGAGGTTTCTTACATATTTTTTGTATTGGTGAATATTTATATAAATAATCGCTACGAAAGTCTAAAAAATGTGTTCTCCCCTTGTATCTTTCGAACCATATTAAAAATATGTTAAAAAATTCAAGAAGATGCGCCTTAACTATCTATAAAATGTATTTAAATATAATCGGTAAAGCCCTTTTTAAGTTTGAGCCATCTCCAATAATATTTTATACAACCGTGATATAATTAAGAGCTTTTCAGTCGAGTACAGTGTTTAGGCCACGAAGCTTGCCGAGTGGCCTAAGTCAGGTACAAGATTGAAAAGCTTTATTATGTCACTATTTGATACCATACTTTTTCTACGAGTGCTCAATATAGGCAAGCCGGTAAGAATTGAGTTGGACGAAAGACATGCTGCCTCTATACAATTGAGTAACTTCAATCTCCCAGCAAATTGTGCCGGTTCCCCCCGGCGACCGACGGCGGCGTGGCCGGGCGGGCTCAGGCAACAGTGTTACAATATTGTTTAAAAATCCTTTGTAACTTCGTTGGCGATGCTAAAATATGCGACCATCTCTATCGAAAAGTATGCGCTAGTAGTTTGGTCTACCCAGTCTCAATTCAAGCATTAAAGTCGACGAGTAGACATTTTTTCTCATTTTTGTGTAATATCTATCGTGGCCAGCTCTCCGTCTACTAGGTGAACAGGAAGTAAGTACACGAGAAATAATTTTTTTGCAATAAAATAAGTCCCATTATTTAGTAACAAATAACACAATAAATCATTTTAAGCAATTGTATTACAGGAACAGTGATCTAAGGAGCTTTGTAACGAACAGAAACCTTTCTAAAACATTTATGGTCATAAAACATGTATTTACGATGTCAACCCATAAAGGTTTACTTCATGAAATCCAAATCAATAATGGCATATAAACGGTAAACCCTCTTTTTCCGACGTTGTAAAATATCAGCATTCTTTAAATAAGATTTTACGAGTAATCGTCTAAAGTAAATATAAGCACTAAATAGAAAATCGTTCACCGAAAAGCAAAGTGTTTCAAGCTAAATGACCTACACAACTTAACTGGAAGTGAAATATAAATTATTAAAGGGTAACAAACTCTGTCTGTAGGTTAGTGGACTATACTTTAAGAACCGTAATTTATGCAGAATGTTAATAAGAAAATTTCAAAAAGGGTTTTGAACAAATACTTAAAATAATAGTATTTTATACAATCGTGACATAATATTTAAAGGGGTTTTGTAGTCGAGTACCGTGTTTAGGCCACAAAGCTTGCTGTGCTGAGTGGCCTAAGCAAGGTACGAGATTGACAAGCTTAATTATGTCAGTATTGTATACAACACTTTTTCTACGAGTACTCAAAATAGGCAAGTCGGTAAGAATTGAGTTCGACGAATGCGTTACAATCTGCTTCCTCTATATACTTGAGTAAGTTCAATCTCCCGGAGGATTGTCCGTCGCCCCCCCCCCCCCCCCCGGACGACGGTGGCGTGGCCGGGTGGGCTCTATAATATTGTATGAAAATCCATTTTAGGTTTACCGACGATGCTAAACTGCGCGCTCCATCGAAAAGTATGCGCTAGTAGTTCGGTCTACAAAGTCTCAATTCAAGCATTGTAGTGGGCGAGTAGAAAAAATGTGTTATCGTATGAGTGTTAAAGTTTCGTTTCACTGATAAAAAACGTTTTGGGAACGGGTCAACGAAGCCTTACAGAAAAAGCTGATTATTTTATTTGATCTTCAAAGGTTTTTGTCCGCTTTTCGCCCTAGTGTGAAAATTTAAAAAAATTGCCAGTGAAGTAGACGACATAAAATAGGTTTAGGAACTCTTGGGCAAAGAGTTAGCCACGTCAGATATGGTACAATAATGAGAGCAACAAAACCACTCTAGTAAGATTGCAATACTATTCGTATAGCTAGATATGGGCATCTGACAGCTTTTAATGAGTGGAGGTCGAAGTGACAAACTAGCAAAAATGTTTTATTTGGGGAAAAGTAATACCAAAATATGGTAAAAACTGCCTTATTTATAGAGTTTTCTTGTTTATAGAGGACGTGGCTTATATTTGAACATGAGAACAAAAAACATTGCGTATTATTTTAGAAACAGAAATAGTAGGCGACTAACTATGAATTCCATTATACGTCGTTTTGGACGAGTTTCCCCCAACAGAAACTTTTGGCAATGATATAATCTAATTATTTACATAATTTCTCATAATACTGCATCAAAACCAGAACCCTAGGATTTATGTTCTTAGAGTGGTTTGCATTCTTTGACCTCCACCAATGAACAGCTGCCAGATGTCCGGATATATAAATCAGCATAGTATCTATAGCAAACTAACGAAAGGGGTTTCGTCGCTCTCATTATTGTTCATATCTGACGTGACTTAGCTCTCAGTCTTTCTACTCAACATGCCATTTAGGTATCAATATTAATTTAATGAAAAATTTAGGATATAGATTCATTAGTTTTTTAGTACCCTTTACTGTTATTTGATAATTTGAGACTATCAAAGAGAATGAGTTTTTTTTTTTCTTAGGGTATTTCTATCTAATACAGGTAATTACCCAATTTAATTATTTTTATTTCTTTTAACTTTATTGCACAGAAAAATATACGGTTACCAAAGGCAGACTGCATGCCGTGAGGCATTTTCTACCAGTCAACATTTAGGGCTAACAGAGAAGCAACGTTTGTGCGAGGTACTTTAAGAACACAGAAAGTACCGTCAAATAACTTGACACACGTGGAGTAACTACAGTTAAGTTTAAAAAAAACGGCCAAGTGCAAGTCGGACTCGCGCACCGAGGGTCGCGTACAAACCTGTGGGAATATAAGTAAAAGTTCACCCATCACGACAATCGAGTCATAGCTACGCGTTTGTTAGATTAAAGGTAAAAAGGATAAAACAAATGAATATTTTAATAGTCATGATTTATTGCAAAATCAAAAAGGTACTGATTCTACCGCCAGTTCGGAAAGTAGACCTCTGCCTCAAGAAGAACCGGCAAGAAACTTGGCGAGGTATATTCTTTTCAATAAATATCACAATAATAGTACATTACAGGTATCGTTATTTCTTTTAAGTAATTAATACTTTCCAAACACAAGATTATACAAGTGTCCCAAAATTATCCAATAAATTATAAGTTAATGATACAAAATATTACAACTTTCAATCATCTACATAATAACTTTTAAAATTCAGTAAAATTACACAATTATTAATAAGTGATCAAATCAGTAAGTAATAAAAGGTCATAATGATTAACAAAATATAAAGTAAATAATAAGGTTACTTAACTGGCACAGTTTGGACACCACCTTCTGTTCAGAGCTGCTAGTGTTATAATGCTTCCAAAAGTAGCAGGTATTGGTGTTTTATACACCACCCCCAGGTGTCCAATCACACCACCTCGATTCAATAAACAAGTGACGTCACTAAGATTGAGGATAGACAAGTATCCATCATGTTGGTCACTTTTTTAGGGTTCCGTAGTCAACTAGGAACCCTTATAGTTTCGCCATGTCTGCCCGTCCGTCCGTCCGTCCGTCCGCGGATAATCTCAGTGACCGTTAGCACTAGAAAGCTGAAATTTGGTACTAATATGTATATCAATCACGCCGACAAAGTGGTAAAATAAAAAGTGGATTTTTTTTTTATTAGGGTACCTCCCCTATACGTAAAGTGGGGAGTGATTTTTTTTTTCATTTCAACCCTAACGTGTGGTATATTGTTGGATAGGTATTTAAAAATGAATAGGGGTTTACTAAAATCTTTTTTCGATAATGTAAATATTTTCGGATATAATCGCTCCAGAAGTAAAAAAATATGCGTCCCCCCCCCCCTCTAACTTTTGAACCATAAGTTTTAAAAATATGAAAAAAATCTCAAAAGTAGAACTTTATAAAAACTTTCTAGGAAAATTATTTTGAACTTGATAAGATGAATAGTTTTTGAAAAAAAATTACAAAATAATTTCTGAATTAAGTTTGTAATTTAACCGTATAAGCAGGTGTTTATTGTACCTGTGATTTCTACAAAATTACAATGAAATGACGTGCTTTCAAATAAAGTAAAAACGGTGAAAATCGGTTCACGCAATAAAGAATTATTCCATAAAAATCATCTCCCATACTTTAAGCTCGCGCGCAATAGTTTACTTAATTTGCCGATAGATGTCGCTGTACGTGGAACTCTCATATCATATCCTACATGGCGGTGTTATTAACTCTTAAGTGGGGACACTTACTGTGACGGACGGAAAACTACGGAACCCTACACTGAGCGTGGCCCGACACGCTCTTGGCCGGTTTTATTGAAAGGTTACAATCAGGTTATAAGTAAGCACTTAGAAAATATAAACAACAAGAACATAATATTGAAATAAATATTTAAGGAATCTAAAACCAGACACTTGGATTCCAATTATTAATCTTATTAAGATTATCAAACAGGTCAATGATTATTCACTACGTCTACCCTCTATACTCTATCATTTAACAAAATTATTTGAGTTACCGTGTCTGTGTGTTTACAAATTTGTCAAATGAGCGGTGAATATACATATTTAGAAAACAAAGGAAAATATAATTACTAACTCAGATCAGTCATGATAATACTTTATATATTTAGCCACTAAACTACATACTAGAATATTACACTAACACGTTCATGAGGAAAGGGGTAGTAACTTTAAAACTATTAAAAATATTTTTATTATATGATGTAACTAAAAATTTACGGTTTTTGCAATTTTTCCTTTATCTGTGCTATAAGACGTTGCTTCGTACCAAATTTCAACATTCTGAGTTCACGGTAAGTACCCTGTAGGTTTTGATTCCCTTGCGAGTTTTGAAAATTTGCGGCATAAACGCCTGTATCTTTTGATTGCGTTGGCTTAGAAGTTTGATTTTTTCACAGCTCCAAGGGACAGTAAATCTGAATATATTATATAAATTTCAGCTTGATGCCTATACGCGTTCCTAAGAAAAAGGTTCTTGACAGACGGACGGATGGACGGACAACAAAGTGATCCTATAAGGGTTCCGTTTTTTCCTTTCGAGGTACGGAACCCTAAAAAACGAATTGATTACTAATACTGGTTTTCTAAAACACTTACCTAGTAAAATTCATATAAATTGCCAATTCAGCACTCTTGAAATGGGCTTAAAGTCGTTGTCTTAAATTATCCCGAGAGTCGCAATTTTGTAAATTTAGATTTACAAATCTGGCCTCGGACACCGGAGGGTTTGGTCACTTTTTCTGAAGTATATGACATCTATTTTCAATTTAGATTTAATTTACAAAAATGTATGTACAAATGGCGGACTTAATGCCAAATGGCATTCTCTACCGTTTTGAAGAACAAAGGCTTAGCAACAATAAAGCGCTTTCGAATCGTCAATTACAAATATTATCTTTACTAGCTGTGCCCGCGGCTCCGCCCGCGTGGAATTCAGTCTTTGTCAGTAAGCGGCTAATTCACCCCTAATTTCTCTCCCTCCCCCTGGAGACGGAACTTGATGGCCTAGAAGTAAAGTTGACAGATGGATACGCTAGAGGACAGTAGTCCAGATAAAATATTTTACAATTCCCACTAAATAAAACTACACTCCAAAATCAATAGTTTTTTTCGTCCTTATTAAAAATTTTGACATGATTTAAACAACATAGAATTGTAGGTGTATATCGGACGATACAGTACCAGTTTTGTATTCATACGTCCTTGACTGTACCTATTGATATCATGTCCATGGCAAATATCATCCAAATCGATCCTCCAGTCCAATCAGACTAAGAATGAAAGGTAAGAACAGGCCCGGTTGCAACCTAAAATGGGGGGGGGGGGTTAATATTAAATTTGGGGGGGGGGGTCACTAATGCAGAAATGATTTTTTGAGGGGGTCAGTAATGAATTTTTCTATTTGACGTGTACGATTTGGGGGGGGTCATGTCCCATGTAACCCCCCCACCCCATCGGACCGATCGGACCGCGCCTGGGTAAGAAATATACACATAAAAATCCATACTTCATATCATAATCGAACAACTTATTAACGAATATACTAACAACGAACTTAGGTTAGGTCTAATATAAGTTAGAAGACTTAGAAGTAAGGTTAGAGAATAGGATAATAGATATCAAAATCGTGAGGCTGAGTATTCACATGCACTGTGCAATGTGTGGCAATTAATTTATTGTCGTTTAATTTTGTTGTACTATTATCCAATAATTCAATTGAATTTGTTGATATCCGTACCCCCACTTCTAAACTTAGAGTTAATTTGGCAGAATCCTTCCTTAGTGGATTATTCATGTCACAGCGTATTAATTTCAGCGCCATCTGTTAGTTAAGCAAGGTACTCGTTAGTCTTAGGACATATTTGGAAAAAAGATTGCACCTCCTTCCTACCTTCCTTCCTTAAGGGGTGACTACTGGGATAACAATGCAAAAAAAACCGGCCAAGAGCATGTCGGGCCATGTTCAGTGTAGGGTTCCGTAATTGCCACCCTGTCAAAAAACATCCGTTCAAAAGGTCGTGTATTAAGGGATATTTGGCGGCGCTTCCGTCATAAACTAATAATTGCGTGATGGCTTCATTGTTTGGCGTTGTAATTCTACTATCAGGCACTTACGTCCTTTCACTATGCGTTTTTGACTGACAACTGAAAAACAATTTTTTTTGGACCTTCGGTTCAAAAGTAAGATGGGGGGGCGCTCTTTTTTGAAGATGAAACTATCCTTTGTCTTTTCTCGAGACCCATACTATCTCTATACCAAATTTCATCTAAATCAGTTCAGCGGTAAAAAAATCCTCATACCAACTTCCAACGCCCTTTTCACCCCCACAAGGGTTTGAAAACTATCTTATGACGTTTCTCGGGACTCAAATTATCTCCATACTAATTTCTATCTAAATCATTTCAGCGGTTAAAAATTCTCCATACAAATTTTCAACCCCCTTTTTACCCCAACCAGGGTTGATTTTCGTGATTAAAACTATCTATTATCCTTTCTCGGGACTCAAACTATCTCTATACAAAATTTCATCAAAATCCGTTAATCCGTTTGCACGTGATGTGTGGTCAAATAAACAGACAAACAGATAAACAGACAAAAATTCTAAAAATTGTTGGAACGTGTTCTGTTATCGAGTCTAAGTATCCCATGCCAACTTTTTTTCGATTATCTTCCATGTACAGACTTTCGACCCTCTTCAGCTTTATTATATGTATAGATAGATGGATAGAATTACAGCCTCGAAAGTTTAGACCGGCGTTTCTATCTTTTTTGAAGTTATTTTATCAATTAATTCAAACTGAACAGCATTTTTTGTTGAAGTGGGTAGTAACTGCATAGTATATTTGCAATTTTTCGCACCGACCTAAATTCGCATTTTTGGGACCTCCACTTTTCATATTTTATAGGTACCTTGAAAGTGTTATTAAGTGAAGTTTTCTAGATATTTCAATAAAATATAACATTTAACGTCATCGTACATTGTTATGATAGGGAATTAATACTTCCCTAACTAATTAATACTAACATCAAAATTGTAAACAAAAAAGAGCTATGCTCAACACTTCTGGCCAAGGCTGTAGATGCAATTATAATTATTACATTAAGATATAATTATATTTCATGGTTCTATTGAGAGGCTCTTCCACAGGGCTCTAATCTTCGACAAGAGATGTAGCATTCGTCACGTCTTCGGTCATATCCGCCGGGAACCGAGAGACATTCTTAAATTTTCATAGCGAACACATTTCTTCGCACCCTACGTGTCTCGGCGAAAAGTGAAAATACGAAATTGCAAATAGAATTTTATGCGAACCATCCGACTGCGTTCGACTGAACGCATTTAAACTAAGAAATATATTTACAAACAGTTATTATCCGAATAATAAAAAAAAACATATCTACACTCAAGAGAAATAAAAATATGTCAATTTTCTTATAAAATTCCATAGGTATCAATAATACCAAATCACCAATTATTATTTTTAAAGTGTATTTACTTATTATTCAGATAGTAATAAAGTTGGCGTTTACATAAACGCTACGATTAATATTCATGACACACAAAATTGAGACACCGGACTTAAAATGACCGGGCTTTCCCGGGCATTAGTAATCGAAATTCCTTAATTTCACCGGGATTAAATTCTGTATTACCACCCACGTTATTTAAGTTATAAGTTGAATAAAGTTCTGGACAATAATTACATTGTGGGTAAACGGGAAATCGAGTTGTAAGTATAATTCGGTTAGTAACTAATTTGGTTAATAGAGTTGTGGTGTAGTCGGCATCAGAACATTCAGAGCTGTTCAATTTTGGTTTAATAAGGTCAAGCCTGATACCTAATATTGGAGATTATAGTAGTTTAGAGGTTTTGTTTGGTCTTTATTTGTCATGTGAAGTAACTTGTTGCATGTGGGTTGCTAAATACTCGCATAAACCATTATAAATATAAATGAGGCATTCTGTATCAATCGGTATCTGAAATTCTAAGATTGCTATAACAAAAATCTCTAAAATATTAAGGAAATCTGTCACAAATTTTACCTGCTATGAACCAATTCTAATCTTAAATCTAAATCAGTAATATTAATTAATGTTTATTTAGGCTTGAGCTAAAACCTACACTGATCAAGATTACTTTATTATGCAAATTTCTATCAAAGGTATCTTCGTTTGTATTATATACATACGTTTCACTGTTTTACAGTTTTCTTTTAAAACGTGACTTTATGCCGTTCAAATGGCGGTCGCAATAAAACCCATTAGCACAATAAGCCAGCCAACAAAAGCCAACAAACTAATGGGAAACAGAATAAAGCGGGATAAGCATTGGCTTGCTGATAAAGAAGCTATAACGGCAATTTACTCGCAGCAAATAGGATCGAAAACACGCGCAATGTCAAGGGTTCAGTAGATTTTTTCTTTAAAAAAAAATTGAACCATTTATTTAAAAAAAAACATAACTAAAATATGCGCGGTCACTGACTTCGCTCTTAACTAATTAGTCTGGTTTACTCTGTAGGCATATTTTTCTTGTATGAAATATTGCTCTAGGATTTTAAAGACTTGGAATGTTTTTCTTGTTTCTAGTATTTTTACAAATTCCTTAGGTTATTTAATATATCGGGGAGAATATACATACAAAGTTCTTTTGCCGTGTACATTATTGGCTTTCGGTATCGAGAATAAATGTAGATGTTGAAGTTGGCGCATATTATTAGGTCTAACAGTTTTTTTCAGTTGGTTTATTTGACAAGAATATTGATTTACAATTGCTGCGTCAACTTTATCAAATACATTACGGACTTTATAATGTAGATACAATAGGGTATCTATCTTTGTATTTATTTTTAATCTTAATATATGGCAGTATGGTTTTAAAAATTCTAAGTTGCATGTCATATATTCTTTGTAGATAAGTCTTATAAGTTCTGTCATAACTTGATGTATTTATTTGTATAATCTATGCCAAGACGTTCTGTATTTATTAACACTACCTAGAGTAACTTAGGTTTAGCAACTTCTCCGTAGTTTTGCCGTCATGTACAAGTAATGTATTTAGTAAAGTCTACAAGTAAATCTTTGTCTGACCGATTTCTCTCAGTTGCTTAAAGGTTAGCTGGAAGAGATCCCTTAAAGGGTTAGTTCGCCTTTGTACACACTCACTATATTTTTGTTGGTACTTGTTTTGTGCAACAAAGTGTTTTACTACTACTACTACTACTACTACTTGATAAGCCATAGTTAATCACCAAGTCTGCCAATGCCAAGTATAGGTATAATAGTCTAACTAATAGTTTTATAAGTTAACTTGTGTTTTAAAATACTTAGATTAGCCAAGATTGATGTCAATTTGTTGCAAACACTGTCTATGTGTGGGCCCCAGTTTAACTTGTAGTCAATCTTGAGACCCAAGTATGTATGTTCAGTTACGAGTTTAAGCTGCTGGCAGGCACAGTTTACATAGTTGTTGCATACGTGGTGCTCGTGGGCCACAACCTTCGGCTGATAATTTGGTCTCATGTATGGCGAACGAATATACATTATTTTAGTTTTTTTATAGTTTATTGCCAAACCGACTTCGTGTGCCCATTTACACAGTAGATTGAATTCACTTTGTACTATCGTTTCAGCAGTACAAGGATCTTTATGTGCTACAAGAATACATGTATCATGAGCAAACTGGTATAAATAGAGCCGTACTTAAATATGTTACACATATTGTTGACATATAAAAAATACTCGGTTGGGCCAATTATTGAGCCCTGGGCCGTACCGCGGGGGTTACCGCGTAGGGTTGGCACCATTTTACTTTGCTCTCCGTTAATGCTTCCAGCGATAAATCTGTTTTTGTGATAATTTGAATGAAAACTATATTGAATAAAATCGGTTAAGCCGTTTTTGATTTATCACTCGAAAACGCATAGTGAAAGGACGTAAGTGCCGGATAGTAAAATGATGCAAGCGCCGCCAAATATCCCTTCATAAACGACCTTTTGAATGGGTGTATTGTATCAGGCCGGCAACTACGGAACCCTACACTGAGCATGGCCCGACATACTCTTGGCCGGTTTTTCATTATCAACGTCGCGTCGGCTACGGTCGCACGAGCGCGGCAAGTGCTTGGTCGATATTCATAACAATACGGTCGAGCACTTTTTAATAAATATTTAAGGTCGGGTAGGCCTTCCCATCTATCGAAAAGTATGTGCTTGTAGTTCGTTTTACAAATTCTTCATTAAAGCATCATAGTCCACGAGCAGGGTCATACATGATTACAAAATATTTTGGAAAAAAAAGTTTAGGTAAGTTTACGTAAGGTTTTAGTAGGTAGGTTTTTTTTTACTCGATTCTTATAACTGAACCCTACCTAAAGATAAATATTCCTTTTGCATTTTATTTCTATTTTATTCTCTTGGTCTTCCCGTTTCTTTTGTTCTGAGTGATTTATGAAGTACCTCTAACCTTACAAAACATTAAACATTGGAACGGAGGAATGCAGCCATCATACATAAATTTCTCACGAATTCGTATAAAGGGAAAATTAACAAACGTAATGTATTAGTGGGGAAAAAGATTTAGATTTATGTAATTCCTTCCCCCTCTTTATGGTTATTTAAATTTAGTTTTCTTAGATGTTTATGACCGGAATGTAAATAATATAGGGCTGGTTGACTGGTTGTTTTGTGTTTGAAAAATAATATTTAGGCTTAGGATACGTATTATATTTGCTTATGCTTATGAAGAGACACATAACTACATATGAAATTCAAAGAAAAAGGTGACAACGTAGTGATTGCAAGAGACCTTAAATTTAGAGTTGGACGAGAAATTATGCTATATGCACATTATCGGTAAAAAAAATTTTTTTACGGTTACAAAACTTATTTGCAGTTTAAATAACTAATTGCGACCTATGGTTGATGTATGGAGAAAACAGTTTTTCGACCGCAAAGTCAAAGTTTGTCTCTAAATCCATTTTTTCTTAACGTTCCAGCAATGTTGGGCGATTATTAAAATTGTGTGATGTACGGAACTCTCAGGACGCGAGTACGAATTGCTCTCGACCGGGTTTTTTACGAAAATATATCAGATTCATATAAAACAGAATTATATAATCCAGTGCGTATTTTATAATTTTATGTTTGCAACGATATTATCAGTTTTACTTAAATAAAGAAGTACCTATCTGAATAAATAAAAGTTTGATATTTGATAGGCCAGGTCAGAAGTACTCTAAACCGACGAGCATGTATGAGGAATATTATGAAAGTGGGTGAAGCGAAAGTAGTTTGTCAGGATCGTAGTAAATGGAAATCCGTGATCTCTGCCTACCCCTCTGGGAAACAGGCGTGAATATATGTATGTATGTATGTATGATATTTGTACATTGGTACGCGCGCCGGGGTGCAGGCAGACGAAAAAGGAGATGGCGGGATTACTTGGATGCATTTTACACAGAATGGTGGCAAAATTCAAACGACCGGGTCGAGTAGAGAAAAACACATTGTTAGGTTTGCCTTATTTTTGAAAATATATCATACTTTTAATTATATTTACATTCACTTCACTCATTCATTCCATTCATTCACTTTTTTTGCAATCACTACATAACGTAGCTATGTATAAAACCTAATCATTCACTTCAACTCTGTTTGCGATACCTAATTCGCTATGTGCGATGTGCATGGTGGGGGTAACGTGAACGATCGCAGTGCACAATGTGACAAGAAATTAAACTGCAAAGGGCTCTTGTCAATCTCCTGTCAAAATAATGAATCAGCCAGAGACAGTACAAAAAAGCAAGGAGTACAAGCTATTCATAAAAAATAAAAATAAAAGATTGAACCCCCGCCCAAGAGATGGCGCCACGATCATGCACACAGCGAATATTTCACTGAAGCAATGACAATCCGGCATACAGGAAATATTTATTTACCCACCCTTCAAGAATAAAACATCACCAGGAAAAGTTTATTATTTTCTCTTACCACAGAACATACTAAAAAGAATAATAGGCAGGAAACGCTACCAGCGTTGACAACAAAACGTGTTTACACATGTAACAAAAAATAATAATATTTTTATACTTTTATTTTTGTTGCTTATGCTACATATAGTAGACGAAGTATAGTTTGGCAAGGGTCGTAGTGCAGTGGAGCAAAGATACGACGAGAACAAAGATTACTAGAGTATAAGCCTAAAAAAGGAAATGAGTATTCGTAGGTAGGTATGTCCTTAGTTTTTTTTTATTAATTTAATAATGTAACTGACAAACTAATACATAGACACAAACAAGTAAGAAGCAAAAGTGTAAACATTGACGACACCTTTCATATACAGTGTGGAAAGATAAGTCGGGCCCTGTGAGGGAAACTACCTTAAAACGTTGAGATAGCTCAATTTACTGAAAGGAAACATTCTTTAATTTTTTTAAAGAGACATAACTGCATTTACAAATTTTTGGAAAAGAGTACAGTTTACAAAAAAACTATTTATTTTGTAATTTTTGCCATAAATAATTGTTATGACAATTGATGCCAATCGATCCTATTTCCACCAAGGACAAAAATTTCTTAATACCAACCAAGTTCAGGGCACAAGAGAACTCATAAATAATAATAAAAATATTTTTCATACAATTAGTATGGAAAAAATTGAAAATTAAGAAAAAAACTGTGAATGCAGTTTTAGTTTTTAGGAAAAATAAAAGAATGTTTCCGTTCAGCGAATTGAGCTATCTCAACGTTTTAAGGTAGTTTCCCTCCAGGGCCCGACTTATCTTTCCACACTGTATATATAAAAAAATAAAAAATCGAGCAAGTGTGAGTCTGACTCGTGCACCGAGGGTTCCGTAAACACATTATATAAACGCTTGCAACTATAACTTGATGCAGGGTGGCCGAGTGGGACTCGGAGTCGGAGTTTATCAAAATTTTCGGTCCAGCCGTTTCCGAAATTAGGGGGGGCGGGGGAATGGTCAATTTTCACTCATACATTCATCATAAAATAAATATATTTGAGATTCTCACATTACACCCTTTTATTTGATATACCACACAATGTTTTATTTTATTTCTCATTTACCCCCCCACAAATGCCCCCATGTTTAAAATATATAGATTGGCGTTAAATACCTACCTTTGGGTCGCTGAGTTACTTGTGTGTACAAAATTTCAGCTCAATAGGTCCAGTAGTTTCTGGGAAAGTTGTCTTTGTGACAAACATACAGACAGATCAAATCGCACCGTAAGGGTTCCTTTTTTCACAATTTTTTTCGGAACCGTAAAAACATCATCATGTCGGGCCATGCTCAGTGTAGGGTTCCGTAGTTGCCGGCCTGTTATAATACATCCATTCAAAAGGACATTTATTATGGAATATTTGTCGGCACTTACGTCCTTTTCAACTGACTTCAAGATTTCGAAGGAGGAGGTTATCAATTCGTCGGGATCTTTGTTTTTTTTTTTGCTATTTTTTTATGTATGTTCACCGATTATTCTAAGACGGCTGGATCAATTTGGAAAATTATTTTTTGTTTGAAAGAGTATACACAATTGGTCCCATCGTAACCAGGTCAGGATCTGATGATGGGATCCTGAAGAAATCGAGGGAACTCTTCAACTATTATAGGCACACCGTGTTATAGTGATTTGAGTATTTTTTACAGCAGCTCGAGCATTTGATGTTGGAAAGGTGGATGCTAAGTGAAGTCGGTTCTTTTTTGTTTAAAATTATACTATGCGTTTTTGATTTATAAGGTTATAACTCAAAAACAGATCAATCTATTTTATTCAATATAGTTTTCATTGAAAGTATTTATTAAGAACTACGAGCTTGTCACGTCAGATATGACACAATAATGAGAGCATGAAAACTGGTCTGGTTCGATTGCTATACTATCCTTATTGCTAGATCCGGGCATCTGGCAGCTTTTAATGGGTGGAGGTCAGAGTGACAGACTGGTATTTTTTTTGTATTGGAGAATCGTAATACTAAAATAGGTAAAAACTGCCGAAGTTGTCTGAGTTATAAAGGATAGGGCCTATATTTTAACATTGGAACAAAAAACGAATTACGGAAACAAAAACAGTACCTAGGCGACAAACTATGAATTACACTTTTTTCAATTACACTACTTTCCCCCAACATAAACTTTTGGCAATGATATAATCTCATTATTTATATAATTTCTCATAGTCTACGTAATGTCTCGTATTTATATAGTTCTCATACTCAATCCCAGAACTCCAGGATTTGGTTTCTTGAAGTGGTTTGCATTCTTGAAAAATAAGGAGACGATAGCAAACTGCCTAGGGGGTTTCGATGCTCTCATTATTGTTTCTTGTCTGACTTGGCTACCTCGTGGCTAGATACGATTCAACCTAAATAATACAACTTCAATGTATTAACTACGCAATACAGTTACTTACGTTTGAATCAGAAATATCAGAAAACTGCTTGAAGATTTTTTCGACGCAACTCCAATACAACTTCAATGTTGGGCGATTATTTTTTGTGTGTCAGAGTTATGTTTGAGATTGATTGTGTCTTTAATGTACGTATTGTTTATGTATTTTAAAATTAGAATATGGCACCTTGTGTTTTCGTATTACAGTATACATGTGTATATGTATACATCGAATACATCGATGCTCTATTCGTATCTGTTATTAGTTTGTTTAGTCCCAAATATCAATTACTTATTTACCTTTCTATCAAACTCATAGGTAGCTAACTCATTATTAGCATTAATAATTATTGAAAAACTTTAACCAACTTTATACATACGGAATAAACACTTAACGATTACTCCTGGTATATGGACTATTAACTTCGAGAAAAAAGGGTGTATCAGTGATACAGTTTCATAAAGAACGTGAAACATTTTATGCTATGTTAATTTGTAGAAGGATATTGTCTAGCACTTGGCTCATTCTAACGCATTCATAGTGATCCAAAAACAAAGATTTTGGAACAACGTTAGCAACGCATACTCGGTATTGCACCGAGTACTAACATCTTTCCTCAAAAAATCGATATTAAAATTACACATGTAGGACCGATTTGTCGAACAGTATTAGACAAATATTATAAGTGTGTTGTCATGGACACTTGTACGATTTGACATTTAGTGGACTAATAAAATTAGTCTAATATCGTACGATAGATGAGCGCATATATGTAATTACTGAGGTAAGGTTAGGCGCCATCGCGTTATAACAATTTTCATTACAACAGGATTTGTATGAGAGACCCATTTTGTCTGATTTAAAGACGTTTCTTATTAAAAATGGAAGTCCTGATATGACATCATTTTTAAGGAGCAGGTAAGATGACGTTATTCAAATAAATGTACCATGAATTGAATTTCGAACGAATTTCTCTTTACGGACAAACTATAATTTCAAGGAAAACTTAAAACCAACATCAAGTATAAGATCTTATTTACTTATTTTAAACCCGAGTATATTTAAATCTTTTTTTCTCTATAATAGGCTGCGAAGTATCACGTTTCAGGTGCGGCTACACGAGAGGTCGATAATGGAATTTCTTACAAATTTGGAGGCCTAGGCCGGCAAGTGCCTTTTTTTTAAATTTCCATTGCACATATATTTGTGGCACAGTACATGTACTATCGGGTTCAGAATTGCATGGCCGTTTTATGAATGAATTCATTGATAAATTGACCATGCAATTTTGAAACTGATGGTACAAAAATGCCAGTCTCGCAACGGAGTTCTAATGTAAAACCATACATGAGATCTCATTACTTTTTGTATTAGTAGAACTGCGTTGCGAGACTGGCATTTTTGCACATGTAATGTTTTTGGTGGGTTTATTTTACTAAGCGCGTTCGTATCGTAACTCCGGAGTCGGCAACATCAATCATGTGCACGGATTAACAGCGAAACATTAAAAGATGTATGTAAGTTCGGTTAATAGCGGTTTGTGTGTTTTATTTAAAAATTCGTTTCATTTTATATCTGCTTTGTTCCTTATATTCCTACCGAACTTAAACTTTCAGTAGGTACCGTTTTATGGTCTTATATTTCATAAGTTTCAATTCGAATGCTAGAGGTCTTGATACATCAGATCTTGTACAATATTCCGTCCAAATCGATTCCGTTGTCTTGGTAACAAAATAAACCAAAAATCAAAAATAAAGTTGAAGAAAATAAATCTAATGAAAATTGTGTTTTGTTGTAACATAATAAAATGAAATAAATCTTACAGTAACGCTTAAAATTATAGAAAACAGCAAATAATAATTATTTAATAATTGACGGCCACTTTGAATTTAGAAAACTATTTTAATAAATTATAGTTTAAGATCATTGGGGTTTAGTCTTTTAACGAAATTTCTTACCTTAAAATAAAATATAAACTGGCTTTAACAACCAAAAATCATAGCATTATTCGCGTATTGTGTGACACTCACAAACGCAAAAGGACATGTATTATATCCTGCCAAAAACCAGCGTTAAAAATATGACAACGGCGAACATTTATATAATGTGATTTAGCGTGCGAGCAAATGCAGATTTTAACAAAAGGACGCAAATAACACAAACAAGCAGCTAACATTGAAACGACACACTCATAACCTCCTTAGGCGCACTTAAGGATTTTTACCAACGTATCAGGCGCACTTTATACCTGTGCTTAACTGAAGTATAATAAATCATCCTTCAGAAATATTAGGATTTTACGAACAAGGCCGGTTCATAAGAATCCGTTACTTGGAACTTATGACATGAATAGGTTCTAAACTTGTATTTTCTTCAACTCTTTGGTAAAGACAAACATCGATTACATAAATACAGACTGTTATGGTGTTGTTTTCTCCCTAAATTCAAAACCTGACTGTTAAATCAAATATAAATACTGAAGAATATATCAAATTGTTTTTAATAAATATTTTGATTTGTTTATTTTAAGTAGACACACTACTATATAAATTATAAACTTATATAGATGTCATATACACAGGAAAAAGTGACCTAGGCCTCCGGTGCCCAGGGCTGGGAATGCAGAAGACGCTGGTTCCCAGCCCTGGGCACCGGAGGCCTAGGTCACTTTTTCCTGTGTATATGACATCTATATAAATTTACAAATATAAATATTTTTATCAGAGAACATTTAATGTCAATTCTCGAGGCTAAGTAAATATTGACTGGTTCATAACAACTGTGGAGTAGGTGCCAATAGGAGACTATTACCTATACAAATTATCCCGTTGAGTGTATACATGAGAGCCCAGTGTCCTAGGCCTCCGGTGCCCAGGGCTGGGAACCAGCGTCTTCTGCATTCCCAGCCCTGGGCACCGGAGGCCTAGGTCACTTTTTCCTGTGTATATGACATCTATATAAGTTTATAATTTATATAGTAGTGTGTCTACTTAAAATAAACAAATCAAAATATTTATTAAAAACAATTTGATATATTCTTCAGTATTTATATTTGATTTAACAGTCAGGTTTTGAATTTAGGGAGAAAACAACACCATAACAGTCTGTATTTATGTAATCGATGTTTGTCTTTACCAAAGAGTTGAAGAAAATACAAGTTTAGAACCTATTCATGTCATAAGTTCCAAGTAACGGATTGTTATGAACCGGCCTTGTTCGTAAAATCCTAATATTTCTGAAGGATGATTTATTATACTTCAGTTAAGCACAGGTATAAAGTGCGCCTGATACGTTGGTAAAAATCCTTAAGTGCGCCTAAGGAGGTTATGAGTGTGTCGTTTCAATGTTATCTGCTTGTTTGTGTTATTTGCGTCCTTTTGTTAAAATCTGCATTTGCTCGCACGCTAAATCACATTATATAAATGTTCGCCGTTGTCATATTTTTAACGCTGGTTTTTGGCAGGATATAATACATGTCCTTTTGCGTTTGTGAGTGTCACACAATACGCGAATAATGCTATGATTTTTGGTTGTTAAAGCCAGTTTATATTTTATTTTAAGGTAAGAAATTTCGTTAAAAGACTAAACCCCAATGATCTTAAACTATAATTTATTAAAATAGTTTTCTAAATTCAAAGTGGCCGTCAATTATTAAATAATTATTATTTGCTGTTTTCTATAATTTTAAGCGTTACTGTAAGATTTATTTCATTTTATTATGTTACAACAAACACAATTTTCATTAGATTTATTTTCTTCAACTTTATTTTTGATTTTTGGTTTATTTTGTTACTAAGATAACGGAATCGATTTGGACGGAATATTGTCCAAGATCTGATGTATCAAGACCTCTAGCATTCGAATTGAAACTTATGAAATATAAGACCATAAAACGGTACCTACTGAAAGTTTAAGTTCGGTAGGAATATAAGGAACAAAGCAGATATAAAATGAAACGATTTTTTAAATAAAACACACAAACCGCTATTAACCGAACTTACATACATCTTTTAATGTTTCGCTGTTAACCCGTGCACATGATTGATGTTGCCGACTCCGGAGTTACGATACGAACGCGCTTAGTAAAATAAACCCACCAAAAACATTACATGTACAAAAATGCCAGTCTCGCAACGCAGTTCTACTAATACAAAAAGTAATGAGATCTCATGTATGGTTTTACATTAGAACTCCGTTGCGAGACTGGCATTTTTGTACCATCAGTTTCAAAATTGCATGGTCAATTTATCAATGAATTCATTCATAAAACGGCCATGCAATTCTGAACCCGATAGTACATGTAATGTTTTTGATGGGTTTATTTTACTACGCGCGTTCGTATCATAACTCCGGAGTCGGCAACATCAAACAGCCGGTGTGCCGGAGTTTACTAACAACATGTCATTGTGATTAAGGCGAATATCTTAATATTGCGTCATTTTATTCAACTCACAGTTTTGGCTTTAGTGCTAGTAAAAAGTGCTTAAAACTGTGTTTTAACACTTGATGAAGGAATTTTATGAATCAACAAATATAAATAAAATTGAGTATAGTCTAAATGGTTCACTATTGTCTTGCAGAAACTTTTTTGACATATATTTGTTTTGCATAATGATACTTGGCAGAAGTAACGTTTGACAGAAACACTTTACGCAGAGTATGCTTTGGCATAAATCATTTCGCAGAATTTTATAATGTCGAATCTTATATTTGCATAATGTTGATGAGCATAACTGTCTTCTAAACGAATAGTACTTTCGCAGATATTTTTTTTTGCATAATATTTAGGCGGCATAAAGTTGTGAAGCCGATATTTTTTGATTACAAGATAATCTCCGTTGTCTTATCATATTGTACAAGACATATGCGGGATTGGATGTATTGCTCATAAGAACATGCAGGCGCTGTAATAATGAGCATATTTGTGTCGGTACTCCGGTAAAATAAATTGTTATCTGCCAATTGTGTGTGTGGTATTTTGTTGTGTCTTCCCAAGGCGGGCTCCCGGCCAGGCTGTTACGTGCGAGTTATCGCGGTATGCCCGAGCCACCCTGAGAACAATGGCCGGTTGCGGCCGCCACAAATACTTTTACCCAACCTAACCTAACCCACTTTTGTGGCATCAGTTTGTTTCTGCGGGGGTCACAGTTCTAACCTAACCTAACCCACTTTTCTGGCAACAGATTGTTTCCGCGGGGGTCGCAGTTCTAACCTAACCTAACCCACTTTTCTGGCGACAGTTGTTTCCGCAGGGGTCGCAACTCGAATCTAACCTAATCCATTTTTCTGGCACCAGTTTGTTTCCGCGGGGGTCGCAGTTCTAACCTAACCTAAATAAATCTAAATCTAAACTTATATTCTACTACGTAAAATTTACCTAACCCACTTTTCTGCTGGCAGAAAATAATTATGCTATTGTAATAGTATGCTATACGATTATTATGGTACATAAAATAATGCTAAACCAAAATTGGCCAAAGTAGTGTTCTGCAAAACAATATGCTGCAAAACGTGTCGTATGCGTAGTAGTAGTTATGCCAACTATACCTTTATGCAAAATTACCATTCGACCGAAAGTGTTTCTGCGGAACATGTGTATTTCTGACCAATATTTTTCTGCCAGATGAGGGTAACCCAGTCTAAATACTTACTTTTAAAAACAAAATGTAAGCTAGATGTTTAGTACACCACGATGCCCATTACTTATTTTATTCCATTACAATGTAAACAACTAAATACTTTAAATCAAATCAAATCAAATCAAATAATTTATTTGCTCAAATACAGTCAAGTGGTTCTTAAATACATTTTGTGTACAGTGTATTCAGCCTGCTAGTGGGCATGCAAATATTATATACCTAATACTCGATTTCTTAAAACTAAGCATGCAGCATGCATACATGTATTATTACAATGAAATTAATATAAGTCTGGCGTATAATCTAAATATTCTTTGATTGAATAAAATGCATTTTTTACTAAAAAGTCAAATAAATTAGTCTTAAACTGAGGCATGTCAGATTCTCTTATTATGTCTGGTAACTTATTATATAATGTGTGTGCCATGCCGAATACAATCTTTTTTCGCAATGCTGTGTCTGACTTTGTACACGTTATTTTGTGTTGTTGGCGCACACTTTTGAAAACAGGGAATTGGTGTTTATTTAGCTTAACATACATGGCAACTTCATAAATATATAAGCAAGGAAAAGTTAAAATTTTTAGCTCAATATAATAACTTTTGCAACAATCGCTTTCCAACAGACCACAAACAGAACGCACACATTTCCTTTGGGCTTTAAATGCCAAATTTCGATCTGTCGAATTACCCCAGAAAATAATACCATAACGCAATGTGGGTGTTACGTACGCGTGATAGGCAGTGAGTACTGCAGTTCGACTTACTTTTTTATTTAAATTAAACAGTGCCCGCGAAAACGACCTTAATTTCTTACATAAAGAGTCAATTTGGATATTCCATGTTAACTTATTGTCTAAAATTAATCCTAAAAATTTCGTATTGTCAGTTTCCTCAATTGTATAATTATTATATGTCACATTAATGTCAAGCATTCTATTAATTCTTTGATAAAAATTCATAATTTTGGTTTTTTCTAAATTTATATGGAGATTATTAATATTAAGCCAATTGATTATTGATATAAGTGCATTATTTATTTTTGATTGGCAATCATGTGCATCATCGCCAGTCAGTATTACCGTGCTGTCATCAGCATAGAGGGCCATTGGATAATCAACTGCTTGTGGCATATCATTTATATAAATGAGGAATAACAGTGGACCCAATACGCTTCCTTGTGGGACACCATGAGTAATTTCTCTAAGTTTGGATGAGAGAGTAATTTCACATTTCGATTTTAAACTTATATGATCTACTTGTACAACTTGTTTTCTACCAACTAAGTATGATTTCAACAATTCGTAGATATTACCGCGTATTCCATAGCTATACAGTTTTTCCAATAATATATTATGGTCGACTAAGTCGAAAGCCTTGGTTAAATCCATATACAGCGCGCATACTGGTTGTTTTTTATCCATATAGGTTATGATTTCTTGCAATAAATCAAAAATAGCCATATTTATAGTCATATTCTTGCGGAATCCTTTTTGTTCCTGCGCAAAAAGATTATTTAATTCAAAGTAATTACTTATTCGGCTGCTGATTACTCTTTCAATGATCTTAGAAAAAATAGGGAGGAGAGCAATAGGCCTGTAGTTTTCCATATTTTCTTTATCTCCTTTTTTAAAAAGAGGTCGCACAATCGCTGCTTTTAGCTTTTCAGGAAAGATGCCTTGATCTATACATAGATTTATTATATAACTAATCGGTAATGAAATGACCCGTGCAACTCTTTTCATAACTTTAGTGCAAATCCCATCATTGCCGGTACTATTGCTGTTTTTAAGGGAGTATATTATATTTAACACTTCTTCCGGGTTTGTTGGTTGCATAAATAAAGAATGTGAAGCACTATATGTCAATGTGTTATGTCGGTCTAAAATATTATTTGGTGCGGCATTATTACAGTTATTGGAATCTGTAATTAGTTTAACTTGGTCAATAAAATGATTATTAAAATTTTCTGCAATTGATTGAGGGTCAGTTATTAACTTACCATTATGTTTTATATGAGAGATATTCTCCTTAGGAAGTAAAGTTTTAGTTCTATTAACAACATTCCAAGTTGCTTTTGATTTGTTTGATGAATTTTTAATGTAGTAGTCATTTTGAGACTTTTGTGTCAAATATATAATTTTTCTTAGGCGCTTGGAATATTGTTTAAAAAGGCGTTTGTTATTTTCATTAGGATGTGTTCTGCATTTCCTTAACAAATTTCTCTTTTTTACACAACATTTTCTTATTCCCGAAGAAATCCACTTTGCCTTTTTTGTTAGATTCATTTTTAATCTTATAAAAGGAAAACATAAGTTATAAAACAATATAAACAGATTTATGAACTTATTGTACGCTTCACTAGCATTATTTGCCATATACACGCAGTTAAAGCTCAGACTTTGTAGACTTTCATTAAACTTAGCTATATTATCGCTACATAGGTCTCTTCTCTTCACATACCAATGTGATAGAAGGCAAGTTTTTTTGACCGGGCAATTCATTACTTGTGCGGTATGGTCTGATAAAGCAAAGTCGATAACTTCTGTTTTCCCACCTCGAACATTGTAAATTATATTGTCAATGCATGTATTGCTCTGTAAGCGAGTGGGCTCTTTTACGCCCAATCTGAGGTTATAACTAGCCAGGAAATGCTGAAATTCGGACGAAAATGACGTTCTTTTTAAAACATCAATGTTAAAGTCACCGCATAATACAATTTTCTTATCTTTCGTACATATCTTATCTAAAATTAATCCTAATCTATTTAAAAATATAGTCATAGTTGTCGAGTCATATTTAGGTACTCTATATATACAAATTATTATTATTTTGAAATCTGTTAATTCTACTGCTGAGCATTCCAGAAGATTTTGAATTGACAGGTTTACAATATCATCTAGAGTTTTAGATTTTAATTTATTATTTAACAAAATACATGAGCCACCGTTTCTATTCTCACGGGAGAAGTGACTTGCCAATTTATAGTTAGGTACATATAGGTGCACTTCGTCACCTTTTTTCATGTTGTGTTCGGTTATACAAAGTACTTCTACATTTTTCCCAGAATCATGAAGAATACTTGCCTAAAAACAGTATTTTTTACCACCACGGTGGGAAACAAGCAGCCCAGCTGACGGTAAAAAGCTACCATACTATAGCCAATGGAGGCCTGCAACTTCAGAGGTGTTACAGGTGCTCTTGCCGACCCTTTTATATAAAGCAGGATTCACTGTGTTGACGGCTAAAGGGATAAGACCTGAGGGATAATACCTAATCATGATTTTAAATATTTTATGAATCAATGTTGTATGAAAAAAATATACTTATTGTTTATATATAATATTTAGTTACAGATGTGGGTAATAAGGCCTAATTACGTACAGTTGCGTACACTGCTTTATCTGCACACTTATTATACCACTAGCTGTGCCCGCGGCTCCGCCCGCGTGGAATTCGGTCTGTGTCAGTAAGCGGCTAATTCACCCCTAATTTCTCTCCCGCTACCCTGGAGGCGGAACTTGAAGTAAAGTTGACAGATGGATACGCTAGAGGACAGTCACAAATGCAGAAATGATTTTTTTCTATTTGAGGTGCACTTGGAGGGGGGGGGGGGGGGTCCATTACCCATGCAAATTTAACTCAATCGAGTGTAGTGGCTACCCCCCCTTTATAGTAATGGGACGTGTGTTAGGTAAGTGAAACGCTTAACGTGTGGATAATAACTGTTTAATCTTGGAAAATAGATCGCTTTATATAGGTACACAATCCTTTGTTCTTAGTTTAGGTTAATACACTGATCAAGGCCGAGGTCACAGAAAATAGAAATGATTTTTATAATATTCCGTATATGGTTGTAGCGTATCATATTACATTAGGAAAATGAACGTTGTTTTTTATTTAATTTTCTATTCGCCTTGGGTGGGCTGTGAAGTCAGCTGAGTCAGCTGTTGTTGGGTGATTCTGTACCTATTACACGTCTGTCGGTTTTTTTGAGACAGAAAAACAGGTTTAAACTGTTTTTTGTCTTTACATTAATAAGTGTAAATTTTTTTCTTAAAAGGTAATATAAAATAAATCTTAGCACTATTAAAAGTGTTATATAAAAAAAACATGGCTGGTTAACTCTATTGTTTACATTCTGTTTCTTAACTAATTTATATATAAAAAAATATATTTTAATCTTACGGCTAGGGTTTTAAAATATGATTACATTTTTGTCTTCTTTTTTTTTGTTGATGTACTTGAAAATATGATTACATTTTTGTTGTTTTTTTTTTTGTTGATGCACTTGAAAATATGATTACATTTTTGTTGGTTTTTTTTTTGATGCACTTGAAAATATGATTACATTCTTGTCTTAATTAAGGTATAGTTTAGTTACGGTATTGATAAAATTTTGAGTAAGGGTTTAATATGGTCTACTTAATTGTTAATTCATCTCTAAGTTAGTTGGTAAACTTATCTATGTTATGTTGTTTATCGATTTCGGTTCGTATATGGTTAGGGGTGTCCTTTTCGCTATTCCCGTAAGTTGCTGACATGATGTTGTTTATTGCTTAGTGGATGCTATGTGATCCTAAGAGATCATTTGCTTGAGGCTTTAGGTTTTTATTTCATTATTGTTTGCTATCCCTTGCTGGAGTACGGTGTGGCTGCTTTTAAGAAAAAGGAATTTGGAAAGAAAAAATGAACTATGGCAACTATTATTCTTGACCCCGTGTTTGAGATGGTGCGCGCGAAGGCTTTGGCCTTCGCCTTTGCACAAAATGTGCATTTGTATGCGGTGGTCCTGCGCCCTCGCTGGGGGGTCGCGCAGTACCTGGCGATGTTTGCGGCCGTGATCGGGCATCCCCTGTTGTGCCCTTGGAACCCTGCTCCGGGCCTGGGGGATGTGTTCGTCGCGGCCCTTGGGTTTAATGACTCAGACGGGGAGCTGCTGTTTATCGACTACGAGTTGGTGGGCGGCCGTGCTTGGATTGTGCGCTGGCGGCGGGCTCAGTGGCTGTCCAGGGCCATGGAGCGGGCCCTTGAGGATGTTGACTTTGAGGAATTTAGTTTGCTAATTTAGAGTGTTTCGTGTGCGTGTGTTTTTTTTTTGTGTGCGTGTTTCGTGTATAAAAATTTTTGTGTTTTTTTTTTTTTTATTTATACTTTACTTTTATTAAATGTTTTATTTATTTTATTTTTGTTTTATTTGTGTGGTTGTTTTAATTATAGTATGGATTAGTTCTATTTTTGTGGAGTGTGTTTTTTTTTTTTGATACTAATATTGTTGCGTTTTGGATCCTGATCCTCTTTTATGGGTTTTTGTTGTGTATTAGATTTGTATATATATATATATATGTTTATTATTTTTTTTGTACGGAGAATGTACTGTTTGTCTGAAATTTTTTTTTTTTGTGGATTTTTGCTTGTTTATGATGGGAAATGGTCCCTGATATACTGTTTTTATTTTATTTGTCTTATTTTCTGATTTATAAAGATCTCCGGTTTATATATTTAAATTGTTACCGGTGTTAAATTTTTAAATCGTAAGTAGTATTTTTTTATTTTTTATAAAATGTGTTGATGTGTTGTTTTATGGTTTTTGTTTGTGTTTATTTTAGTTTAAAAAAACTTTTTTTTTTCTTTTTTTTTTCGCGTCCGCTTGGAACTTTTGTAACCTATGTTTAATTTCTATGGGATAGGAATCGAAGTTGTATGTATACATAATAGGTCTGTTTGATGAGTAATGTTTCTGGGTATGCGGCATAGTTTGCCGAATACTAGCTCGTATGGCGTGTATTTAGTTGCCGAATAAACCATTGTGTTATACGAAAATACTAATATTGTAACTAATCAGATTACTGGTGATTCTAGTTGTCTGTATTGGTGGTTGGGTGTATGTATCCCTAAATATGGTTCTAGTGCTTTATGCGAATTTTCTAAGGATCCTGGGCTTTCATGGTGGTAAGCGGTTGACTGTAATTGTTTTATGCCTAATATGTTGCAAATCTCTCGCATAGTTGTGGAGATGAATTTGCTGTCTCTGTCTGCTTTTATTTATTTATGACTGTTTTTTGCTGTTATGAATTTTATAATGTCGTTATCTATTCCTGGTCAGTAGTAATAACTTTTAACGTTATTGGTAATTATTCTTATGACTGTGTCCGCTAGTGGGTAATAAGTTATATGTGACACGTCTGTCATCTTTGTCTGTGATTTTTCTTGACTTTTTCTATAATAATTAGTCGTGGTACGTATCGTCTGTCATGTGTGTTTTTATACACTTTGGTAGCTCTTTCCTTCTTTGGTTGTTTTTTTTTTGTGTATGTATTCTTCTTGTATCTGTTGTGTCTTTCATTTGTAACCTAGTTCTCTCGCGAGGAAAGCTCGTTTCGGACACGATGGAGTACTTGGTTCGACAAAAAGTGTAGAACAATAAATGAGCCATTTTGCAATGTCTGCATTTTGTCCTTATGTAAGCTTGTTTGTGATACTTGTCACTTTTTTTTTAAAATGAATACATGGCGCATTTTAGCGAATCGGGTCGGCCGACAGTGTTTTAACGCATCGGAAGACTTAGAACATCCCGTGCGCCCAAGGACCTGGTCAATTTAGAACTCGCTCGAATTTGTTTGGTTCCAAGGGTTAGCGTCTGCTTTGTATCCTGGTGTACTCAGCTTACTTTTAATTCTCTTATGGGCTACCTGATATTGCGTGAAGTAAAGAGGAATGCAAGGAAACCCTTTACTTTGTAAACTTAAAGCATATAAGGGTCACAACAACTTTTAGGTGATCAGGCTAATTGTTGGTTGCGACACTTATCTGTTTTAGCTTTCTGCACGCTATAGTCACAGTTACAGTCACAGTCATAGTTAGTCATTTGTAATATTTAAGATATTACATATATCTCTTATTATTCTTAACGTAATATTATCTCTATTTATGTCGTGTCTTGAAGCAGTCATAATAAGTTTTAAAAAAAATTGTTCAACTATTGTGGTATCTAGTGATGTCAATTTATCAATTTATCAATTTATTTATTTATTTGTCAATTTATTCTGGAAATCGTGGCTATCACTCTCTAAGCGTCGCGTAATTGTATGGTCTGACGCAATCGTTCCTCCTATTCCGCGTATGTAGGTCAGCTTGCATGCGACCTTGGGTTTTCAATGTCGCGTCGCGTGTTATTGTACTTTGGCTGGCTCTGGTGTCAATGAGATATATAAGTACGTTGTGGCGTTTATTGTGAATTGAACTGTGTTTATGTGTCTATTAGTTTCAATGTACTTTCGGTTTGGCTGGCGCAGGCGGTTGATCTGGCCTTTGAGATTTTTTGAGTTTTTTACTTTGACAATGGTGATTTTTGTGGATTTTTGCTGCATCAGATTTAGTGTGTTGTTTTATTTTTGCCATTATGATATTTTATTATGTAGTCATTATACTTTTGAGCCAGTTCTTTTAACACTAGTTTATTTCAATAAACGTGTCCAAGGACCTTCACGAATTGGTTTTTCAACACTATCATTATGTATCAAGGATTTAGTGCCTGTCAAATATATTAACTTGTTTAATTGTATTTTTGCCATAGTTAAATTTTGCTGCGTATACTATCATCATGTAGGTTTTTTTTTTTATATCAATCTATAAAAACACTAAAGTAATGTCTGTGTAGATATTATTAAAATTTTTTTTTTTTTTTACTTTTAATTTGTTTATACACTTTGGTAGCTCTTTCCTTTTGTGTAGGTATGGGTGTGGGTGTAGGTATACGTCAATACACTATAATGCGTTATTAAATGTTTTTAGTGTAATACGTGCGTACGGTTGAATGTATTTCTTTATTCTATTGGTATAGTGTGGCTACTTTATTTTCGACATATTATGTAAAGTATGTCTTATGTTTATATTTTTAAAAGTGTGCATCTTATGCGTGTAATTTTTCTGGTAATAATTGACATTAATAAATGATGTTTTTTTTTTTGTTATATGTGTTGTTGCCGTTAGCCTGTGCCGTCGTGAATAAATTTTCTAGTTTTTTACTTGTGCCGTTTGGTAGGAAGATTTCCCTGTTTTGTGTTGAATAGTTTGTTTTGGATTGCGGTCGCTGATTTTACTGGTAGAAGATAAAGTTTTATGTCAAAACGCTGATACTGGTGTGTTTGCTGGATATTTTGTTTTTGGTTAAATGGGTTTTTTAATTATGAAATTTATTAGCAATTTTATGTCATTGATTTTAATCATTATCGCGTATAATTCTATGATGTCTATAAACTGTTTGATGATGGTTTCGGATCCGTCCATGGTTGGTAGCAATGTTACTGCCGTTTTTTGGTTAATTAATTAAGGTTTTGTCCGTTTTTTTTTTCTTGGCTGTATTTTGATAAGATTTTACTGTACACGTCTTCTATTTTTGTGAGGTTAGATTGAAATATTTCGCTCTGTCCTACGGATATTTGTTGTTTTTTTCTTTTTTTTTTTTTTTTTGGGCTGTATTCTTTAGTGACTGGACTAATTTGAATTTATTTTGACCGATTGTCTGTTTAGGGTGTTTTTGAACGAATTTTCGAATATTTGTTTGTTTGTAATGCTTCTAACTTATTTTTATAATTTGGGTCATTCTGTACGCGTAATGTGAATTATTGTTATAGTTACATTTAGAATTGTGGGCTTAAATTTATCACTGAATTTAAGTAATTATGATTAAAGTGTCTTAGAATTGTACTTGCGATCGATGGTCGGTGCTGGGTGCTGGTGATGAGGTGCGGCGGGGCGGGGCTGGTGACTTGGGTGCGGCGGGGCTTGTGACGGCTGGTGGCTGCTACACGTTCTGCTGTGCTTGACGTGCTGGTTCTAGACGCTCTGCTCTGCTTCGCTGGTTGCTGGTGGCGATGGTGATTTGGCTTGGGTAACTCGTTGGTGCGGGTTGTTGGGGCTGATGGTGGTGACGTGGTGTCCATCTTTTGGTCCATCGGACTGTTCTGGTTGGGGTCCTCTGTTCCGTGAACGTTATTGTTATGGTAATCATGGCCTTGGTTTTAGCTAACTCTGGCCGGCTGACTGGTGCGTTGGTGCCTTTGTTGGTTGTCGCAGTGGAGCGGGGCTGAGCCATTGTGTCGTGTCTTTCTTGATTGCTGAACGGCTGGGATGGCTGATGAGCTTGCTGAGGCGGCGGTGTCTATGTTCGGCTAAGCGGGGCTTCGGAGGGTCGAGCGGGGCTGGTCCATTGTGAGCTGAGCTGTGCTGCGCAGGTCCGGGCTAGGCTAGTTCATGGCGCTTGCTGAGCTGGTTCGTGGAGCTCGCTGAGCTGGCTGGTATTTAAACCGAGGCTGCCTTGAGCAGCCTGACTGGCAGGGTCGCCATATAGTAATGGACCGAGTGTTAGGTAAGTGAAACGCTTAACGTGTGGATAATAACTGTTTAATCTTGGAAAATAGATCGCTTTATATAGGTACACAATCCTTTGTTCTTAGTTTAGGTTAATACACTGATCAAGGCCGAGGTCACAGAAAATAGAAATGATTTTTATAATATTCCGTATATGGTTGTAGCGTATCATATTACATTAGGAAAATGAACGTTGTTTTTTATTTAATTTTCTATTCGCCTTGGGTGGGCTGTGAAGTCAGCTGAGTCAGCTGTTGTTGGGTGATTCTGTACCTATTACACCTTTTAGACGTTGAATTTTTATAGGCTACGTATACCCTGGCTGGGGATTTTCTTGAATCAGAATTAGTAATCCTTAAGGGGTGATTTCCGGGATAACAATGCAAAAAAAAAACCGGCCAAGAGCATGTCGGGCGATACTCAGTGTAGAGTTTCGTAGGTGCCGCCCTGTTACAAAACATCCGTTCAAAAGGTCGTTTATTAAGGGATATTTGGCGGCGCTTACGTCATTTTACTATTCGGCACTTCCTTTCAATATGCGTTTTATACTGATAATTCAAAAACGGCTGAACCGATTTTATTCAATATAGTTTTTATTGAAAGTTCTTATCAGGCCTCACCAAATTTCAGCATTCTAGTGCGACCGGTAACTGAGCTAGACCGCGGACAGACGGACGGACATGGCGAAACTATAAGGGTTCCTAGTTGACTACGGAACCCTAACAAGAGATAAATAGTAGTTTATGTAACTGTTACCTAATAAGGCCTAATTATGTACAGAAGCATACACTGCTTTACCTACAAACATATTAAAAATCCATCCATTGAAACCATTAGAATGACCGCCATTACACCGCCATGACAAACCGTATTGCGCCGGCGGTCGGGGGGGGGGGGGGGGGGCGGATTTTCATTACGTTACCGTAGGTAATGAATTTTCATACGTTTTTACCACACTGTCACAGATAATACACTGATGTTACGTTACTGGTTGCAATAATGGTGGTAATTACATACGGTTCCTCTTTATGATATTGGTATAGATCAAGATATTTTATTTTTCAATGTAAGCACATTACAATGCACTAATGAACGTCAGAAAAAAACAAAATACACGAGTCGTGGAACACGCGATTGGAACGAAGTTATGTTATTTAATTTTATTTCATTTTTGAGTTTTTCGTAAATTTTGTGGTTTTATTTTTTTGTATTTTTTTGAAATTTTGGAAATTTTGGAATTTTGGAAATTTTGGAAAGTTTTGAAATTTTTGAAATTGCGGAAATTTTTTAAATTTTGAAAATTTTTTAAAAATTTTTGAAATTTTTGTATTTTTTGAAAATTTTGAAATTTTTGAAATTTTTGAAATTTTTGAAATTTTTGAATTTTTTGAAATTTTTGAAATTTTTGGAATTTTTGAAACTTGAAATATTTGAAATTTTTTACTTTTAGGTTCTTGACTTTTTTCACTTTTATCACTTTGTCACTTCTCACTTTCACTTTTCACTACACTTCACTTTATTCTATTTTATATATTTTTTATTTCATTCCATTTTACATGTTTCTCAATCGTATGGGTGTAGCGTTTTCGTGACGTGACGCTTTTTCGTGACGGTCACGTGACTTTTTTTCGCCCAACCGCGAACCGTCCGATAAGGAACTTCGTTCCAAAACTACCACCGGTTCTAACCCTACACCTCTGGCCCAAGAAGTATTATGACCGAAAAGAAACTCGACGGGACTTATTTTTTTCAAAACAGTAATACATTATTAGATCTGAAAGATACAAAATAAAGGTGCGACCACACCGCTGCTTAAAATACGGTGACGTTACGGAATCGCAGTGACGCATCGTATCCACACCGTTTTAATCGCATGCCCCCCACACCGCTACTCAAAATACGCTGACGGTACGAAAATAAAAACTATTCTTTAATGAAATGAACGTGCTTTAATGAAAACTATTCTTTGTCCTTTCCCGGGACTCAAACTATCTCTACACAAAATTTCATCAAAATCCTTTCAGCCGTTTTCACGTGATGCGCAGTCAAATAAAAAGACAAACACATAAACAGACAAACATACAAAAATTCTAAAAATTGTTGAAACGTGTTCTGTTATCGATTCTAAGTAGCAGCCCCAGCCAACTTTTTTTCGATTATATTCCATGAACAGACTTTCGACCCTCTTCAGCTTTATTATATGTATAGATAGTTTTTATTGAAAGTACCTTTCAGGTTTCACTTCCATTATTTTTTTCAAATTTTTTGGACCTACGGTTCAAAAGTAAGATGGGGGGGGGGGGGGCTTTCTTGAAGATGAAACTATCCTTTATCCTTTCTCGAGACCCATACTATCTCTATACCAATTTTCATCTAAATCAGTTCAGCGGTAAAAAAAATCCTCATACCAACTTCCAACCCCCTTTTCACCCCCACAAGGGTTTGAAAACTACCCTATGACGTTTCTCGAGACTCAAATTATCTCCATACTCATTTCTATCTAAATCGTTTCAGCGGTTAAAATTTCTCCATACAAACTTTCAACCCCATTTTCACCCCCACCAGGGTTGATTTTCGGGATTAAAACTATATATTATCCTTTCCTGGGACTCAAACTATCTCTTTACAAAATTTCATCAAAAACCGTTTAGCCGTTTTCACGTGATGCGCGGTCAAATAAACAGACAAACAGATAAACAGACAAAAATTATAAAAATTGTTGGAACGTGTTCTGTTATAGATTCTAAGTATCCCCAGCCAACTTTTTTTCGATTATCTTCCGTGTACAGACTTTCGACCCTCTTCAGCTTTATTATATGTATAGATTAGAGTGACCGCCATTGCACCGCCATGACCAACTCGATTGTGCCGGCGATCGGGCGGGCACGTGCTGGCGGTCGGGGAGGAGGGCAGATTTTCATTACGTTACCGTAAGTAATAAATTTTCATACGTTTTTACCACACTGTCACAGATAATACATTGATGTTACGTTACTGGTTGCAATAATGGTGGTAATTACATACGGTTTCCGAACGCGGAATAGAGGATATTTGGTGGATATACGAGTATTGGTGTAGATATAAAAATAGTAGTTTATGTGACTTATACATAATGAATGCTCTCACTTCATTTGTTTTATAAAACCACACTCATATTTGAATGCCTAATTATGTACAGTTACATACATGACTATAACTCCTCAACGTCTTGAGCCCACTACATTTCAAATCATGACCAACAACTAGATTGTCATAAATACCATTACTTTCATTTACATTCAAATTTCGAACATCTTATGAAATCCCCGATTACGGGAGGAATCGGTATACCAGGATGCGTAGCCAACGTGCCAATCGTTAACGCTCCGTAGCGTATCGTAGTCACGTCTCTCTATCACTCTTCCATATTTGTGTGACAGTGACAGTTGCGTTTCGTTCACTACGACGCGTAAACGATTGGTACCTTGGCTACGCACCCAGAAGACGTTTGAAATTTGAATGTAATTAAAGAATCCATCATCGATATCGTAATGTAAATTTTAGGAGCCACATACAGGTTCCTTAATATAGGCCGTTAGTTTATCGTTTCTGAACATATAATAGGGGAGTTATGATATGGGTGTAGATAAAAAAAAATGAGACACGATCCTTGCTAATATTTATTTTTTGACTCTCAGGCTACCGCGAACTTCGTAAATCGAAATTTCGTTATCTCCATCTTTATCGCTCTTGCATATTCGAAAGACAGTGATGAAATTCGAAGGAACGAAGTGGTTCGCGGTTATAGGCCAGTAATAGCTTAAAATAAAAAACACGATTATTAACCAACGTAAAATCAAAAAATTATATCTAAAGGTTATCTACACAAGTACCTATTAATTTGTTTATACGAACAAATGTACAACACAGCATGTTTTAAAAAGTACTCGCTGGACAGTTCTCTATAAAACGTTAACTAACGTAAAAAAAAATGCATTCCAATAAATTTAAAGAAAATAAAACACTGCTGCAAAGTAATTCCAGTGGTTTTAGAATTGGCATGCTATCAATTTAAATAAACTTTAAGTGCATTGGCTTGTGCCAATGGAACAAATAAGCGAAGCAAATGAAAACAGCTACGAATTCATATTAAAAATAGAATGTTTCTGGTTGCGGTCAGCATTTTGTACAGTTTACAAAAATTTCAAAATAAATTAGGTTTGGTAGCGTAAACATAAATAATTTTAAACACAAAATAACTAACTTCCCTTAGCCTACTCCACCTTTCCAAGAGCAAATGCCCGAGCTACTGTAAAAAATACTGAAATCACCATAGATGTGCCTATATTCTTTGAAGATTTCCCTCGATTTGTCCAGGATCTCATCATCAAATCCTGACCTGGTGACAATGGAACTAACTATAAAGTTATTCTCTTTCAAACAAAAAAATAATTTTCTTAATCGGCCCAGCCGTCTTCGAATAATCGGTACAAATACATAAAAAAATAGCAAAAACAAATATCCCAACAAATTTGAGTATCTCCCCCTTCGAAATGTTGAAGTCGGTTGAAAAAGGGGCGGTAATGGTAAGGACTGCGAATTCCAATCTGTACCAATCAGTTTTTTGGAAGGTACGAACAAAATCAGGTGCATTTGATAAATACCGATTGATTTTCGACCCAGGTACGGTGGTCTACACTCGTACACTCTAGGGCTAGGCTAAAAGTAAAGAAACGAGCTAAATAGCACAAAAAATATATACAAACATACAAACTGATGATTATCAAGACAACATATATTATTTAGTTCGCAGATATATTATCTCCATTTTGTTCCAATTTAATTAATGTGAATAATCTAGTTTTTCTAAACCTTACAATACATTCAAAACTTTGCGTTAGGCCGAAATTTACTGTTTCAATACTTACATATCTAATAATCTATAACAATTCCTAAAATGTTTGGACTATTTTAATTGTTTGTTGAAACGTGATATGAATTTTGATTAGCAATTAAACAGCAAAAATGTTTGAAATCTTTCAATTTGTATATAATACAGTGTTTGTTTTTACACTTCTGACTTGGGGTGTATATAATGAATATCATACTGACGGACAGACGGATACGGCAAACATACAAGACATCCGTTTTTGCTATTTAAATGACTAGACATCAACGCGAATAACTCTGCCCTAGTAGGTAGACTCATTTGCATTCGTTTCCTCGCTTGTTTAAAAGCGAAGGCTATTGAAAAGCTTCATTGCGCAACATTTTATTTTGAATAATGTATTCATGAAACGATTTTATTTTCACAGTACTCTGGTTTTGATACTATTTTACAGATCTAAATATATTTTATTGATGTATCTCTTTATTTAAAACTAGCCTTTTCCCGCGGCTTCGCCCGCGTACTATAAGTACTCAAAAAGGATACGATACCAATGTTGATTTTCAGACTTTGTGACCACATTTGCCCCTTTAAGTGGTTGAATTGAAAAAAAACCTGAAACACGTGTTTACTCATTTATCGTTAGGAATACTCCTGTGAAGTTTCGAATAAAATAGTCTAACAAATTTTGATTCGCCATACAAACTTTGGACCCCCGAGGGGGTGAATTTTGAAAAATCCTTTCTTAGTGCATCCCTAGACCTTATAAGGAACCTACGTGCCAAATTTGGAATCTCTAGAACCAGCGGTTTGGGCTGTGCGTTGATATGTCAGTCAGTCAGTCAGTCAGTCAGTAAGTTTCTTCTTTTATATATTTAGATTTATTTCACAGAAAAACAAAAGTCAAAGGGCCTTAATGCCAGAGAGCATTCTGTACTGTACCAGTCAACCGTCAGGCCTAAAAGATAAAATAGTAATATGGCGAGGAACGAGTTAGTAGAGATAACTAATATAACAGGATCCCATCAAAAACATTACATGTACAAAAATGCCAGTCCCGCAACGCTATTCTTCTATTGCAAAAAGTATTGAGATCTAATGTAAAACCAAGCCGGTGTGCCGGAGTTAACTAACAACATGTCATTGTGATACTTTGAATACATATAATAATGTCTATATTTTTATAATAAATAGAATGACCTGGCCATCGCGGCTTAACATACGTATAGCACAAGCCGGCCTATCAATGCGGACATATTATATTATACAATAATGTAATATTAATAGATGTTCTGTGCAATTGCCAAGTCATTTTATTTATTATAAAAATATAGACATTAATATTCAAAGGATCACAATGACATGTTGTTAGTTAACTCCGGCACACCGGCTTGGTTTTACATTAGAAAAATGAAAATTGAAAAATAGCGTTGCGAGACTGGCATTTTTGTAAATGTAATGTTTTTGATGGGATCTCATTCCTTTTTGTAAGTACCTAACCTATCCTATCTAATAATGTAGTGTTAAAAAGTAACTTTGCTACCGCATATGGGATTACAATGTTAACTGTGCGGTTTGTAAAACTAGACAACCTGACTGATTTAGCGGTATGTTTAAATTTTTAGTACTTCAATAGCCTAAACACAAGAAGTGTTCAAAATTTGGAGCTTGTGGGACTGCTAGAAGTACCTTAGATATATATTGATCGTGATCAGTGACACAGTGACAAAATTAAGGAATTTTGTCTTGCAATAATTGCGTCAGGAGTTAAAAGACTTATAAAACAGCTGATGGGCTATCAGATTAAGTAAGTACATTTGACCCTACTGGAAATGACATAGTTTTTGAGATATATCTTACAATCTATAGTTGTAATTATACTCAAAAACGAGTAAACACCAAATTATTATTAATAGAACTAATGAGATTTCTCAATGCATTACTCTTATTAAGAAATCTACCTATCGTTACAGTCTTCACAAATCTCTAAGGTACACAAATTTAATGAAAACCCGCTGGTACGTAAAAGAAAACCTATTTGGTGATGTATGTGTAATGTGTATTCCCATACGAGTATTGAGCATTGAATGTAATCCTCTGATAGATTTAGGTACCTGTCCGCTTTCAATCCAGAAAATGCATGCTTGCGTACTGTTCGATAGGGAATTTAATCGTCATTCAGTGGAAATATTATTCCACATTGCAATTTATTATGAGAATGACAAAATAAAAAGTTTTCCTAGTTAATGTTACCGTGGCACAGTGATGCGTGTAGAACATCGCAGCTGGACAAAATTATTTTTTCCTATTATTCGTGTTATTTGTGTATGAATTACAGGGATCAATACTAATTTTGGTACTAATTTTTCAAAAAGGCAGGAAAATAAAAAAATAAAAATAAAAAAGTTTATAAAAATGTATTTTAAACATCAAACCAAATAATATATGAAATATCAAAATAAATAAAATATATTAACACGTTTAATCTAGTCTAATTCTATAATTACAAAACATTAAACATCATCATGCACTTAGAAACTAAAATTACAAACAATAAATGTTAAAAATTAATTATTATTTAAATGAATTACATTACTAATTACTCATCGTCAGTGGACTCATCATTATCATCATCATCATTATTACTACTATCATGCATATTATGAAAACTAGAAACCGTATTTACATTTGATTTCTTAATACTAGAATGAACTAACAAATATGAAACTTCAGGGGATAGTTTGCCTTTTTTTGCCTGGGAAGAGCTCTAAAACTATTTATGTAGGGATCAGATGTGATTAACAACATGTTCAACAAATCTCTATTTGTGGCGTTGCGTGACTTCTTCTGAGTATCAATCAATCAATCGTTTTATTCGTGATAATGTTAAACCATAATTGCATACAAAAGTGTTAAAAATAAAAACAAAAGAAATGTAGAACATAGTACACAGTTTACCACGAAATGGCCTGAACCTGCCTCAGCATTATGCTGACCCGAAAACCAGCGCTGATCTTCCGGCGGGACCATTTGTGGGCCACGATCGCAGCGGAGTATGATGATGATGATGGCATTCTGATCATGTAGATGGCATTCCGGGACACACAGATACCTTTTACTTAATATCTTCTCCGTGAATCCATTCACAATACTTTAAAAAAAAATATTTTCGCATCTTGTGGACGCTTTCTCTTCTTGTGTGAATTTTGTGTGAAAAATCACTGTTTTTAGGGTTCCGTAGTCAACTAGGAACCCTTATAGTTTCGCCATGTCTGCCCGTCCGTCCGTCCGTCCGTCCGTCCGCGGATAATCTCAGTGACCGTTAGCACTAGAAAGCTGAAATTTGGTAGTAATATGTATATCAATCACGCCGACAAAGTGGTAAAATAAAAAGTGGAAAAAAATAATTTATTAGGGTACCTCCCCTATACGTAAAATGGGGAGTGTTTTTTTTTTCATTTCAACCCTAACGTGTGATATATTGTTGGATCGGTATTTAAAAATGAATAGGGGTTTACTAAAATCATTTTTTGATAATGTAAATATTTTCGGAAATAATCGCTTCAGAAGTAAAAAAAAATGTGTCGCCCCCCTCTAACTTTTGAACCATAAGTTTTAAAAATATGAAAAAAATCTCAAAAGTAGAACTTTATAAAAACTTTCTAGGAAAATTATTTTGAACTTGATAGGTTGAATAGTTTTTGAAAAAAATTTACAAAATAATTTCTGAACTAAGTTTGTAATTTAACCGTATAAGCAGGTGTTTATTGTACCTGTAATTTCTACAAACTCACAATTAAATGACGTGCTTTCAAATAAAGCAAAAACGGTGAAAATCGGTCCACGCAATAAAGAATTATCCCATAAAAATCATCTTCCATACTTTAAGCTCGCGCTCAATAGTTTACTTAATTTGCCGATGGATGTCGCTGTACGTGGAACGCTCATATCATATCCTAGATGGCGGTGTTATTTTAACTCTTAAGTGGGGACACTTACTGTGACGGACGGAAAACTACGGAACCCTACACTGAGCGTGGCCCGACACGCTCTTGGCCGGTTTTTTTTTCTTGATGTCAACAATTGAGCTTTCAGCTATACCACTTAGCTTACATTTATCAAAAACAAGCTTAAACAGTTCTTCACACCTGGATTATTTTGGATGTGCCAGCCATTATTGCAGAAATCCATTCTCGATACTGACACTTCCGTATCTGTAAAAAAAAATATAGCATGAAAACCGGCGAAAACGGGCCAGTAATTTCACTTAAATACACAGCTATATGGATAGAGGAAAGACATGTGTAAATATCTCCTTGGCATTCTGTGGCGTTCAATTAATTTCAAACCGATAAACTTTTAGTTAGGGGTAAAAAAATACGTATCTCCAAGTAAATTGTATTATTGATATGTATAAATCAGCAATAACCTTCGTAAAAGTAATTTTAAAATATAGAACATACCTTTGCAATTACAACCCATGTCAAACACAACATCTCACGATTAATAAGTACACAGTAAAAATGTTTTCGTCAAGAGCGATAAAGCGAATAATTGCGTAAGAAATTGCACGGGATCCCTTTGTTTCCCATAAACTTATTGTTTCGAATTTCGATAGTCAGAAATTGATATCCATATAATTTATGGGCATAAACATCAATAGTCATAATTTTTGTAAAGCATAAAGTTTCATAGTTCTAATAATAAAGATCTATAATATTAAACACTATAATCGCGAAAGGCATAAACTTGATGAGTATAATATTCGAAAGGTCCATCAATAATTATTCAGAAATATTTTAAGGCATATATTTTATCGGACTAATACTCGTTGATCATATCGTATTAATGTCATCCTTTTGTTTCCCATAAACTTATTGTTTCGAATTTCGATAGTCATAAAATAATATCCATTATGATTTATGCACATTTTTTCAAGTATAACGTTTACTAAATGCGACCCTCAAGAAAACGAGCTGTTGCCAGAAGTGGGTTAGGTTAGGTTAGAACTGCGACCCCCAAGAAAACGAACTGTTGTCAGAAGTGGGTTAGGTTAGGTTAGAACTGCGACCCCCAAGAAAACGTACTGTTGCCAAAAGTGGGTTAGGTTAGGTTAGAACTGCGTCTCCCAAGAAATCGAACTGTTGCCAGAAGTGGGTTAGGTTAGGTTAGAACTGCGACCCCTAAGAAAAATATTTATATGCGGAACAAATATTATTACATGTAAAAAAATGAAGTAAAAAAACCCGAAATGAAAAGCCATGACATGAATTTTATTGAAATAAGTCAACTACCAATTAAAAGACCTCTGTTAAAATTACCTAGTATCGTGTCCTCGACGCAATGAGTTATGGGAAATAAAATTTGTGTTGTTTAATTATATAACTACTGATAATATGACTAATAAAACTTATGATGGCTAACGTTATGGACTATAAAAAATCGGAACTTAAAAATTGTGGAAACCAAGATACACCCCTAGTTATCGTTATAATCTGCGATTAAAGAACTTAAAACAATTATTATAAGCAAGTTTATTGCCTTCAACATTATGTAATAGATACCATCTGGACTTTGATATTATGAGTAATAGATTTTATGACTAACAATAATGATGACCTGCAAAAATCGGACCAGCAATTTAGATTGTTAAATTTTATGACTATTGACAATATGACTAATAAAAATTATGATGCAAAACGTTATGGACTGAAAAAAACGGAAGTAAAAATTTATGCGAACCGATAGAGACCCGAAATTGCACATTGTCTTAAGTACTTACCCTTATCACTCAATACTGAAGGAGTGGAGGTGAAAATGGCACGCGGTAATCTTAATGTATAGGTATTAGCTATTACTTGTAATAATAATTTTTGGGATATTCAATGGGGACTTTTGTCCCATCACGTTGTTCTAGACGCATCACTGTGCGTGGATTGTTTTAACCATAATCTGTCCTATTTTTTAGGCGTTTTTAGTATTGTATTGAACATACGAGTAGGTACATTGTTACTTATTAGCGATCGATAGTGATATGATAAGTTAGTATTTATAGTTTATAGTTATTAGCATGTTATGCTAGACAAAAAATGATTCAGTAATGTCGACTTTTAACTTATAAAAAATATATAAATAAAAATATATTAAAAAAAAAAAAAAACGTTTAGGAGGAAATAACATACGCAGTATAGGATTTTTTTAAGGTCCCTTAATACACGAACACACCTTACCGCTCAGACTGACCGATAATGACCGCATCCGTTGTTCTTATGTTATATATGTGAATATTACTCTAGCTCATAATTATTTTTGAATGTGTTTAAAGTGGGGCTTTCCACTCCTACAATAAATAAAGATGATTGAAGGTATTAAAAATTTCGTCAACTTACTTAGTAACTTAACTTGACCCATAGCTTAATTGGTAAAGCGATCGAGCCCCGGCAAGGCATCGATGCAGGTTCAAGTCCTGCTGGGTTGATTATTTTTTCAATGTTTTCAATGTTGTATTTGATTTAATAACAAACTAATTACTCTAGCTCGTTATCGCTATGCACCTGGTGACGCGATATTGCACAGCAACAAAACTAGTTCTTTCTTTTACCACGACGGTGGTAAACAAGCATAAGGCCCGCCTGATGGTGAAGCAGCTACCGTAGCCTATGGACGGCTGCAACTCCAGGGGTGTCACATGCGCGTTGCCGACCCTTTACAAAAATGAGGATTCACTGTGTTGACAACTAAAGGAACTAGTTTGCATGCCGATTGTTAACTTACCTACATGTGTGTTTTTAACTAATAAGGAAGCGTTATGTTATAATACACTGTACATTTAAATTTAAGTTTTAAGTTTATAATATGTTCTAACGTAAGTTAGTTTGTAATTCGTATGAGAATAAAGTATCTTTAACCGTATATCATTATAAGCATTTGGAATAATAAAACATGATTTGCAATAACAGAGGTACCGAGATGCGAAATACATCTCTATGACAAATCTTTGCAAAGGTAAATTTTAAATATTTGAACTAAATAGTAGGAAATAACGATACAACGAGAGAACTATAATAAACATAATATTTAAACTAACATTGCACCTAACTACACCGAAAATACACTACATCTGACACTATCCAGTGATGAAGAGTGAGACTACTGCAGTACAATCCAATGACTAGTATGCAATTGAAAGCGTAATATAATGTCTGAAACGGTGTCTTATCCTGATATACATGTTTTTCACGATTATAAACGACAGGGAACTCGTGTTCCATGTTTATTGTTTTTATTCGTTTTTTTTTGAAGACGATTAGGGAGATCGCGCACCGCGACTTTTTGCAGCGATTCAGTAACGATGCAGTTACAAAACGGCCGCGTTACATTCGCCATGCAGTCGCTTATCATTTGCGCGGGTATACGTGATCATGATCTGCATCGCATCTATAGCGTTACAGCATCGATGCAGTCGCGATTCAGCATCGATGAAGTCGCGATTCTGCATCGATACAGTCGATTCAGCATCGATGCAGTCGCATCGATGCAGCATCGATGCAGTAAGTTTAGATCTTAAGATACTCAATGTAAAAATACTAAATCTACATATTATACTGACTATAACATTTTCAAATGTATGTATTTACGATTAATCATTTGGAAGAGCGAGGCCTTCTGACACAGGTACACCATACCCACTAGAAGGTCTCAACCCCTCTACATGTTGTACATCTTCAGGTTCAATGAAATAAACTTTATTTTATTTACTTATATTTTTATTTATTTAAGTATCACCAATAATAAAGCTCGGCATGGTCACTAGAATTCGCGGAGGAGTAGAACCACAATTGATAAATTTTATAGAGAGGAGCCGTCAAATTAGTCAAATATCAACATGGATTATGAATTGCGGAATTTCATTTCATTTCATCATTTAAAGAGAACAAACACGTGGGGTCTATATTACTCGTATTATACTGAGGAGCCTGCACACCCGTAGCAATGCTTAATCAATACAGTCCCGTGTTTGTATCGATGCAGAAGTGCGACTGCATCGCGTCCGTCGCGCGTTTGCATCGATACAGAAGCGCAACAGTCGCGCATTTGCATCGATGCAGAAGCGCGACAGTCGTGCGTTTGTAGACTGCATTGTATCGCTTCTGTCGCGCGTTGCAAACATGACAGGGAACCGCAGGTCGCAATGCAGCCGCGCGTTCTGAGACTATATCGCTACAAAAAGTAGCAATGCGCGACCTAGATAAGGCTATCTCTACAGCTAAATTTTGTTAGCGCCGCTCTTCCTGTCATATTAGTAGGTTATTGTACGAAATATTCAGTTTCGAGATGATTTGGATCCCTTCCTTACTCCTACGTACACACAGTGTACAGAATTCTTTATATATAGAGTCTGTTCTCAATATATTTGAATCGGGGACCATACATAGCTGCAAATTTGGTCATAAAAATGCAAAATATTTATTTATTAAAAATATTGAGTAGGAGACAGAATAACATTCTACTAAACTATAACTTTTCCATCCAATACGCAATAGGCAGGATCAAAATCGCAATTTCATTATTTTCCCACACTTTACAAAGGGCGCTAATAAAGCGTGACGTCACAGTTTAGTATCATTTTGTAAGGAACGGTTGAGTGGCAACTACGAATGTCAGATTTGAGTCTCATTAACGCGATTGGCCCACATTGACATTTGATCCTCACAACAAAACGAAAGGATTAAACTATACATTAAAAAATCACCATGCCAATAGGCATATACAATTATTCAAATTTCAATCTATTATTTCATATTTTAACCTGTTTAACACCTACTTTCCGAAATTGCATTAGCGCCACGGATCTACGGTGCGGTACTGGACGTAGTTTTACACTGCCTACGTTAGAGTTACTACAGAGACGCAGGCTTTTCTAGGTTCAATTCAAGATGCTAATCAATCAAAAGGTAATTAGGTTCATCTAACCGCCATGTAGGCCATCGATTCACATCTCACCATTAATCAGTCTGAGAGGGAATCTAATTAAATCCGCGCTGGTTACGCGAGAACGCTTTTGTGACGGAGCTGGTTAAAAGATTTGTGGAGAAATACTAAACAGCTTAAATGTGTATGTACCTGGCAGTTTAATCAAAGATATACTGATTTTATAAGATGCGTATTATAAAAGGAATGTGTAGGTATTTACCTCGAACTCAATAGCTGATTTAGTTTGCTCTGTACCATACTTTTATGTTATCAAAATTAGTAAAGCTCTCAAAAGTAACATCTGACAACTTACCGTAAATACCCGTAAATTACCGTAATTACCTGTGGGCGAAGAAGTTACCTAACGTCCACTCTATGATACCTACTCTAATCCCTAATCTACTTACGAAGCCTGAATAAGCACTCCCTCGGCATTTTCACCTACCTAGTGTTAATGCTGATGGTGATGCCTTGAATTTTAATAAATACTTCCATAATATTAATATCTACGAGTAATTAAAAGAAGGCTTTCTCTTAACGAAGAAGCCAATTTTATAAAGTTCACTGTCAATGATCACATAGAAAAGACTATACAATTCTAAGATAAGATAACTAACTGATGTATCGGTTATGACACTTATGACAATGGATAGCCATAAAGTGAAGCAAAATCGGTTTATTACATGGTCACCAAATTAAAAAGATACCACGATGACCACATATTCAGACTTAAAGAGTTAGAATGAGACCCTGACTGTACGTAAGTTATTTTTATAGATTGTTATTAAATCAAATACAAACATTGAAAACATTGAAAAAATTATCAACCCAACAGGACTTGAACCTGTATCGATACGCCTTGCCGGGGCTTGATCGCTTTACCAATTAAGCTATGGGTCAAGTTACTAAGTTGACGAAAAAATGTTTGTATTTGATTTAATACATACTCAATTAGTAGTAGTCGTAATTATACTCGACTAGTGTTTACCTTTAGGTATGCATTTTTCAACCTATGTTTTTTATGTTCTGTAGTGTGTGCTTTATTGAATAAATTTATATATATCTATCTACCTAATAACAATCTATTGTATGAGTGGAATGCCCCACTTTAAAAATAAGCAAAATAATTATTTTTTTATGTTTAAAAGTGTCAATGGACTGGACAGGGGAAACCCTAGCGCCTGTAGAACTAATAATGGTAAGATTAATAGCAAAACTAACTGCGCACTATGCACCGGCATGAACGGTGAAAAATGACTCCGTACTTCCATTATGGTAAAAGCAATGTTGGCTGTAGTGACTCATGTTCTACCTCATTTTTCTTTCTTTTCCAGAGAAATATATTTCATATATTATAAAATTTTAAATATACAGGTTTGGTAGGTATTTATTATTAGTTCATATAAGGAAACATCTCGATGAGTAGAATAGAGCACCCAGTGACAAAGTTGAGAGAAGGCCACATATTTTAAAATTACATGGCCGCGATTCGAAAAATAAACACACACACTGGAGAGACACAGCTCCAACCCAACTCAACCCAACTCAACTCAAAGCTATAACGACATTGACATTTGCTATTCGAACAGATTTTCATTCAACATTGGTCTCACATTGGTCACACATTGGTCTCACATTGGTACAACATTGGTACAACATTGGTACAATGTGTGACCAATGTGAGACCAATGTTGAATGAAAATCTGTTCGAATAGCAAATGTCAATGTCGTTATAGCGTTGAGTTGAGTTGGGTTGGAGCTGTGTCTCTCCAGTGTGTGTGTGTTTATTTTTCGAATCGCGGCCCATGTATCCGCAATTTTCAATCATCATCTTATGTGATATTTGTGCTTTTTCTTCGTTTGATTCCTGATTCTATAGAATAAACCTTTAAAGTAATTTACAGAACTAGCAAAATAATAAATTCAAATAAAAAAATATAAAATAGGCAACTGTACGTAGACTGAAGTTTAATACAGCTCTCTCGACTAAATGAAAAGTCTACCACAGAAGGATCCTTCAAAAACCATAAAATTTCATTCGATACAATTTGATTGATGCAAAAATAAATATTATTTTCATTGGCTCTCGCACCAATAAAACCAAACCTATCAGTCAACAATCAAATTGGAGATATTTTTTGTTTTATTATGATTATGGAGAATAAGAACGTATTTTGGAGCATTTTTATGTATTTATACAAGGTTTTTGCAAGATTCCCGTGACTACTGAAAAGGGGTATCAGTCAATTTAACTCGGCAAAAACGAGCACTAGTTCCGTACATTTTACAAGACTGGTTCCCTTTTGACTTATACCCCTTTTCACTAGGGTCACAGTAATTAAACATACTACAACTATTTTAGATTGATAACATTACAACGGCAAGTAATACATAAGCGAGATTTTTTTACGAATACAGATTGACTTATAAAAGTTTGCGATCGAAACATTTTTGAGTCTGCCTATTTCCGGTTCCGGAACATAGAAAAAGAAAAGCTATGCAAGAGAAAAACCAAAATCTATTGAGCTATTTTTAGGTAAGGCACTCTTAAATCTCAGTTCACGTCCTGAGAGCTCATCTCTAAGATCTCAAGCTACGCTAATGTCTAATTGTGCGAGGCGAGATACAGCATTCAAGTGGCTTTTCACATGAAAGGCAGTTTTCTCTTTGAGCCACCGTACCTACATCTAGGAAGAGTGATATTCGCCACTGAACCCTTGAGAAGCCGTGGCCGACAGTGACACAATGGTGCTTGGCCTTCCAGATTTTAAAACATAATCGGTCTTCGCAGTCTAGTTATCTCGGCCCGATAGCTTTGGTCTGGTTTATTGAATATACGTCTGAAATATCTGTTAAGAAATAAATCCAGCTGAGTTTAAAGTCAATAATTTTTAAGAAAAAAAAACCGACTTCAATGGGGGTAGCCAGTGAAGGATTATTGTAGATGGTGCACTTAGATTCCATACAATGAAATAACTTGCTTAAAAAACGCAGCGGAGAGGACAAATCGCCAAACGTGAACTATGCGTCGTTGAAGAGTTCCGTTCTGATTATCATCAGCAGTTCCACTTCATCAAATGTCACTCTTTTGAATGAAAATGCTTGATTTGTTGATAAAAATACAAAAGTCACTTTATGTATGCCTTTAAGATTTGAGGAATTCCCGCGATTCCTCGTGGAACTCATCATCAGAACTTGAGCTTGACGAAAATTGGTCCTGACAATCTAACTTGCTTAACAAACATAGCGAAGAGGAAGAATCGCAAAACATGCGTCGTTGAAGAGTTCCGTTCTGTTCATCATCAGCAGTTCCACTTCATCAAATGTCACTCTTTTGAATGAAAATGCTTGATTTGTTGATAAAAATACAAAAAACACTATGTGTAAGCCCTTAAGATTTGAGGAGTTCCCTCGATTCTTCATGGATCCCATCATCAGAACTTGAGCTTGACGAACATTTGTTCTGACAATTAAACTTGCTAAACAAACACAGCGAAGAGGACGAATCGCCAAACGTGAACTATGCGTCGTTGAAGAGTTCCGTTCTGATCATCATCAGCAGTTCTACTTCATCAAATGTCACTGTTTTGAATGAAAATGATGGTTTTGTTGATAAAAATATAAAAATCACTATATGTATGCCTTTAAGATTTGAGGAGTTCCCTCGATTCCTCATGGATCCCATCATCAGAACTGCGTTTTGACAAAAACGGGACCAATAAATATATATACTTACAATCAAAAAAAGAATTTTCAAAATCGGTTCAGACATGACGGAGATATGGAGTAACAAACATAAAAAAAAAAAAAAAAAAACATACACGCCGAATTGAGAACCTCCTCTTTTCAAATCTTGAAGTCGGTTAAAAAAGAGAGCATCTGACGTGGAGACACTGAGTATTTCTTCTTAACTAAATAGTCACATTATTATTTTTATTTTACCTTTTTGAAGCTGTTATACAAATTATAAACAACTTAGTACCTACGTGATTAGAGTCATCAAGTTCAAAGGCATCATTGAATGATTAAAGTAAACAATATTGCATGTATGTGATAGCTGTCTCCAGGTGAATTTCAAAGACCTACAATATAAGGTCCAATTAGGTACATGCATGAAGTTTAAATTTTAACGAAATATTTTTTATTACGATGGTTATTGCCATAATATTATGCTACAAACACATTTTTTTAATTTAGTTAACATTTATTTGCTTAAAATAATACTTAAAAAGTGTAAAAATTTCGCGCAAAAACCTAATAATCTAAACGCAACGCTATTGGTCGAACGTACTCGTGACGTCACATACTTGACAGATTTGTTATTTTGTTCGTGGCAGACACTGAATTTAGACGAAAACTGATTAAAAATTGTTTCTGTGGTGATTTAGCAGCTTTTTGCGGTTATAATTCAAATATCGGCACTTAAAGACGAATTTGAGGTAAGCATTATGCTGGGTTTCCATTGGGTTTCAATAAGTTTGCTCTTAAATAAGTGTCCTCCATTGGTTCCTTAAAAATACGTCAAGCTAGTTTTATTTAGAACTAACCTAGTTTGCATAAGTAAGGTGATACGATACTATACTTTTTTAATGTGTTTGGTAAATGGTAGATTATGTAATCCGATGATTAGAATATGCATTATACACTGTAATAAGTAGATTTAAGCTTAGTATCTGAACGAACGCTCGCTCGCTGTAGTCAGTTTCAGTTGTACTGAGCTGATGTCAAGTCAATGTCATTATCCTCAACTCAACTATGTCACCCAGATACTGCAGCACTGCCATTTCTCATTTATAATAATATAATATACAACAACACAGGTACAATGACGGATAGCGGATTTGTAAAGGCGCAACTGGACAAGAATATAATGCATTTATGATGTCGTCGTATTTCACCAATAATATTTAACAATGTTAATGCCTGCCAAGATGAAAGGAGCGAAAACTGCAAGGTAATTATAATTTTTAATCTATTACTTACTTATGTGTAATGATTTAAACTGGAAATCCAAAACAATAACCTATAAATTACTTATCTACTCCAAAAACCGTAACAGGCATGTGATGTGATCTTAGATGTGAAGAGTTATTGCATAATTATAATCATTATTTTCTTTGTGAATCACAGGTACTTGAAATGATGTTACAATAGACATAACATGACCATTGGCTATGTGCAAGTATGCTGAGATGGTGATATGTAAAAGCTAGTATCACCCCGGAGCTACCAAATCAAAAATTGTACTGTAACAACACAGAAGGAAAAGTTAAATCTGTTAACAGTGAAAACATTGTGCAGCACACTTGGGTAAGGATACATATTCGATTTTCATTTATGTAAGGAGAGTAACTGACTGGCTAGAGCCTTCTTATAGTAGGAGTTCAGCTTAGTGTTGTGAGCAAATGTCGTTAGGTTACCTAAGATAGATTAATTAAAATCTAAGTTTTGATGGAGTCACCCACCGCTGCTGCTTATGCGCTAGTGTCCATTCCAGCCTCAGACATAACAAGGATATATGAATGGTCTAATTATTAGAGCTATTATATAATTGTCATGTGAACTGATTTGCCAGGGCATAGTTGATTTTTTTGTTTTAAACATGCCAAATGGCCAATCCCATTTATGTCTGCATTACTGATGCTATATACATACATATGGCAGTGTTTATAATAAATCTATGACTAGTACAGTATCAGATTTATTGGAGCACCCAAGATGGTCACAAATATCTGAACAACGCCTTTCACGGTGATTAAGTCCATGATAAGATATTTTTAAGTACCTTGGTCGCTCTGGTATATTTGATAATAACTGTACAACAATATAGTTTAAGTTATCGGTAATTTTATATACTAGCCCCACAGAAAGATATTAATTAGTTTATTATATTGTTTTAGGAAGATGGCATGGCTACACCAGTGCAGCGGACCAACCAACAACTAGCATCAAATATTATTGCAAGAAATCCAAACTATCATCCGTTGGTACTAGCCTTAAATTGATTAAAGTCAAGGATATATGAAGTACTATTACAGAGTATATGTATTAAATAGAGATACAACGTCTAAGAAATTTTTGAGGCTCCAAGGTGCCAAGTCTGAAGCAAGAGCAAGCAAGTTATTGAATGGACATTGTTAGTTTTATAAATTATTTGCAGATACTAGCAGAGACTAGTCTCTGCTAGTATCAAGTAATGTTAATTAAGATTTATGTGCAGTACTTACTATTTCTAACACTATCTTTCTAGCTGCTTTCATGTACCTACCTACTACCCCTATTATTGAATAAAAATAAAACATATGTAAAATAGAAATCTTTTTATTATTAAACACAACCTGCATGTTTACTTATCCACAGCCTACCATTATTACCTTGTCTAATACAGATATTAAACTATGGTCTACTGTAGCGTGGGGCTTCAACATGTGGAGCTCTCGGAGCCTAGCATTTAAGTATAGCAAAACTCCTTTCTTTAATCGAAGTGGAACTTTTACCACACTTTCCTTCATTATTTTATGTTGAATGTCATTTTCTGTATCCTCTTCGACCTGAAATGAATACATATTTTTATTTTACAAATCTGTACAAGAAAATAAGTCTTAAAGAGTCCTAAAAGAAAGCCTTTCTTAATGTTAGTAGTTGGTACAATATCATAATAATATGGTCCTACATTGTTCCAAAATTGGCTCCATTGTTGGTAATCCTTAACTAGGTATAAAAAAAATGCAGCAGTACATAGAATATAAATTATAAACTTATATAAGTATGTCATATACAGTCGCGGTTGGTTTAATTATCAAAGACAGTCGCCATCATTCTTCATGCACTTTATAGCCTTGACAATATAGGCGTTGTTCAGATATTTGTGACCACACCGATATACCTGAAGGCGAATTTACAAAGGAAAAATGTGACCTAGGCCTCCGGTACCCAGGGCTGAGATCGAACCAGCGTCTTCTGCATTCGCAGCAGACATTATATAATGATTTCTTAAGGTACGCACCGTTCCCAGTGCACCTACACTTGCAAGTAACGTTATTAAGGTATATGTAATTGTAGACACAACATGACTCTAACTAGGTATAAATATATTTGAATACAAGATAAATAGTTATTTACTTACGTTGAAGCGATCTTCACAGCAATAAAAAGTCGTAGTCTTCTCATCATTTTGCACCATGGTTTACAAGTTTTCACGTCTTTCGGCAGATAAAAAACACCTTATTGGGTGCACTTATTATATTGTTCATGCACTTTGGCACTAGGTAATACCCGTATATAAGGGTTTTTTAGTTTCATCCATGGTTTAAGCGAATATAACTTTGAAATATTTGAAACACCAACTGAAGTAGGAACTAATCTCATACTAACTTGATACTAACCTATAAAATTTTGTGAGATGTGACGTCATCACAATCTGTCATTTTCGCGCCAAAAATTATGAGCGTTTCAACCGCTCAAACTTTTTTAAGATTTTCAATATTTTTTTATTAAATAACGAAAAGCTTTTTGAACGAATTTTTGTTTTTTCTAGTGTTAAAACAATGTAAACAGTTAAATAAAAAAATAAAATTAATTCATGCATGTACTCAATTGTGTATTTATTAACTGCAATACTAAATTTCGCAAATATTATGTAGACACATTACTTTTATTTATACAATTGTTTTTTATTATATTCTTTTAGAATTTAAATTTTTGTGACTTCTAAAACTGTTTTACTGTAAGATCATGAGCTTTTAAAATCATATTGGATCCGCATTGCTTTCTATGGCTGCCAGTCTCGAGAAAGTTCTATGTTGGAGGTTTATGGCGAATGCTGTTAGGGAATTGGCTGTTTCAGGGGTATTTTGTTTATTTTGCGTTTTTATTAAGGCACCGAGGGGTGAATAACGCGAAAAGAAGTTCTGAGAAACTCGAGCTTCTCTTTTGGCTTTAATAAAGTTAACAGATCAGAGATTGTGTTACGTGTTACCTAATAACAGTGAATAATAAAAATATCGTAATCGTATTTAGGTCTAACCCTTAGCTAGGCCTGACATATTTTTACTATTGATTACGGATTACGATAAAAAATAGCGTCACAACAAAAACCATTATTTTTATTTAATTCATTAAAAAAATGTGGTTGAAAGTTATCAGTAGCGGTTCTACATGGTACATATATCGCCACTGCCCTGCTAGCCTTAGGTAGAAGTTTTACGGGTTAGTCACATCTTTACATGCAACTCGTAATCGTGGCTTGTAAGTTTGACAATGAATATAAATTTTAAAACTAAATTATATATTAATGTTATATCTTTTTGGAACGAAGTTCCTTATCGGCCGGTTCACGGATCGGGCTAGGCGAAAAAACCGGCCAAGAGCGTGTCGGGCCACGCTCAGTGTAGGGTTCCGTAGTTTTCCGTCCGTCACAGTAAGTGTCCCCACTTGAGAGTTAAAATAACACCGCTATGTAGGATATGATATGAGCGTTCCACGTACAGCGACACCTATCGGCAAATTAAGTAAACTATTGCGCGCGAGCTTAAAGTAAGGAAGATGATTTTTATGGGATAATTCTTTATTGCGTGAACCGATTTTCACCGTTTTTAGGGTTCCGTAGTCAACTAGGAACCCTTATAGTTTCGCCATGTCTGCCCGTCCGTCCGTCCGTCCGTCCGCGGATAATCTCAGTGACCGTTAGCACTAGAAAGCTGAAATTTGGTACTAATATGTATATCAATCACGCCGACAAAGTAGTAAAATAAAAAGTGAAAATTTTTTTTATTAGGGTACCTCCCCTATACGTAAAGTGGGGAGTGATTTTTTTTTCATTTCAACCCTAACGTGTGATATATTATTGGATAGGTATTTAAAAATGAATTGGGGTTTCCTAAAATCATTTTTCGATAATGTAAATATTTTCGGAAATAATCGCTCCAGAAGTAAAAAAATATGCGTCCCCCCCCTCTAACTTTTGAACCATAAGTTTTAAAAATATGAAAAAAATCTCAAAAGTAGAACTTTATAAAAACTTTCTTGGAAAATTATTTTGAACTTGATAGGATGAATAGTTTTTGAAAAAAAAATACAAAATAATTTCTGAACTAAGTTTGTAATTTAACCGTATAAGCAGGTGTTTATTGTACCTGTAATTTCTACAAAATTACAATGAAATGACGTGCTTTCAAATAAAGTAAAAACGGTGAAAATCGGTTCACGCAATAAAGAATTATCCCATAAAAATCATCTTCCATACTTTATGCTCGCGCGCAATAGTTTACTCAATTTGCCGATAGATGTCACTGTACATGGAACTCTCATATCATATCCTACATGGCGGTGTTATTAACTCTTAAGTGGGGACACTTACTGTGACGGACGGAAAACTACGGAACCCTACAGTGAGCGTGGCCCGACACGCTCTTGGCCGGTTTTTACTTTATTTGAAAGCACGTCATTTCATTGTGATTTTGTAGGAATTACAGGTACAATGTTTATTGTACCTGTAATTCCTACAAAATCACAATGAAATGACGTGCTTTCAAATAAAGTAAAAACGGTGAAAAGCAGGTGCAGCAGGTGTTTACCTGCTTATACGGTTAAATTACAAACTTAGTTCAGAAATTATTTTGTATTTTTTTTTCAAAAACTATTTAATCTATCAAGTTCAAAATAATTTTCCTAGAATTTTTTTATAAAGTTCTACTTATGAGATTTTTTTAATATTTTTAAAACTTATGGTTCAAAAGTTAGAGGGGGGGGACACATTTTTTTTACTTCTGTAGCGATTGTTTCCGAAAATATTTACATTATCAAAAAATGATTTTAGGAAACCCCTATTAATTTTTAAATACCTATCCAACAATATATCACACGTTAGGGTTGAAATGAAAAAAAAAACTCCCCACTTTACATATAGGGGAGGTACCCTAATAAAACATTATTTTCCCACTTTTTATATTACCGATTTGTCGGCGTGATTGATATACATATTAGTACCAAATTTCAGCTTTCTAGTGCTAACGGTCACTGAGATTATCCGCGGACGGACGGACGGACGGGCAGACATGGCGAAACTATACGGGTTCCTAGTTGACTACGGAACCCTAAAAAGGTTACGAAAACGCGACACAAAGCCATACGATAGAATAGAATAAAGTGAAGTGAAGTGACAAAGTGAAAAAGTCAAAAAGTAAAAAACAATCAAAAAAGTCAAAATAGTAAAAAAAGTAATAAAAGTCAAAAGCTCAAACAGTAAAAATTTTAAAAATTGCAAAAACCGCAAAAAGTTGAAAATGGAATAAAATTAAATAACAACTTCCTTCCAACCGAGTGCTCCACGACACTCACGTATTTTAAATTTTATTGAAGTGAAGTACTTTGACGGTTCATTCATAGTAAAAATTTATTATTTTAATGTCATGTAAATGCAGGCCAGTGACCACATATAAACTACTTGCACTGATCTCAAACGGGCAAAGGTCAAATACGAACCACAAACTTATAGAGCGAATATTTTACAAAAAATGTATAGATGTGATAAATTGTAACGACATTCACATTAATTACCTTGTATTCAACTTAAAAAATACAACACAATAGCACTCACCGTATTTTTTCGGTATAACACAATTTTTAGGTATATTAGGCACGTTAGTCTTCTTAATTTATATTAACGAGTTACTTGATGTAACAGATAATGACTGCACCTTATTTGCTGATGACATATTCATTTTTATACCCATAAATAATAATATTAATAATGACGAGTATAATTATGACATAAACAATACTATTTTTAAGATAATTCAATGGCTTAAACATAATAATTTAAATTTAAAACTACCTATATTCAACTTTACAACAAAAATAATGCAAAAAGGGTTTTAAGAATTGAATATGTCGGTAACACTTTAGCAGAAAATAGGCAAGTCCCATTTCTCGGGATAATACCGGATGATAATGCAGGTGGAAAACACAAATTGACAATGTATGCGGGAAAAAAAATAGTTTTGCTTCTGCTTCTTGGCATCTGAGAAAAGTTATAGATACACGAACCGCTGTTAAATTGGCTGTGATAGAGGGACGGACAGACAAGCGAGTGATCCTATAAAAGTTCCGTTTTTTTCCCTTTTAAGGTACGGAACCCTAAAAATATATGAAAACCTCGAACACAAGTGGATTATTCAGACATCTAGAAATATTCATATAATAACCTTGAAATATGGATCAGAACCTATTTTAACCAGTGAAACTGCTGGTAATGAAGATCAAGAATTTCCGAAATTAAAGATATCTAAGCCGTCAACTCAGCAGACACTAAAAATACTAATGGAATTGTTTGATTTTGTTTTATTGTAAACAATAGTTACCGGTTTCAGAAAAAGATTCGAGAGTCGAGAATTAGGGGTCAAGAATTCTCGAAACTCGGGAATAAAAATGGGTCGAGAAACCAGAAACCTAGAAACCTAGTATTTAGGTAATAAAATGAAATGCGACGACAAATGGCAACCATAACTCTCTGGTTAGGAATATTTAAAAGAATGGAATAATAATGTATGATAAATGTTTATAGTTAACAAAATAGAAATCAAATTTATCGAATGCTTGAAGTGTTTCAGAACATATTTTTTCAAAGATGTGATAGGACTTACACTTAATATACTTGAAACAAATAATCCAAATTAAACATCCCACAGAAACCATAAATACGGAACTCGACTAAATCAATTAAAACCCCTTAAAATAAATATTCAGGGCCGTCGACGGATCCGAATTCCAATCTTGCCAATATTGTCGCTCTCAGAATCGAACCTGTAATCTTTCAATTACAAATTCAAGTGCGATTCGTTCCAATTAACTTTCACATTGATCTGGGACTAGCCGTCTCCGAAGTCTTCTATTCGAAATGGCAATTTAATCAAAATATCAAGTGGTTTCGTTTGTTTTTTTTGCTTTGAGCTTCCGTCGGAGTAATGAAAGATATGAATTCAAAGTCACGTTTTAGATGGTGAAAATTTTTGGTTGACTAAAAGTAATTGGAATACTTTACAAGTGCGTGATAAGATACAAATTGGGATTGATGTGCAGACACGAAAGGCAGAGGACATGCATGTATAGATTTACTTCGTCACTGTATTTTTCTTTTGTGAAACAATGATTTTAATGGCTTATTTAAAATACAACTAGAGTATACAAAATGACTAATTGACTCTATTTCAAAATACATATTGACCAATACCTATAAATTCAACTTTGCTTGCACATTTTTGGTGCCTCTCATTTCTATCTTTTGGGCAATCTGTTCCTTACAATTCCACTTCATCGAAGAGGCTTCATGTCAAATTTATACAGCCCAACAAAAACATGCGATGCTTAGAACTTATTTTACAACTTAAAAACATACAACGGTGCCACAGTTGCTGCATGCATAGCCTTGAACTTACAGGCTACGGTGACAAAAAAGTGCTCAAAAGGTTTGGCTGGCGCTTTGGGTCTTAGGCAATTATCACACTGGAGCTGCAACCGGATGCGGCGACGGTATGCAAACGTGACAGCATACACATGCAGAAAGCTATTTCGCTCGCGCACCGGCGCCACATGCGGAAACCGCAGCAGTGTGAAAGCGGCCTTATTGTAGCGATTTAATACGTTCTAAGCAGCATAAATCAAATGCGAACGAAGAACGTATCATTATCAGCATCAGCCCTTTATCGCACACTGCTGAGCATAGGCCGCTCTTCGTGTACGCTACTTGTCCCGGTCTTGTGCCAATTTTATCCAGAAGTGACCCGGGACCTCCCGAATGTCGTCTACCCAACGATCCAATGGACGCCAGGGGCTTCTTTCATCTGAAAGCGGCCACTACTCCGTCAACATTTTAGTCCACCTGCCATCACTCTGCCTGGCAACGTGTCCTGCTAAACTCCATTTAAGTTTGGTAATGATGACGTATACCACGTCTTGCACCTTAGTGCGACACCGGATCTCGACATTCCTCACTCGGTCTTGAAGCTTGATGCCGTGCATGGAGCGCTCTATGGCCCTCTGTGCCACTCGGATTTTGTGGACAGTCTTCTTAGTGAGCGTCCATGTCTCGGCTCCGTACGTCATGGTGGGCAGGACACATTGACTAATGGGCTTAAGGGTGTCTGCTAGTTTGTTTAATGCCGCCCAACCCAGATGGATTCTCCTGGTGATGTTTTTTAAAGGACTTATGGTACGACAAAAGTTTCCAATTTTTTTTTAATGAAGACTATATTTGCAATATAATGAGGCTAATAAAGGTTACAAACACTTCATCGTTTTTGAGAAACAACTCTTTAAAGTAACACGTATTTTTTCAATATGTATTTAACTATGTGATGAATGGGTTGTACGATTATATGAGATAAGATTAAACCCGTTTAACATACAGTTACCAGCAATAACTTTTAGTATATTGTTAGTTATAGTATTAGGATCCATTAACTGTCTGCGTATTATAGTGCGTGTAGTCTTGATAGAAACAGTCTCCCGTGCAATGACGTAATCAATATAATTTGGAACAATCCGAATTGGACCCAAATCGAATTATTGTACATAAACATGTGGGATATCAATTGAAAGCCCACCAAAAAGTCTACATATATGTTGTACAGTCTGTGCCCGACAGTGACGAATAATCATTGATTTATACAAAAAGGGAGATATGGTACCAGGCGCTCGATTGTGTGCCATCAAATATAAGTTTCGGGACCCATATTGAATTAGTCGTGTGGCAGAGTCTCTCAGTCACACTTTGTGCAGTGCGCAAAATATGGAGGTCTGCCTTGCATACCCGTGTTAACTATATAGGATTATCTCTTCTGCTCATGAATGCACATACATTATAGCGGTGTATAGCATTTTACAAGTGTGTAGGGTGCTGGACCACATTTCAGTATTGTTTACTATGAACGTCATTCATCTTCCTTTTTGTTTATGTCTATGCGAATAATGATGAATTACGTTACCATGAACAGCTTTATTTCGAGAACTGTCAAAAACAATATAAACTCCAAAACATACACTTCGGCCTTCGCTACCCAAAAAATTCTTAGAGCTCGGGCGCATACTGTCTATAAAGTTCGTAGCAAATTTAATGAGCGTTCATTTGATATCCCACATAGTGTATGTGCATTTCACGATTTGCGTCCAATTCGGACTGTTCCAAATATGGAGGACATAATTTTGATAACGTCCTTATTAGAGAGATAGTCCCCTTCAAGACTATCCGCAGGCAGTTTTGGGGACCTCGTAATAACTAACAACATACTAGATAGTCTAAGCTCCCGTTGCATGAAACCTTACCTCACACGGTGGCAAATCAGACACATACTACAGCAATAAATAATACTTAGGGATACTCGATTATAGTAGGTTGCCATGGCATAGCCTGGAAGAACATAGTTTTTAGGGTTCCGTACCTCGAAAGGAAAAAACGGAACCCTTATAGGATCACTTTGTTGTCTGTCAAGACCATATTTCTCAGCAACGCGTGGAGGTATTAAGCTGAAATTTATATCAATTACCCATGTCTATTGTCCCTTGGAGCTGTAAAAAAATCAAACTTAAAAGCCAACGCAATCATAAGCTATAGTCGTTTATGCTGCAAATTTTGCACGAAGCAAGGTCATATAGCATAGACAATGGAAAAATTACAAAAAGTAGACATTTTTAGTAAAATCATGCAAATTTTTTTTTTTAAATTGTAAACTTACTACCCTTTTTCCTCGTAAACGCGTGGAGGTTTTGAATTGAAATTCATGTCATATTCAAGGCTATAGGACCTTTCAGATGTAGCAAAACCAAAGTTTTGTGTCAACGCAATAAAAAGAAATAGCAATTTAAGTCGCATATTTTGAAACTGAGTACTCGCAAGAAACTCAAAACCTAAAGGGTACTTCCCGTAAACTCAGAAACTTAAAACATGGTACGAAGAAACTTCATATAGCACAGACAAAGGAAAAATTACGAAATGTAGACATTTTTAGTAAAATCATAAAAAAAATATTTTTTTCAAATTTTAAACTTACTACCTTTTTCCTCGTAAACGCGTAGAGGTATTAAATTGAAATTGGTAATAAATATACTACAACTTTTGCTTGTTATAGGTTTGTACGAAACCCTCGGTGCGCAAGTCCGACTCGCACTTGACCGGTTTTTTTTTTTCAGTCTCATACCACAATTTTTACCAAAAATTACATCGTAAGGTGGCAGTTCGAAACGTTTACCTATCGAAAGAGACACCTTTGGTGATCCGATCCCGCATAGGTTGCCAGCCAAAAACCTGGCAGATTTCAAGGTCAGCCATGTTTCATGAGGCCAAAAAATGGGGTAATTTACCTCATCAGGTGGCAAGATGAAATTGAAGCGGATCGATAGCCCTAGGCGTGCCATTCACGAATAAATATATAGGGTTGCCTGCCATCAGCCTGGCAGTTTTTCTGGTCAGCCTCCTCAAATTATCGATGTTGAGAACTTGGTACGACGAGAAGTTCATGTACAGCATGCTAGCATTTAAGGAATACTTTAATTCAAACCGTCATATTTAATTAAAAACTACACATTGACAGTCTTCCACGTCATACGTGTTGAAATAATAGGGTAAATGATCGCGAGGCCCTCTCTTTCGTAGTGGTTGACCAGCAGTTGTCATTCTAGTGACGGAGAGGAAATATATATTAAATCACTGTCAGACCCGCAATGACATACGCGTCAGAGTGCCCACGCAAAAAATCACGAAAAATAACTTCACACAGCAGAGATGAATATGTTGCGCTCGCTGGGAGCTGTCGTAACAAGGCTGGACAAGGTTCGCAATTAGTACGTCAGGGGATTATTTAAAGTGGCTACAGAGCAGAAAAACTTAAGGAAAACCGACTCCGTTGGTTCCGTCACAAATATAGAAGAGACGACAATTATTCTGTAAAGGCAGTGCTCAATATATCCACAAAACCTCGTATTAAAGGATCCTCCTCTATTTGGTGGACAAGAATCGAGAAGGATCTAAAAGCCCTGAATATCGCACCATCAACAACCCAGGGCCGAAAGTTCTGGCGCCTACATACAAAGCGGCCCGATTCCAATTGAAATGGAAAAGAGGCAGGAAGAAGAAGATATTTAGTGATGAGTGATGTCAGATTATTTCTACATAATGAAATATCCATTATGACCGTACGTAGATTTTAAGTATATGCCGTGTTAAGCATTCAGTGAGCCTTGTACCTCAACGGAAACATTACTTTTCCCATATTCGAAAATACCAATAAGAAATGACCGTAACTGGTTCATTTACCCTATTATTTCAACACGTATGACGTGCAAGACTGTCAATGTGTAGTTTTTAATTAAAAATGACGGTTTGAATTAAAGTATTCCTTAAATTTTAGCACCTGTATATGACCTTCTCGTCGTTCCAAGTTCTCAAATACTTTGAGGAGGCTGACTAGAAAAACTGCCAGGCTGATGGCAGGCAACCCTTTATATTCGTGAATGGCACGCCTAGGGCTATCGATCTGCATCAATTTCATCTTGCCACCTGATGAGGTAAATTACCCCATTTTTTGGCTGGCAACCTATGCAGGATCGGATCACCAAAGGTATCTCTTTCGATAGGTAAACGTTTCGAATGTTTTGCCACCTTATGATGTAATTTTTGGTGAAAATTGCGCTATGAGAATGAAAAAAAAACTATGTTCTTCCAGGCTATGGCATGGTAACCTACTATAATCGACTGTCCCTAAGTATTATCTATTGCTGTAATATGTGTCTGATTTGCCACCGTGTGAGGTAAGGTTTCATGCAACGGGAGCTTAAACTAAGAAGTTAGTGCTGGTATTATACTAACCGGGCTTAATATTATCTCATATACAACCCATTCAACATACTTATCGAAAAAACACGTGCAACTTTGAGTTGTTGTTTCTCGACAAATATGAGGTGTCTGTAAACCTCATTAGGCTCATTATATTCAAATACGTCCTTGGTAAAAAAAAAATCGGAAACCACAAACAGAAAGAAAACTTTAGTGTTCTTTAAGAATTTGAATTGTTCCGGTGTGATTCTGTCGGAAATTATTGTGTAATATAAATATTTCATAACTTTTAATGTATAAAAAACCGGCCAAGTGCGAGTCGGACTCGCGCACCGAGGGTTCCGTATAAACCTGTAGGTATATAGGGGTAGTAACTTTAAAATTATTAAAAATATTTTTATTATATGATGTAATAATAAAATTACGGTTTTCGCAATTTTTCCTTTATTTGTGCTATAAGACTTTGCTTAGTACTAAATTTCAAGATTCTGAGTTAACGGGAAGTACCCTTTAGGTTTTGATTCCCTTGCGAGTTTAGAAAATTTGCGCAAATTTCCGACATAAACGGCTGTATCTTTTGATTGCGTTGGTTTAGAAGCCTGATTTTTTCACAGCTCCAAGGGACAGTAGACTTGAGTATTTGATATAAATTTCAGCTTGATACCTCTACGCATTCCTGAGAAAAAGGGTCTGGAGAGACGGACGGACGGACAACAAAGTGATCCTGTAAACAAAGGGTTCCGTTTTTTCCTTTCGAGGTACGGAACCCTAAAAATCAGCTATACTTGATTTTATGCAAGGCAGAATGAACTATTTCATTTGATTAATAACTATTTTTAAGCATGAGATAAAAAAAAACTTAAATATGTTTTTGTAGGACAATAAAAAAAACAAATAATCTGATATAGATAACAAAACGAAAATATGATTGTATTGTAATGCCGATGAATCAACTCACCTTACTCAATACGTAACTTTTCCCCGATCCGTAAACTGAATGAGCCGCAAAAACAACAATCAATCTATCAATATCGAAATTCCCAAATCCCATCTGAGTGGAAGTCAAAATTCACAAGTCCTGTAAAAGATTACAGCTGGAGCCCGTTGTTTGCCGCAAGTAATATGTCAACGTCGCAATAATTCATTCTGTCACCTCAAATCACAACATTGTGGGAAATAAACATTTACTCACCATGCTTAACTTCGGTCATGTCAGGTTAATAGGGCAAGATGTAAGGTAAGGTAGATGAGGTTTGGTTGTAATTGTAATATTTTGTGTCTATGATAATATATTTAAACTAGTTAAGTAGAAACTTACTAAACCTTACTAAAAGTAAGAAAGAGCCATCAGTATATCAAGAATACCTACAACAGTTACTATTAGGTAGTTCATGCTTTTTATGTCACCTTTATTATTTATTTATTTAATCTTAGTAAAGTTAAAGCAAATAAATTATTACAAAAATTACACACAAAGGCTTATAATTTTTCGGGCATCTAAAAATGAAAACGGCAGCTTTTCTAAAGCATATACTCGTAATAACCTCCTGGATCCCCCGGTCCTCACTTGAGGACATAAGATTTGAAAAAATCTTCTGTCACACGTCAAAGCAGCTTAACAAGTTTGCACGCATAGAACGTTTCCGAACGAAACTGTCAACCTAATAAAATAAACAACGAGTCACATATATGTCCAATCAGCGATCAGTGCGGCTTAGATATCTGATACTACCGGCCACTCACACCATGCCCCTCGGTGAGTAAATCCGAATTTATCTGACTGAAAGTCTAATTAAATATTTTTGTTTGGGTTTGATTAGTAAATATGTAATGTATTTCATATGTTAGGAAGTTGATTTTCTCCGTAAAATTAAAAAAAAACTTTAGATTTATATAGTTCGCGCGGACTTAAACAAGTAATTTATGTTCTCGTACGAGTACAACCGGTCTCGATACTGTAAGTGTTTTGATTTCACATGAAAGTAATAACACTGTTAACTATGTTTTATTTCCGATTTTCAGGCATAAACGACTGTGAAATAGAGGAATACGGACCGACGGTCTTTCCGAAGGCAAAAATGTTTATGTCAGAAGTAATCTTGACCGTAATGGTTCCGGTACATCTGAATCAGAAAGTAACGATGAAGATAGCGATATTTTTGAGAATATTCTAAGGTTGTCAGTAGATATAACCTCGGCGGTTCCTAGTCCAGCTCTAATAATAGACTTAGAGGAGGGGTCAAGATATTCTAGTCCAAGTTTACGGAGTGAAATAAGCAGTGCATCAGCAGCTCTTAGTCCAAGTTTGCCATACGATTTTCAAAATGAAGTTCCTAGTCCATCTTATCCACCACCAGATGTATCACGCAGAAGGTCAAGAGGAATGGCTATGTTCTAGCTGTGATGTGTACCTGTGTCTAACTATTCAGAGAAACTGTTATACCGATTTTCATAACAAAGTGATTTCTAGCTAGTTAGATTACAGTAACCTACAACTGTTACATTTGTACTCGTACATAGTTTATTTCAGAATAGTTTATTTTGTTACCGACTTTAATTTGCTACCCTGTGCTGTTAAGTACAAATAAGTATCTTTTGTAAGTTTATACGCAAGTAAAGTTATTATTGTAGTATTTTGTGTGTTTGATAATGGTACCTCGAGTGAGGACAAAGTCCCCATATACACATGAACTGAGAACATAAGGGAAAATCGAGGGGAAAACGCCATGTTTTTTTTTACTAATATTCCGACACTATGGGTTACTTACAAAATCGTTTTTTTGAAAAAAATATCAATTTGCCAGGATCGATACCTCCGACACGATACGATACAGGATCCAAGAGGATAATATAAATTGGCTGCGTTTTAAAATTAAATAATATCAGGCACTATTATTATTAAAAACGGCAGCAATATACACCTGACTAAAAATAAACAGACAACTTTAAATAATGGGTCGGCACCAAAAATAATGACTCGGCATATATTATTGAAAGCAGGCTTGTTTTAAATATTTATTGCCAGCTATTTTTTTACACCTAATGAATCTTAGTGTCTACGTTAATATACAACAGTAATGAGAATATAATAGATTATTTTTATAACAAAATTACATTAAAATTACAGAAACACATAAAAAAAACAAATTACATTGCTTCTTTAAATCAAATCAAATTCAAAAAGTATAATAGTCACATTCAATTAATACATTAAAATAGTTACACCGGCCCAAGCATTATTTGCCTCCATTTGTCATAAATGGGGCAGTCGAACCTGTACGCAAACACTCTCGGGATGCTGTTTCTGCTGCTTCGAACTCGACTGAGTAAGGAGGCCACATTCTTGCGGATGATGGCATGGAACCCATCCGTGTGCGCCTCTGCGAACATTCCTGACGCGATACAGAACCGAGGGAGCCGCATCAGTATCCTGAAAATGTTGTTGTATTGGATGCGTAGAACACTGGCAGCCTTACCTTATACTTCAAAAGAAGGGACTCCTGTACCTAGTCTGTCTGTCATAACACATATTTGCTCCGAAATTTTATAGCATGAAGGTCCCCTAACCCTTTAACCCTTTGACCGTCAAGCATTGGACAGTAGTTTCGTGCCGTTTTGGATATGATATCACGCAAGGTCAAAAGGAGGGGGAGGGGTTAAGGAGGTAATTTTGAAAATAAATAAAAGTTTTGCAAACCGTAGGGTTATTGTGCCGGTAGTGCGAACAGTGCCCGTGCCTGACAACTTCTCTTTAAAACATAGGATTTCCGCTGTGGCCATACTCAAATAGTCATGCCATGCAATAATATTGTACCTACAAAATTTAAAATAGTAGGTAGTGTCCTTTTACAAAATAAATGACAGTAAAGAAATAGGCAGTTTTGTCAATCACTCTGTCAGTCACATAATAAAACAAACAACAGAATTAAGTAAATACCAGTGATAGTAAGAGAGCCCACGACACTGAACCTAGTTCGATAAGTCTCCTAGATGAGATATATATAATTAGTTGCGTCTTTAATGGGGGAACACAAAATGCCGATGCTGCAATGCAAAAAAGTGGTGGCGTATTTTTTTTTTTGAGAAAAAAAATAATAAATCCGGTTTCTAGTACGATAAGTCACCTAGATTTCCTTTGTTCCTCGAAGCAGGGGAGGGGTAGGGCTACACGATAATGCGGTGCTGCAAGCCCCAGTGCGTGGCCTTGTCAGTGGCAGCAGCATCAAATGATTGTAGATGTATGAAAAAACAAAACGCCTGATCCTGGCTACTGGTATAAATATTAATATTTCCATATTGGCCTTCACAGCCGTGGTTCCCGTTAGTAAAACGACTAGTTATAGGAGAAATTTTATATTTTGAGCCTAATAAAAAAATATTATCGATTCATAGATTCATTGATTTATTGGTATTAATCAATACACTGTCAACATAATAATATAGTTAAAAACTTAATTAATAATTAAGATTTCATAACAACAAGTTTGTGTAAAGTCATAACAAAAAACCGGTCAAGTGCGAGTCGGACTCGCGCACCGAGGGTTTCGTACAAACCTATAACAAGCAAAAGTTGTAGTATGTCTATTACTAACTTCAATTGAATACCTCTAAGTTTAAAATAAAATAAAATAAATTGTATGATTTTACTAAAAATGTCTACTTTTCGTAATTTTTTCTTTGTCTGTGCTATATGACGTTTCTTCGTGCCAAGTTTTAAGTTTCTGAGTTTACGGAAAGTACCCTTTAGGTTTTGAGTTTCTTGCGAGTACTCAGTTTCAAAATATGCGACTTAAATTGCTATTTCTTTTGATTGAGTTGACACCAAAATTTGGTTTTGCTACATCTGAAAGGTCCTGTAGCCTTGAGTATTTGACATGAATTTCAATTTGAAACCTCCACGCGTTTACGAGGAAAAAGGGTAAAGTTTAAAATTAAAAAAAAAAAAATGTTTGTATGATTTTACTAAAAATGACTACTTTTTGTAATTTTTCCATTGTCTATGCTATATGACGTTGCTTCGTGCCAAATTTAAAGTTTTTGAGTTCACGGGAAGTACCCCGTAGGTTTTGCTAGTGCCGAAAAACTCTAAAATTTGCAGCATAAACGACTGTAGCTTTTGATTGCGTTGGCTTTTAAGTTTGATTTTTTTACAACTCCAAGGGACAATAGACTTGGATATTTGATATAAATTTCAGCTTGATACCTCCACGCGTTGCTGAGAAAAATGGTCTTGACAGACAGACAGACAGACAGACAGACAGACAGACAGACAGACAGACAGACAGACAGACAGACAGACAGACAAACGGACAACAACGCCGGTTGAGAATACGATTGTGTTTTTTAGGGAAATTTATTTCTCGGAAATCGAAAATAGGGATTTTTAGGGAAAATGAGTTTTTAGTGTTTTTCGCAATATATTTTTTTTTGGAACAAGTAGCACGAATCGGCATTTTTTAATTCTTATTTTTTAGTAAATTTATTTCAATATTTTTGTTCCATGTCCACGTCACGAAATATATAGTGAATGTAATATTGTGCCATGTCCGGATATGACACAAAACCATGATTAAATCCCGTTTATCAGTGTGCCAAGCGACTAAGCGATCAACGTTTTTGTGCTATATCCATAACCGATTTATTTGTATTGACACTTTTATTTTCCTACCCTCTTTATTAGACTCATTTCTATTTCGTCCGAGTAAATATTTCGTATTGTACGACTAACGATTTCGTATCGAGGCTATGTATGACTTTATGAAATGCAACAATAAGGTTCATTTGATTGAACAAAAATTTTCTGAACCGGGTCATAGTTCAATTCAAGAAGTTGACACAGTTCATAGTATGATCGAACGCCACTTTCGAAATATTGAAATTTAATCACCAATACGAGTATCATTCTTACGTCACTTTTTAAAATTGAAATTGGACAAGTGTGATTTTCAAGTAGTGAGTTGCATACTCAAGAAAGAAGACCTTTTTGATTACAAAGTTATCGCAAACTCATTCAACTTTACTGATGTACACTACACAAAAATCAAACACATTATTTACAGTTCTGAAAACTCCCTTCATTTAAAATGCCAAACCGCCTTCAAACGCCAAGGCCGAAAAGAAATAAGAAATCTAAAGTGACAATTTTGTCCGAAAGTGTTTTGGTTTTACCGTCTATTCCAAATGAAACTATTAATGTAAGTAAAATTCCAACAAAAAAACGATTAGACATGTTAAGCATGATAAAATTCATGCCCAGTGATGACAAAACTTTTTACGAGGTTTTGTTCAAATAATTATCGTAACGTATATTTACAGTTTTATGAACAATTTTAAAGTACCTACACATTAGCGTTTAATTGGTGATTAATTTGCTCAACACTCTTGTTAGCATAGGGTAAATACCACCTATGAAAAACCATTCCTGAATAGCTAAATATTGTTAGTTATAATATGGTTTTAATGTGTATTATAGATACTACGGGTGAACCTTATGTCTCTGCAATACGGTTTATAACTTGTTAGCAATATTGACAATTTGACTCAATTTGAGTCATATCCAATTTTTTGTGCCACGTCATACATAGTATATTTAATATTTAGTCATCAGGAATGGATATGACAAACATAAAAATGCATATATCTCATGATTACGATTATGTTGATTAATAGTGTATAAAGGTTGAACACGCCAAAACTTAGGCACGAAAAATTTGTTTTTAAACCAGTTTGAAAATAAATAACTACATTATGAATACCACATTAAATGACAAATTTAATGAACTCTACAATCACATTTTTAATTCTAATTAATGTTTACACAGTAAGCCATAGATCGAATTTTCTACGCACACGGCTCATAAGACTCTGCACCCTCTCTTTAGGAAAGATTTTTGTCGCCCAGGTCCGTATTTTTTGTAGCTGAGGGACTGATTTTACTGCTCCGCCTTTCTTTTTTAGAATTCCTTTCACAATACTCCAGTACTCTTCAACAGGCCGCAGTTCTGGACTATTTGGCGGATTGCATATTTTGGGTACCACCATGATCCTGTTAGGGTTGTACCATTCCATAACTGATTTTGCGTATTAGCAACAGGCTAGATCTGGCCAAAACAGCGGTGGTGAGGCATGCTGTCTTATAAAAGGCAGCAAACGTTTCTGTAAACAATATTTCCGATAAATATCGCCGTTTATTGTCCCGGTGGTGATAAACGTGCGACTTATTTTACCACAGCTGCATATTGCCTGCCAAAGAAGGTATTTTTTAGGAAATTTCCCTCGTTTTTTTAATTCACAATCTTCAGAAGTATCTCTTCGTGATTTGCTAGTATAAAACTCTTGACCAGGTATTTGTTTAAAAACCGCTTTTATATGCGTCTCGTCGTCCATCACCGCGCATTCAAATTTTGTAAGAAAATATTCATAGAGTTTTCGCGATCGTTTCTTTGCGGTCAAGTTCTATTTTGAGTCTACATCTGGTGCGGCCTGGGCTTTATCTCCTCAGTCCTGCCCTCTGATTCACTTTTTGGACAAAATACTGAGAAATTTTCACTTTTTTAGCAACATCACGAGATGAAATCATATGATTTGAGGCAAAAATCTTTAAAATACTCTGTTCCTTTTTCTTATTCTTGACTCCCTGCAACCCACCACTTCCTGGCTTTCTATCTATTGTCAAGCGTTCACGGAATGTTTTTAATACGTGACCAACCGTAGATTGTGGATATTTCAGCCTTTTCGCGATATCTTTGTAGCTTAACATGGGATTTTTTACATGTTCGTGCAGAATGCGTTCACGTTTTTGATGTTGTACGCTCGACATTTTGCCAATGAATAAATAAAAGAAAATAAAACTATCATCAGTTTATAGCCCAGTTCCTTGTGAGAAAATAGTTGTTTAAAAAGTTTGAATATCTCCATTTTTCGAATAACTATAGCTATTTTTACATGCCCAAATTTTGGCGTGTTCAACCTTTATTACAAAAGTTAGCCAACTTGTGTACCTAATTGACAGTTAGTTATATTAAATTTTTCATAAATAGAATACTTTCCGAGAAATAATTTATATTGTTTAATTTCGCTCTCTTGTAAACCTGGCTAAGTGGTCTATGGCACAAACGTATTCTCATCCGGCGACAAAGTGATCCTATAAGGGTTCCGTTTTTTCCTTTCGAGGTACGGAGGAGGTACTCCGTGCTTTGGGGAAATTATCATCTCCTTACAGAAAGACTCACTCTCTCCACCACCAGCTTATCCTGGCTGCAGGGCTGCTGTCAGCCAAGCATACGTGAGGAGAGGAACCCCAGCTTCTGCACTAAACATTATGCTAAATTGACTGTCACATTTTACCATGAGACAGTATGACAGTCCTCTAAAAGTGTGGTGGAAATTTTGCATATAAATTTTGTAATTAATTGAAACTAGATCCATATCAGACATCCATTCCTTACATACTACAATTTTTAAGTGAACAATTTGAAGCAGGTGCGTCTTATGTCACACTAAATTCGGCAAGATCAGCACTATATCTAGTGCTAGGTCTTAAAATAGGTGCGGACGATAGAATTAAGAGACTAATGAAAGGAATTTACAGATCAAAGCCTCCTAAACCTAAATACAATGTTACTTGGAACCCTGCAATAGTACTAAATTACCTATCTACCTTAACTTTAATAGATATTAACCTAGAAATGTTAACAAGAAAACTTGTAACTCTTTTGGCATTGGCTACTGGTTACAGAGTACAAACACTATCCCTAATTTCTCTTAACAATATAACCTTGGCTGATGAATCGGTTTCCATATTCATGCCTGACATAATAAAAACGTCCAAAAATATGCCTATTTTTGCTCTTCAGCCATGGTTACAACTCCCAATTTATGAAACAAAAATAGAAATCTGCCATGTAAGAACATTAGTCATATAATTTACAAAAGCCTTATGAAATAATTTTTTATTTTTGAAGCAAATCAAATTATTTTGTTCAATATTTTTTTTGATTTGCAATTTTTAAGTAGTTACACTACTATATATAAACTGAAAATAGATGTCATATACTTCAGAAAAAAGTGACCAAACCCTCCGGTGTCCGAGGCCAGATTTGAACTGGCGTCTTCAGCTTTCGCGGCTGACGTCCTGACCACTAGACCACCCGGTCACGGCGGAACTTGACAAATTTTCTCATGTATATGCAATCTCTGAATTTGAAACGGCTAGGCGCCGTTGACCATACTCTAAGGGCATGCGCAGTACGTGCTTGCACCTCCTATCCGAATCTCTTACGTGATTCTGGTATAGCGAGAGAGATGGTGCTGCCATCTATAAATTTTGAAGCAAATCAAATTATTTTGTTCAATATTTTTTTGATTTGCAATTTTTAAGTAGTTACACTACTATATATAAACTGAAAATAGATGTCATATACTTCAGAAAAAGTGACCAAACCCTCCGGTGTCCGAGGCCAGATTTGAACTGGCGTCTCCAGCTTTCACGGCTGACGTCCTGACCATTAGACCACCCGGTCACGGCGGAACTTGACAAATTTTCTCATGTATATGCAATCTCTGAATTTGAAACGGCTAGGCGCCGTTGACCATACTCTAAGGGCATGCGCAGTACGTGCTTGCACCTCCTATCCGAATCTCTTACGTGATTCTGGTATAGCGAGAGAGATGGTGCTGCCATCTATAAATTTTGAAGCAAATCAAATTATTTTGTTCAATATTTTTATGATTTGCAATTTTTAAGTAGTTACACTACTATATATAAACTGAAAATAGATGTCATATACTTCAGAAAAAGTGACCAAACCCTCCGGTGTCCGAGGCCAGATTTGAACTGGCGTCTTCAGCTTTCGCGGCTGACGTCCTGACCACTAGACCACCCGATCACGGCGGAACTTGACAAATTTTCTCATGTATATGCAATCTCTGAATTTGAAACGGCTAGGCGCCGTTGACCATACTCTAAGGGCATGCGCAGTACGTGCTTGCACCTCCTATCCGAATCTCTTACGTGATTCTGGTATAGCGAGAGAGATGGTTCTGCCATATATAAATTTTGAAGCAAATCAAATTATTTTGTTCAATATTTTTTTTGATTTGCAATTTTTAAGTAGTTACACTACTATATATAAACTGAAAATAGATGTCATATACTTCAGAAAAAGTGACCAAACCCTCCGGTGTCCGAGGCCAGATTTCAACTGGCGTCTTCAGCTTTCGCGGCTGACGTCCTGACCACTAGACCACCCGGTCACGGCGGAACTTGACAAATTTTCTCATGTATATGCAATCTCTGAATTTGAAACGGCTAGGCGCCGTTGACCATACTCTAAGGGCATGCGCAGTACGTGCTTGCACCTCCTATCCGAATCTCTTACGTGATTCTGGTATAGCGAGAGAGGTGGTGCTGCCATCTATAAATTTTGAAGCAAATCAAATTATTTTGTTCAATATTTTTTTGATTTGCAATTTTTAAGTAGTTACACTACTATATATAAACCTTAGAGTATGGTCAACGGCGCCTAGCCGTTTCAAATTCAGAGATTGCATATACATGAGAAAATTTGTCAAGTTCCGCCGTGACCGGGTGGTCTAGTGGTCAGGACGTCAGCCGCGAAAGCTGAAGACGCCAGTTCAAATCTGGCCTCGGACACCGGAGGGTTTGGTCACTTTTTCTGAAGTATATGACATCTATTTTCAGTTTATATATAGTAGTGTAACTACTTAAAAATTGCAAATCAAAAAAAATATTGAACAAAATAATTTGATTTGCTTCAAAATTTATAGATGGCAGCACCATCTCTCTCGCTATACCAGAATCACGTAAGAGATTCGGATAGGAGGTGCAAGCACGTACTGCGCATGCCCTTAGAGTATGGTCAACGGCGCCTAGCCGTTTCAAATTCAGAGATTGCATATACATGAGAAAATTTGTCAAGTTCCGCCGTGACCAGGTGGTCTAGTGGTCAGGACGTCAGCCGCGAAAGCTGAAGACGCCAGTTCAAATCTGGCCTCGGACACCGGAGGGTTTGGTCACTTTTTCTGAAGTATATGACATCTATTTTCACCTTATGAAATAATCAGGAAAAAATTATATTGACTTTTAAAAGGCCGCATCAACACAAAGTATAAGCCGCTGGATTAAAAAGACACTTCAAGAAGCTGGTATTGATGTAAATATATTTACAGCGCATTCCACGAGACATTCGTCTACTTCTGCGGCTTTAAGATCCGGTCTAAATATCGTCCAAATTCAAAAAACCGCAGGATTACCGCTACATTTGCTAGACACTATAACAGACCTGTCATACAGACCTTCAATTTCTGTCAAGCAGTACTAAACTCTACCTACGTAAAATTAAGGGTAGCCAGTTAAATAAAATAATGAATCTTAAATGTACAAATTACCTTATAATACCAACTTATATATTAATTTGGGTTACTTAGTTGTGTGACCGATGTTAATTTTAACAGATGTTAATGATAATAGGGATGATGCCACATGTTGAATTATGCAATAAAGTTTAGTTTATAGAATGCAGAATTACCAATAATCAAAAATGTTTTATAATTCAATTTTTTAAAGTACGAAATAAAAAAAAAACAATGATACCATTCGATTTTTAACATCTTACTTTTAAATAAATTGTATGGTAACCATATACATAAACGCAACATTTCACTGTAAAAATAGCAATTTCATAATTTTCCATACTTTAAACAGGGCGACTATATGATCGTGACGTCACTTTTGCACGTCATTTTGTTAGGAGCGTTTCGAGAAACAAATGCAAATCTCAGACTTTAAGTCCAATTTCTGACGTTTGTGTTGTTTTAATGCAATTGACCGCATATAGACATTTGATCCTCACAACAAAACGAATCGATTGATACCAAGCATGAAAAAAATTCACCATGCCTATTGTTATAATTATTTAGGTTTATTATGTTTTGCTTTTTTTGTTATGTAACACAACGCCTGTGTTTTAAAAAAGTAAAATAAATGTTTTTTAGTTTTTTTATGTACACTTGATGTTTATTCACAACCCTACCTTTGAACATCTACTAGTTGAATCCGTCTCGGACAAAGAGTTGAGTATAATATGATACAACTTCACTTAAGGTAAGTTCGTTTAATCATATAATAATATAAATACAATCATACCAATTCAAATGTGTGAAATCAGGTGAATTTTATAGTTTAAGTAATTGAAAAAGCACAGACAATAACTGAAAACCTGAATATATCTGAAAATAATTTCCTACAGTAGTGCTTCGTTACAGAAAATTATTACCAATATCCGTAACTTAAAATGCATTCATGTTCACAAATAAATAAGCTTGCAAACGCGCAAATAGTTTCTATTCAAACCTTGGTAATAACACACGCCAATTATAAAAAGAACCATGCCACAAATTCAATTACAACTCTCAAGATCCCGGCAAATCTAAACAAAGGAAGGATTACACACATCGCGGAACAAGGGGATAAAGTGATACAATCCTTCTTTTAATTAAAAGATCCTAATGATTTCACTAGCAAGGATTGCGGCTGTGACGTGAATTTACTTTCTTTGAACGTGACGCCTTTTGAATGTATTTTTCAAGAACTTCTTTCTTGAGGATTAAGGATCTTCCAACTAGAGAACATATCTAATTATTTATTTTAATAAATGATATGTGTTATTTGGTAAACTACTGTAAATTAAAAAAAAAATTGAAAACAAGCTTTTATCTACACTCATATTGTAAGTCCTCTAAAATGCGTTCAAAAACCGTAGGCAATGACCAGCATTACAACAAACGATTTCACTATGATAAGTTTCTTATCTGTGGCAGTACCGCAATTTTAACGTTTCATGCTCAATTATTGATGTGCTCTGAGTTTTGATAAGATAATGTACACCTGCACGCGCCCGCGGCCGGCGACACGCGCCCGCGCTACCGCCGGCACAATCGAGTAGGCCACGCCCGACACAATCGAGATGGCCACGGCGGTACTGTGGCGGCCATTCTATGGTTTACGAATACGGCATTTATAATAAATAATATGAGTGTAGATAAAGCAGTGTATGCAACTGTACGTAATTAGGCCTTAAAACACTCGTGTGATCTTATTATGAAATTCGCCTGCGGCTCATTTCATAAAACCACACTCATGTTTTAAGGACCCTTATTACGTAACAGTTACATAAACTACTATTATTTAAAGGCTCTAAAAAGGGAAAATAAACTTTTAACAATCAAATCCTTTTTATAGGAACATTGTACAATTTTATGACATAAAATCTTGTCGTAAAACTTTCCCGTGTAAAAGAGATTGCACATATTTATATGTAGGACACCTTATGTATTGGTTAACATAAAATCATAGGTTTGTTTCAGTTCAATGTTGTGTATTTGATCTTTGAGTACACATTTAATTACTGTCGTATAACTCGTTAAACTTGACAAAAAACGCGGTTTTTGTTGAATTTATCTAATGCTAGCTAAATTATATGATGTCTTACAAACGGAAGTTTTTTTAGGTTTCAAACAATATCCGTAGGTATGTGTTATACTTATTGTATCAATATAATGTCGCATTTCAAACCAGCTTATTAAGGCGCATTGAAATTAATAATTATAAGCCGTCAAAGAATATTTCTAGATGTCATTCAAAATCTTAAGTCTAGATTTCAAACTAGGTACCCACTTAGAGGTGTAAAAGCGAATCATAGCGTTTGAAGTCGCAGGAGGGGGCTTTTGACTTGCGCCAGACGCACACTGAGTGCTACTTGAAACATCAAAGAGTGTGATTATAGACTACGTGGGTAGGTGGCTGTATTATGTAATCTTCGACGAAAAAATAGGTTTATAATAAACCATACTTTTTGGGAGCGACGACATGCAATAAGAACAACCACACAAAGCAACGCGCAAGCTGCAAAACCATGTCCGAAGTGCAGTGGCATCCTCTTATTGTGCTACAGGCTTTTAAATTTCAAGCAAATATCAAAAATCATCTTTGTTATGCGTACATGGACACTTCCTTAACTTGTTTTTTTTTATTTTAGCAAAACGAAGTAGTTCCTATTTGACTACGCGAAGCCTGAAAACTGTGTATTGCTAACCTAAAAGTTACACATACAAAAACCTTAGCATATGCCCTGCCCATTTACATTTTAATGTTTTCCATATTCTGTTCACATCTTTGAATTTCGTTATATTTTTAACTAGCTTTTGCCCGCGGCTTCGCTCGCGTTAAATTCGGGGAAAACGGTTCCCCTTTCCTGATTTAAAACACAGAAGAGAACTCGGAACAGAATATTATTTTAATACGCTATTGTAGACGATATTATTTGTCTTTATAGCTTATGCACGATTTTTTTGTTAGTCACAAATAGTCCGCATACCAATTTTTAGCTTTCTACCTTGAAAATTGCGGAATGCTTCCATACAAACTTCCACCCCCCATTTAAGGGAAGTGGGGGGTTAGAAAGATACAAATAGTAGCCTATGTCACTCTACATCCCTTCAACTATCTCCACTTAAAAAATCTCGTCAATTCGTTGCCCCGTTTTTCCGTGAAAGACGGACAAACAAACAAACAAACACACACATACACTTTCCCATTTATAATAATTATTAGTATGGGGTGAGGGCGCTACTGTGCCACGGCATACATCGGCTCCGTAAATTTAATAATAAAAATAATACTTATTCGTGTTATTTCGCTAAAACAATAGTGTTACGTGATAGTGTGATGATCAAAGTTGGTGAAAAATTGAAGACAACAAAATCTAAGTGCTAACAAAATGTGAAAACTTAACAAATATGTGCGGTGAAAATTACACCAGCCATCACATTTTTGTGGACTTTTGCATTCATCAAGCTAAATAAAATCAAGCAGAACAGTTTTAAAGTGTAGTTGAGTGTATTCAGAACTAAAGAAGAAAGATTTATAGACATTTTGACCATCAACATAACCCTACTTTCTTTTGTAAACGTGCTTGAAAACAATCAATACAGACACCGTACGCCATCTCTGCACAACTTGTAGTAATACGAACGAGCGCATACCTAACGCCATCTATTACGATACAACGAAATACAACGCCAACTATGTGACTGAAGTCAGCCCACCTGCGCTTAGGCAGGTTTATCGTAAAAGTATACGAACTACCAAATAAAAAGGAGCGCCAACAGAGGGCGTCACCATAAGAAAAATAAACCTCAAGTATAAGTTATTATTCATAATCACACAATCATGGAAAAAGTTTTGAAAGAACTAAAAAAAATTCAAAAATAGTTGGATGAGCAGAAAGTAACAATTCAACAAAACGGAAAAAGCCTAACGGACCAAGTAACACAAAATATTAACAAAATCATATTTGATAAATTTTGTCTATGGGAACACAAACATGAAAAACTTAAAGAATTAGTAGAAAACCAAGAAAAAAAAATATTTTTTTGAAAAACAGGCAAGAAATAGGAACATAGTATTTTTTGGCATCGAGGAGACTGAGACATCATACGAGACCCTAGAGAATAATACTATTACATGGTTAGAACAATATTTCTCTATTAAGCTAAATTACAATGACATCCAAGAAACTAAAAGGTTGGGGAAAAAAGGGGAAAACCCCCGGCCAGTAGTAGTAACTTTTTCAACCTTAGGCCTGAAAATTAAAATCTTTAAGGAGAAAAGTGCACTTAAAGATACTCAATACTACATGAAAGAAGACTACCCAATATACGTTCTAGAAAAGAGGAGAGAATTACAAAATCAGCTTAAATTAGAAAGAGAAAAAGGAAATACAGCTATACTCAAGTATGATAGGCTGATAATTACTAAAAACAACACGAAAAGAAAACTTCCAACGTCACCAGTCAACGTCTCAATGCAAAAAGAAAGAAGTAACACACAAGCAAATAAAAAGAACAAAATACAACTGCCTGAATCAACAGTCAAGAGGTCCAATAGTCTCAGTGATGGAGTTACAAAGCCGAGCATGCTTAATTTCTTAGTCAATAAAAACCCAACACAGATAAATAACAATCAAGATAGAAATGACACCACCGCATAGCAGTTAAGCGCCTCCTCCCACTCAGAAGCTTTAAACAAACAAACAAAAACAATAAATGAAAATAAACTTCCAAGCCGGTTGGTCACCGAGGAAGTTTACGACCACGACCCTCCATACCAACAACTATACATATGTACATACAATGCCAGATCGCTCTTATCACACGAAAGGCTAATAGATTTTAAGCACGCAATTTCCAACATAAAACATGACATTATCGGTTTAGCTGAAATAAGAAGAACGGGTTATAACATTGAAGACGATGATGATCATATATTTTGCAGCTATGGTCAAACTAAGGGGCAATATGGGGTTTGATTTATCTTAAAAAAGAAGTATAAACAAAACTTCGAAAGCTTTGTTGGTATATCAGAACGCATATGTATCTTAAAGCTCAACTTTAATAACACAAAGCTTTCACTACTACAAGTCCATGCACCAACTTCAGATTCAAACGAAGATGAAATAAACCTGTTTTACAGCCAACTTCAAGAAGCCTACGAACGGTGTTCGGACCAATTAATAATGGGAGATTTTAACGCACGCGTCGGACAACGTCTAAATGGCGAAGAAAATATACTAGGAAAATACTGCTATGGAACGAGAGACAAAAGAGGCGATACTCTCCTACAATTTTGTCAGCAAAATAATTTAGTTGTTACTAATGGCCTATTCAAAAAAAAAGACAAAAAATCTATGGACATGGTTATCTCCAAAAAATAGAAAAATTCAAATAGACTACATACTTACCAATAACAGGAATAAAATCGCTAATATCGAGATAATTCATAATATTTCGTTCCCCAGTGACCATCGTCTAATACTTGTAAGGAGTACGGTCGTGCTATCAAAAGTAACCAAGACACAGAAACACAGAAATAAATACAGAAATACATACACGAAACGAAAATCACGAGAAGAAACCGAGAAATTCCTAGTAAACTTAAGCAAAAACATAAATACCTTAGAAATATGCAATACAGAAGACATAGAGTCTTTATACAAATAAAAAACTCTATAGTGAAAAGTTTGAAAAATACTGAAGAAAAATCTCCAATAAAACACAACATAATTACGGAGGACATAAAAAACCTTATATCAAGAAGAAGCGAATTGACAAAAAAGAAAAACATAACAAAAGAAGAAAAGATAGAGCGAAGTTACCTATATAAACATATTCACAAAGTTATGAAAAACGAAACCGAGAACTGTACAATAAATACAATAGAAAATCACCTAAAATCATCATCATCATAAAAAAAGGTTTCATAGCACTAAACAACACTAAACAATGGATCCCCTGCCTGTATGAAAACTCTACAAGAACTAAAACCTTCTCTAGAACTGAAATAATTGACACCGCTACATCATTTTATAAATCTCTTTATTTATCAAACACAAAAGAACAAGAGCATTACCAATTTATCTCTCAAGACTACCAAAATAGAGCGATTCTCAGAGTCAGAGATTTTGAAAAAAATAGAGACATTAAAAGCGGACAAAAGCCCTGGGCCCGACGAAATACCCAACGAAGCGTTAAAGGCAGGCCGGTTTCTGCTAGTATCCCCTATCACCACCTTATTTAATATGATTCTAGAGGCTAGAAAAATACCTACATAATTGGCAAAATTCGACATAATTTTATTATACAAGAAAGGCGACCCAGCTAATATCAGCAACTATAGGCCTATCAGCCTGCAACCTAACATCTGCAACGTGTCTTGAAACCCGTCTTGTAAAATTTACAGAAAACTTTCAACCTCCTGAACAAGCAGGTTTTAGGAAACACTTCTCTACAACCGATCATATTCACACCTTAAATCTAATCATAGAGAAATATGAAGAACATAAAACACCGCTTTATCTGGCATTCATTGACTACGCCAAAGCGTTTGATTCCATTTCCTATGACAGTATGTGGAGAGCGTTAAGCGATTGCAATGTACCAACAGAGACTATAGAGCTCTTACAAAATATATATATAAACAGCGTATCACGCGTAAAAATGGAAACTAAAGGCCCAGAAATAAAAATATGCAAAGGAGTCAGACAGGGCGATCCGCTCTCGCCTAGAATCTTTATTACTGTGCTTGAACATATCATGAAAAAGCTAAATTGGAAAGGGAAAGGAATACATATAAAAGGCGAATCTTAGGTTCGCTGACGATATCATTCTTTTCTCAGAATCAGCCAGCCAACTACAGAAAATGGACAACGAACTCAATACAGTCAGCCTCGAAGTCGGTCTGGAACTCAACACCGGAAAAACAAAATTAATGACGAACTCTACCAGAAGACCCATCTACGTCAACAACGCTCCACTAGAATATGGACAAGAATACGAAATCTATTTAGGAAAACAAATATCATTTTCAAAAACAAGACACCTAGACGAAGTAAACAGACGAATACAGATCACATGGAACAAATTCTGGGGCTATAAGGAGGTGCTGAAGTCCAACCTTCCTGTAAAACTAAAAAAGAAAGTTTTAGACACCAGCATTCTTTCATGTCTTTCATACGGCAGTCAAACATGGATATACAGCAATGACACAAAACACAAAATACGGACGTGCCAAGCGGCTTTAGAAATAAGTATAGGGTAAACGCACCAGTGCTCAGCCATGCACCAGTGGTCAGCCTTTCTTACCTATTTTTGACTGTAATTAGTAAAGTTTTTCTAATTTTCATGTCAAAAATATGCAATATTATAAATTAATGAACTGTTAATTAAAAAATAGCTTAACTCTTAAAAAAATCTCTAGCATGAACTACAATAATACTATTTCAAAGAAGTGGTGTCTTCTGACATGACGGCTTATGTTAAATGCGCCATTTTTTATGGAGTGTCACATGGTATTTCGGTAAGACGATAGCAGCCGAATTGTGATTTCTTGTTGAAAGAATGTGGATGGCTGCACTTAATTATTACTTAAACTATCTGAAAAACGTAAAAAATATGTATAAATCCATATGAAAGTAACATTTTTAAGGCGGCTGACTAATGGGAACTACTTTATGTACAAAATCCAATGGCCAGCCTCCCCTGGCTGACTATTGGGTTTGAAGCAGTAATTTTAAAAAGGTCGTAAACCCAGAGGTCAGCCGGGGGAGGCTGACTATAGGATTTAAGACTTTTTTTATCATCAAATCAAATGAAGTGTAAGTCGTTAAAACAAGCCCCTTTAAATATTTACGTTATTACGACTTTATTTGATTGAAATACATTAAATACCCAGTAGTCAGCCTGTGGCTTACCACTGGACAATAAGATCGCTCAACTCGAACCTACTAATCAGCCGTTAAAATGGGATGGCTGGGCACTGGATTCTTAAAGGCTGTGTATTGGTACACAGAGGGCTGATTACTGGCAAAAATGCCCTTTCATTATATTTAATAAAATAATTTCAAAAGCAAGATTTAATTAAGTTTTATTCTTTACAAACATTAAACTAGATTAAATTATTGAACAATAGAAACATTGATAACTCTTATTGGTCAATAAGTGGGCAAATTATACGATCTTGAACATAGACATTTCGTTAAAAGGCTGACTACTGGTGCTTTTACCCTATTAAACATTAAAAGAAGAGATCGGAAACGTAATTCAGATATTAGGGAAATAACAAACGTCATAGACGCATTAGAATACTGCAAGACACAGAAATGGAGATGGGCTGGCCATGTTGCACGTATGAATGACAATAAGTGGACAAGAAAAGTAACTACATGGACAGGACCGCCCAACAAGAGAAAAAAAGGAAAGCCTAGAAAAAGATGGATTGATGAAATTAACGGAACAACAGGAAAAGAATGGCTTAAAAAGACAAGAGATAGAGACACCTGGAAGAGTATGGAGGAGGCCTTTACTCGCGAAGAGGTCCTTAAAAAATATTTAACTTAACTTAAAAAAAATATATGCATGTTAAATATATATCGCAAATTGAAATGTAAATGTATTAAGTGTAAGTAATTAAGGAATTAAAAGACTATATTATTAATATTATTACTAGCTTTTACCCGCGGCTTCGCCCGCGTACTAAAAGTACTAAAAAAGGAGGTTCTCAGTTAGACTCGTATGTTTGTATGTAGGAATGTATGTTTGTCCGCGATGATCTTGCGTTTCGCTGAACTGATTTAGAAGCGGTTTTCGGAAAAGTATTCGTTACATTCTGGAGGATTCGGTATACCACGTTTTGAAGACGGCGGTTCCCTCATTTTTTATTTTAAAGAAATTATTGCAATAATTGTTTAATTGTTACGCCATCAACGACTTACCCCTTACAGCACCGGCTGATACGATCGTGCGTTCAACTTTTAAAAAATCTAGTTTGAAAAATAATCAAGTTTGCCGATTCAGTATGGCATCGATCGATCGTGCGTTCGATTATTATTCATTTTAAACCCGCGTGCGTTCATGCCAATCAAAGAAAAGAGTAATAGTATATTACTTACCAAGGACTGTAAAAGAAAGGAAGCCCGAAATCGCAGGTATTTGGGACCCGAGCCGCAGGCGAGGGTTGTAAATATGCGATAGAGGGCTTTCTTTTTTACTGCCCGTGGTGAGTACACAATTTTACGTCCCCACCTGGCCATAATGCGAGTTTTACCGTAAGCGTAGCGTGCGGTAAAACTCACATTATGGCCAGGTGTAACGTAAAGTATTTAACACGTGGCGTGGTCATTAACTGAAAAACTAACACACAAAATAAAAGTGTGCCAAAATGGAATAAAGAGAAGTGTAATCGAAGTAAAAAGAAAGGATAAGGTAAGATTCAATAAAATCCATACTAATATTATAATCTATATATATATAACTCAAAGGTGACTGACTGACTGACTGACAGACTGACATAGTGATCTATCAACGCACAGTTCAAACCGCTGGTTCTACAGATTCCAAATTTGGCACGTAGGTTCCTTATAAGGTCTAGGGGTGTGCTTATAAAGGATTTTTCAAAATTCATCCCCTAAGGGGGTGAAATGGGGGTCCAAAGTTTGTATGGGGAAACAAGATTAGTTAGTCTATTTTATTCGAAACTTCACAGAAGTATTCCTAACAATAAATGAGTAAATACGTGTTGCAGGTTTTTTGAGAATTCAACCCCTAAAAGGGGGAAATGTGGCCAAAAAGTCTGAAAATCAACATGAGTATTGTTTCTATGGTTTATCGGGTCGTTGATTACGAAAACAACAACGATTTTAAAATCCGACGTGGCGGACGTGAAATACCATCTCCCATGTTAGGGTACAATGGGGTTGAAATGTCTAAATATCCATATGGGTGTCGTTTTTGTGATTTTTTGGGACGTTAATTAAGAAAATGGCATCGATTTTGAAATTTAATATTGTGGACATGAAAATTCTTGAAAGTATTTGTGCCAAATTGCAATCTTCTTCTAAATATACAGCCTGTAAATTTTATACGGGCGTATACTTTATCCACCTATAGTATCCAGCAATAGGACTCATATAGTATAATCATTTTGTTAAATAGTGTTATTAATTATGTGTAATGATTTTTTAAAGTCCTACCGCGCACCAATGTACGCTATCCAACTGAAACTGACTGACATATCAACGCACAACCCAAACCGCTGGTTCTAGAGATTCCAAATGTGGTACGTAGACTACGATTACGATACGACCACATTTGGAATCTCTAGAACCAGCGGTTTGGGTTGTGCGTTGATATGTCAGTCAGTTTCTTCTTTTATACAGTGTGTAAATTTTATACGGGCGTATATTGTGATGGCGATTAGTGTTGGACCTAGGGAACCTATTTACATTTATTTCTTTATGAAAATAATATTTTTTTTTTTCATAAATAATAATTCAGCCCGCAATGAATTGCATCCATGACAATTAACTTACCGGTGCGTCATGTCAGTTATGTCAGTTTTAAATCAGTTGGATAGCGTACATTGGTGCGCGGTAGGACTTTAAAAAATCATTACACATAATTAATAACACTATTTAACAAAATGATTATACTATATGAGTCCTATTGCTGGATACTATAGGTGGATAAAGTATACGCCCGTATAAAATTTACAGGCTGTATATTTAGAAGAAGATTGCAATTTGGCACAAATACTTTCAAGAATTTTCATGTCCACAATATTAAATTTCAAAATCGATGCCATTTTCTTAATTAACGTCCCAAAAAATCACAAAAACGACACCCATATGGATATTTAGACATTTCAACCCCATTGTACCCTAACATGGGAGATGGTATTTCACGTCCGCCACGTCGGATTTTAAAATCGTTGTTGTTTTCGTAATCAACGACCCGATAAACCATAGAAACAATACTCATGTTGATTTTCAGACTTTTTGGCCACATTTCCCCCTTTTAGGGGTTGAATTCTCAAAAAACCTGCAACACGTATTTACTCATTTATTGTTAGGAATACTTCTGTGAAGTTTCGAATAAAATAGACTAACTAATCTTGTTTCCCCATACAAATTTTGGACCCCCATTTCACCCCCTTAGGGGATGAATTTTGAAAAATCCTTTATTAGCACACCCCTAGACCTTATAAGGAACCTACGTGCCAAATTTGGAATCTGTAGAACCAGCGGTTTGAACTGTGCGTTGATAGATCACTATGTCAGTCAGTCAGTCAGTCAGTCAGTCACCTTTGAGTTATATATATATATAGATTATAATATTAGTATGGATTTTATTGAATCTTACCTTATCCTTTCTTTTTACTTCGATTACACTTCTCTTTATTCCATTTTGGCACACTTTTATTTTGTGTGTTAGTTTTTCAGTTAATGACCACGCCACGTGTTAAATACTTTACGTTACACCTGGCCATAATGTGAGTTTTACCGCACGCTACGCTTACGGTAAAACTCGCATTATGGCCAGGTGGGGACGTAAAATTGTGTACTCACCACGGGCAGTAAAAAAGAAAGCCCTCTATCGCATATTTACAACCCTCGCCTGCGGCTCGGGTCCCAAATACCTGCGATTTCGGGCTTCCTTTCTTTTACAGTCCTTGGTAAGTAATATACTATTACTCTTTTCTTTGATTGGCATGTCCTCGTTATTCATTACTTCGCTGAGTGACCAAAATCATTTCCAAGTATTGGAAAAAATGTGACCTATACAAATAATAGAGAAGAAATACTTAAAATTGCTACAGATTTCTATAGAAACTTGTATCAAAGTAAACAACCAAAAATAGCTGAACTGAAAGATACGTTACAGAATCTGAGTCGATACCAACAATTTTAAAAGAAGAAACTATAAGAGCAATTATTACACAAAAGAGAGACAAAACTCATGGAAATCGTCAAATATTGAATGAACTGCTAAAAGCAACGAATCCAACTACCTATCGCCCCTGCGCTAACAGATATTTTTAACGAAATTATAGGGACAGAAAATATTCCTACAGACTGGACCAAATCCACCATATTTTTAGGGTTCCGTACCTCGAAAGGAAAAAACGGAACCCTTATAGGATCACTTTGTTGTTTGTCCGTCCGTCCGTCTGTCCGTCTGTCAAGACCCTTTTTATCAGGAATGGGTCCTATCAAGCTGAAATTTATATCAAATACTCAGGTCTACTGTCCTTTGGAGCTGTAAAAAAGACTATAAGCCAACGCAATCAAAAGATACAGCCGTTTATGCCGCAAATTTCAGCAAATTTTTGAAACTCGCAAGGGAATCAAAACCTACAGGTTACTTCCCGTGAACTCAGAATCTTCAAATTTGGTACGAAGCAACGTCTTATAGCACAGATAAAGGAAAAATTGCGAAATCCGTAATTTTTTAGTGACATCATATAATAGAAATATTTTTAATTATTTTAAAGTAACTACCCCTATATACCTACAGGTTTGTACGGAACCCTCGGTGCGCGAGTCCGACTCGCACTTGGCCGGTTTTTTTTTATAAAAAATATATTACACAAAAAGTAGATAAAGGAGAAATAGCAAATTATCGACCTTAGTCTGTTATCGAAAATTTATAAAATATTTCCTAAAATAATACTAGCCAGAATCACATCTAAACTTGTTGTTATTTGACTTAGTTTATTGAAGTGACAACATACATCAATGGAATACATAATGTGTAAAAAAGTATAAATTCAAACTTTTGATTAGCCAGTTATTACAACACTCCCCCGTAATCAAAATAAACCTATACCTTTCGCACAATTCTGATGCTTTGTACGAGCTAATGGCTTAGTTAGCACATCAGCCCACATCTCCAAGGTAGGAGTGTAATAGTAGATTGTACACCAAGGGGATAAAGCACTGTTTTATGTCACGGCCGCAATATTGAATCCTGAACGTAACGAAGGACTCCAGATTTTACTCCCGAGCGCAGCGAGGGGGTTATGAGTTAATTCCCGAGCGAAGCGAGGGAATTAAGATTGAGTCCTGAGTGCAGTGAGGGGTTCAAGCGCGCCCGTGACAAAAACAGCTTTATCCCCGAGGAGTATACTCTACTTTTCTCACCTCTTGCGAGACAATAAAATAGCTAAGGCTACTAGAAACGGATTTTTATTAAAGTAAATCAATTCAAAAGTAAAAACCGGCCAAGTGCGTGTCGGACCACACATAGGAGGGTTCAATGGAATAAGAACCAAACTAATACCAAAAGGTCGTATGTCTTTTTGGAGATAACTCAAAAATGGCTAAACCGATAATGTTCAAAATAAAATAATTTACGTAGAAAGTTTATGATAAGACGCATCTCCTCAATTTTTTTCATATTTTTTGGAGTTACGGTTCAAAAGTTACAGCGGGGGTGGGCACAATTTTTCTGACTTTCGAAGCGATTATTTCAGAAAAAAAAGAAACCTCAATGTTATTTTTAAAGACCTATCATTGATGTGTCACATGTTGATATTTAGTCAAAAAAAATTGTTAAGGACATGTATGGAGGCCCGCCCCCCCCTTAATTTTTTTTTTAATCTACATAGCCAAGTAGCGGCATACAAAATACACCTTATGTGTAAATTTTATTCAGATACGTCCTATAGTTTCCGAGTAAAATGGCTGTGACGTACGGATGGACAGACATGACGAATCCATAAGGGTTCCGTTTTTTGTCATTTGGCTACGGAACCCTAAAAATTGATTCTTGATACATTAGTCCATTTTATTCGAATTTTATCTTCAATTTTTATAGAACCTGCAGTTTTACTCCGTATACTGCAGCGTCTTATGACACTCGCGGCATTTGTTTTAGGTATTTAAAATTGAGGTGGCCAGCGCGATTTTCCGAATAAATTCGATTTTCAAATCAGTTCGACGCGGCGGCGCGGGCGGGCCCCGGCTGGCGTCGCGGGGCTATGCACCGTGCGGACTTTACCAAATTAGACTTTAAGTACATAACAATAAGAACTATGGGAAGTGAAATCACATTATTAACCAGCGGGTTATAATGAGATTTAGTACAACATTATAACCCGGCTAAAGCCAAGGGCTATAATGATTTGCTTTCGGTGAGGTTTGCATGATATATAATTTGGCATTGTCGAGCAGGTGGTGTGAAAATGACATTAACAATATTGTCATTTAATAAATCACGTATAAAGTAGAATCTTGTATCTATGTGCTTGGTTCTATTATGGTGGACTGGATTCAGTGCCAGTTTTTGAGCAGACTGTGAATCATTATAAATTGGTATAGTTGTCAACTTACCAGTAAGTTCAAACATCAACCGCCTCAGAAACACAGCATCCTTCGCCGCACTCGACAAGCTCATAAATTCCGCTTCACTTGATGAAAGGGCAACGGTGGACTGCTTCTTACTCTCCCAAGAGATAGCGCCACCGGCCATGGTGAAGAAAAATCCTGTGTGGGCCACCATGTATTCCATTGATGTATGTTGTCACTTCAATAAACTAAGTCAAATAACAACAAAAATCAATCAAAAGACCCCATACCACATACATGTTCTAAGACAAGTTCTGCAAAAATGCAGAACCTTCTACCTAGGATTTGTCAATTACAACAAGGCCTTTGATTCCTTGGAACATGAATTTATCTGGGAACTATTTAAAACTCAACGGATACAAGGAAAATACATGAAAATATTGAAAAATATATATTCCCAAAGTACTGCTGAAAAAAAAACTGGAGACAACGGGAGAAGAGTTCCACATAGAAAAAGGAGTCCGACAAAGTGACCCAAAAAGTTTATAATACGTATTTACCAAAAAATTTTGTTAGTTTCTTAGACATCTTTTTTTTTACATCTACCTACCAGTATTGCGTCATAACATGCGATATCAACAACTTAGATAATTTCCAATTAACACCCTCCCCTGGTGCGAAATTCCGCGGCAATCTTCAATTATCATTTTAAACATTGGGGGGATTAATTAAATTCCGCTCTTGGATAAATCGAAATCGAGATCTCCCTACATTGTAGGTACCTATATCCAAAAGAACATAACTTCTTAAAATCTATACTAATATTATAAATGGGAAAGTGTGTGTGTTTGTTTGTTTGTTTGTCCGTCTTTCACGGCAAAACGGGGCGACGAATTGACGTGATTTTTTAAGTGGAGATAGTTGAAGGGATGGAGAGTGACATAGGCTACTTTTTGTCTCTTTATAACCCCCCACTTCCCTAAAATGGGGGGTGGAAGTTTGTATGGAGCATTACGGGGGGCAAAGGGGAACCGTGTTATCCCGAATTTAACGCGAGCGAAGCCGCGGGCAAAAGCTAGTATTCTTATAAGTCAACTACCCTTTTATTTAAACGAGGTAATGTGGGTAGGTACAGTAGCCATTGTGTGGCTATTTCGGAAAAGGGGCCCCTTTGTCGATATGGAGGTATTATTATTACGCCAAAAACTACATAAAATTTTCTATCTATTAGTTAAAAAATGAAGTATCTATGTGTAATGTTTATTTTTTATAATCCTTTAAATTTGCCCTAGTGAAAAAGCGACAACTGAGAAAAACGTGATTAAAGTTTGGGACAGCAAAAAATACACTTGTACTTTAAATTTATGGATTGAATTGGTACCACTTTGTCGCTTACATGATCGACTGTCCAAAAATAATAAATTGTTAAAAATCTAATTTTAAACGTTGCTGTTTTGCTGGAGTAGTTTGTTTTTATGTTTTTAATGCATATTAAACCAAAATGAAGCGAAAACAGTAATGTTGGGTCACTTGAGGTACGGGACAATAAAAAAACAGTATAATTAATTTCCACCCAATTCCACTTCCACCAGATTGCCGCCAGTTTTACTGACTTCCGCTTCACTTCCGTTAGTTCCGCTCCACTTTCGCCAGTTCCGCTCCAATTCTGCCAGATCCGCTCCGATTTCCACTGACTTCCACTTAATTCCCACCAGTTTTACTAAGTTCAGCTCCAATTCTGCCAGTTCTGTTTCAATTCCGCCAGCTCTACTTCCACTCAATTCCCGCCACTTCTACCCCATTTTTACTGACTTCTTCTCCAATCTCACCAGTTCCACTCCAATCACGCTAGTTCCGCTCCATTTCCGCGAGTTCCGCTACACTTTCAACCAGTTTCGCTCCACTTCCGCTCTACTTTCACTGATTCCCACTCAATTGCCGCCTCTTTTACTGACTTCAGGTCCAATTTCGCTACTTAATACAAATAGCACATTTACTAAAAACTAGTGCCTGTGACAAATATTGTGATTAGGTTTCCAAGCTATTTTGGTGTGCATTGTGAGTATGATATTCAAAAGAAAAAGAAAAGCGATATTATGATCGCTCTACGTGTCTCTGTATTAATAATATCTTGGCTAAAAGTATGATATTGCCGTTTTTTCGAGGTGTCGACAAAGTGGTATCTTAGGCACTAAACTTTGAGGCTCTCAAAAGGTGCTTAAATTGGTCATTTCAGCGTTAGGCTCAAAATCCGATCATAACCGATTTTCGATAAGTTTTGTAATTTTTTTCTAAACTGCCCATAACTCGGAAACTAGAATCGACAAAGTGGTCCCTTTCACTTAACTCGTGCACATATATAGGAGCGGCCAAGGTACTCAAAAATATCTGAAAGTGCACTTTATCGCCATGATAATACTTACAGGCGTTGTCCAGATATTTGTGACCACGTTGGCCGCTCCGATATATCTGATGGCGACTGTACCATAAGCTAGACCGTTTGTTCAAATTGGTTCGTGTACATCGGAATTTTGTTTGAAGTTTATTGCGTTGCACTCCTATTTAGTAGTCGGTGGGGTTGCGATATGAAGTTGCTAAAATTGACTGTGAATTGGACGTCTAATCGCGTATATTGAATGAAAGGGGAATTTCACGCTGTCAATGGATGTATATTGGTGGTTCCCAGTATTCATATTTAACGCAATTAAGGATTACTGTTTCAGTATTTTGTTTGAATTTATAAAAAAAATAATACTTCTCTATTTTGTTTAACATTTTCATGTATTCTGCATCCGATGATTAACCATATTTTAACACTACGCTGTGCCCGCGGCTCCGCCTGCGTGGAATTCGGTCTTTGTCAGGGAGCGGCTAATTCACCCCTAATTTCTCTACCTCACCCTGGAGGCGGAACTTGATGGTCTTGAAGTAAAGTTGACAGATGGATACGCTAGAGGACAGTAGTCCAGATAAAATATTTTTTGACATGATTTAAACGACATAGAATAGTAGGTGTATATCGGACGATACAGTACCACTTTTGTATTTATACGTCCTTGGCTGTACCTATTCATATTATGTCCATGGCAAATATCATTCAAATCGATCCTCCAGTCAAATCAGTCTAAGAATGAAAAGGTAAGAACAGGCCCGGTTGCAGCGTAAAATTTGGAGGATGGGGGGGGGGGGGGGTAACTATGACACAATCAAGTGTAGTGGCTACTCCCCTTTTAGAGGTTGAATTTTTATAGCCTACCTATACCTGACGGGGCTTTTCTTGACAATTGGAATTAGTAATTCTTAAGGGGTGACTTCTGGGATAACAATGCAAAAAAAAAAACCGGCCAAGAGCATGTCGGGCCATGTTCAGTGTAGGGTTCCGTAATTGCCGCCGTGTTAAAAAACATCCGTTCAAAAGGTCGTTTATTAAAGGATATTTGGCGGCGCTTCCGTCATAAACTAATAATTCCGTGGTGGGTTAATTATTTGGCGTTGTAATTCTACTATCCGGCACTTCACTATGCGTTTTTGACTAACAACTAAAAAACAGCTGAACCAATTTTATTCAATACAGTTTTTCTTGAATGTACCTTTCAGGCTTCAATTCCATTATTTTCTTAACATTTTTTGGACCTACGGTTCAAAAGTAAGTTGAGGGGGGGCTTTTTTGAAGATGAAACTATCCTTTGTCCTTTCTCGAGACCCATACTATCTCTATACCAAATTTCATCTAAATCAGTTCAGCGGTAAAAAATTCCTCATACTAACTTCTAAGCCCCTTTTCACCCCTCACAAGGGTTTGAAAACTATCCTATGACGTTTCTCGGGACTCAAATTATCTTCATACTAATTTCTATCTAAATCGTTTCAGCAGTTAAATTTCTCCATACAAATTTTCAACCCCCTTTTCACCCCCACCAGGGTTGATTTTCGGCATAAAAACTATCTTTTATCCTTTCCCAGGACTCAAACTATCTCTATACAAAATTTCATCAAAATCCGTTCAGCCGTTTCCACGTGATGCGCGGTCAAATAAACAGATAAACAGACAAAAATTCTAAAAATTGGTGGAACGTGTTCTGTTATCGATTCTAAGTATCCCCAGCCAACTTTTTTCGATTATCTTCCATGTACAGACTTTCGACCCTCTTCAGCTTTATTATATGTATGTATAGATAGATTTGTAAAGTCGACTATCTATTGCTCCATTTAGTGTTATGAAGTATAAACACAATATTTGTGCTACCTCGCCCCTGCTTAGATTTTGGCAGACTTTTTTGTTTGGAAAGATGAGGCAAAGTGTCCTCCAATTCTATAAAACTCTTTAGTTTTATGGAGTCAGCCGAGAATGCACATAATAATTTTCGTTGAAAGTATTGTAACGTAAAGCGTTACATAACCTAGGTTATATATTTTTTTAACATTATATACAAAATAAAATAATTAATCATAAGCTAGTTAGTCTCAACTTCTTCCATATTTCTGTGACGTACTGTACTTCGCGCGCATTCCTTTGTTCGAAATACCGGTCGGCCGGCGATTCTCCCGCCCCGCGCTCCTTCTCCGCGCTGGTCCAAGCGCCCGCGCTCCAGCAGTGACAGATCTTACCATCGCCGCCGGCGCACGCTCGCTTGCCCTGCGCAGCGACTCTGTGTATACGGCGGGAGTTAAAAAACTCATATAGTTTTAATTTATATAAGCGGTCCTCGCTTGTAATTGTACTCTTTCAGTGCTAGTATTAAAGTGACCGGATCCTTAAAATCCCCTTTGGGTAAGTGTTGAACATTTCTTAGCTTATTACAAACAGGTAGTTTCAAATTGTGTGACTAACTGTTTTTTCAGCTACGATATTTCTTTGTGTGATTTTGCTTGCCTTCCATTTCTTAGCCTTTATTTTGCATATTTATCATTCCACGTAATATTTAACGTTTTAAAAATATTATCTTTTAGTGTTTATATAGTAATTCATGTTTGTAATTTTAAATTGAAAAGTTGACCGTTAGATTTAACCGCTTTTGCTCCGAACACTTTTATTCTTTCTTCCTTTTACTTCTGTACTTTGTAAACTCCGTCTGATTGTACTATCCGCACATCACCAACCTTTCATCATCATCACGCAGTACTGCTTCCTGCTTATGCTTCTTGCCGTGCCGAGTACAGTCAGCGGAGATAAATAGTGAACGTTTTGAAGACCAGTACCAGGCAATTGTTCCTGAGCGGCCCGCGCTGACGTCCCTCAGCTCGCCCGTCTCCTGACCCGCACCAGTTCCGGCTTCTCCAGGGGAGTACTTGCGTGGTGGGAACAACTCAACGCCTCGGAGCAATAATCAGACCGGCTTTTTACGAATCCAACCCTCGACGTACACCGCCATACGTAGCAGTGTGTACAAAAACATATTAAAACATATATAGGCGCTGAAACCCAAGAGGCCAACCGCAGTAAATTGTTGTCCAGCAGGGTGGCACAGCCGCTAGAAGGATAATCCTGCAACCAGAAACCTGCCTCTAGCTCAGACGAGGCTAGCAGACGTGCTCTTTCAGGCAGAGTGCAGTGGGTGGCAGAGTTCAGGAGCTCGGCCTGTACCTGCCGACAAAGAGGCTCATCCCACATCCTCTGCCCCTCCCTCCTAGACGGCAATTCCCTGTTCGCGCAAGCCGCACTCCAATTATCTTTATCTTATAGACTTTTGGATCAAAGGTTAGAGGGGCCGGGATTCGAAAAATAAACACACACTGGACAGACACAGCTCCAACCCACAACGGCAGCACATTGTACAACATTGGTACAATGTGCTGCCAATGTGAGACCAATGTGAGACCAATGTGTGACCAATGTGAGACCAATGTTGAATGAAAATCTTTTCGAATAGTCAATGTCGTTACAGCGTTGAGTTGAGTTGGGTTGAGTTGGGTTGGAGCTGTGTCTGTCCAGTGTGTGTGTTTATTTTTCGAATCGCGGCCAGGGATGGTTTTTTAGGGTTCTGTAGCCAAAATAGCAAAAAAACAAACCCTTATAGTTTCGTCATGTTCGTCTGTCCGTCTGTCATTCCGTCCATCCGTATGTTATAGCCATTTTACTCAAAAACCGGCCAAGTGCGTGTCGGTCCACGCATAGGAGGGTTCCGTACCTTCAATGTAATAAAAACCAAACTAATACCAAAAGGTCGTATCTGATGCCTATGCAAGAAGTTTTTTGGAGATAACTCAAAAATGGGTGAACCGATAATGTTCAAAATAATTTTCGTAGAAAGTATATTATGAGGCACATCGCCTCAAATTTTTTCATATTTTTTGAACTTACGGTTCAAAAGTTACCGGGGGGGGCTACACAATTTTTCTGCCTTTCGAAGTGATTATTTCAGAAAATATTCACTTAATCACAAAATGGTCAAAGAAACCTCAATGTTATTTTAAAGACCTATCGATTGATGTGTCACATGTTGATATTTGGTTAAAAACATTTTTTGAAATTTAGTTACTTCTATGGAGCGCCCCCCTAAAAATATATTTTTTTTTTCAAATTTAACTCCATAAATAAGTAGCGGCATACAAAATACACCTTATGTGTAAATTTAATTCAGATACGTCGTATAGTTTCCGAGTAAAATGGCTGTGACATACGGACGGACAGACAGACATGACGAATACATAAGGGTTCCGTTTTTTGCCATTTGGCTACGGAACCCTAAAAACTATAAAACGTACCTTAATATAATTTTAACAAAATGTGTATTTTGTATGCCGCTACTTAGTTTCGTAGTGAAACTGCTGAAAAAATATTGGGGGGGGGGGGGGGGGAGCGGCACTCCATATAGTATGTACTACTTGCCAATTTTTTTTTACCAAATATCAAGATATTACACATCAATCTATAGGTCTTTAACCGAATGCGCTTGTGCGCTCTGGCGTCAGTGGCGCGATTGTATTGTGCGATGCTTGGCGGTCGAAGGGTTAAAAATAACATTGAGGTGTGTTTTCACATTTTTTGATTTGGTGAATATTTTCAGAAATAATGGATCAGAAAGTCTGAAACTTACTTACTCCCCCTGTAACTTTAAAATCAGAGAAAAAATAATTGGGAAGATACATCATTGCATATTCTTTCAACGAAAATTGAGAAAAAAAACGCATACAATTTTGGTTACAAGTAGGGAGTGACTTCCCTACCTGTTGAAACAGTTTACTATAAATTAAATAGCGGCAAATACACACAATAACGTCAATATACGTTTAATAGTTTATGAGTAAAATGCTATGACATACGAACGGACAGACGTACTGAGACGTACGGACGTGACAAATTTTATAAAGTTCCGTTTTTACCATTTGCGCTACGGAACGCTAAAAGGTACGAACAAAAGAATGGCTTACATTAAAGGACTAACCGGAACCGAGGATTAAAGCCTAGCCTCGAATAAGTGATTTCAGAAACCCCAAAATAAACATACAGAAAAGGCTGACATAAATATTTCATACTGTTACGTAAGTTTAATGTTATTCTTGTAACTAATGAAAGGTTTCATTTAAACAAGTAGGAGAGTTCCGGAGGATTTTGGATCAATAAAAAACTAATTGGGAAGGTCCGGCTATTACCAAGGCCTGCAAACAGGGTAAAATACATTTTCATAGGCTGAGCGGACCTAAGCTTTGAGATTTATTATACAGTGGAAGATAAATTGGAAAGGGTAGATGGGGAACATCTTAATATTCAATGCAACCCCTGAACCTTTTGACCAATAATGGTTGTGTTGTTTAATGCATTAAGTAGCTTGTGAGGTAAGAGTATGAAATAGTGTATAATAGTAAAATGAACTACTTTATTTATTTACAAAGGGCGAATTTATAATTAAATGGTAGTGATTTTTTCATTAACTATTGTATGGTGTAACATGACTAATGAGTAATGAGTTATAATATAAGAACAGTGGAAAAGTGTCAAATAGGGAAGTGTCATTAAGGGGGTAAGAAGTAAGTTTTTAAATAAATATGTCAAGGGTTTAAATAATTACAATAGACCTAGTTCAGCAAGAAAGATATCATGTTGAACTTTTATATCACTATGGCCATTTGAGACAAAAAAAACCGTTAGACTTTGCAGGATAACGTATCTATATAATACTCGTCATCATGGGATTAAAACATCGTTCCTATAAAAATTTGTTTGTTTGTGTATGAAGACAATTTTCTGACGATTTTCCGAACAGCCCTCTATGCCTCATTAAGTTTTTTGTTCCATGTGTTTTGTTCATTGGTGGACGCATTATTTGAATTATTTAGTAATAGTCATAGTTTTGGAGCCTTTTAGACTCGAGACGTCACTTGCATTGCCATTACTTGCATGTTCCTACCTTCAGATTTTAAAATATACGTTGGAAGCGGTTTTCAGAGTATTCCTCTATGCGATGCGACATCTTGTTTTGTTTCTGGCAAAATAATCACGGAAAATAATAAGGTATTTTTCGTGATTATTTTGCTAGAAAAATATGTTTTGTTCATTATCGAGGTTACCTCGGCAAACTTTTTTGACAAAGAGCCTGATGGAGTATGGAATTTTTCGTGGCTACGGAATCTAAGAAAATACAAAATAACAATTTGAAATACTGAGTTAAACAGTGAATTCATTCAAGTAGAAAGCAGTAGGTACGCTTTATATAAATAAAGTGAAGAGCGACAGGTTAATTATTTAATTATATACGCCATCCGCTCCTAGGAAAATTTGGTCATTCCATCTAAAACTTTATAAGTCGTATCTCACGAATATCTTTTATTTAACAATCAATCATGATGATTCAGGTTAAAGCTTGCTTTCCTAAATTTACTGATATTTTTATGCGAGGTAAAAAATTCAACCCATTGATTTGCATAAAGGTCAATCAGAGCAGGACTGTACAGTCACGTTTAAAATATGCGCGGGTGTGTGAGATATACAGACGGTGAGATAAATAATGGCCAAAACGTACAGTTTCATCACTTCCAGTATCGAATCTACATCTAAAGTAATCCATAAGTTGAAATCTAAGAAGTTGAAATTGTAAGGTAGACGTAAGTTTCCAAATACCGCAACTACCCTTAATGTATTGTTATGTGACCGTGACTGCCAGAATGCAAATAATGCAACTATCGAATTATATCAGAGATAATTGCAGTTTGATTTCTATTCGTTTCCGTTAATCCTTATTAGATTATTTGGATTGGAATTGGTAAATACGAGTATGCTTGCTAACTTAAATATTACGTATCTGGATATCCTGTATTCAATTATTATAGTCGAGTTGACAATAATCGAATAATTGTACAAGTAAATAATCTCGTCAAGTGTAATAATTTAGCATTGCTAATTATTATTCACTTGAAGTTATTTACAAGGAGTAAATATATTACTTGAACCTTCACGTATTTTGCGAAGCGGATATCCTGTATTGCTGTCACATTATGATTAAGTAAACGATACTAAATATTGATGGTTTAGTAAATAATAACTTATTGTCATTTTTAAATTATATTTTCATCTATTTTGAACTAAGCAAATATATTTACTATTATTCTATTTTCAATTATTTCGATAACCGGATGTGCCGGAAATATAGAATTCTTGTCCTGCCAGGTAGTAGAAGGGGTAATGGGTAAGCCCTTAGAAACAAGTGTCTGGCATTTGTGGGACACATTGGTGATTGGAGAGCTAACCAGCGAGAACCAAGTTAAGTGTAATATTGATTACTCACCTCTAAATAATATCGAGGGTTAATTAAATAAAATGTATTGGTGTGTACTTTGTTACCGTGTACCTAATAATAATAATGTATTCAAATATATAAACGTGTAATACTGTATTTCAAGTTGGTGCATGGTACAACGTACACACCAACCTTATATTGGAAATAAAATAGCCTTTCTGATTACATGAGATTATATATTTATATTACTCTGTTTTTGCTACAAGTGTTAAATATATTATGTGCAGAATATTATGATTAATGGCCTTACGGGATACTTGTAGTAATGGTTGAGGAATTAGAATGGATTTCATATCCTTTGTTTTATATCTTGACTTACTTAGTGGTGATGGCAGTATTGCAACATTGATTAAATTATTCGGAATTATTATAAGTAATATTATTTAATAAACATCATTGCATTTACTATGGTTGTTCTTAACATTTTATACTTATAAAATGGACTATCACCTTTAATCTATTCAATGTTGAATAAATGAAATAAATTATATTTTGTCTTTTATTAACTAAATCTGACAGGTGCACCAATACAACTTGATTACACCTTGTAAATATGGAGGTTATTTACTTATGGCTCTGAGCTGTCTGTAGTCCTTGCAACCTTTACTTAAATTATGTGTTCACAATGGGCCTGTTTCACAATGTCCAAGCAAAGTCCTGAATAAGCTTCTTGCCACTTATCTGACGAATAAAGTCATCGTTGGCGTTTCACAATCTTCAAATAAGCTTAACTGGTAATTTTATCTGGCAGTTAATTTATTTGTTAATTAGATATTCAATACTTTACTTGGACATTGTGAAACAGTCCCTAATAACTTACCACTTACCGGATAACCTACCAATGTTTAAACGAAATAAATGCCATAATCGAGGACAACAGTGTTAAAAATGTGTACATTTTCGGTGATTACAATGCACCTTTTGCCTGAGACTAAATTGTAAAGCGTCGGTCAGGTTCATTTTCTTTCGGATGTCTGTGTTTCTTACTATGTAGGACAATGCACAATAAAAAGTTATGCATTTTAGTACTTGGTAGCCTGAGATAAACTTGGAGCATTTTGTAGAGTCAGTAAAAACATTATTGTAAAATCTACCTCACCGAGTAGCAAATTGAACCGTATGCCATTTGAAAGTACCAATCAACCTGGTAGGTATATAATAACAAAAGATCGGGCAAGTGCGAGTCTGACTCGCGCACCGAGGGTTCCGTACGAACACTACGAACATTCCATAAACGCTTGCAACTATAGCTTGATGCAATAACGAATATAAATACCAACATGTACAATTTTAAACAAAACACAAAAAAACTATTCAGTCGTAGTAGTGTCGTCCGCTACGCCTCTTCATATGGGGGCAGGGTCTGGTAAAAAAACTATGTATGGTGCTTACCTTTACTGAAGATCTACGCCGAAGTTTTCGTCTACCAAGTACTCTAATGACCACTTGGGTGGTGGGTCTTGCTTTCTGTGTAACACGTTTTAATGAGGTAGAACGTAGAAAAAGTCAAAAGTTTAATTTATCTGTGTGTTTTTGATTGAAATTTGAGCACGTGACCAGGACCCCCGAGCGGGATTCACCACAGTTGAAAGTAATTTGACAGCATCCCCGAAAGGGGTTCGCCACAGTTTAGAGAAATTCGCTATTTTGACTTCCACGGCTGAGGGGTTATATTGTAAGAGGCTTCATCGACCTTGAGGATTAAAACAACTCAAGAAAAAATTAAACCACTGCATCTATATTCTTAACAGAAATAATAGAAACACGGCAGTTCGGTTTACGGTCCGTTTATTATTGATTGACACAAAGCGGTGCGCGGGGAGCGACACCGCGCCCGCGCCGGTATGCATAATATACTACATTCCTCTGACACTAATCTTGAAACCTAATGACAACGAAATACATAACGAATTAAATAAATTAATTTGATAACTATTTTCCTTAATCTTAAAACTTATAATTAACGTTTTTTCTTGGACGCAAGAGATGTCTTGACGACGGTTCTGCGAGAGCGGTCGCGGTCGGCTCAGTGGTTTCTTGAGCAGTGACATCGACCGTACCCGGCAGTCGCACCGGCGTTCCCGACGCTGAGCCTGGGGGGGGGAGGCCAACGGGCAAGCCGGCAAGGAATCATCCTTGTCGACGCAATCTGCCCACATTTCCTCCTCCGCGCGTGTCTCCCTTATCACATCTGAGACTGACTCATCATTATCTTTATTCTCCAAAGAAACTTCAGTTGTACAATTATCCACGGGTTCAGACCCTGGCGAGGTGGGAAATGTAATCGACTGTACAGATGTATCTAGGTCCTCTTATTCACCGACAGCAGGTATGCAATCAGTAGGGCATTTAAACTTTAACAATTGGTCCATATAGCGTACACAATAAGAATTATAATTATACATAAATATCTTGTTGCCAACTTTTTCTTTCAGAACACCCAATTGCCAACTTTCTTTTCGTGCACTGTACCACCGAATCCAAACTTTGTCCCCAAGGTTGAAACACCGGCGATGTTCCGGCGCTGGTTATTGCACGTGTGCGGTGTTATTAGCAGATGGTAAGATTAAATCAAGACGCGACCTTAAATTTCTACCAAACACTAATTTATTATATTAATTTATCCAGTAGTACAGTGAACGGAATTCCTGTAATTAAACAGGTACTCATACAAGGCGTCATGAATTTTCTTTTGGCATTTTTTACATTTGGCAAATATTTTAATTTAAAATACATTTAATCATGGGAAATCACAAGGGAGTTTATACATATAATTCCATTGCTGGAACAAAAAAGTCTAAACTCGGCGCAATTAGTTTTGACGTCATTGTCTGAAACTAGAACGTTAGGAATGCCGAAATAGGAAAATAAATGTGACAACTTAGAGATAAGTGCGTGCGTAGCAGTACCATTATTCATACGCTAGCAGTCCAACCACTTGCTATACGCATCGAACACGACAAGATATACCCGTTGCCTCACTGTCATGTAATCAAAATGTACGTGGTTCCAAACTCCAGGCGGCCGCGGCCAGCTGACTGGAGCCTCGCGCGGCGGCTTGGCGCGCAATGAAATGCAGGTGGCGCACGCGCCACTGCAGCGCTCGATGTCCGCGTCGATTCCTGGCCACCACATTTGACTTCTAGCATTCGCTTTCATCTTAACAATACCTAGATGCGTACTATGGAGTTCTTTCAACATGCGTTCAGCGTCATTGGAATGACGACCCTATGTCCGCGCAATACGATTCCACCTTTCAACTGCAGGTCCGTTTTGCATTAAAAATAAGGTTGAATTAGGTCGCAACTAATCTTACGCGGTCAGCCGTTTTGCATATACCTAATAACCGTCTTTTTTACAGCATCTTTTCCTGTGGCTTGGATTATTTCGTCGCATGTTACCGCCGGACCCAAACTTTACAAGACAAGTGGTACAACCGACGTGGAGCACAGGGCGGACACGCCATACTTAAAAACTGTTTTAATCGCTAATGTGTGCACGGACGGCTGCACGGCACGTCTGTACAGCACACACTTATATATGTGCGTGAGTTCTTATCTTCAACCTCACTGATAACATCAATCGGGGCAGGGCGTGGCGTGGCAATTTTGTATGAAATACTATTATTTATTCTGTGCCTGGAGCTTTTATTATTCAGTCAAGTTTTTTTTAAGGTGAAAGTCGACTAATGCAAGTACGACGCGCAAATGAGTTCACGGGATGGTTTAAATGCAGTTTTACGCGGTACATACGTCGCTTTGAATCACACGTGTCACAAAATAAGAAGTTGCATTGCCCAAAACTGGAAACTACATGAATAATCATAAACTCATTTTAATAATGTAGAAACCTTATTAAAAAACTGGGGAAGTACCTTACAGAAAACCACAGCCAAATAGCGCTAGACCCTACACATAGTGTTGTGTTCCTGCTGGTAAGTAAGGTTGCCAAGGAGCTCAAAGAGGACCCAGTGTGTTGACGACGAGGGTTCTTTTAGTCAACACAGTGAATCCTCCTTTTTGTAAAGGGTCAGCAATGCGCATGAATCACCTGGAGTTGCAGGCGTAGGCATAGGCCTCGGTAGCTGCTTACCATCAGGCGAGCCGTTGGCTTGTTTGCCACCGTCGTGGTATTTAAAAAAAATTAGAATTTTGTAAATTAGGTATCTACTGACAAGTGACCATCACTAAAAACCCCTCATAACTCAAAAACTATTTCACATAAGCATGTCAAATTTGGTTCATATTTTAAAACTTGCGAGATACATATATGTTCTCCAAATTTGGTAAACACACCTCTAACGGTTATTTAGATAATAACGTCCAAAAATCTTCATTTTATCACGTATTGACCTATAGACCAAAACTCTAACCCTGTTCCAGATGACCTAGAAAGTTCAAATTTGGCATTGAGACAGGTAGTTGGGTGAATACAAAGAAATAAATCAGAAACCAGTTTTTTTTCCTTTTTTTTCAATTAAATGTAGTGCCTGTGCCTGTTTTGGGGAGGCCTATGTCCAGCAGTGGACGTCTTTCGGCTGATATGATGATGATGATGATGTAGTGCCTGTAATGTAAGAATTAGCAACAATATTCACGTGAATATAAATGTAACGAGTAGAATACCACCCTTATTTTTTTTTATCCAAACATATAATTTAGTACTTATTATAACTACTAATAACTAAGAGTCTAGTGGACTTACGTATTTATTACGTTATTAACTGGTAGTTAGTATTAATTATTATTTCAATATTTAGCGGACATTAATAGTGTAAGATTTAATTAAACGAACGGATACTGCATGAGCCATGGGCAATAAATATCAGGACTGACCATTGAACTTGGCACCCATTTAGATCTCACTTCTTTTCTCGTCGAAGTCAACAACCAATGCATATATTATATATTGAACTTGGCTCTCATTTCACATTTATGTTTTGGATGGGATAAACTTTTACTGCATTTTCAAAAGAATTAACCTGCTTTTATTCGATTTGTGTGTACTATTTCAATAACTCCACCTATTTATCTAGTTTAATATACTTCACGTAAGAGAGTCTCAACTTATATGCCTACATTCACTTTGAGATTCGGAATCGCATTGTGTTTATTGAGTCACCTTTGTTTGTAAAAAGATGAAACACTATTTCATAAAATTGGGCTATTTGAGTCTCTGGCATTTAAATTTACTTTTTCTGTGGTCTTTCAATGTAATTCTGCAGTTCTTTGGGAGTTTGCGCGCAAAATGATTGTAATATTTTTTTTTTCAAAGATATAAGTAGTCGTATGTTGTGAAATATTTTAGGTAGACAGTCGAATTTAAGTATGTGAGTTCAAATTGTTGCAAATTAAAGGGCCTTTAAGATTCCCAAAGCAACCTTATTAATAAAACTTACAATTTGGAAAAAAGGGTAAAAAAAATGTATTATTCAGCGAGCACAAGCAAATACTTGTTGCAGATTAATATGTAAAATAGCTTTCACTAATCCCAAAAACATATCAAAAATCCAGAACTATGTCACGCTTATTACATTAAATTCTTTTTCTACTCGTCGACTGTAATGCTTGAATTGAGATTGTGTAGACCGAACTATTAGCGCATACTTTCCGATAGAGCTTTTATGGTCGCATTTTGTAGCATCGCCAACGATGGTACAAAGAATTTTCATACAATATTGTAACACTGTTGTCCTTCCCGACCACCCACCTGTGTCCTCCTTTCCGACCGCCGCCGGCACAATCCACCGGGAGATAAAACTTACTCAATTGTATAGGGGCAGCAGGTCTTTCTTCGAACTCTATTCTTACCGGCTTGCCTATATTGAGCACTCGTAGAAAAAATATTGTATACAATAGTGACATAATCAAGCTTTTCAACCTCGTACCTTACTTAGGCCACTCGACTGAAAAGCTCTTAATTATGTCACGATTGTATAAAATACTATTATTCAAAAATGTCCGGCAAGGTTGAAAGTTACTGAAATTTCAGGCTCGATTTCGCGACATAAATGTTGCATACAAATTCCATTTTTGTCGAGGTACAAATTTTTAAAAAGTTCAACAGCCATACAAAAATAAAGGCAAAGGTCCTAAACTGCCAAAACACAACATCGGTATTTGATATTTATAATGAGTTATGATCCCTCGCTAGCGCAAAGCAGACACGTAATTTCTGCCTCCGCTTTTATATATTCGAAAAAGTGATTGTCTATAGTTATGAGTTATATCGTTGTGTAGCTATCGAACTGAGAAATACAGTGCAAAAAACAGTTTTCAAAAACACGCAACAGTTTTGAAGATATGATAAAAAACATTCAAAATATTATCATAACGTTTATTTTATCGCCGATGCGCGAGCCGGTCAGCAGTGAGTCACCCGCTGCCGTACGGAATCGCTGCAGCGCTGCAGCGCTTGAGCGCTGACGCGACGAACGGTCTGATGAATAAATATATATAAAGGTTGAACACGCCAAAACTTGGGCACGCAAAATTTGTTTTTAAATCAGTTTGAAAATAAATAACTACATTATGAATACCACATTTAATGACAAATTTAATGAATTCTAAAATCACATTTTTAATTTTAATTAATGTTTACACAGTAAGCCATAGATCGAACTTTTCTACGCACACGGCTCATAAGACTTTGCACCATCTCTTTAGAAAAGATTTTTGTCGCCCAGGTCCATATTTTTTGTAGCTCAGGGACCGATTTTACTTCTCCGCCTTTCTTTTTTAGAATTCCTTTCATAATACTCCAATACTCTTCAACAGGCCGCAGTTCCGGACTATTTGGCGGATTGCATATTTTGGGTACCACCATTATCCTGTTAGCGTTGTACCATTCCATAACTGATTTTGCGTATTAGCAACTGGCTAGATCTGGCCAAAACAGCGGTGGTGAGGCATGCTGTCTTATAAAAGGCAGCAAACGCTTCTGTAAACAATCTTTCTGATAAATATCGCCGTTTATTGTCCCGGTGGTAATAAACGAGCGACTTCTTTTACCACAGCTACATATTGCCTGCCAAAGAAGGTATTTTTTAGGAAATTACCCTCATTTTTTTAATTCAAAATCTTCAGGAGTATCTGTTCGAGATTTGCTAGTATAAAACTCTTGACCAGGTATTTGTTTACAATCCAATTTTATATACGTCTCGTCGTCCATCACCGCGCATTTAAATTTTGTAAGAAAATCTTCATAGAGTTGTCGCGACCGTATCTTTGCGGATAAGTTCTGTTTTGAGTCTCGATCTGGTGCGGCCTGGGCTTTATAACTCCTCAGTCCTGCCATCTGTTTCACTTTTTGGACATAGGACTAAGACATTTTCACTTTTTTAGCAACATCACGAGATGAAATCGTATGATTTGAGGCAAAAATCTTTAAAATACTCTTTCCTGTTTCTTATTCTTGACTCCCTGCAACCCACCACTTCCTGGCTTTCTATCTATTGTCAAGCGTTCACGGAAACTTTTTAATACGTGACCAACAGTAGATTGTGGATATTTCAGCCTTTCCGCGATATCTATGTAGCTTAACATGGGATTTTTTACATGTTCGTGCAAAATGCGTTCACGTTTTTGATATTGTACGCTCGACATTTTGCCAACGAATAAATAAAAGAAAATAAAACTATCATCATTTTATAGCCCAGTTCCTTGTGAGAAAATTGTTGTTTCAAAAGTTTAAATATCTCCATTTTTCGAATAACTATAGCTATTTTTATATGCCCAGGTTTTGGCGTGTTCAACCTTTATTTTATAACAGTGGACAATTACTTTTTAAATTTTAATTTATTTTTGTTCTCTTTGTGTCTTTCTTTGCTAAAATGGCTCCAAAACCTCCGTGCACGCGTTGCAAAAAGATTATTGAGGATAATCATTACCTGACATGTTCACATTGCAAGAATTCATACGACCTTGGATGTTGTAATGCTGAAAAGCTCTATAATCTGATGACTAAAGCCCGCAAGGCCTCGTGGATGTGCGTCAAGTACAGAAAGATAACGGGCTTGAAAAATACCAGCTCAGCAAACGGTCAGAAAAAGACTAGCACGCCAAACAGTCAAGAAAATACCAGTAAGCCAAACAGTCAGAAAAGAAAAGATAAGCGTGAATCACCAAATAAACAAGGAAGTTGCAGTATTACGCTAAACAATCAGGAAACGGCTAGCACGCCAATTAGTCAAAAAAAAACCAGAACGCCTAACAGTCAGGATAAAAATGTTCAAACAACCACACCGGCATCAACAACCAAACAAAATTCTAAGTGTGAGAGAGAAACGACGAGCAGGGCGGAGTCAGACCTAATAACTTCTCCCGTAAATGAATTGCTTGATTTATCAAGAGATGGCTCGGCGTTACCCGACAGGGTCACCAAAAGGAAATACAATTTACCAGTCCACAATTCTTTTGACTCCCTCTCACAGGAAGATCATCTTGAATTTTCATCAATGCGACGGCACAGTGACTTAAACAGAAGTTGTCCAGATATGAAGCCCCAGAGTGGAAGCGAAATCTCAGAACACATCTTGCCGCATGAGGTCAGCATTTACAGTTTGCCAAATTTGGATTCCCAAGTAAAAAATATTGTTGTTGAAGATCTAAAAGCACAAATTTCGAAACTTGAAGAGCAGTTATTATTTGCAGACTCGGAAATTCAAAAACTACTGGCTGAAAACTACGAATTAAAAGAAGCGCTATCAGTGTCGAGGAGAAAAAGCGACCTCTATAAAAGTCTTATAAAAGTGCCTACATCAGGCACGCCTACATCTACACCCGTGTCTGTAAATAAGAAACGAAAACGGAACCAGCAGTCCAAAAAGAACCTACCAGATTATTCCACTCAACAGTTAGTACCTGGAAATACGGTGAGCGAGCAACATGATGTTCAAAAATGTATACCAATGCGCTCCCGTAAAACCCACTCTACACCCAAGCCGACGGAGACTAAATCTCCAAATGTAGTTAAACGTAACACATCTACAAAGGATACACTGCTCATCTTAAGTAGCAACAATAGAAACTCAATTGTGAAAACTATTACAAATAATGATTACTTTCAAAGTTTCAATTACTGTCACCACATCATACCAGGAGTTAGCATAAGAGAGCTGTTTAAAGATCTTCAAAACCACCTCAAGGACATGACGAGACGAGATTACTGCTTAGTTCTCATAGGAGAGGAGGACTTTCATCGTTCAAGTGATCTAAATAGTTAATCTCAGTATATCCATGAAATTGTCAAGTGTATTTCATTCACAAATATTATCGTAGTGTGTCCAACATACATCTGCGGTAAATCATTGTATAACGCTAGAGTTGAAAGTTTTAACAATCTGCTTCTCAAAGGCCTAGATAAACAAAATACATGCTTCTTTGTTTATGAACCCAACTTCAATCTGTCTTTTGATATGTTTCCAATAAGAACCGGACGACTTACTAATTTTGGTATGAAAAATGTAATTGAAAATTTGCAATTTAACATTTTATGGCATGCTAATAGTGGTTCCGTAGAATTAGAATTAAATTTAAGTGGTACCAGTGAGGAGTTTTTTCGTGACCAAGAATGAGAATACAAAATATGACTGCATAAATATTTTCCATCAAAATGTATGTGGGTTATCTAACAAAGTAAATGAATTGGAAATATATCTTAATGAAAGAGACAAAGTTATGCATTATATGTGTGTTAGTGAACATTTTTTAAATAAAGACTCTGTGTCTAGTATCAATCTCGAGAATTATAAATTATCTTCACATAACACAAGGCCAACAAAAAAAAGGGGAGGAACCCTTATTATGAGTTTAAAAGATGAGGTTAATGAGGAAATGCAGATTTGTAAAAGGTTGTATAGGGCAGAAAGTTTTGAGATTTGTGGTGTTAGAGATGTATCTGCTAATGTTTATATTTGCTGTTGTTATAGGAATCCTAAGGACTCTAACTTAGATATGTTCATGAAGCAATTGGAGTTGCTACTACAGCACCTTTTCAATAAAAAGGCTATTATTTGCGGCGATTTTAATATTAATATGCTCGTAGACAATAAACAACGAAATGATTTTGTAAGTTTATTTAAATGCTACAATTTCAGATACCTTATAAATGACATTACCTTTAAAAGAAACGAGTCTCAGTCTTGCCTTGACAACTTTGCTACTAATCTACCCGAAAATTTGGTTGCATATACAGCCGTTGATCATAATGGGTTAGCTGACGGGCATGCAGCTATTTCCTGTGGACTGATCAAGGGATGCGTCGAATCTCATAGAAGTAATGATCCCCTGGTTATAATAGACAGACGGGTTTTCACTGAAAATAAAATTCAGATGTTTAAACAAAAGTTAATTAGTATTAATTGGTCCGATATGGGTATAAGTAGTTTCTGGAAAAACTTCACTGTTATTTTTGAGCAAAGTTTTAAGAAAAAGAGGAAAAAGATCCCACTGAAAAATAAAATTAAAATTAAATGGATATTATAACAAATTATAACAAATCGTATTAGAGTAGCTAGTAAAATGAAAAGATTCCTCTGTAATATAAATAAATCATCTTGCGACGTGTCTGTTTTAGATTATCGCGGTAAATACTTGAACATTTTTAGGAAGGTTATCAGGCAAGCCAAACGGGCAGCTGTTCAATTACAAATCTGTAAATCGAAATACTCATCTAAAGGGATATGGGAAGTCGTTAACAAAAGAAGAAATAAATTTCACATTAGTAAGCAAAACGATATCGTTCTTGATTTAAACGGAAAAATGGTACGTAACCCTCAAGACGTTGCGGACTTTTTCTCGTCGCAATTTGACCACGGCAATATCCCAAGCACGGGTAATTTGTCCTCCGCAAAATTGCCTACAACATTGTACTGAACAACGTTTCACAAACATATCCTGGGAGCCCTTCTCACCATCAGAAATATTTAATATTGTTAGGTCCATGAAAAGTAAAAAGTCATTTGGTTATGCTGAAATGCCAATAATTGTAATTAAAGATTGCATAGATATACTTTCGGGTCCTCTTGCTTGCTGGTTTAAGAAATGTTACGATGCAGGCGTATTTCCCGACCAGCTAAAAGTAGCCAGGGTAATACCTGTTTATAAGAAGGGTACAAAAAGTGATCCGAAAAATTACCGGCCAATATCGCTCCTACCGATACTAGCGAAAATCTTCGAGAAACTAATGAAGTCCCGAATCTTGAAACATTTAGAAGACAATGCCATTATCAATTCCAAACAATTTGCTTTCCAGGATAAAAAAGGGACTACAGATGCCATTGAGTCTCTCGTGGGAGACGTTGTGTCGGACCTCCATTGTAAAAAAAGATTAGCGGGTCTATTTCTGGACCTTAGCTCCGCTTTTGATTTGGTTGACCATGAAATACTTATGCGGAAATTAGATTTTTATGGTTTTAAGGGTCAATCTTATAAATTCCTGAACAGTTACCTTAGTAATCGGAAGCAATTTGTAGAGCTAAAAAGCCTTGAAAATAATATTGAGAGTTCCGTTAGATCGAAGTTTGTTACAGTAAAGAGAGGGGTCCCACAGGGATCTGTTCTAGGCCCTATTCTATTTATTCTATTCATAAATGACCTAGCCAACTTTATTTGTAACACCATTCCCGGATGCCGAGTAACTGTGTTTGCTGATGACATTAGCGCGATTGTTGCTGCAAACAGTATGTCTGAGCTTATCGAGCTGACGACAAATGCATTAACGGCTTTCCATAATTGGTTCAATATCAATAACTTACGTTTAAATACTGATAAAACCGAAATTATGTTATTTAAACTCAATTCTAAGAAAGCCGACCAACTTAATGTAGTCATAAATAATGTTATGATAGATGTAGTTGATAGTGTCAAATTTCTTGGTGTACATATTGATGCAGGCCTGAAATGGAAAGAGGAGCTGGATGCCGTTGAGCATTCCATTTCTTCAGCCTGTTATGCTCTGAGGAGCCTGAGGGAGGAACTCGCTATAGAACAACTTAAAGTCATATACTTTGCGTTAGTAGAATCCAAGCTTAGGTACAGCATCAGGCTCTGGGGAAATAGTTTTAAGTATAACCTTAACAAAGCCTTGGTTGTTCAAAAAAGGGCCATCCGTACTATTGTACGCATTCCTCAATGGATATCTTGTAGAGAACACTTCCTGGAATTGGGCATTCTAACAGTTCCTTGCTTGTATGTATTCGTGTTGCTTACTGATTTAGTCAAAAATATTTTAAAATATGAGTCTATCGAAGAACAAGATTTGCGCCTACAAACGCGAACAAAAAACTTAACACAAAGTTTTTTCCCGAAACTTAAAGTAGCCCAGCACAGCACAAAACATCAGGCTGTCAAAATTTTTAACAAACTGCCCCCTGATCTAAAAAATATCACAAATTACAAGCTATTTCATAGAAAATTGAAAGCATTTTTATTGAGAAGATGCTTCTATAGTATTGACGAGATTTTTGTGTGTGATACCTAGTTATAAGAATTTAAGACATGACATGTAATAAGTTAAATGAAATGTAAAAATTATAGTTATTTAATAGTATAGTTTAAGCAAATTTTATGTATAATAGAAGTAATTTTAGTTTTAATGCATTTCAAACACAATATTTGTATTGTTTCTGAATAAAAAAAATAAAAAAAAAATGTTGGTACCGCGACTTTTTAGTTATCTCAAATAGCTTACGGTAAATTCAGAAGAAAAATACACTTCAAACTTTTTAATAAAAAAATATGAAGGCGGCAATGCTGAGCGTGTACCGCGAACATAGAAAATTGTAGTTTCGAATAAATCTGTCTCTCTCACTCAAAATGAGAAGCGATGGAGATGGAGATAATTATAGGATTCGAATCGAAATTCTATGCTCGCGGTAGTGGTCATTCTTTTAACCTAGAAGTTGTCCTGAATATATTTATGTCAATATTGTTTGTTGTTCATCAACGTTGGCTGTTATGCATTATTTTTGAATACAGCACTATATTGGACTCGGCGCGAAGGGCCATTGCTGGCTTCGTATTAAATTAAACGGACTCCTAAAGTCGTCCGTTTAATACTCAGCCATCAATGTGCTACTTCACCTCCTCGACAATAATGTACTATTTTATAACTATTTCTTAAAGAAGTTTTGCCTGGCGTACAATAATACTGTCTTCGGTTGCCGCGATAGTTATTCATGAAATAAAACAATTAAAAACGGATTTTATCGCGTGTACTGAGCTTAAATTACATCCCGACGTTTCGAACACTTTACAGCGTTCGTGGTCAACGGGTCGACTGAGGAAAAATATACAATTACCTCCGTTCAAAAACTATCACAATATGCAAACCTACCCACATATTAAATATTAAACAAATTTAGTTTTTGCACATGCCAGAGGGGCCTTTATAAAAAACAAATTATTTATTACTACAAAACATATTATTAAACAAATTATTTATATTATTATTAATTATATTTTTTTAATTTGGCGTACAATGTTCTAAGCACACGTTCTATTGTTTCTATTTTCACTGCATTGACTACCCACAAACAATTTAACCAAATCCGTGGCCATACCCATGTGACAATCAGCGGCCCAAATCAGGATTTCCTGTATCTTGAGCCCGTGACAGTAAATAGGATGCCTTGACCTCGACAGCGTACGTAGTGGCAATAGTTACGACAGGGTACAAGTTTTAAACTGTAGCTTCGAGCCCCAGCCTTAACAATGTCTTTTCGGTACCCAAGTAAAAAATCGCTAGGAAACCGGTGAGAACGTCAAAATGGTCGCTTACGTAAAAAGTAGTCCCTGCGCTTGTAATGTTGTGATTGTATTTCTAAGGATATAGTTTCCAAAAGAAGAACCCAGGCTGTTTTTGTGATGCAAACAAGGAGAGAACCAACCAGAACAGCAGGACATTTATGAAAGTAAATCTTGAAGTGCTACAAGTAGTCATCATTTTAGCAGTCATTGTATATTCAAATACTCTACTGGTACAGTGTGTTAATAAATATTTAGCTGGTTACGTAGATATTTAAATAATAGTACATATTTATATAGTGCCAGACAGGCGGTTCTATATTCTGTTCTGTTTAGGAAATCCTTTATTATGGTATCTTTTAGTGAGTCCAATAGCCTAATTATTTATCACAACAGCAGTTATACCTAAAATATTTATTCTACAAAATAGCCCACTTGTTGACTAAAAGTTTTCATAAACTCTCTGTAATAGATTTGTTCCTTCCTACCAAAAAAAAGATGTTATAATTAAGCAACGTTGCCAATTTACGACCACCTGACCTTGCTTACAAAGCACGTTATCCCGGGTTCGCATCCTGGTAAGGGCATTTATTTGTGTGTTTAACACAGATATGCGTAAATTCCTGAGCTACAGCAATTATATCTATCTATTACATACATACATCATCGCCTAGTATCCAAAACACAAACCTTATTGAGCTTACTGTGGGACTATAGGTATGGTGGCGTAAGATTGTGCCATAATATTTATTATTTAGTTTATATTAATGGTATACCCGGCCTACATTATCTAAAGCGTAATGAGCACAACTCTCAGGCTGTTTCATAACATATTAAATGTGTCTCAAGGGGTCTATATTTTTCGCTTGTCAAACCAAAATATTAAAATAGAAAGTGTTACCATTCTGGGTCTGTGGCGGCACGATAAGAAAGGTTTACAACAACTTTGTGCTTTATTTCCGTAATTGTGGCATTCGTGGCCCGGCTTTATTGTTGATAATATTTTTATCTGGCGCCACCAGGGAAATTTAGCTATAATTTAATTTGGACATTAGATAGAACACTTGTTGACGAGGCGTTGACTTGACAGAACAAAAGTTCACAAAAAATATGTAGCAATTAAGACAGCTGTAAATCTTTACATATATTCTGTTTAAGTCAGGTCCTTGGACCTGACGTCACGGGTATAATTTTTATTTAAAAATGTAGTGCAATTTTTTTTCTGGCTTATTAGTTAATATGTTCTTTTTCCTACCATGCTTTGTAATTTTTTTTTACATGTTCCCGCCAAAAGCATATTTTTGAAAATAAGCGCCGCGTTGTTTGCTTTTGAAGCAGTGTTTCTTTGTACACATTCGAAAAGACTCAAAATATCTGTACTGGTGATAAGTATAGGTTATGAACAAGTCGAAAGCGTTTGTACTACAGTGGGTGAAGCGATTTAAGAAGAAAAAGAACATCGACTTACCTGATTACAGAAAAAAAGGCTAAATGTGTCTTGTGTGTGTGGACTGTTTTATTTAGCATTTTGTATTAAAATTCCCTTTAGATAACGTCCTAGTGCCCGAAACGCTAGCGCCCAATAGTGGACACCCTGCTGTGACCTTTACTGTGAATGACTTTAGTTTACAGATAACATGTACTGGGACAGTGAAGAGTGCTCAGGCGTTTTACCACATTATATTGTTTAAATTTTACCGGCCACGATCTTATCGTACATAGTGTACTTAAAATATCAATACAAAATTGTTACATTAGTACTTACTACAGTCAAACTCGCTTTAGACGATCTTGATGAAAGGATCCAGTCAAAATCGCGTCTTAAGCGGGAAACCGTTTTATGCGGGACTGTCCTGCGGTATTACTAAACCGCGATTAGAATGGGATTGAGATAGCTGTCAATCCATATTAATTTTGACGTAAGTGTATGGCAAATCTGTCAAGTCTAATCCCATTCTCATCGCGGCTGCATAATACTTCAAGTGGACTAAGAGCTGGCCACGTCAGATATAACACAATAATGAGAGCCTTGAAACCTGTCTAGTTAGATTGACTTACCATCTTTATTGCTAGATCCGGGCATCTGGCAGCTTTTAGTGGGTGGAGGTTTTCCAACTGCCGCGTAAAAACTGCCGAAATTGTGTCATTCATAGAGGACAGGGTCTATATTTTAATATTATGACAAAAAAATATTGTGTATTATTGCGGAAACAAAAACAGTAGGCGACTAACTATAAATTGCATTATACGTCATCATTTGGCACTACTTTTCCCCAACAGTAACTTCTGGCTTTGCTATAATCTATTTCATTACATAATTTGCCATAATATTGAATCAAACCCAGAACTCTAGGATTTCTTTTCTTGAAGTTATTTGCATTCTTTGACCTCCACCACTTTACAGCTGCCAGATGTCCGGATCTAGAAATAAGCATAGAATACCAAACTAACTACAGGGGTTTCGTTGCTCTCATTATTGTGTCATATATGACGTGGCCAGCTCTCCGTCTTAAGTTGCAGGGACTCATAGAAAATGGCGTATTGCGTGTACTCGTATTAAACGTAGTCGTATTAAGCGAATATTTACTAATTTAACACCCCCTATTTACCAACTCAGTATCTACGGAGGAAATATTCATCCTATAATCATATTCTCTTGTACAATGATTAATCATTGTCAGGGATCAGACAATCGAATGAGATATTTTGCCATATATCCTGGATTTAAAAAAATTGTATCATCAAATATAGTTTTTTACTATTTCATTTACGTCATTATTAATAAATTACAAAAACGGAAATCCATTGCGAATACAGTGAAATTTATCAAAATTTTATACAATTTGATTACAAATCTTGAAGCAAATCAAATTATTTTGTTCAATATTTTTTGATTTGCAATTTTTAAGTAGTTACACTACTATATATAAACTGAAAAAATAGATGTCATATACTTCAGAAAAAGTGACCAAACCCTCCGGTGTCCGAGGCCAGATTTGAACTGGCGTCTTCAGCTTTCGCGGCTGACGTCCTGACCACTAGACCACCCGGTCACGGCGGAACTTGACAAATTTTCTCATGTATATGCAATCTCTGAATTTGAAACGGCTAGGCGCCGTTGACCATACTCTAAGGGCATGCGCAGTACGTGCTTGCACCTCCTATCCGAATCACTTACGTGATTCTGGTATAGCGAGAGAGATGGTGCTGCCATCTATGAATCTTGAAGCAAATCAAATTATTTTGTTCAATATTTTTTGATTTGCAATTTTTAAGTAGTTACACTACTATATATAAACTGAAAAAATAGATGTCATATACTTCAGAAAAAGTGACCAAACCCTCCGGTGTCCGAGGCCAGATTTGAACTGGCGTCTTCAGCTTTCGCGGCTGAAGAGGGAGTTTTCAGTTTATATATAGTAGTGTAACTACTTAAAAATTGCAAATCAAAAAATATTGAACAAAATAATTTGATTTGCTTCAAGATTCATAGATGGCAGCACCATCTCTCTCGCTATACCAGAATCACGTAAGTGATTCGGATAGGAGGTGCAAGCACGTACTGCGCATGCCCTTAGAGTATGGTCAACGGCGCCTAGCCGTTTCAAATTCAGAGATTGCATATACATGAGAAAATTTGTCAAGTTCCGCCGTGACCGGGTGGTCTAGTGGTCAGGACGTCAGCCGCGAAAGCTGAAGACGCCAGTTCAAATCTGGCCTCGGACACCGGAGGGTTTGGTCACTTTTTCTGAAGTATATGACATCTATTTTTTCAAATTGATTACAGTTTCACTTTTTCAGAATATAATGTGATTTATCCCATAAACCTCAGATAAATAACATCTCTCATGCATGTTGGCAAATAATTTAAATATTAAATATTTTAAAACTATACTTTTATTTCAACATACCGTCCGATAGCAAATCGTCGCCTAATAATATAAATTACATCACTTCAAGACTAGTAGCGTGACAAAGATATCAAAACATCGATCGACCCCGCCTCTTGCGACCTCGAGACCGCACTAGAGAGCGCACTTATTTTGTCATCTATGTCAGTAGGGTTGTCAAAAGGGCTCGCAATCTTACGCGGACCGTTAGGTTCACTAATAGGTCAAGTGCGTGCCAACCCTCGGGTCACTCGATATGTCGATCAGATGTCTAGATATCAATAGGCCGTTCTGTTGAACATAGCAATATACGAGTATCTACTTCATACTTATAATGGATATTTAATTCTTGAGTGAGGCATATTATAATCCTCGTTTCTTATCTCAAATTGGGGAATAAATTATCAATAATGAAGTTCATATCGTAAATGCTGTATAAGACTGTTTATGCCTAAAGTAAACACAAACTTATCATTGGCTTTTATTATATTTACATTATTTACTTATTACATACATATTATGTAGAAGAAGGCCAAGACTAATATCCGATAAGCGTAATGAAAGCGATACTAAATGTACACGTGTATTTGTCAATGTAGTTTTATACTCACAGCACATAATAAGCTCCTAATAACATATTCATGATACAAAATCCATGTAAAGATAAAAACCCTATGAACGCTAATACCATAATCATGATTTCTCTTATTATCAAAAACCCTTGTTATGCAAGTCGTTAATAAAAAAATATACAAAAAATGCCAACGTCAAATATAGCCATATTCGAAGCGATGTCGTAATGGAATTTTAATGAGAATTTAGCTGTTAGCTGTAATTTCTTTTTTCTCTCTGAAATAGAAGAAAGGCATTTATTGGAATCGATAACAGAGCCTTCCCTTTCGAGATAATGCCAAGTCGTGACCTTATTTTATTGATTGCGCTCCCTTCTTGGGATGTTAATAGACTTTTATGATTGTCTGTAAGTCGTTAGAGATGGCGTGTCAGGCACGTCGTGCGGTCAGAGCCGCAAATGGATTAACTTCTTTACCTTTCGAAAGCGAAAAGGCCTTTCGCATCAGTCTTTTAACAGGCAAGTAGTAAGCACTAGTATAAAATTTTGTCCCTTAGTATGGATGACTGCTGATATTGAGGGGTGAGCGGTCAATAATTTGAGAATAATTTTCATTGTAATATAAAGTCTATGTAAGACACTTTTTCTTATTTTTTCTTTAAAAAATTTAAAACCATTTTTTACTTATTGGGATTGACCGCTTACCCTTCGACATTTTATTGAAAAGCCAATGCTCTTATCATGAACTAACATTAATTTTGACCCTATTTTTGTCGCAGTATTTATAATCCAGTAACTTAATACATCAGAGTTGGCGTCGTATCCGGTAGTTTTCAGACTTGTTTATGATGTTGGCCCGATGAATAATCCCAGTTTTTGTATGGGAAATCGACAACCGCTGAACCGATTTAGTTGAAACTTGGTATGGAAATAAGGCCTGATCCGTTTCAAATCTGCCAAATTTAAAATCCTGATAATGGTACCGTAAAACCGGTTTAAATAAAATTAGTTTTACTATAATTACTTAAAATTTTTATTAAATTTTATTATTTGTCAGAGAAAATATCATTCTCCATTTTCTCCCGCTCCTGTCGTAAGTTTTGTTCTATGCCCTCCACTACACATTGGACAGTATCTTTTGAACATTCTTGGTGTGAGTTCTATCAAGCAGTATCATCTTTAGGAATATTTTTATCGCATGTCGTTCTTGTCGGTCATACAAAAGATTCCTTTGGCCACACGACCCAATACCGTTCAATAGGTCAATACTGTGGGACTTTGTTGGATCAAGACTTTACGATCGATTTAGAGGGCATTGGTTTATGGAAACTAATAGCCTCTGTACCGTCGTGGATGATCTGCAGGTACGCTCAAAATAATGTTTGAAGATCGTATTATTAAAGAAAAACTTTTAAGCGCTTCTTGTAGTGATTGGTGATATAGATTTCTATATCGAAAGGTAACCAATGCTTGATTACGAACACCACATCGACAAAGTCCCTGCTACACCAGATATTTGGAGACACGTCTACATTTACGTTATTTCATAGGAATGGCGAAGAAATTGTCTTTCAGTAATGGTATAATATTAGTTAAAAGGACTGTGTTAGAAATAAGTTTTACTAAGGTTTCCTCACCAAGTATCAAGTTTTTGATAGTAATTTGGCGGCTATTCATTTTCGGCGTTGACTTTAGATCTTTTTTAAAATTATATTTTTGGTATAATATTATAATATAATATTTTGGTATAATACTCTCGTGATTCAGGCAATTTCTGTGTGTGTATTTAAATAATTGAAACGGATCAGGCTTTAGTTTAAGTCTCGCAAAAGGACATAAGATAGTTTCCGTCCCGAAAATTAACCCTTAAAGGGGGAAAAACGGGGATGGATTACCAATTCCACGCAGATATAGGCGCGGGCAAAATCTAGTAACATTATAATAGGTACTAGAATATTTCGTTTTGTTGGACTCATGTTAAAGTCCCGCCACTTTCGCACTAGTTTTACCTCTGTTAGTGGGACAAATCGAGCCTCTACATATAACTAGGATGGGTTATTTCCATTTTATCGTCATAATTACCTCTATAATTAAGATAATAAGTGTATTTTACCTCTTTTATTGAGACTATATGTTTCAGAATATTTTGTTAGTTTTATTTATTTGAATTTTATAACTATTCTCTGTGTAATTAAAATATAGTATTTTATGCATCCGTTGTATAAGAGATGTAAAAAAAAAAGAGTGGCGTGGGTAACAATATGAGCCCTCGGCGAAAATTGTTAAAAAAGAGGCCACGAGTATTTTTTGACTTAGTTATACAACGTTGAATACAATACTTTTTCTACGACTACATACTCAATTTTACATAAAATATAAAATTGTAGAAACAACCGATTTTCATTCGCCTCTGTGGATATTGCAGATTTTCCGTCAACAATAATTTAAGTTTCACCCTTTGTAACAATGTAATTCAACCTCAAGTATACTAACACAACATATAAATACAAAGAAATATAACTAAAACTAAAGTTTCAATGGGGTTAAGCGAACCATGAAATCAAAATTCGATTATCTGCGTCTCTTTTACTCAAATGAGTAGAGAGAGAGAGATAGAGATCTCTCTCTGAACAAGCGGGAGACGTAAAATCGGCAAAGTATGTTTCTGGTTTACTTTGTAATATTTTTCAAATGCTTTTTTTTTCTAAAAACGCTGCGTTTATTTAGGTTGTTAGGTTGGTAGCAATTTATTTACTAGTTAAGTGTTGTTTACATAAAATACGTCTTTAATGATAAAACGATACGTCGTGTAGGTACCAATGCGTTTTTGGGGAATAGATTATAGACTTGGCTTCAGATCAATTATGCATGTTCTTATCTGTGTCATCATGAATGTATAAATGACTAATAAAATAGGATCAAGGGTCAGATTCAGAAGGCGGTAATCTTTAGACACGGCGCATAGTCCGAAGGTTCCTCACTCTGCGGCCCTAATCACCGGCACCGGTAGCCTAGGCCTTGCTCCGCTGCCGGCGACACCCTAGGTTAGGTTTTTTATAATGTTTTTATTGTTTTTATGTGTTTTTGATGTATTAAGTGAAGAAAGGAGATGCTTAATAATATTAATAATATGTTTTTTTTTAATACTTAAAATTAACTCAATATAATTTACATTAGATTAGATTAGATGGTCTTGCTTTTCAGCACAGGCCTCCCCTAGAGACTTCCATAATTTGCGATCACGTGCTTTCCTAATCCAAGTAATACCGGCTACCTTTTTGATGTCATCTTCCCATCTGCGGAGTTGCTGGCCTTTTCGTTTTTTCCGGTTTAAGAGATAATCTTACAAAAATAAACCTATACCACAGTAAGCTAAATATTTGTAACTGTAACTGAAGAGAACCATTGTACTTGTAAAATGATATTAATTATGATAACTGGAACTTCAAAATTATAGGGACACTTTTAGTTTCATAATATTAACCCACTGAATAATGCATGGTATGTAGATTTCCAGATACACGGCTTCCTCTGCAAAATAATGGTAGGATTTCATCGAATTGTAAATCGAACCTGACTAAAGGTTATTGTTGCATTGGCATTGTTCTCACCCGTAGAAAAAGATTTTTACACTCCATTCAAGATGTTACCACGAGTGGCTGTGGTTCTCCTTATATCAATTCTTAGTTTCGAAGTTAGTAAAATATCGTCCTATAAAACACGAGACCAGTTACAGAGGAGTTATGACAAAGCTAGGGAAGAGGACCGGGGCACAGTAGATGGTCTAGTGGGCAGAGCTGTGGATTTTATTTACTCAAACAAAACGGTGATGAGTTTGATTGCGAAACAATTGTGGGACATTGGATCGCATGCAATTGATGCGATCGTGGATGTGAAACGTAAGATTATTTACATTTCAGTAAGTTTAAAGTTTTAATATGTAACATTTCATTGTAGTAATTAACAGCGTGATAACAATATGTTTACAATAATACAAATTACCAATCAATAATCCACCTACGCATACAATATAGTAAACCAAAACCTTTGTATGAATAGAATCAGAGTCAAAATGTGTACCATATTTTTTTGTTTTAAATTTCAGATAAAAAGCTGAGTTACGACTCTGGGCGAGAATAATAATTAGCCTTGCGGGTAATATTGAAATCATTAACTATACAGTAAGTACAGAAGAAGATATGTATAAATTAATTATTTATGTTGATAGTGTGTTAAGTACGCCATAATCAAAACGGAGTCCTATTTCTAACAGGAATCAAAACTGTACCTAGGTTTACAGACAAATCAATAATCAAAATTTTCCATACACTGTAGTTTCCATCCACGATTACATTTACTGTATGAGAATGAAAAAACTACAAGAATGATATGTTTTCAACCGACTTCAAGATTTCGAAGGAGGTTATCAATTCGTCGGGATCTTTGTTTTTTTTTGATATTTTTTTTTTATGTATGCTCACCGATTTTTCGAAGACGGCTGTACCGATTTGGAAATATGTTTTTTGTTTGAAAGAGTATACTTCACAGTTGGTCCAATTGTAACCAGGTCAGGATCTGATGATGGGATCCTGGAGAAATCGAGGGAACTCTTCAACTATTATAGGCACACCTATAGTGATTTGAGTGTTTTTTACAGCATCTCGAGCATTTGCTTTTAGAAAGGTAGATGCTAAGTGAAGTCGGTTCATTTTTGTTTAAAATTATTATTAAGACATAATTATGTTTTTATTAGGGCCTGAAATAAACGTATATTTAATTTAATTTAATTTAATTACCCTAGTAACTCTAAATTTGCTTAAAGATAACTTTTTGTATGAAAACATCAGAATCCAATCAGTAGATATCATTATAATTAAAGTTCGTTTTCTTAATAGTATTTATGAAACTTTTGTTGTGTTAAACGCTTTTTTGGGCTTCCGTAGCCATGCCCATGCATACGAGTTACATTACGTGTCCAAATCTATAAAAAAATGTTCTTAGAAAATCTGTAAATGTGCCGTATTCTAATTTTAAAATACAAAAACAATACATTAAAAACACAATCTATGTCAAACATAGCGTTAATATACAACAAATAATCAAGCAATATTGAAGTGGTATTGGAGTTGCATCGGAATAATTTCCAAGCAAATTCTGATATTTCTGTTTCAGAGCTTTAGGTGCTAGCTGTATTGCGTAGTTAATGCATTGGAGTTGTATAAAAATTATCGTGTCTAAAGGTGTTTAAAAGAAAGAAAATGGCCCAATGGCAATTCAAATTAGGGAAGGTCTCCTAAGACCATTTTTGCGTAACATCACGGGATCTGGTAATTGCCTTCACTGACCCATTTTCAAAACAACCTTAATGCAGTTAAGTGCATAACCGAGTCAATATAACATAACAATATGGTAACAATCAATTTTACATAAAAATGCTAAAAGCAGGATATTAATTCTTGGATACCGATACAAAACTGCCTTACAAATAATTTTCTTCCGACTTATTTTTTCTCAATTTCATACCGATAACTGTAAAATTTGACCAAACTTATTTTTACTATTAGTTAATTTTTTCTTAGGCATTCCCAATTCAGTAACTCATTTAAAGTAAGGAATTCCTCGACCATTATTTTAGTTATCAAACATTTAAATCAGACTCATTTTTGTAATGAGTTACTGGCGGTGTATAGTCAGGTGCAAAACTGAGTCAAGGCAAATGGCCAAACAAAGGAGATCGTCAATTTTTGTTAGGTGATCTGGCCCAGATTATTTAGGATCGTTTAGGAATGGTTCTTACCTTTGAAGAGTCGTCATAATTTCTAGATGAGGATGGTGGTAAAAATATTGCGAAATCTAATGGGAAAATTGAAAAATCATGCATTTAAAACTTGAATCTGACAAGTATAATATTTGAAAGCGTGCTTGCCTATGATTTATAAATTAATGTAAAAAAGTACCGATTTTTTAAAGATAATGTACAAAAGCGGACTTGAAAACAAAACGGGAATCATGATGAAATAATAAAAAGTCATATTTTGATCGTATTTATAGTTCCTGTATTTCGGTAAACAAAGACGGCTGTCAAACCATCGTTGATACTATTAACTGAACATTCCTAACACCTATTGCGAAGGGATAAGGTTTACCACCGTTAAGTGCGATAGCACTAGTATCTGACATTGCAAAATTGAAAAAAAGATGCGTTTCGTTATCGAAGGAGCATGATATTATGCCATTATGAAACCCACTTTTAATATTCAAACTCCGATCAAAAATGCAAAAATACGCATCTTCAATCTTTAGGCGTTTTAATACAGTCGATTTCTAATTTAAACTTTCATATTAGATACTATTTTAATATTACAATGTTCTAACTTACCGAACAGTATCAAAACGCAGATCATGTAACGGTATACTTTGACAGTGTCAAACCAAAAAACAATCCCGTTTCAGGCCAGGGTGAAGTTAAACTTTATGTCAATGCCATAAGGCCGTTAACGACTTGTCTTGCTGTATTTTAATCGCGGAAAAATCAACATAATGTTTATTTATTTAGTATTTCTAATTCCCGTTTCATTTTTTTGCAATATTTTGTCTACTTTAGTAATAAAATGAGTATTTATTTTACATTGCAGTACAAACTGTATACGGTTTATATCATGTAGCCCAGAATTGACGATCTCCTTTCTCGTAAGTTAATTTTTGTAGCGGACTTCAGTATGAGATAACCATAAAAATACGTGACTGATATTAAAGTCAAACACCTCATTTTTAAGAGCATGTAATGTACTATTTAAACTTATTGTCTTACCTCGTTGTGTAAAAGATAAATGTAAATTTTGGGTTAAATTAAAAAAGTAGTTTAACAGTTTTTGGTAATAAAAAAAAATCAAGATTGTGAATGCAATGCTTCGAAATTGGCTTTTCATATGGATACATAGCCGACACCGAGACGAACAAATATAACCTAAATTTTACTATTTTTCCCGTAATTGATCAGACTTATCTTCATTTAATGTTGTGTCGGTGTAAAACTGAGTCAGTCCCAAATATTATCTAATAGATAAAATATTCATTTTCATCTGCAATAACATAATAGGTCAGTAACTTTATTAGCGTTGTTACCAATTAATAATAAATTAGAAACTTAATAACTAGCCTTTTCTGAAGTAATGAAAGAAGCATGTCATTGGTTCAGTTATGCACTTAACTGTATGTTATGGTATATAATAATTACCTATAACATCCAAAAACGTCGTAATGTTCCCTGTCGCAGACAATACTTAATAACGTCAGTTTGACGAGAATACTCACCTACTAAACGCAAGGTGTTTCATTCCGTTCAACATATCAGAATACGCTTTCCAAAACTGTTATCATAGCAGCTTTTTAAACAAACAAAAGAACAATACCCCAGTCAGAGTATTGCCACTCTATTTTTTTGTCAAACAAAGACGACCGCAATGATACGGCAAACATGAACGTGGTCGGAGGTACAGCGGTAGTTCTATTAATTATAATTGAAGTAGGAACTCAAAGGACATATTATGCTAAGCCTCCACAACCACCAAAACGGGAGTATAGACCTGACAAATGGTTAACCACCACTGCAACTGATATGTGGTTTGGGGGGCAAACTCTGGCAGATATTCTAGGACGAGATTTAAAGGAAATGGTCAAACGGACCGTAAGAATTGGTATTTAATTTTTGTAGAAAAATTGTGTCATTTATGAAGATAGATGTTGTGTAGGTACTTATATATTCCTTGTTTATGTATTTTTACAGGTCGGTCAACTACTAACCACATCTTGAAATATAGGCAAATCAATAATACAATAAATTCAGCGCCCAAGGAACTAATAAGCCAGATTTTGCAAAAGATAAGAGTAAATTATACTCAATTTTAAAATATTATTCTATTCAATATAGTGTTATAAGTTTTGATTAAAAACTCGTATTAAGTGGTTGAACAATTGAGATATGATGCGATATTTATTAACGTAAATTTTAGTTAAATTGCATTAAAGCTTTTCAGTAAATAAAATGTACCGTTTATTTGTTTTCCTCTGAATTCTAGATGAGGCATTAACTGCCATCATATTTGTACAGTTTTCCTATAATGCTTTATTCATAATCTTTGATTCCCAGATACCTTTGTCATCAGTCGCTTGTTTTATTTAACAGTCAGGATTGAATGAATTTTTCATCTTCAAAACGTGGGCTTTTAATCTTCAAAGGGATTACAATGAGCCAGGACTTGATGAGAATGCTAAGTTCCCTTTTTGGTAACTAATAAATAATTACGGATCCCCCTCGAGAACATCCCTCATATTGGAGCCCCGGGTGTCGCGTTTGATGTTTCAAAAGCTACTTCATAAGTGTTTGCTCAAACCGCATGATTAGAAGGCTGTTAGGGGGTGACGTGAAAGCAATCTAATAGGAGATGAATTTTAAACGACGTTATTGGACCTAATGACATCCGGGATTTTAAAATGTAATTTTGGTGATGTATCCTTTGGTATTTTGTTCCATTATTAGCTAATAAAAAGTGTTTATCTACACTCACATTGTAAGTCCTCTAAAACGTGTTCAAAAACGGTAGGCAATGGCTAGCATTACCACAACCGATTTTACTATGATAAGCTTTTTATCTGTGGCAGTAACGTAATTTTAACTTTACATGCTCATATATTGATACGTTATGAGTTTCAAATTTCGAACATCGAATTTGGTAACATAATGTAAATTATAATGTAAATTACGCCCGACGGCCGGCACAATCGAGTTGGCCATGGAGGTGCAATGGCGGTCATTCTAAGGTTTCCGAACACTTCATTTAGGATATATAATATGAGTGTAGATAAAGCAGTGTATGCAACTGTACGTAATTAGGCCTTACAACACTCGTGTGATCTTATTATGAAACCAAAAGAAAACCAAACTCGTATTTTAAGAACCCTTATTACGTAACAGTTACATAAACTACTATTACATTGTTGATTGATGAATTGAATAGAATAGAATAGAAATTGTTTATTTGGTGGTACGGAAAACAAAAAACTAAGGGTGGGTTGCACCAAACCGCCTGTAAAAGTAAGCCAAATGTTACGCTAATCGGAGCTACTTAACGATTGCTAACATAAATGGGTTGCACCAAGTGCAAAATAACAGAACGTAAGAGTTAAGCGGGATGCCACTGTCTAAACGCATTTCTACTCACATTTTTATGGTAGAATATTTATTCAATATGGCAACACAACCATAAATGCCAAACTAAACTTGTCAAAATCGTCACACGAAGAAAAAAATCTAAAGAAAGGAGCGCGAACTAAACTTAACTTTGCACTCTGCAGCTTGAAAATCAAGAATATACAAACATTTAGCCATTCCTGAACATGTTTATTACTCAATCAAAAAGTGGGCTATCCATTGCGCCTTACGAGGAAATTTTTTCAAAGGATAATGCAACTTGTGCTGAGAGTGGAGTTTAAAGCGAAAGCCAGAATAGTCGGCTGGTGTATTGTGCATTATATTATAGTGAGTAAATCATCCTGCTAGTTTATTACTACTTACAGAACCCTAAACAAGTAAAGCCGTTGCTGGAAGCACCAAATGGCGAGAAGGAGCCCAATCGCAAAACAAAGGCATCACTAGTTTTAACTCTTGAAAATTCGTAAAAATAGGGTACTGAATCCCTCCAACCTGGTTGATTATGGCTGGCATTGTAACCAACGTCCTAAATATTGAACTTATACATGTACTTACTTATTAAATGAGTGTTCTAAAGTATCTTAACGGCCTCCTAGCCCAGTCGGTAGTGACACTGCCTACGAAGCAGGGGGTCCCGGGTTCGAATCCTGGTAAGGGCATTTATTTGTGTCTTTATCACAGATATTTGTACCTGAGTTATGGATGTTTTCTATGTATTTAAGTATTTATCAATATCTATCTATTATATATATTGTCGTCTAGTACCCACAACACAAGCCTTATTGAGCTTACTGTGGGACTAGGTCGGTTTGTGTAAGATTGTCCTATAATATTTATTTATTTATAATATTTATCTTTGTTAACAAATGATGAGTAGCACATATGTTACACTAATGAATAATGATACACAATGTTTTTTATTTCAGGTTTGAATTTACCTTTGGTATTGAAGACAAGATGAAATCGAGGCTTGTTATGCTACTCAGTGCCTAACTCCAGGATGTTTGAAAGTAAAAATGCAGTGATTTCAAGAAATTGGTAGAATCTCAATGTAAAAATAAAGTATAATTATACTAACCTAATCAATCAGTATTTTAATTTTGATAATAAAATACATAATTATATTTATTTAGTTACCTTATTTTTGTTTTATTTATTATTCAAACACTGGCATAGGTTTCCTTTGTAGATGGAAGCAAGATCCTCCCCCCTCCAAACATATTTCTACTGCAAATATTATTCACCAGTTTTCTAGCACTTGGCATAAATAATCAATGAAACTTGACACTTGAAGTATTTTAAGTCAGATCAATCAGTTCTTAGATAGTGTGAAGCGGACCCTTGGCCAAAGTGAGCCAGCTTATTGATCGGACAAAAAACTTCATATACTGAACCACAGATCTTTGATAATGGTTATTAACAATACTCTACTCTTGATACATGTTACAAATATTATTCAGGTAAAAGTGACCATAAAACAGTGTGGCTTAGGATTCCAAAAATGTTTTCTTATCACTTGTATCTTAATAATCATAATCATTTATTTCTTTGTAATGATATATGTTTACAAGTCATACAACAGCCATGTAGGTAGGTACCTAGTTACTATTATGTTTTATTTGTAAATAGGTACCTATGCTGGTTGGGAAAGATATATGATAAAGAGAGACCTTTATTATTTATTACTAATAAATTCATAGTAAAATCATAACATAACACATATTTTATAATTGATTTTGAGCACTGATGATAGGACTAGGACTAATCAAAAATGCATGCATACATACATCATCTTAGGAAGCTTTTTCCCTTATAGAAATGTAAGTATGAAAATATATCTACTTTTTATACTTACAAAATGAAATGCATGTACTTATTTTGCGTACAGTCACCGGCAATAGTATCTTCCTACATGAACTGTACAGTGAGTACAATTTGGATTAAAAAAAGCATGTTCATAATAATGTAAGATTTAAAATATACTAATGGGGAAGGTATCTGTCAAAAGTCAGGAGGTGCCAGCATAAGTAGGCACCTACCACTAGTTTTGTTGAATGAGATTTGGCTTAAAGGGCTAAAATTAATGCCAGTAAATTCCAAATAAAACAAGAATTTGACACTATTGGTAGGACTGAGACTACAACCTATGCCGGCACCATCTGTAAACACTTGATTGGCCATAATCCTGATTGCAGCGACGAGCAGCAAATGGTAGGTAACAATTGCCATAGAAGAGCGACACACATGAAGTCAAATTAGTTGTCAGTAGATAGTTTATTTATTTATATGGGTTTAATGTTTCAATAGATCTGTAAAATCTTTGTGTTTATTTCACAAATTAAACTGAAATACAGTGTAAGCTCTTTATCAACACTCAAGGGACCGGACATTTTGTGACATTATCACAAGTTGTCATTAAATAGAGGCCTACTGTGCTTGTTTTAAGGCAAATAATGAAATCAAATAAAAAACAAGAATTATATGAATTACTATAATGAATTTTCATACACATTTGAATTTGTGGATACCTAACCATTGTTGAACTATTTTTTTATTGTCCCACAACACATGACACTCTTATTTACTTGATTGTAAATTCCGCATCACACTTTATTTACATGTACTGTTCTGAACATTGTTTAGTTAGGTGTCGAGGCTCGATTTCTGTAGGACATTGGCGATAAATGTTTGGTGGTATAACTTCATGCCCTTATTAAAAGCATTAAAGAAACCTCTCTGATCATCTGGCATCTTTTGAATCGTATGACTTGCTCCCATCAAGTCCCGTTCGTGGGCTGTTCTACCGTGTCATAAAACTTGTTTTTCTTCTTGACCTGGTCATTCCACCGCGTCGGAGGTTTACGTTCCCTTTTGTCTTCTACCTTGCAGTATTCAAGTCAACCGTTGTTTCCAAAGGTTTGGTCTTCATTGACAAAAACAGAGTGTTTTTTTAATGGTTGTCATGATTCTGGTCCTGCTCATTCTACGGCTGTCGGCTTTCATGACAATGACTGTAGGTTCTGGTATGTTTGTGATACATAACAGAAGTCTGTACTATTTCAACCTGAAGTCACTCGGCACTCGATTTTAACTAAATAACGCACTTTTTACAAAGAATTTTATGTACTTATTATTTAATACCGTTATCTGATCTAAAAATTGTGAATAAAACCAAACGTCAATCGTATACGCCTTTTTACGTTCAGATACTCGCATATATTTATTACTGCAAACAATATTTTAATATTTTTCATCAAATATCACTGTCTTTTTGTCTAATAATGCATTTATCCTTGAAATACGAGACATTTTTGCAAACTGTCAACCATATTTAAACGTAGATTTGAGTTAACCAGTGCTCGATGGCTGGTTAAGGTTAACGTAACTTTCTGACTGCTAAAGTGCATGGTGCAACGGAAAAACGGACTTGACGTCTACTGTAACCATGATGAGTTCGTTAAGTGTGCGTGGTGCAACCCGCCCTTAATCTATTCAGGGAGAATTCAGAAATTTTTCTAAAATTTGTTTCTATTATACTGAATATAGCATAAGCTTTTTTTAGTTTTTCTTGCTATAAATCTACATTTATCACTATCACAAAAAGTCTACAAAAAAGTCCAAGATGGTATATATCTATCTGTTAGGGATAACCCACAATAGCCATTTTTTATCCCGTGCGAAGCCGGGGCGGGTCGCTAGTTTAATATAAAATAAAACCACCAATCTGATGTTGTGATATGATAAGCCTTACTTTACATAATGTTTAAACGCATAGGATGACAAAAATGACACCTAACTATATTTAATTCAGTGGGGGTTATTACCGTAAAATGGGGCGAGTAGGGTGAAAACTGACATTCAAACCTTGATTTTATTTTTACATATGTAAACTGAATAATAATACATATGTATAATATGATTATTATTTTTATGATTTTGGGTAGTTCCATTCCATAACTTTACCGATAAACACAAAATATATCCTCACCCAGTAGTACCTCGTAGTTGGGGTGAGATGGGATTTCATACAAAGGTGATTTTGTAACATTGTTGGATCGATTTTTTTTCTTATGAATATCACTATAGCTCCATTTGTAATACGAATACATTATTTAGGTAGCAGTAGCCTTCAAAAACCATCTCACCCCCCTGGCATCACTTCTCTCCCCATTTATGATTTCGCCCTACTCTCCACGCAATCCCTACTTACCCAATTTTACGGTACCCCCACCGGATCGTACCCAGCTGCAAGGTCCATAAGTAGTACAACTTGAATAGACCCAAAATACATAGTACTTATACATAAATCCAATATGACCAATAAATTAAACCAGATAAAGGATCTATTAGTGTAATCATTAATTAAGACGTTTTATTTGGTTACACTCAATTATTATTCTTTATTTATTATTATATTTTTTTATTTACCGAGCAGCAAATCAATGTACCGCATACATGCTTGAAGTAAAAGTAAGTAACTGTCAATATCAACGAGAGATTAAATAACCCAAGTATTGCATTTACATTGAGCGCCGAATTATTTTGCTTGGTATTTTTTTGTCGTAATGCTAAGCAAAATATATCCTAATATATTTTTTATGTTCCTATGCTAACCACAATTTAAAGATTCGCCCGCATTTGCACACTACATCTGTTTATAATGTATTTGGTTTTATTAAACAATGTATGTACCTAGGTATGATATAGTAGAAGATTACACTTTATGGATTTTACTTAAACTTACTATAATAACTACAACTGAACATCCAATAATTATGCTATGATTGGATAGCATGCAGGCTATGCCAAAATGCCTCTGTAATAAACTCCATTTGGACAGACGCTAGAGTTGGGCGGCGCTTTGAGAATTTTTCGTGCAAAGCGAGGGTAGTCCTTAATGAGTGTACTTGAAAACAAAGCTTCAGGTACTAGCAGTTTGGTTCATACTGTAGGGTGACAATGGGTTTAGCAAAACCATTAAAATAATGGCATGTGTTTAACCAGATAGCTAAGTAACTGAATTCGGGTAGCTTAAAAATAGGAATGGATAAAAAGCCGAATTCAGTGAGTGAATTTTGTTTATCGCATTTGGGGTCAGAGCCCAAAAAAAAATCCGTAGGTCATCTCAAATAAAAGTACTTCATACGGTTAAAACATCTCTATGATCTCTACTACACAATTCAATTTTGACATTGTAACTACAAATAAAAAGTTTTACAATTAATTAACACAGAAATTTACGTGATACATACGATAGTTTATATGAACACATCAATAGCGCGGCGTTCAAAAGTATGTATGTATGTTTGTATGTAAACACTTTATTGTACATAAAACAGGACAAAATACAGTCATAACAAAGGAAAATACAACGTACAAAGGCGAAGTTATCCCTGTAAGGGATCTCTTCCAGCTAACCTTTGAGCAATTGAGAGAAAAGTATTCATTATTTCGAGTTTTCCTGATATTTTTGTTTAGTCTTGTCCGTCTGTCCATTGATTTCACTCGTAAACTATAATATACCAAAAAAGATAAAATTTTACCCAGAGGTGTTAATCATGAAAACGCATAATCTTTAATAGGCATAACGTTATATAACGCATAACTTAAAACTTTATAATAATGCAATTGCATAATTTGACGAGGTGAATTTTTTTATGTAATCCATTCTTCCTGATTTTAAAATTAAACTAATAATCCATTTTAACTCTTATTGATACTCATACTCATATATTTAGTTAATCTTAAAATGCCTTTATAGCGATCGTGATTAGAAATCTTATTCAAATGCAAAGTATATATTTTTTTATTGGGTGGCAGTGGGCGGGGTACATTGCTCGTAGAACCGATGGCCGTTGGGGCGGAAAGGTTCTTGAGTGGCGACCACGAACCGGAAGGCGCAGTGTGGGTAGACCCCCCACAAGGTGGACTGATGACCTGGTAAAGGTCGCGGGAGTCCGCTGGATGTGGGCGGCGCAGGACCAGTCATTGTGGGAGGACTCTTTGTGGGAGGCCTATGTTCAGCAGTGGACGTCTTTCGGCTGATATGATGATGATGATGATGATGGATTACAAACTCATAACTTGAACTATTTTAACACACAACTGTACCTACACTCTAATATACAAACTAGATCGCTGCTGCGGTCGTATTCGAGTCACTTAGTGGATATTTGATCATCACAGAACCCGATTTACCGCACAAAATATGGAAAAAGTTTCAGTTGTTTACTCATTCTATAACTGTAATTATGATAGGGATGATCCGATGCATATACCGTGCCATATCAGGACTTCCTGTAGCTTCACGTTCTATAGAAATTTCAACTGATTCAATTGCCGAAAATTTGTCTAGGTCTCATTTCAACTAAGTTCGGACAATTTCATAATTATCCTTTTTCTACTCGTCGATTGTAATGCTTGAATTGAGATTGTGTAGATCGAACTACTAGCGCACTCTTTTCGATAGAGCATCGTCATCGATGGTACAAAGGATTTTCATACAATATTGTAACACTGTTGCCCTCCTCCCCGACCGCCCGTGTCCTCCTTCCCGACCGCCGGCACAATCCACCGGGAGATAGAACTTACTTAATTGCATAGAGGCAGCAGATATTTCGTCGAACTCTATTCTTAGCGGCTTGCCTATATTGAGCACTCGTATATAGAAAAAGTATTGTATACAATAGTGACATAATCAAGCTTTTCAATCTCGTACCTTACTTAAACGAACGAAGCTTGCTGAGTGGCCTAAACACTGTACTGAATGGACTGTTTGTTTTGGCTAGGTGTTCGATAAAACGTTCAAAGACATACATTTAAGAGCAATCATTATCTTCCTAGATACGAGTACATATGTTACAAAGATATTATTTTTTTTATTAATTTTGTTTTTTATTTTTTTCCTTCCATGTCCCGCCGTAGTAGGTCGCAATATTAGTATGACACCTTCATTATTATATCTTCTATCTACCCTATTTTTTACAAGACCTAATTCCATGGAACATTGAAGTAATCACCTAAACACTTTATATATATATATATATATTTTTTTTATACCACGACGGTGGCAAACAAGCATACGGCCCGCCTGATGGTAAGCAGCTACCGTAATCTATGGACGCCTGCAACTCCAAAGGCGTCACATGCGCGTTACCGACCCTTTACAAAAAGGAGGATTCACTGTGTTGACGACTAAAGGAACAAGAAGGTCCCTCATCGTCAACACACTGGGTCCTCTTTGAGCTCTTTGGCAACCTTACTCACCAGCAGGAACACAACACTATGAGTAGGGTCTAGTGCTATTTGGCTGTGGTTTTCTGTAAGGTGGAGGTACTTCCCCAGTCGGGCTCTGCTCCAGATTTGAGCGATGACATTCGCTGAACGTGCCCTACCACACTTAGCGAGATGCCATTCGCAGTGCCCATACCTCTCTTTTTGGCGTAGTTTAAGGACATACCCAGGTCCGGACGTAGTTTAAGGACATACCCCGGGTCCAAATATCCGGGTTATCCGGCCACTAGGGTTGACACTTCGGTATTTTTCATTTTATACGCCGTTGTTTCCGGGATATCTATAATTCTTGGTTTTGAGTACATATGGGAGAAAATGTGGTGCCACTGTTTCGAGGACTGGTTTAGTAAGTATCAGTCAAGTTCGAGAAGGGTTCGCTTACGAACTCAACAAAGGATCAAAAAAATGAATAAAGCGTGTCATATATTGTACGATGGCACGGATCCTCAGTGTGCTATTTCGACTAGTACTTTATCGCCATCGGATGAAAACTTAACACCATCATCAGAATTATGTCCAGACGACAGCTATTATGAGGTGCAAGATGGGGAAGAGAGCCTGGACATAATATGACTTGTCATGCTTCTCGTGTTGACTTGTCTTGTCATACGCTCTTGAGCGTAAGAGCATATATAGGTACACCGTGTTTTTTTATTTCCGTTAATCAGGGTGAATTGAAAACATTTTGTACTTAGTTATTAGACCAAGCAAATAAGATCTATAAAAAGTGTTTTGAGGAATTAATTCCCAGCAGGCTTGAAATCGTTTTAATAACTTCACGTGGTCCTAAATGTATGTGATCTGAGTTTGCCCAATCCCAGGAGGTGTGCATAACTTTTTAGCGAAATTTTTGCTCTTTGTCAGTTTTTTGCTTGTACCTCGAAAACGATACGTCCGACGGAAAATATCATTCATTTCAATATTAAAAAGGGGTTAAATTCTGCGTCGATTGAGCAACTTATCTTTTAGTTCGGTTTAGCGGTACAGCCGAAATCAAAAGTTATAAACCGGGAAAATGTCTGATTTAATTGAAAAACTAATATTTTGACTTCCATACCACATAATAATAATAATATCTTTGAAACAGATGACTCCTGTTGAAAAACCTATACAATAAAAGTTGTAGAGAATATAATTTCACGTAATATCGACATATCAATTATCAAAAACAGTGATTTTGAAAGACTAAATTTGGCATGAATTCAAAATCACTTTTTTATAAATTCTTCTGAGTTGCATATTTTCCATAAAATGTGATGTGTGAGGCCTACATTTAATGCATCGTTACAACTAAAAATATTTTAGTGCAAATTTCTAAACGTACCCAGTCAGAAAACTATTTATACACCGTGTTTTATTTATTTCTAAATTCCACGGGTACATTCCTGAGCTTAACTTAAGTATATTTTTTAAAGACGCCAGTGCCCTAATTTGCTCCAGTTCTGTGGTAATCGATATTTCATTTTTGTCTTTCCGATTGTGTAAACCTGCATTTAATTATTCTTTTAGTCTGAGAACCCGCTAGAAAATCATAAAACTGTGTGTTGTCACTACAATATGGTTCCTTTGTATCTCGGATTGTTATTGTTCGAAATTTCATTGACATGTCATAATGTTCAATTGTTTGGTTGAGTTAATATAACTTATTTACATTAGGAGCCGATTGGGGAATCAATCAATAACTGCTGAACCTATTTAGATGAAACTTACTATAGAGATAGTAATCTACTCCCCTTTTTACCTCTTAAGAGATGACTTCTAAGATAAAAACTATTCTATTTCCTTTTCAAGAACTTAAACTATCTCCATACCAAATTTTATCTATGGACTTAAATCAGATCAGTGGATATTGATTCCCCATACAAATAACTTTTGCCCCCTTTTCACACCCTTCAGGGATAGTTTCTGGGATAAAAACTCCCCAGAACTCAAACTATTTTCATCTAATTCGATTGAACTATATTAATAACTCTTCATACTAACTTCTTACCCACTTTTCAGCCCCTTAAGAGTTGGTATTTTGGGATCAAAACTACTTGGTATGTACTTTTTACGGACTCAAACTATCTCAATCTCTATACAAAGTTTCATCTAAGTAGGTTCAGCAGTTACTGATTGATTCCTCAATCGGTCCCTAAACCAAACAATTGAAAACTAGACATGTCGTAATTCCATTTCAAACATTTACAGCCTGAAATACACAGGAAGCATATTGTATTGACTTAACACACAGGTGCATCATTTTGTAGCGGGTGCTCAGAGTAAAAAAATAATTTATTGTAGGTTTACACAATTAGAAAGACATAAATGAAATATCGATTACCTCAGAACTGGAGCGAATTATGACACTGGCGTCTTTGAGAAACAAACTTAAGTTAAGCTCAGAAATATACCCTTGAAATTACCGGAAATAAAAAAAACACGGTGTATAAATAGTTTTCTGATTCGCTACGTTTTAAAAATTTGCACTTAAATGTTCTTAGTTGTAACAATGCATTAAATGTAGGCCTCACACATCGTATTTATGGAAAATATGCAACTTAGAAGGATTTAGAAAAAAACCAATTTTGAATTCATACCAAATTTAGCCTTTCAAAGTGACTGAATTTGAAAATTGAGATGTCTATATATCGTAAAATTGTATTCTCTTCAACTTTTATTCTATAGGTCTTTCAACAGGAGTCATCTGTTTCAAAGATATGTGGTATGGAAGTCAAAATATGAGTTTTTTAAATAAATGAGACATTTTCCCGATTAATTTAAAATGCTCATTCGACGCAGAATTTATCCATCTTTAATATTGATATACATGATATTTTCCTTCGGACCTACCGTTTTCGAGCTAGAAGCAAAAAACTGACAAAGAGCAAAAATTTCGCTAAAAAGTTATGCACACCTCCTGGGATTGGGCAAACTCAGATCACATGCATTTAGGACCACGTGAAGGTATTAAAACGATTTCAAGCCTGCTGGGAATTAATTCTTCAAAAAAATCTAATTTTCTTAGCCTATATGGCCTTAATTGACTGTTATTTCTTCCACGTTTTACTCGTTAGATATGGTTGTGATTTTATTTAGTTACTATAAATTATTATATTTTCAATTTTGATTTTTAAATTACTATTCACACTTTTGTAGTAATTCATGTTATAGAAAAAATATTTGCTAAATTTGCGCTGCATAATAGACATTTTTAGCCGTTTCTTCCAAAAAAATCGCATATTCAATTGTTATTTTTCGACCATAACCGATCGAATACTCGGTTTTGTAAAGGGTTTAGCAGGCTAAGGAAGGACGTGTGGCCCCTGTGAGGAAAAGTTGAATTGGTAAATGTCAATTGTTTGTCGCCTCATAACTAGTAATCACTCCAACTGTCAGCCCTCTATCTTGATCTGTCTCAGAGATAATGTCAAAAATGTATTTTTTTTACATTTTTTTTCAAACTCGTATATCTCCTAATCCATAGCAGCTAAAGCGTTGAAACAAAATCACAGCTACGTAGTTTGAGTGGGAGTATACCCTATAATTTTATTAATATTTTATACGTGAAAAATAAAAGAAATAAATGTAAATTTATTTTTTGACAGCTCTTTCCAACACGTTTTTTTGAAAGTACAATTATGAAAAAAATCATGTAAATTGCTTATAGTATTAGCTACTAGCATACAAAAAATCAATTGATTATATTTGGTGCAACATACTGTAAAAAAAAAAACTAACGAAAGTATTCAAGTATCAAGAGTAGGCTTCTGAACTGAAAGTTCGTTTTTAAGTTTTATGTTTGTTGCCTAGCAACAAAGGGTGTATTGTTTTTAATTTGACTTATGACTGTCAAAAAAGGTCACTGAACTACTGCTGTGTTAGTATTTGTAACTAATTTTATTAACTACTAAATCAACGAAACGACGGATGTGCTATATGTTTATTATTTTATAATAGTACATTACTTACCAAGGACTGTAAAAGAAAGAAAGCCCGAAATCGCAGGTATTTGTGACCCGAGCCGCAGGCGAGGGTTGTAAATAAGTTAAGATTATATTTGGTGCAACATACTGTAAAAAAAAAAACTAACGAAAGTATTCAAGTATCAAGAGTAGGCTTCTGAACTGAAAGTTCGTTTTTAAGTTTTATGTTTGTTGCCTAGCAACAAAGGGTGTATTGTTTTTAATTTGACTTATGACTGTCAAAAAAGGTCACTGAACTACTGCTGTGTTAGTATTTGTAACTAATTTTATTAACTACTAAATCAACGAAACGACGGATGTGCTATATGTTTATTATTTTATAATAGTACATTACTTACCAAGGACTGTAAAAGAAAGAAAGCCCGAAATCGCAGGTATTTGTGACCCGAGCCGCAGGCGAGGGTTGTAAATATGCGATAGAGGGCTTTCTTTTTTACTGCCCGTGGTGAGTACACAATTTTACGTCTCCATCTGGCCATAATGCGAGTTTTACCGTACGCGTAGCGTGCGGCAAAACTCACGTTATGGCCAGGTGTGACGTAAACAAAATTAATTGGTTTCATTATAGTACACGTATTAACATTACGAATTAAATAACTCATAAGAGCAGATATCACAATATAAGTCACTTAGATAATGACCAGAGCTCGGATTTTTCACGGCAAAACAAAACACTAGCGTAATTTAGCCAGTGCTTGAAATATTATTTTATCGACACCTATCGAGTCTTACTAGAGTATATGACAGGTATTGCCTCAGTACATTTTTTCTTTTTTTATTCGATGGTACACCTATCAGTGTGAATGTCAAAATTTAAAAACTAACAAACGTGCGAAAATTTCGAAAAACAGGAGACTTACTAGAGCTCAAAATCAATATTTTTGACCAGTCTAAGGTGACCTACTGGGGGTTAGAAGGTTGTGCATTAATTACCGGACATCCTGTATAAGTAATAAAATAACTTTTCATTTTAGCTTTGCCATAGTCGAGCAACAAAGAGGTAGGTCTGCATGTACAACTTAGAACGAAGTAACTATACCACCTCATTTAAAATGATAGAAACGACTGCAAATTTCATCTCACATGACGTATGACATTCACACTTTAACTGTCATTTCATTACGTATAAAACGTAAATTGCATCTAGGTATTATTTATTTCGCAACGCATTGAATCCGACGTGTTGGATATACGTATAATAACTTAATATTGCAAGGTATCAATTAATACAAAAATGAGTAATGTACAAGATCGGATCAAAACGTGGATTGAAAATCACCCTGAGTTAGTCTATAATGAAGTGACCTCCACTATATACTGCTCTATGTGCGATATGCATCTAAAACTGAAGAAATGCAATATTGAGAATCATGTGAAAAGCAACCGCTACAATTACCGTTCGGGGCAACCAAATAGGAAACATCAATTTTATTTCGATTTAATTACTTTTCTTATTTCATGCAACATACCATGGGCAACAGTCAACAACAATAATTTTCGTCATTTTTTTAACAAGTATTTATGTTGCGACTGCTCTATGACTTCTTTACCGGACGAATCGACCCTGCGAAAAATTTATTTAAATTTCGTGTACAAAAAAACTATACAGGGTATAAGAGAGGTAAACAAAACCAATTATTTGTGGATATCTATAGACGAGACACCAGATTTCATGGGAAAATGTGTGACAAACGTGGTGATTCGGTCTTTGCAAAAAAATTCTTCTAAGCAATTTTATCTTTTGGGGTCGAAGGTTTTAGAGAAGGTAAATGGGGAAACAATAGCAAACCTAATAATAAACCAATTAAAATTTTTGTTTCAAAATTCTTTCAATGACAACGTAAATAATTTGCTTTTACTTTGCACAGATAGTGCCGCATATATGCTTAAAGCCGGTCGTATTTTAAAAGCAACGTTTCCTCGTATGAAACACATTACGTGTTTAGCTCATGGTCTGCACCAGGTTGCCGAAGAAGTGCGAGATAATTTCAAAGGTGTGGATGGGTTGATATCGAATGTCAAAAAGATATTCCTAAAATCTCCAGAGCGTGTACGCCTTTTTAAGGCAAAATATCCGTCCATTCCCCTACCTCCCGAGCCAATTATCACCAGATGGGGAACTTGGATATCTGCTGCGGTATATTACGCTCAATACTATGAGCAAATACGTGATGTCGTCTCCATACTTGCTAATGACTCGGCAGCTATAAGAGCTGCAAAAAAATGTTTTCAAACACGCAAATTACGACCGGAGTTAAATTTCATTCACGACAACTACGAAGTAATAGCCTCTTCAATAGAACAATTGCAATGTTCGACTTTATCCATTGCGGAACCCTTCCTCATTCTGGATACTGTTCGTTGCTACGTAAACTGGAGTAAACTTTTACCAGTGATACGTAAATTTGAAGCCGTGCTCGAACGAAATCCTGATTACGAAATTTTAAGAGACATGTCTGAAAATATTACCCGAACTGATAATGAATTCTATAAATTTGCTCCCTTGACGTCAACTGAAGTTGAACGTACATTTAGTGTACATAAATGGATTTATAGTGATAAACGCAACTGTTTACTCCCAGAGAATGTTGAAAAGATAATGATCATCTACTCCTATCACTATTACCCAAATAAAATGTCTTGTGCTGCTGTGTGTACTGACGTAGATTTTGAAGAAGAAATTGCGTCTGTTTCTAATATATAGTAACTTTATACAAATGTTTTTATTAGTTTTATTACATATTAATTTTATTTGGTGACTTTTATTTCTTCTAGTTCTGAATTATCGATATCGATAAAATAATATTTCAAGCACTGGCTAAATTACGCTAGTGTTTTGTTTTGCCGTGAAAAAACCGAGCTCTGATAATGACTATCGTAATATTCGTCGTCCCAGCTATAGGACTATGTTATCCTGCAGTCATCGCAATATCCTTTTAACATAACATTTTCGTCAGAGAGCGATATCTCAATACTGGTAAAGACTGTAAAAACAGTTGCTTCGCTATTAACCGTGGCAAGTTGAGCCGAAATATTTTTGATTTTATGATTTCCATCTGAAAGAATGTATATACATGAAGTTTCTGTTTTATTTTTTATTTTATTTACATTTAAAACTTACTTTCGCCATTATGGAAAAATCGGACTCCTCTTCTACATAACGTGTTGTATATTCCCTTAAACAATTCACTATTATGTTAAATGTGCTAGCGTATAAATTGTATAATAGTATTGTATAATTTAAAGATAGCTCATACCTAATAAATCATAATGTCTAATGTTATGTTACTCGGAATCGACAAACGCTTAGTTTATACGCTAGCACATTTAACATAATAGTGGATTGTTTAAGGGAATATACAACACGTTATGTAGCAGAGGAGTCCGATTTTTCCATAATGGCGAAAGTAAGCTTTAAATGTGAATATAATAAAACAGAAACTTCATGTATATACATTCTTTCAGATGGAAATCATAAAATCAAAAATATTTCGGCTCAACTTGCCACGGTTAATAGCGAAGCAACTGTTTTTACAGTCTTTACCAGATATTGAGATATCGCTCTCTGACGAAAATATTATGTTAAAAGGATATTGCGATGACTGCAGGATAACATTGTCCTATACCTGGGATGACGAATATTACGATAGTCATTATCTAAGTGACTTATATTGTGATATCTGCTCTAATGAGTTATTTATTTCGTTATGTAAATACGTGTACTATAATGAAACCAATTAATTTTGTTTATAAAATAATAAACATATAGCACATCCGTCGTTTCGTTCATTTAGTAGTTAGTAAAATTAGTTACAAATGCTAACACAGCAGTAGTTCAGTGACCTTTTTTGACAGTCATACGTCAAATTAAAAACAATACACCCTTTGTTGCCCAACACCCAACAAACAAAAAACTTAAAAACGAAGTTTCAGTTCAGAAGCCTACTCTTGATCTATACATATAAATATAAATCATATAATAAAGCTGAAGAGGGTCGAAAGTCTGTACATGGAAGATAATCGAAAAAAAGTTGGCTGCGGATACTTAGAATCGATAACAGAACACGTTACAACCATTTTTAGAATTTTTGTCTGTTTGTCTGTTTGTCTGTTTATCTGTTTATCTGTTTATCTGTTTGTCTGTTTATTTGACCGCGCATCACGTGAAAACGGCTGAACGGATTTTGATGAAATTTTGTATAGAGATAGTTTGAGTCCCGGGAAAGGATAATATATAGTTTTAATCCCGAAAATCAACCCTGGTGGGGGTGAAAATGGGGTTGAAAATTAGAATGGAGAATTTTTAACCGCTGAAACGATTTAGATAGAAATGAGTATGGAGATCATTTGAGTCTCGAGAAACGTCATAGGATAGTTTTCAAACCCTTGTGGGGGTGAAAAGGGTGTTGGTAGTTGGTATGAGGAAATTTTTACCGCTGAACTAATTTAGATGGAAATGTGTTTAGAGATAGTATGGGTCTCGAGAAAAGACAAAGGATAGTTTTTACCCCAAAATCAACCCTAAAGGGGTGAAAAGGGAGTTGGAAATTTGTATAGGGAATTATTAACCGCAGACTCGATTTAGATAAAATTTGGTATGGAGATAATTTGAGCTCTAAATAAAATAAAATAGTTTTATCTCGGAAATTATCCCTTAAGCGGATGCAAAAGGGGTGGAAGTTTACATGGGGAAGAAACAACCAATAACCGCTGTACGTATTTAGATGAAATTTGGTATTGAAATAATTTGTAATTTTTTGGTCAAGGTGTTCATATTTATATACAGTAGTGTGTCTACTACTAATTTTGCACGTTGATTCTGTAAACATTAAGTTTTTATCCGGAGATATAAATTTTTACAGAGATTGTCTGATTTTCACGGAAGTAGGTATGCCACAGCCGTATTCCTTTAAAAATATGTCGGTCAGTTCCTAATATTGTTTCTGGGCAACCAATTTTCAATAAATTAAAGATGTTTATTTTAACTATTATTAAGTAAGGACTTCGGGCCCTTTCAATATCGTCCGGAATTTAATAATGTTATTTTTGCTTCCTTGTTCTTCCGTTTATTCAGACATCCGTAAATACTTCTTTTATACGGATTAGATCGAGATTTAGGTTTCGAAGCCATTATATATTTTCAATTTTGGGCGAGCGCCACGTGATACGACTATCGTGCGAGCCGAGCGGCAGCCCACAGCCATACGCCTGCCCGGGAGGCGCGCCGGCCAAATGTACCTAAACTGCGTATTGAAACCCCCCCTGGTTAAAGTGAGAAGTGACAAAGTGATAAAAGTGAAAAAAGTCGGGAACCTAAAAGTAAACACTGGCAAAATTTTCAAAAAATTTCAAAAATTTCAAAAATTTCAAAAATTTCAAAAAATTTCAAAAATTTCAAAAATTTCAAAGATTTCAAAAATTTCAAACTTTTTAAAAATTTCAAAAATTTCAGAAAAATACAAAAAAAAACAAAATTTAATAACTGAAAATAGATGTCATATACTTCAGAAAAAGTGACCAAACCCTCCGGTGTCCGAGGCCAGATTTGCTTCAAGATTCATAGATGGCAGCACCATCTCTCTCGCTATACCAGAATCACGTAAGAGATTCGGATAGGAGGTGCAAGCACGTACTGCGCATGCCCTTAGAGTATGGTCAACGGCAACTAGTCGTTTCAAATTCAGAGATTGCATATACATGAGAAAATTTGTCAAGTTCCGCCGTGACCGGGTGGTCTAGTGGTCAGGACGTCAGCCGCGAAAGCTGAAGACGCCAGTTCAAATCTGGCCTCGGACACCGGAGGGTTTGGTCACTTTTTCTGAAGTATATGACATCTATTTTCAGTTTATATATAGTAGTGTAACTACTTAAAAAATTGCAAATCAAAAAATATTGAACAAAATAATTTGATTTGCTTCAAGATTCAAAATTAAATAACATAACGTTGTTCCAATCGCGTGTTTCACGACACTCACGTATTTTATTTTTCTCTGACGTTAATTAGTGCAGTAACCGTTCGCACTAGAAAACTGAAATTTGGTGAGACCTGATAAGAACTTTCAATAAAAACTATATTGAATAAAATCGGTTCAGCCGTTTTTGAATTACCATTTAAAAAAAATAATATGATAAAAAAAGTATTCATTTTTGAGTGTACTTTCATTTAATGGTAATTGTAAAATATTTTATTAGGACTACTGTCCTCTAGCGTCATCTGTCAACTTTACTTTAAGTGCCGCCTTCAGGGTAGCGGGAGAGAAATTAGGGGTGAATTAGCCGCTTACTGACACAGACCGAATTCCACGCGGGCGGAGCCGCGGGCACAGCTAGTACTTGAATACTTTCGTTAGTTTTTTTTTACAGTATGTTGCACCAAATATAATCAATTGAGTTTTTGTATGCTAGTAACTAATACTATAAGCAATTTATATGATTTTTTTCATAATTGTACTTTCAAAAAAACGTGTTGGAAAGAGCTGTCAAAAATAAATTTACATTTATTTCTTTTATTTTTCACGTATAAAATATTAATAAAATTATAGGGTATACTCCCACTCAAACTACGTAGCTGTGATTTTGTTTCAATGCTTTAGCTGCTATGGGTTAGGAGATATACGAGTTTGAAAAAAAATGTTAAAAAATACATTTTTGACATTATCTCTGTGACAGTTCAAGATAGAGGGCTGAAAGTTGGAGTGATTACTAGTTATGAGGCGACAAACAATTGACATTTACCAATTCAACTATTCCTCACAGGGGCCACACGTCCTTCCTTAGCCTGCTAAACCCTTTACCGGTTATTACATTCCCTATATACTGTGTTTATTTTATATCCAGGTAAATCCGGATATTGGTAGAGGCAGCCCTGAGTCAAAATCGACTGTAGATTAAATCTCCCATGGAATTAGATCTTGTAAAAAATTGGGTAGATATAAGACATAATAATGAAGCTGTCTTACAAATATCGCGATCTACTACGGTGGAATATGGAAGAAATAAAATAAAAACCAAAATCATTAAAATAATTAATATCATCGTAACAAATGTACCTAGAAAGGTTGTAATTACCTCTCAATGTACTTTTTTGAAAAGTATATCCAACATTTTGGTCAACAAAAAAGGTTTTTACTTAATTTGAAATACATAATTATTTTTCGTAATATCCGGGTGTCAGAATCAAGATTTTCAAAAATGTATTTCTCAAAAACTACACATATTAGAAACGCGGGAGTTTTAGTCTCGCATTTGTAATGCTCTAAACTACAGTAATTTGTAATAAAATGGGATGTCACTTTTTTTAGCTTCCATAAAACACTGTGTAACGTTATTATATTAAGGGGGTTCTATTGTAATTTGTGAAATAAAAAATAATGTTCGACTCATTGATCACATTATTATTTAATTTTACTTCTTAAATACATTTAGATCAATTTAATTTCACTTGTTTGATTAATATATTTCGCATATTATAATTTTTATTATTTTTAGAAGTGAAAGACAATGATTTCCAAATTTTTTTAAATACATTGCTCACCATTTTTGCAACAGTATCCTTTCCATTCCACGCATCGATGATATTGTTGAAAATCGTTTCTTCTGGATTAGTTTTGGGATCAAGAACTTGGAACTGCTCCGTTTCAACATCGAAGGTAATCAATAAAACGATTACTACTATTTCTATAATTTTCATATTTTAATTTGTCCTTGTATTCTTTGTTGAAACAAAGTGTAAGCTGCTTAATGCTGCTATGTCAGGCTTGCATCTATTATGTATACGTTTATGTTTTGATTATTATCAATAAATACACCCCTAATAATTTTGCTTCAAATGATTAACGAGTGTTCTTTAAAATTATGGACTACCAAACTGTATGAACTGGCGAAATTTATGTTTTGGAACCATGTAAAATTGTTCCAAATTGAGGATGCTTATAACAAATATTATTGCGGAAAAATTGATTTTAAAACAAACAAAGAAAGAATACTTAAAACAATCTACGTATATTTAAGAATTACTCGAGTGTCGACTTAAACACAAAACAAGGTAAAATGAACCCGGTTGGAGTGACTGTTGTTATTTTTCTAGTCATAATTCAAGTCATATCAAGTTTTAGGGAACCATTACGCAAAGTAGTCACTAATGAAGCATTAGATGTAATATTTAAAGACAAATCTTTATCGGACATCCTAATGTCAGAGTTTCAAATATTATGGAATGGATTCTTAAAGAGACAAGGTATATTTTTTAACTGTGCCTAAAATGTACTTTAATTGTAACACTTATGTCAATACATTGAGTGTATTTGTTAACAAAAAAGATACGTACTTACTGCTAAAAGATTGTTACGACAACGCAGGTTTGATTTAAAGTATATGTATGTTATTATATACTATGAGATAGGTATTTCGTGTTCCGTTCATATTAAAAGATTTTTTTTTTAATTCACAGGTCGATCTACAGCTGATGGTGTAAATCAAAAAGTGCAGAACCATAGTTTTATGCAGACAATATAATGAAGTTAGTCCTGGACTACTGACACAAGAATAAAAGGATAGTTCTAGTTTCATGGGTATTGCAACAATGTTTTTATACGCTCTAGAAAGTAATTGTTTCAATAATTTCAATAGCAATATTTATCTTCGGTGGCTTTTAATGAAATAAAACAACTATAATATCACGTATACTCAATTTAAATTACATCCTGACGTTGCTGCAAAGTGTTTGAAACGTCGGAATGTAATTTAAATTAAGTATTCGCGATGTAAACCCTTTTTAGTTGTTTTATTTCAAGCAAAAGGTCATTTATGCGTCACATAAACTTAAAAGCTATTTAAAATTTAGTTTGCATATACTTATTTGTATCAACATACTTGTCATGGTCGTCATAATAGTATTAAGCTTTTTAAAAGAATGCGGCCTAATAACATTTACACCGGTTTCATAAACTAAGTAAATACCTAGATAATGATTAATTTTCTGGACTGGACAACGGTAGGGGTGTGGTGTTTTTTTTGTTCATAATATAAAATATTTTCGTTTTGTTTTGTTTTTGTTTCTATTTTTATATTATTATATATTACCTTGCTGATGAAATATATTACATTGGTATTTATAAAGAAAAACCTTGTCATCCTCAAGATGTTGTGCTAGCTATACTGTTTGAGAACATTTTCTCATCAAGGACCACCAGTATCCAGGCTGGTTTCTACCTAGACTAAATTGGCTGTTAATTAAAATAATATAAGTTAATTATAATATATAAACACTAGCCTTTTCCCGCGGCTTCGCCTGCGTACTATAAGTACTCAAAAAGGATACGATACCCATGTTCATTTTCAGACTTTGTGACCACATTTGCCCCTTTTAGGGCTTGAATTTTCAAAAACCTGAAACACGTGTTTACTCATTTATCGTTAGGAATACTCCTGTGAAGTTTCGAATAAAATAGTCTAACAAATCTTGATTCACCATACAAATTTTGGACCCCCATTTTACCCCCTTAGGGGGTGAATTTTCAAAGATCCTTTCATAGTGCATCCCTAGACCTTATAAGGACGTAGGTTACGTGCCAAATTTGGAATCTCTAGAACCAGCGGTTTGGGCTGTGTGTTGATATGTCAGTCAGTCAGTCAGTCAGTCAGTCAGTCAGTCAGTCAATCAGTCAGTCAGTCAGTCAGTCAGTCAGTTTCTTTTATATATTTAGATTGTATTGCGAAATTAAATTTTGTTTGCGCTTGTTAGAGACTGTCCTGTAAATAGGTAAAAAACATGGTCAGCCTAAGCGCCGCTCCTGTTATCTTTGATATTTGAAGCGCACTCTATGAGGCTCACAGAGACCTTGATGTTCGATGGTTTAAGCCCAGCTTTATTTTTACAGGAATAGTACCTAATTTTAATGCTTAATATAATATATTATAGATTTAACATTCGTTTTCTGAGAAATAAATAAATAAATTACTAGGCAACATATTTGAGCGTTATAGAGTAGTGTTGTCCCTAAATAAGCACGTTCGTTTTGGAAAACCAATTTATTCAGCACCAAAAGGAATAGCCGGATCTTTGAGAAAATTACATTCAAATTAGGGAACATTTTATTTTGTTCTTCTGATTAATTGAACTACATTCATGACCGCGCCGGTAAAATCTATACATATAATAAACGCGTAAGGAGAAAAAAATGTACATTGAAGATATTTTAGAAACACTTATTCAGGAGGTCTTAGAAACGTTGACTGAATACATTTTAGTGATTTTTGGAATTCTTGTCTGTATGTCTGTGAATTTGTCCGCGCACTACGTAAAAACTACTTCACAGAATTTTACGAAATTTTGTATAGTAAGAGTTTATACCCTGGAGCAACATATAGGGTAGTTTTTATTCTGCTTATTAAAAACATAATTTTCATATAAAAATAGTTCTCAAAAGTGGTCACAGATGGCGCTGTATAGGTACCCTGTATACTGTATACAAACATTATTTAAGGACGTGTTTAGATTAAATTAAGCGATTCGGTTTGTTGCGTTTCGCCGAGGTTTAAACCATGTGGATTTTTAAACGCTTTCCCTATTTAAGGATTGTGGGTTAAATATTTTAAAATGTGTTACTTCGTTTTGGAAATTGTAAGTATCCGGACATATATTGTGATCCATTAATACCTGGAGGTACTTTATTCTCACCCTAAAAATAATATATTTATCAATACATGAAATATACTTACAATATTACGTAAAAACAATTTTCAACACACCTGCTCGTAACGAGGTTCTTATTCCACCGCTTTTATGCTCATAATCCTAGATATTAAACACGCGTGCATTTCACAATAATCAAATCCAACTGGTGGAATAATTTAATAATCCGATCAAGTGACGTTTGTACTCTAGTACCAAGTCGTACGTACGCAGACGAATCGTTGTAATTTAGTCGGGTATCACCTTTACTTTTTTTCAACTCTTTATGAGTCGGGTAGGTGAATACTGGGCAACATCAAGTGCATAAAATTTAATAGATTTTAATATTTATAATTATCTTTTGGCCCCCAAAACTAAATTAAATCTATGGTTTTATAACGCTAATCACCTACCAGTAACAATTACTTAGTTTTATCTAAAAAGTTACACCTTTTCACTTCACTTTAATTTGACATAACACAATGGCAGAAGTTGCCGATATCAAAAGTTCAGTGACCGGCTTGGCGGAGTTTTTTAAGCAGCAGATGGCTGAATTTCAAGTAAGCCTCAGCACAGCAGACCCGGCAAACCCTTCAGTGGCTTCAGTTTCTTCGAGCTTTGGTATTTTCAAGGAGTTTGTACTGAAAGCCCTGGAGAACCTACAAAAGCAGGTTGATCTTGTGACACGGCAGGTAGACCAAATTGAGACGCGCTCCCGTCGCAACATGCTGCTGGTACAAGGTATTCCAGAGGCAGAGTCTGAAGACACAGCGGTTCTTGCAGTCAATTCACTTCAGGCCGCCCGGGAAGACTTAGCCGCTGCAAATATCAAGCGAAGCCATCGTATGGGCGGGCGCAGCGGTCGTGACAAGAAACCGCGCGCTATTCTCGTTGAGTTTAAAGACACTGCAATCCGAGACGATGTGTGGTTCAACAAAGTGGAAATGAAGGGCACTGGGGTGACACTGGGCGAGTTTTTGATTAAGACGCGCCACGCTGCGTTTATGGAGGCTCGCGAGCGCTTCGGCGTCCGAAACTGCTGGACGAGGAACGGCGACGTGTATGTCCTCGTCAAGGATGGAGTACGACGCCGTGCAAACAGCGTTGCTGAAGTTAAGGCGCTCCTGTCTGCGACTGCGCCGGTTGGAACTTCCGTGGCGGCTTCCTCGACTCCGATTGCTAAGCCAGCTCCCCAGGCAAAGCCGGAGCTAAATAAGAGAGCCAGGCGTGGAGTTTCGAAGACCCGGTCGTAAAATGAAGATTGCTAAGTGTCGTGTTTCGTGGGAGTTTCTTTCTTTAATCGTATTATAATGGTTTTCTTATCTATCCATATTTAGTTGCATAACGTTATTGTATTCTACCTTCTTTCTATTTTCATGTTCTGTTGTGACTTTGTTTTGTCTTTTAGTTTAGTATCATTTTGGTTATTGTTATCACTGTCACCTGTCACTCTTGACATTCCAGACCAGTGTTGCCGTACTAAAAATTTACGTTTTGTTTTTCCTGTGTAATATGATCTTAAAATTGTAACTTAATATTGTTTTTTTTCAATCTACTGGCAGGTAGTGTTAGTGGCTGTAGTGTAATAATTTTACTTTTAAGAATAGTTTATTTTATCTATTGATATTTTATATTATTTATTTATCTATGCTTAGTAGCAGTGCCTCTGATTATAGTGATAATTTCGTGTCCTTCTCTTCTGATGACAGTTTCAAGAGCTTGCCACCTTCACTTCATGACCTTCTTGACTCTGAGCTTAGTGATGCAGGTAAAAATTTAAATCTTGTCCATATTAATGCGCAAAGCATTCCAGCGCACTATCATGATTTATTAGCTACCTTCGATATAAACAATGTTCACGCAGTTCTTATTTCGGAATCCTGGCTTAAACCTTGCTTGCCTTCCGCTTCGTTTCCATTACCTGGATTCCGCCTGATACGTAACGATCGCGTGGGCAGAGGTGGCGGTGGAGTTGCAATTTATCTTCGTTCTCACATCCCCTTTTTAATTATGTGCTCCTCAGCTCACTCTCCTTCCTCCGATACCGCTGAGTATCTTTTTCTTGACATCTCTTTGTCCCACACTAAGCTTCTTCTTGGGGTTTTTTATTCACCATCGCTTACTGTGAATTATTTCGAAGACCTTGAGAAATTTATTGAAGACCTGATACCCTCCTTTGATCACCACATAATCATGGGTGATTTTAATACTTGCCTTCTCAAAGACGATCACCGTTCACGGTCCCTTAAATCCCTGGCACATGCCTGTAAATTGAATATCCTTTCTTCTGGCCCTACACACCATTTTCCAAATTGCACTCCTTCTCTTTTAGACCTTACTCTCACGTCCTCACTGTCTCATATCGCCAAGTTTGGCCAGCATACTGCTGATGCTTTTTCATACCATGATCTTCTTTATCTTTCTTACAAAGTTAGACCTCCTAAGCGTAAAGCTAAAGTCCTTCTTCAGCGAAATTTTGCAGAATTTTTACTTTTCCAGAGCGAGATACAAATCTAAATCCTCTGACGCTAATAAATCTCGTTATCTCTCTCTCCGTAACCGCTGCAGCACCATCTGCCGCGATGCTCAAAGACATCATATCCACCAGTCTGTTGAAAATGGTGACCCTGCGAAGGTGTGGAAATTTCTTCAGTCACTTGGAGTTGGAAAGTCTCAAGAGAACTCCTGTCCTAAAGACTTAAACTTCAACGAGCTTAACAAGCATTTCTCTACTTCTGCTGAATTTAGTGGCCCCGATAAAGCTAATACTCTCCAACATCTTTATTCTCTTCCAACTCCTGACTCTTCTCCTTTCTGTCTTGCTCCTTTTGACGACAGTGATATTAAGAAGAATGTTTTGTCCATAGCGTCCAATGCCGTTGGGGTCGATTGCATCAGCCGTAACATGATCCTTTCCCTCCTTGATGTACTCACTCCCGTTATTTCCATTATTCTCAACACTTCCATTTCCACAGGTTCCTTTCCTACACTTTGGAAAGATGCATGTATCGTTCCTATTCCAAAAAAGTCGAATCCATCCTCATTCTCAGATTATCGTCCCATTTCTATTCTCCCTTTCCTGTCCAAAGTGCTTGAACGTCTCGTGCACCAACAGCTCACATCGTACCTTAACCGGTGTAATCTCCTTAATCCCTTCCAGTCTGGCTTCCGTCCTGGTCATAGTACTGCTACTGCTCTCGTTAAGATCACTGACGATATCCGGGCGGGGATGAATAATCAGAAACTGACGGTATTGACGCTGCTAGATTTTAGCAATGCGTTTAATACTGTCGATTTTGATATTCTCCTTGGGATATTACATTCTCTTAATATATTCCTTTCTAGCGCAATTGGGTGGTTTCGTAGTTATTTAATAGGCCATCGGCAGCGCATTAAGGTGTCTGATTTCCTTTCTTCTTGGTGCAACACATTGGCCGGCGTTCCGCAAGGCGGTGTGTTGTCTCCTTTGTTATTTTCTATTTTCATAAATTCTATTACTTATAACCTTTCTTCACATTATCACCTTTATGCCGACGACCTTCAAATTTACTCACAGGGTAACACGGGCGAACTTCCTTCTGTAACAGCCTCTGTAAATAGCGACTTAGAGAGGATCTCGAATTGGAGTCGTAGTTATGGCCTTAAAGTTAATCCCGATAAGACTCAGTCTATTATAATTGATAGCTCCAAACTCCTTCCCAGAATTAATTTCGATGACCTCTCACCTATTCATTTCAATGGCGTCGTCATTCCTTTCTCGCTACAAGAAAACACCTTGGAATCATTATGGATAGGACTCTATCATGGGGACCTCAAGTGGGCGAAGTTAGCAGGAAGATGTTCGCAGCAATCAGTTCACTCAGAAGGTTACGCAACTTCCTTCCTATTCCCACCAAAATTGCTCTTGCTCAAACTCTTCTCCTCCCCATTTTGGACTATGCTGACGTCTCTTGGCTCGACCTCACTGAGCAGCAACTTAATAAGCTGGAGCGTATCCAAAACGTCTGCATCCGATTTATATTTGGGTTACGCAAATATGACCACATCTCTCACTTCCGTACGCAGCTCAAGTGGCTTCCTATGCGCTTTCGTCGTAAGTCTCATATTCTGTCCCTTCTGTTTTCTGTTCTTTTTAACCCCGCAACTCCCCGCTATCTCAAGGTGCGTTTCAGTTACCTCAAGTCTGAAAGATCCTCCCGGAATTTACTTCTTTCTGTCCCTTCATCCTCTTCTAAATTTTATAAGAGTTCCTTTACATTTCAAGCGGTTCGACTTTGGAATTCTCTGCCTGTAAGGCTCTGATGTAAGGTGCGCTCAATCACCCGCTTCATTTAAAAAGCTCCTTAAACTTTACTATTTGTCTCGTCCGTGACACTTTCTCTTTACAGCTGGCACTATATATGTATGTATATATATTTATATATTTATTTTGTTTAAGTGTATTGTACCATAATATGGTTATTTATTTATTTATTTATAAGGATATTGTTTTGTGTTATTAAGTTTTTTTTTCCGCTTTTCTTCACTGTTTGCAACACCTACTGACTTAGTTTATTTAACACAATTCCACTACCTAAAGGTTGTTTGGGAGAAATCGCTTTTTAGCGATAAGACCGCCTGTTGTTTACCTCTATTCTGACTTTATGCATTTTCTATACTGGTTTTCTTTTTGAGGTGTGAACACTAAAGAGTATTTGTATTGTATTGTATTGTATGAGTTTACATTCTAAAAAAGTAAAAGAATATATATATATATTATACATATATACACATTTACGATAGAATACAAATGATACAATCCTGATTGTGAATAAGAATCATTTCAACTTATTATATTACTCGTAATACACAATAAATTACGTTTTAAACACGAATTGTCTGTTTTAATATATTGGCTGTTTGGCATTTTACGTCCGCGCCTTTGCCTCAAGCTGCACGCACATCCAAAAAAGAAAATTGGTCGCCATTTATAAGTTAACCTCAAATCATTGTTTATTTGTTAGATTTTTCTCGTCGTGTTTTATTAATTTAAACAAATTATATTTTCAATGAATAAGAAGACAAAGGGTTTAGCAGGCTAAGGAAGGACGTGTGGCCCCTGTGAGGAAAAGTTGAATTAGTAAATGTCAATTGTTTGTCGCCTCATAACTAGTAATCACTCCAACTTTCAGCCCTCTATCTTGAACTGTCTCAGAGATAATGTCAAAAATGTATTTTTTTAACAATTTTTTCAAACTCGTATATCTCCTAATCCATAGCAGCTAAAGCGTTGAAACAAAATCGCAGCTACGTAGTTTGAGTGGGAGTATACCCTATAATTTTATTAATATTTTATACGTGAAAAATAAAAGAAATAAATGTCAATTTATTTTTTGACAGCTCTTTCCAACACGTTTTTTTGAAAGTACAATTATGAAAAAAATCACGTAAATTGCTTATAGTATTAGCTACTAGCATACAAAAAATCAATTGATTATTAGTTTTTTTTTTTACAGTATGTTGCACCAAATTTTGGTGCAACATACTGTAAAAAAAAAAAACTAACGAAAGTATTCAAGTATCAAGAGTAGGCTTCTGAACTGAAAGTTCGTTTTTAAGTTTTATGTTTGTTGCCTAGCAACAAAGGGTGTATTGTTTGTAATTTGACGTATGACTGTCAAAAAAGGTCACTGAACTACTGCTGTGTTAGCATTTGTAACTAATTTTACTAACTACTAAATCAACGAAACGACGGATGTGCTATTTTGCTGTGTTTATTATTTTATAATAGTACATTACTTACCAAGGACTGTAAAAGAAAGAAAGCCCGAAATCGCAGGTATTTGTGACCCGAGCCGCAGGCGAGGGTTGTAAATATGCGATAGAGGGCTTTCTTTTTTACTGCCCGTGGTGAGTACACAATTTTACGTCTCCATCTGGCCATAATGCGAGTTTTACCGTACGCGTAGCGTGCGGCAAAACTTACGTTATGGCCAGGTGTGACGTAAACAAAATTAATTGGTTTCATTATAGTACACGTATTAACATAACGAATTAAATAACTCATTAGAGCAGATATCACAATATAAGTCACTTAGATAATGACTATCGTAATATTCGTCGTCCCAGGTATAGGACAATGTTATCCTGCAGTCATCGCAATATCCTTTTAACATAACATTTTCGTCAGAGAGCGATATCTCAATACTGGTAAAGACTGTAAAAACAGTTGCTTCGCTATTAACCGTGGCAAGTTGAGCCCAAATATTTTTGATTTTATGATTTCCATCTGAAAGAATGTATATACATGAAGTTTCCGTTTTTTTTTTTATATTTACATTTAAAACTTACTTTCGCCATTATGGAAAAATCGGACTCCTCTTCTACATAACGTGTTGTATATTCCCTTAAACAATTCACTATTATGTTAAATGTGCTAGCGTATAAATTGTATAATAGTATTGTATAATTTAAAGATAGCTCATACCTAATAAATCATAATGTCTAATGTTATGTTACTCGGAATCGACAAACGCTTAGTTTATACGCTAGCACATTTAACATAATAGTGGATTGTTTAAGGGAATATACAACACGTTATGTAGAAGAGGAGTCCGATTTTTCCATAATGGCGAAAGTAAGCTTTAAATGTAAATAAAATAAAACAGAAACTTCATGTATATACATTCTTTGAGATGGAAATCATAAAATCAAAAATATTTCGGCTCAACTTGCCACAGTTAATAGCGAAGCAACTGTTTTTACAGTCTTTACCAGATATTGAGATATCGCTCTCTGACGAAAATATTATGTTAAAAGGATATTGCGATGACTGCAGGATAACATTGTCCTATACCTGGGACGACGAATATTACGATAGTCATTATCTAAGTGACTTATATTGTGATATCTGCTCTAATGAGTTATTTATTTCGTTATGTTAATACGTGTACTATAATGAAACCAATTAATTTTGTTTATAAAATAATAAACATATAGCACATCCGTCGTTTCGTTGATTTAGTAGTTAGTAAAATTAGTTACAAATGCTAACACAGCAGTAGTTCAGTGATCTTTTTTGACAGTCATACGTCAAATTAAAAACAATACACCCTTTGTTGCTAGGCAACAAACAAAAAACTTAAAAACGAAGTTTCAGTTCAGAAGCCTACTCTTTATACTTGAATACTTACGTTAGTTTTTTTTTTACAGTATGTTGCACCAAATATAATCAATTGAGTTTTTGTATGCTAGTAACTAATACTATAAGCAATTTATATGATTTTTTTCATAATTGTACTTTCAAAAAAACGTGTTGGAAAGAGCTGTCAAAAAATAAATTGACATTTATTTCATTTATTTTTCACGTATAAAATATTAATAAAATTATAGGGTATACTCCCACTCAAACTACGTAGCTGTGATTTTGTTTCAATGCTTTAGCTGCTATGGATTAGGAGATATACGAGTTTGAAAAAAATGTTAAAAAAATACATTTTTGACATTATCTCTGTGACAGTTCAAGATAGAGGGCTAAAAGTTGGAGTGATTACTAGTTATGAGGCGTCAAACAATTGAAATTTACCAATTCAACTATTCCTCACAGGGGCCACACGACCTTCCTTAGCCTGCTAAACCCTTTAGCGTTAATTTAACCTCGTGATATATTTCAAAATTGTGATACATACTAGTAAAATGTAATCATAAAATCTAGTGAGCAATACGTAAGAAAAAAATACTATAATTTATTGCACAATAAATGTGAAGTCTTTAATTTTATGAAATGATTTGAAAAAGAGTTCCAGATACTCAATTACATCACAAAAAAAGGTTAGTTAAATTTAATTATCTTAGGTTCGTAAGTACCTATATCCTGTAAACATTCTGACAATTAATGTATTTATCAAAAGTTATTAATTATACTATTCTGTTATTTCCTCGCAAGTGTGTTGAAAAACGTCGTATGAAACGCGTGTGCTTGATCATTACATAAGCTCAGTTTCCTTATGCGCACTCACATGCGTTCGTGCGCACAATATTGCTTCGTATGTAATGATCAACTTAGCACACTTGTATCATAATGTACTAATAAAACAGTTAGTTCAGATTTATCTATTTCGATTTGAGCAAAAATTGTACCGTTTGTGAGAGCAACATGTTTTATCTCGCTATCACAGCTGATTGCAATAAAAAGGGTAGTCATGAATCTAGCAATTACTAGGTGCTAGCTGTCACGCTGCTGCTGAAGAAATTGTCGCTGCGACGCTCCGGGTCTGGGCCTACGCGGTACTCGGCCTATGGCTTTCGCAGAAATTGCCGCTCACGATCGGGCCTCCGGCCCTCAGATTTGCTAAGACTCTTTACCATTGAATTTTGTCCGGATTATGTCATGCTTCCTGCTGCTGCTGAATAAATTCTCGCTACGACGCTCCGGGCTTGGGTACTCAGTACTCGGCCTATGGCTTTCGCAGACATTGCCGCTCACGCTCGGGCCTTATGACACTTCACCATTGAGATATGTCCAGTCCCTGTCATGCTGCTGCTGCTGCCGATGAAGCGATTCTCGCTGCGAAGCTCCGGGCTTGGGCCTACTCAGTACTCAGCCTATGGCTTTCGCAGACATTGCCGCTCACCCTCGGGCCTTATGACACTTCACCATTGAGGTATGTAAGGTCCCTGTCATGCTGCTGCTGCTGCTGCTGAAGCAATTCTCGCTGCGACGCTCCGGGCCTGGGCCTAAGCGGTACTCGGACTATGGCTTTCGCAGACATTGCCGCACACCTTCGGGGCTCCCGCCCTCAGATTAGCTAAGATTCTTCGCCATTCAGTTTTGTCCGGATTATATTGTGGGTTCTGCTGGAGAAATTTTCACTGCGACGCTTCGAGCTTGGGCCTACGCGGTACTCGGCCTATGGCTTTCGCAGATATTGCCACTCATCCTCGGGCCTTAAAACACTTCACCATTGAGATATGTCCGGTCCCTGTCATGGTACTGCTGCTGACCTAGGCCCTATACGGTACTCGGCCTCTCAGACGTTGCCACTCACCCTCGAACCACGAACGACGAAAAGGCGTGCGTCGAGACCTGCGAATGGTAATGGCCGAATTCCTGCAGGAGAACATGCTTCAAACAGAGAGTCAAACGCTAAAGGTATGAGCGTGAGGTAGCGTGTGAGCGCAACGTCCCAGCGAAAACTGCTTTAGCAGCAGCAGGCCAAAATCTAATAAGGCCAAAGGCAGCAAGAATTGTTTCAGCAGGAGCATGAAACCCCCACAAACCTCAATGGTCAAGTTTTTTGGTGAACCCGAACGCCGAAGCCGTGACGCGGTGAGCGGCAATATCGCGAAAGCCATAGGGCGAGTACCGCGCAGGACCCAGGCCCGGAGGACCGCAGCGAGAATTGCTTCAGCAGAAGCAGCATGTCAGGTACCGGACATAACTCAATGGCGAAGTGTCTTAGCGAACTCGAGGGCTGCGGACACGAGGGTGAGCGGAAATGTATGTGAAAGTCAAAGGCCGAGTGTCGCGTAAGGTCCAAGCTCGGAACATCGCAGTGAGAACTTCTTCAACATCACCATGACAGGGACCGGAAATAACTTAAAGGCGAAGTGTTTTAGCGAACCCGAGGGCCGTGGCTCGAGGGTGAGCGGCAACGTCTGAGAGGCCGAGTACCGTATAGGGCCTAGGTCAGCAGCAGTACCATGACAGGGACCGGACATATCTCAATGGTGAAGTGTCTTAAGGCCCGAGGATGAGTGGCCATATCTGCGAAAGCCATAGGCCGAGTACCGCGTAGGCCCAAGCCCGAAGCGTCGCAGTGAAAATTTTTCCGGCAGAACCCACAATATAATCCGGACAAAACTGAATGGCGAAGAATCTTAGCAAATCTAAGGGAGGCCCGATCGTGAGCGGCAATGTCTGCGAAAGCCATAGGCCGAGTACCGCGTAGGCCCAGACCCGGAGCGTCGCAGCGAGAATTTCTTCAGCAGCAGCGTGACTGCTAGCAGCTAGTAATTGCTAGATTCATGACTACTCTTTTTATTGCAATCAGCTGTTAAAGCGAGATAAAACATGTTGCTCTCACAAACGGTACAATTTTTGCTGTCGGGTAAATCGAAATAGATAAATCTTAACTAACTGTTTTAAATTGTTTTTACGTAATATTGTAAGTAGGTTTCATGTATTGATAAATAGATTATTTTTAGGGTGAGAATAAAGTACCTCCAGGTCATAATGGATCACAATATATGTCCGGATACTTACAATTTCCAAAACGAAGTAACACATTTTAAAAATATTTAACCCACAATCCTTAAATAGGGAAAGCGTTTAAAAATCCACATGGTTTAAACCTCGGCGAAACGCAACAAACCGAATCGCTTAGTTTAATCTAAAGACGTCCTTAAATAATGTTTGTATACAGTATACAGGGTACCTATACAGCGCCATCTGTGACCACTTTTGAGAACTATTTTTATATGAAAATTATGTTTTTAATAAGCAGAATAAAAACTACCCTATATGTTGCTCCAGGGTATAAACTGTTTTTATGTAGTGCGCGGACAAATTCACAGACAGACAGACAAGAATTCCAAAAATCACTTATATGTATTCAGTCAACGTTTCTAAGACCCCCTGAATAAGTTTTTCTAAAATATCTTCAATGTACATTTTTTTTCTCCTTACGCGTTTATTATATGTATAGACTATATTTAACATTTAGACCCAAATATAAAATCTCAGAACCACAAACGAACAGTGGGTGAGCTAGGCGCAATGACATCAGTGTCTGGTGTTGCAATAGCTTACTTTTATTTTAGTGTTATTGCGGTATCATTCGAGTTGCACGCCACCTGCTCCTGATAGGGTTAGGAATACACTGCCGTTTACAACAGCAAGCGTAATTCTGTTTTCATCATACATTCGCATAAAGAGTGGTATTTCACAAAGGCGTAGTTTCAGAGAGCTCACATAGGATGCAGTGTGTTGACAACGGGGGACCTTATAGTCTCTTTTCCTGTCAACACAGTGAATCCTCCTTTATATCAAAGGGTCAGCAACGCGCATGTGACGCCTCTGAAGTCACTGTCTACGGGAGCTGCTTAGTGCTTAGCATAAAGTGGGCCATATCGAGTACCGAAGGCTCAAAGGGCGTAACGGACAAAATGCTGATTTTTCAGGAGAGCCAAAAAAATGTTTACACAAAAGAAAAAAATCATAACTCATTCGTTTCTAAAAAATGATAGGAAAATTAAAGTTGTACTAAATTTGGTGAAAAGCATGGACCAACTATTGGGCAAATGGTTCAAAAACCGGATGCCTGAATAATAAAACTGTATCCAATTTTATCTCATGCAGACAACGTGCTCCGCAAGATGGGACCTCGTATATAAAAAGCGACGTCAAGATAGCTCAAGGGCAACACCAGTGCTGAAGGAAGAGAGGTGTCATATCAGCTAACCTATTTTTATATGCCCCGCCTGCTTTAAGACTTTGTTTCTATCTATTGATGATTTTCATTGTATTTTATTCTTAAAAGGAACACCATGCACCGACTTGTTTGTACTTTCAGAGCATTCCATTTACATTCCCTGTGTTTTCGCAAAGCCGACCCGTAGCTTGTTCCATTGCAGCTTTGTCCTACGCACTGTAACATAAACCCACGTTGAACCTGGATTTTTGTGGTCTCTTTACTGTAATGTTCTTCGTTTCAGATGCTAGGACTTTATTTAAGTTGTACGTCTTAAATAAAGTCCTACTTTCTTTGAAATGTATGACACCACTTGGATTTTGTTATTGAGAATGATTTTTTTATTACACATTATGCAGCAAGCATGCTATTCTAGCAATTTTGATAATTATATAAAACGATTCTTATATATTTTATCTACCTATAACACGTATATTTAGACAAATCAATTAACGAGATCTATAGACTAATTTAGAATGTAGGTACTTACTTACTTACCTACTGTCCCATCCGCAAAAAATCTTACGGATTATACCTACTTAAATTGGTGAATAGATATTAGTTAATTAGTTACTGATAGTATAGGATACTAATAAGTATTGTAGGTAATTAAACTGAATAAAATCGAAATAACTTGCTGGCAATTAATTAATTTAGATGTAATTGTTGTTACCTTTTCATCTTTATTATTCAAAGCTTATTTCATTACAGACATTGATTTGCTTAACAATGGTGTATAATTTTGTCTCATACAATGTTTCAAGTCCTATTGTTGGGAACATCCTTACATCCGTACTTTTGAAGATAATAATAATACTTACTGTAAGTACTTAGACACGAGATGTTCATAATCTACCGATCTTCTACACAAATTAAGTATTGGGTACAGTATGACATGACTTTAAAATCATTATCCTTAGTAATCTACGAATTCGTAAAAAGACTTATATAAAATATGCTATACCGAAGGTGTTTCATAAAATGAATGTCATTCAGGCACAGTCATCTTTGAATATGAAAATCAACAATAGGTCAGCTGTTAGACTCTACATAATTATAGTATCGATTTTCAAGCAGTAAATAGTAGTTTCAAAGAACAAAATACTTAAAAGCTGCATAAAAGAAAATCGAATGTTGCGCATGGAAAAAGTAGTTACCTACAGATATAATTATCGAACAACCACATACATGCATTATTTTGACAAAACACGGGTTTTAACACACTTACTTTTATTATTTATTATTTTGACCTGACGTTTCGAGCGTGTAGTAACGCTCGTGTTCGCAGGAAGACTGGCGAGGAATTTTATCAGCATCTCCTAGCCGCGCGGGTTTTCGGAACTACTCGCAATTGGTCTCGATTATTCATATTTACACTAGGGTTGTCACTTTCCCTCCACTCAACTCTCATATCTGATGTTTTGGAACTGGAAATCGTGTGAGTTTAAATCAGTACATACATGAAATACAAAAGGTTTGTTTTCCGTCTCTTTCCTATTTCGTATATTATATATTTGTTGGTGGTGGTTGGTGACCATACTGAAAGCAGCTACGTATTAAAAAAACCGGCCAAGTGCGTGTCGGACCACGCATAGGAGGGTTCCGTACCTTCAATGGAATAAGAACCAAACTAATACCAAAAGGTCGTATCTGATGACTATGGAAGAAGTTTTTTGGAGATAACTCAAAAATGGCTGAACCGATAATGTTCAAAACAATTTTCGTAGAAAGTATATGATAAGGCGCATCTCTTCAAATTTTTTCATATTTTTTTAACTTACGGTTCAAAAGTTACGGGGGGGGCTACACAACTTTTCTGACTTTCGAAGCGATTATTTCAGAAAATATTCACTTAATCACAAAATAGTCAAAGAAACCTCAATGTTATTTTGAAAGACCTATCGATTGATGTATCACATGTTGATATTTGGTTAATTTTTTTTTAGTTACCTGTATAGGGTGCCCCCCTAAAAATTTTTTTTTTTTTCAAATTTAACTACATAACTAAGTAGCTGCGTGCAAAATACACCTTATGCGTAAATTTTATTCAGATACGTCGTATAGTTTCCGAGCAAAATGCCTGTGACATACGGACGGACTGACAGACAGACATGACGAATCCATAAGGGTTCCGTTTTTTGCCATTTGGCTACGGAACCCTAAAAACAACTTCTTTTATGTAGGATTTTAAAAGTTGTGTGATGGTCGCCGAACAAATTTTAGGAAATTTAAATATAAACTAATATGCCTCCCATCTTTCCATTTTTCTTTCAATTATAAAATTGAAATTAATATATCTCCCATTTAAAACATAATTCAAATAAGCTACTTCATATCGTTGTTGCTTCGGCTCAAGCCTATCAAAGCACCATAATATAACATTTTATTTATGATAATAACGGGATATTAATTACCTGTAAAACCACCATTTAGGTAATCGAACAAAAACATAGTACGTTTATTTTTGTTTTGTCCAAAAAACAAAAACTATTTCGGAACTAACATTTTCTCGGTTAAACTTGAACGGTCATACGGTGCGCCATATATTACGTGTAGGGAAGACGTAAAGGGTGCAATTCCGTAATATTTCTTGATTATCCCACCCAGAGACCAGAGACTCGGCACTCAGGGACTAAGAACTGCAATTACTGGGGAGTGCTTGCTACCACTATTTTCTAAGCTTAGTCAAATACGAAAATAGTTGGTGATATAATAAATTTCGAGACTGACATTTTGCTGTGTAAGTTTGCTGGATACAAAATGCAGACATTTTTAACGGCATTGTTTGGCTTTGTCTTACGCTTTAAATCAATTACATCAAGTAAAGCAATAAAAGAGTATTTAAAGTATTTAATCGTTGTAAACAATGGGCAGTATTCGAAGTTTAAGTAAAAAACCTTGTTGCAGTTTTAACAAACGTTAAGAATACCAAAGGCTGAAGGTTAGGTAAGGCGGCACCTAACTATAATATATTGATGATGCAAATATACTATAATTAGGTACCGATATTATAATTTTATATCGGGCAGAGAAGAAATACCGTTCGGTTTGGTATCGTCGCGTGAATAGCAAAATTTAAATTAGCAATAACGTGTCAACCTACACATTCATGGTTCTCAAAATGCCCAGACATCAAGAGAAAATATTCATGACCGCTTAAATCCGGGCTCAAAATGAAGTTTGCCATCGAAACTAGATGTCGAGCAAACATGAGGGACAAACAGGGCAGAATTGGACGTCGAGATTGATACTTGGCCCATACCATCAATTTACTTTCTGACCCTCTTATTTTACCGTATCATACAGTTTTAAAAACGACCTTGCTCTACAACGTATAAAGTTTATATTCCAAAACATCTTACAAAATGTTGCAAAGTTTTGAAAATTACGAGTTGAAGTCTAGACTAGAAAATTAAAAGTTCGGATGAAAAGATTGACTACTATTAATACCCTTTCGTCGCTTTTGATAAATACGTGACCTAGATCTAATACTTGTTAAAATGTACCTAAATAATTGAGGATATGTTTTAGTATGGACAAAAAATACTTTGTAATAAAATTGATTATTCTATCACTCACCAGCAAAGGGCATGTATTTGCGCTTGAAACTAGGAATAAGATGTCACGACTTAAAAGCTTGTATTGTTTGTGCGCTTAGCCTACATACAATGAGGGTAATACTGATGTGACGCATTGATAGGCGGCATATCTGAGGGCACGGCAGTGCCCCCGCATAGTCCTGCAAAACAAACAGCAAAGGCACGGCCGTATCATCCTGTTCCCGAAGTCATTTAGGCCATTTTCGACCCCACTCTAATTCTGTTGTTGATAAAGCTATAAGTCTAAAATTTATGTGGTAAAGAAGCTATAAGTTATAAAAGTTATAACACAAGGAAGATATATTATATTCCCAATATCATAAAATTGTAAAACTTTCGTGAGACTCTAACATATTAAAAATATTTATAACGGGTTACTCACGTAATTTAAGTCATAAGTTATAGTCATTTTCGCTCGTGAAAATGGTCATCGTAAATTGACCGAAACATGTCGAGCAAAAATCGACTTAAATTACGTGAGTAACCATTTTCACGAGCGAAAATGGTCATCGTAAATTGACCGAAACATGTCGAGCAAAAATCGACTTAAATTACGTGAGTAACCCGTTATAAATATTTTTAATATCATAAAATTGCAACATATACTTTAAGAATGATTGCAAGTCAAAGTTCCTTAATTTTGTCACTGATTCACTGACTCACTGATCACGATCATCGTATATCTAAGGTACTTCTAGCAGTCCCAAAAGCTCCAAATTTTGAACATTTATAGGATTTATGCTATGTAGCCACTGAAAATTTAAACATACCTACCGCAATAGCGGTCAGTCGAGTTGTTTTACAAATCGCACAGTTAACATTACAATAACACAAAGTTATTGGATCGAAGGTCCTTATCTGACGGTTTGCGGATGGGGGCGAAAAAAGTGTAAGATTTAACCGTCACGAAAACCCGTCACAACCCATACGATTGAGAAACATGTAAGTATGAGAATAAATAAAATGTAATAACAATGAGAATAAAATGGAATGAGAATCATAAGAGGGTTAGTATGAGGATGAGTATGAGCATGAGTATGAGCATGAGTATGAGCATGAGTATGAGCATGAGTATGAGCATGATGATGAGTATAATGATGAGTATGATTATGAGGATGAGAATGAGGATGTATATGAGGAGGAGGATGAATATGAGGATGTGGATGAGTGTGATCATGATGATGATTATGATTATGACTATGAGGATAAGTATGAGTATGGTACGAGGGTGAGTATGAGGATGAATATGAGAATGAGCATGATGATGAGTATGGTCATGAGTAAGATTATGACGATGAGTATGAGGATGAGGATGATAAGAGGATGAGTATTAGGATGTGTATTAGGACGAGGATGAGTATGATTATGACGATGAGTATGAGTATGAGGATGAATGTGAGGATGTGGATGAGGATGAGGATGAGTATTATGAGGATGAGTATAATTATGTGTATGTATATGCCGTAGAGGAGGAGGATGATGAGACTTATAACTTTGTTCCAACCGAGTGTTCCACGACACTAATGCATTTTTTTTCTGTTGCTAAAAATTTAGCTTTTTTACTCTACATAATTAGATTAGTATAGGTTAGGTACGTGGAATAAGGAATGAGATCCCATCAAAAACATTACATGAACAAAAATACTTAAATATCTACTTCTTTAAGTGAACAAAAACTGCAAGGCAATACATTTACACCAACATTTGACAAAATGAGTTTCACTTTGCCACACCGAACCTCTCACGCTGGAGCCACTTTTGATAAATTATTCACACACAATGTTGGAACTTACGTCTGAATTCCCTTTGGCATAAGAATTTATAGGTGTCCTTCTGTTTCAATTTTCAGCCGAGTGAATTGTAGCTGACATTATCAAAAAACGACGTAACTGTTCATGATATACCTCTCACCTGTGTTAAATATTTAATATATGACAACAGATTGTGTTGTGACGATCTCTCCAGGAACCGCAGTTTCGAAGAATTCCTTGTGTCATCTTTGTGGCAAAGTTAAACCAATTCGTAAAAGTCCCTATAAGTTAAATTAGTTGCTCGATTACTGTAGCCCCGTTACCACATTAAAATTTATTTTCGTTTTTGATTATGACCTTGTGAATTTATTTATTTTAAATAATATTTTCTGCATATACCTATTTGTCATGAAACCAATTAAATTAATAGAAATGAAATGAAATATTTATTTGTATAACACAGGTGGTTCTTAATTTACAAGAGTTCTACGCCTTCTGGCGTACAAATGTATACTGTCTTTACTAACGAAATACTAATGCAGTTTGTTAGTACTTAATTAAATTAAAACAGATTATTAAATTATACAGAATATATACAGAAAACTAACTCAACATTATATTTTGAAAACATTTTTAAATAATAATTATTTTTGCATGGTTTTTTTTAAGTGGGGCATTCCACTCGTACAATAATTTGTTATTTCATTATTAAATCAAATACACACATTATTAAAAACAGTGAAAAAGTAATCAACCCAGCAGGACTTGAACCTCCATCGATACGCCTTACAGGGGCTCGATCGCTTTACCAATTAAGCTATGGGTCAAGTTACTAAGTTGACGAAATTTTCAATGCCTTCAATCATCTTTTTTGCATTTATTTTGATCTACATGATGGCGCTGATTTCAACTCATAATTATTTTTTCATGTAGCAGCGCCATCTATGTTTCCGTTGTGACACTTGCGATGGTGTCGGCGGAAAGGGTCTCTCTAGTAGTTTCCATCTAGATGTAGCTTACGGCTGCTGTAAAGCCGAAGTAGATCAAAATAAATGCAAAAAAGATGATTGAAGGCATTGAAAATTTCGTCAAGTTAGTAACTTGATCCATAGCTTAATTGGTAAAGCGATCGAGCCTCGGCAAGGCGTATCGATGCAGGTTCAAGTCCTGCTGAGTTGATTATTTTATACTAATAAATATACTGTAACAAAAACATAATAAACATAATTTAACCTACTTAAAATTACAGATAAAAATTTTGACCCAGATCGCTGTCAACGGGCAAGGTGCCCAGAAGGCTGGCCGTATTAACACGCTGAATGGCGATAGCTATTCGTTGAGCAAAATAGTAGTCAGCCCTCTGTATACCCTCCTGTACTGTACATGTATGTACTGAAACAAGATTAGTTAGACTATTTTACTCGAAACTTCACAGGAGTATTCCTAACGATGAATGAGTAAACACGTGTTTCAGGTTTTTTGAAAATTCAACGCCTAAAAGGGGGAAATGTGGTCACAAAGTCTGAAAATCAACATGGGTATTGTTTCTATGGTTTATCGGGTCGTTGATTAAGAAAACAGTAACGATTTTAAAATCCAACGTGGTGGACGTGAAATAACATCTCCCCTGTTTGGGTGCGATGGGGTTGAAATTTCGACTATTTTATTCTAAACTTTACAGGAGTATTCCTAACAATAAATGAGTAAACAAATGTTTCAGGTTTTTTGAGAATTCAACCCCTAAAAGGGGGAAATACGTACCAAACTCTGAAAATCAACATGGATATTGTTTCTATGGTTTATGGAGTCGCTGCTTATAAAAACAACAACGATTTTAAAATCCAACGTGGCGGACGTGACTTACCATCTCCCCTGTTGGGGTGCGATGGGGTAGAAATGTCTTAATATCAATATGGGTGTCGTTTTTATGGTTTTTTGGGACGTAAATTACGAAAATGGCATCGATTTGGAAGTTTAATATTGTGGACATGAAAGTATTTGTGCCAAATTGCAATCTAATCTAAATATATAAAAGAAGAAACTGACTGACTGACTGACATAATCATGACTGACAAATGGAGATAGTTTGAGTTCTGGGGAAGGATATAATATAATAGTTGTTATCGCAGAAGTCATTCCTTAAGCGGGTAAAAAGGAGGGTGGATTACTAAATCCAGGCAGACGAAGTCGTTGGGAAAAGCTTCTATTCAAGAGTAGAAATTTGCATTAATCATAATCTCTTAATAGTAGTATGTCGTTGCTGGCGTAACAAATCAACAATGATTGCAATCATTTCTTTAAAAAAATAAGGGAACCGCCTTTACCAAAACGTGGTATACGCATAGCCCAAAATAACATAGGGTAGTTTTCATCCAGAAAATCAATCCTTAAAGGGGTGAAATGGCGGTTGGAGGTTTGTATGGAGAATTATTAACAGGGAACCGATTTAGATAAAATTTGGTATGGATATAGTTTGAGTCCCGGGAAACAATATAGGATAGTTTTTATCCCGATAAACAATCCTAGAGTGGTAGAAAAGGGGTTGGTAGTTTGTATGTCGAAATATTAACCGCTGAACCGACGACGATGAAACTTCGTACATGAATTTAATATTAGAACTTAATATTATAAATGCGAAAGTGTGTCTGTCTGTCTGTTTGAATTTCACGCTTAAGCTGCTAAGCCGGTTTAGATAAATCTTGGTATAGAGATAGTTTGAGTCCCGGGAAATGACATAGGGTAGTTCTCATCCTGAAAATTAACCCTAAAGGGGGTGAAAATGGGGTTGGAAGTTTATGGGAAAATTTTAACCGCTGAACCGCTTTAGATGAAACTTGGTATACCTACAGATAGTTTGAGTATCGGAAAAGGATAAGGATAGTTTTTATTCCTAAAATCAACACTTAAGAGGGTGAAACGAGGGTTGAAAGTTTATATGAGAAATTTTTAAATGTTAAACCGATTTAGATGAAACTTGGTATAGAAATAGTTTTGTGTCCTGGGAAGGAACATAAAATAGTTTTTAAGGTGAAAATCAACTCTTAAGATTAGGGGGTAAAATGGGGGTTGGAGGTTTGAATGGGTAATTTTTAACCACTGAACAGATTTAGACGAAACTTGGTATACCTACAGATAGTTTGAGTATCGGGAAAGGATAAGGATAGGTCTTATTCCTAATATCAACACTTAAGTAGGTGAAATAGTGGTTGAAAGTTTGTATGGGGAAAACGTGGTATAGAGATAGTTTGAGTCCCGGGAAACGACATAGGACAGTTTTTATCCCGAAAATCAATCCTTATGGGGGGAAGTGGGGGTTGGAGATCTGTATGGAGAATTTTTACCGCGAGCTGATTTAGATAAAATTTGTTGTGGATATAGTTGAGTCCCGGCAATCAATAAAGGGCAGTTGTTGTCCCGAAAATCAATACTTAAAGGGGTGAAATGGCGGTTGGAGGTTTGTATGGAGAATTATTAACAGGGAACCGATTTAGATAAAATTTGGTATGGATATAGTTTGAGTACCGGGAAACAATATAGGATAGTTTTTATCCCGATAAACAATCCTAGAGTGGTAGAAAAGGGGTTGGTAGTTTGCATGGCGAATTTTGAACCGCTGAACCTATTTAGATGATTTGGTATGGAGACAGTTTGCGTTCCTGGGAAGGATATATAAATAGTTGTTATCCCAGAAGTTTTTCCTTAAGCAGGTAAAAAGGAGGGTGGATTACTAATACCACGCAGACGAAGTCGCAGCTACTATTCAAGAGTAGAAATCTGTATTAATCATAATAGTACTACTTATTAGTAGTAAGTCGTTGCTGGCGTTACAATTCAACAATGATTACAATCATTTCTTTAAAAAAATAAGGGAACCGCCTTCACTAAAACGTGGTATACTTCCAGAATGTAACAAACACTTTCACGAAAACCGCATCTAAATCGGTTCAGCCAAACGCGAAATAAAAGCGGACAAACATACATATAAACATACGGGTCAAAGTGAGAACCTTCTTTTTTAGTACTTTTTGTACGCGGGCGAAGCCGCGGGCAAAAGCTAGTAATCTTAATAATCCTAAAATATTCAGCCCGCATTATGAGTACGGGAGCTACCCATAAAAAATTGTTTTAGTTTTTATTTTACCACTTTATCGGTATGACTAATATACATACTCATACCAAGTGTCAGCTTTCAAGTATTAACGATCACTGAGCTACGCTGCGGACGGACAGACAGACGGACGGACATGGCGAAACTATATGAAAAGTAGGTTAGGCAGGAACTGCGACCCCCCACCTTAGAACTTCTGCCAAAAAAGTAGGTTAGAACTGTTGTGGCCCTCCACGAAACGAACTTCTGCCAGAAAGGTTGGCTAGGTTAGGGTAGAACTGTGAACTTTGAGGAGCATTTCGCGAGACTTGCTCCTCGGATCGTGGGTGCAGCGGCAGCACTGGGACGACTGATGCCTAACGTGGGCGGACCAAATGCGCCGTGCAGGAAACTGTACGCCGGGGTGGTCCGCTCTATGGGCTTGTACGGGTCGCCCATCTGGGCGGAGAGGCTGACGGGGAAGACCAGGGCCCTTCTCCGTCGACCGCAAAGGGTAGTGATGCTGCGTGCGAGCCGGGCATACAGAACGGTCTCGCACGCGGCAGGTTGTCTCCTTGCCGGCACACCGCCGTGGGAGCTGGATGCTCTGGTGCTGGCAAGGAGATATGAACGGAAAATGGAGGTGAGGGAGCGCAACGACCCCCCGGACCCCGAGGAGGAAAGGCGCACCCGACGGGCTAATGACGCTCACCGGAGGGTACTATGGCGGGAGCAACTAGAGAACTCCCCCTATGGAACGCGCACCATAGGGGCGATCCTCCCGTCACAAAAAGGTGGCTCGAGCGCAAACATGGGGCCCTGACATACCGACTGACACAGGTACTGTCCGGGCATGGGTGTTTTGGACACTACCTGTGTCGAATAGGCAGAGAAGAGGGGCCCCAGTGCCATGAATGCGGCGACGACGACGACACTGCCCAGCACACCCTAGAGGTGTGCCAAAAATGGGCAGACGAGCGCCGCATTCTGACAGCATATACCGGAGGGAACCTCTCGCTGCACAGCGTTATCACGGCAATGCTGAGTAGCGAGAGGAACTGGGAGGCAGTAGTCTCCTTCTGCGAAACAGTAATGTTGCAGAAGGAGGCTGCGGAACGGGAGCGTGAGGACGCCGCAGATGCGCCACAGCTCCGTCGAAGACGGAGGGGAAGAAGGCGAGCACAATATGTGCGAGTCGCCTAACCCCCTGTAGGGTCGGCGGACGGGGATCCGCCATTGGGGCCCTACTTGCGTGAGAGGACGGACTGGCTCTCCTCCTCTCCCCAGGTGTATGCCCTCTAAAAGGGGCGACCGGGGGGGTATCGCGGAGAATGACTGATGGACCCGTGATGCCCCCCACGAACGGTTAGGCGGTTAGCCCGGAGTGTTTTAGTGGGTATTCTCTTCACCTTCTCTTTGATAGAAGTGAGGCAGGAAGAGCGAGTCCCACATACCCCCCGCAAGACCCTTACCCCGGGGCTGGGGGGATGCGTAAAAGCATTTCACTCCGTCAAAAAAAAAAAAAAAGGGTAGAACTGTGAACCCTAAGGAAACGAAATCCTGTCAAAAAAGTAGGTTAGGTTAGAACTGTGACCGGGGGGTCACAGTGCGCCCCCCCCCCCCCCCCCGAAACGAACTTCTGCCATTAAAAAAGGTTAGGTTCAGTCAGAACTGAGCCCCAAGAATACTACGAACTTCTGTGGACTGCGACCCCCCTGCCGACACGAAATTCTATCAGAAAAATAGGTTAGGTTAGAACTGTGAACTGCGACCCCCCATCGACACGAAATTGTGTCAGAAAAGTAGATTAAGTTAGAACTGCGACCCCCATGGAATCGATTTCCTGTCAGAAAAATCGCTATGGTTAGGGTCACAAAAAAGTTATACGTTCTTAGGGCAACCGCAATTCGGGTATTTGACTATTTTTTCTTTTTTTTCATTGATATGTATGGTTTATAATCCTGAATTCTGCCAATGTCGAGGTGTATACTTTTGATTTATATTTATTTTTAATAGTAGTAGTATAGATTCCCCGTGTCTACCCCATCGTTTTCCCACCACCAAAACAATGGTTTTTCGGGGCTATGAAACCTACAAAAAAAAAAGTTTAGTATGCTTTAGGACGTTTAGCCCCCATATAGATCGATTGCACTAGGTCTCAAGAGTGCCCGGAGCCTCCTTCAAGCACTTAGGCACTCCTCACCTTTTTCTATTGTCTCTATTGTTAGCTCGACTCGGCGCCATCGCATTGTTACCGAGCTCGGTAGATGAGTACTCCTACGTTGTAGTTTGTTCTTTACGTATTTGCAAAAGGTTTTATAATTGCTTAATTCGTTACTCCTTATGAAATACTAGGTATTGTACCTAAAGTTTTCATAGTTTAGGTATTTCAATTGGTATTTTTATATGGGCTGTTACATTCTATTAGCACTCACACGTCGCTGTCTCTTTCAAACCTGTAAACTAGTTTTGAAAAAGCCAATATCAATATTGTTTTTACGGTACATTTTGAATAGGTATTATACCTAAACTATTTCAATGGTGATATAATTATTATTATTAATATTTTACTACATATAACTTAACGAGATGTTTAATGATACAACAACTAGCTAGGGCTAACAAGCTCCGCGAACTGACACAATTACCCTTTATTAGTCTGGACTGGAGTAGGTATCAAATTTATACCTAAAGTAATTAATTTACATTTCGCAAATATATATGCAAATTTCAATATTTCAATATGTCAATATGTGTTACAGCACAATATGAAACTTCTGGTATATGTTTCAGCCCCATCAATTTTAGTTATTTAGTATCTATTCGTTTTGAGTTTTTGCCTAAAGTTAATTATTATATGCAAATCCAATTTTTGAAATATTATTTTATTGATTCTAGATTATTTCCAGTCTAGATATTTGTGTTGTCTTAATTTTTTTTTGGGTAATTTATTTTATGCAAATCCAATTTTTGAAATATTATTTTATTGATTTTAGATTATTTCTAGTCTAGATATTTGTGTTTTCTTAATTTTTTTTGAACTCGTATACGGTAAACTTTGGTATATGCCGATTGTCAACTTACCCACATGTGTTTTTAAGTAATAAGTAAGCGTTATTTTATAAATATGCACTGTACGTTAACTTTAAGTTTTAATCTAGTTTATAAAGGAATTTGTAATTCTTATGAGAATAAAATATTTTTAACCGTAACCGTATATGTGACAACCGACTGCTATTTATTGGTGGACAATAATCATGACTGTGTTTTAAACAAGTTTCAACCTGTAAGTATGCTGTACGTTTCCGTAAACGAAGTTCCCATTATTTATTATAATATATAGATCTTTTGTTAATGTAGGATTCGGTGTGTGATTTATTGCATTCCTGTTTATACCAGTTAGATAGATGGGGCGGTGCGATGTTTAAAGACTGCTTTGGTGCTCTAACTTAAAGTCGCAATTTATATTATTAGTTTTTTGTTTATGCTGTCGGCGTGAGAACTTTACCTTTTTTGCTAGACGTGGTGTGCAGTTTTAGATAATAACTTTGAAGAAGGTAATAATTTACTTTTTATTCGTTTCTGGGAAAGATATAAATCAATCGAGTTTGAAGTCACACGCGATTTTCCTAGAAAGTAAATGCACAAAAGATATGTCGTTTAAATTCTTTAGAATTCCTTTGATAATTAAATCTTTTGTTAGAAAACATTCCGCTGCAAACAAAAATTTACCTGTCCCTGAAATCCTGTTCAAACTCGTCGCTACCTATCTAGGTGGTCCTCTGTCCCCAACAGCACGTCGTGGCCTTTTTTTCAACACAAATTCATATAAAAAGGCTGAGACTGTGGGTAAATTTATATAGTACCTTCGGATCTCCAGTTCAGTTAAGAGCTCTCAGTTTCTACGCTTTGAAGTTTTAACGAAGACTGTTCATAATGGATGTAAGTATTTAAATAGTATTACTCTATAATTATTTAATTATTGCATTAAAAATTTTTACTGTTGGGTGCATGTTTTAAGTCTGTAATATTAATTATGAATTTTGTTTCAGTTTTCCGACAACACTTTCAAAAACTTTTACGTTGATGAAAATGAAGACGAAGCAAGTGATGAAGAGGGGACGCTGGCTTTCAAAGTGAAGCAAGCTATTGCGAAGAAACGTCAATCAAATAATATTGATGGCTTTTTTGAAAGGCCTAAGAAGAAGACAAAAGTGTACAAGAAATCTTCAACGGTCTGCAAAACAGAAGAAGACGGTGCTTCATATCTCACTTCAGGTCAGGACGATGGGGCATATGCATCACACCCCATCAAGATCGAAGTATACGACATGAACAAGATACGAAAAGTTGGCCCTCTGGACCGTTGGAAACACTGTGACTATCGTGTAAAATATTATTCTAACGAAGGTGACTCACTTGAACAAAGTGCTCGGGATGTTATATTTAATATAACAAAGGAACTATCATCTAAAACAAAATGTGTAAAATATTTTATAGAGACTGATAAGGGTGACAAAAAATAGTTTTAAACAGTGCTTTATTTATAACTAGAATAACTTACTTTATTTTTTCATTTAAAAAAAATGTTTACTTTCTTTCTTGTTTTATTGTATATTAATGTTATTACTCATTTATTGAACATGTTTAATATAAGATGTAGTTTTAATTGCTTATTTTGTGTTTTTTTCTCCGTCACTGCATTTGTCTTAGGTAGTAGGAATATTTTGTAATTATAGTTTTAAGAAATAAAATAAAACCCAATTTATTTTCATAACAGACATTGTTTTAATCATCATCATATTCTTTAAAACTAAATCATTACACAAAGAATTATCAGCAAACAGACGTAAAAACTCAGACATTTTTTCCCTTGAAGCTTAAAATAAAGATAAACTAAACAGTATTTTCAACAAACTGAAGTAAAATAATTTTGAAGTGATTGATAGTTATAAAACCACCTCTTAGAGTTTCTATTTAAAAATAACCTGTGATGACCGGTAGGTTTTCGACCAAAAGAGTCAAAGTATTCGCTATATCCATTCACATCAATGTGTATTGCAATCCAATGAGAGCCGGGCTTTGAATCAGGATCCAGATTGCTTATAATAAAAGTAGGTAGATTAACCCAAACAGGAATCCGGTTTGCAGCAAAAACATTTGACTTAAACCTCTGGTTTATTTTATTCATACAAAATTGTATTTCATTCGAATCCATAATAATAATTAATCTAAAAAAGTAAACACTGGTGGTTTTACAGACAATGTTCAAGTGATAATGATAAAATTATGTGAATGCATTGTATTTATTTATTTACTAACTGTTATAAACTACAGTGATATCACGATTTTTATTTATTTTTATTATGTTATCAAATTCAGCATACACAATACAGTTGATAGTAGTACTTAAAGCTAAATCAAAACGAACTTCAATTCGAACACTCCCGTGTTTTACAAGATTCTAGTGTGAAGTTGAACTTGCAGATAAATTAGGAGTCAAATCGAAACATAATAAAGAATAACCACCCACATAGTTTGATCTGCTTATAGCATTACCTTCGTTATGGAAATGAATACCAGTTCCAGAAAACAAAGTATGATATGCAGTTGCTATTAAACCTGAAGAGTTAAATGAGGGTTGCAAAGTTTTAGAAGGAATGTCATGACCATCTACGTACATCATCCTCATCATATCAGCCGAAGGACGTCCACTGCTGGACATAGGCCGCCTCCAAAATGTTGAAAATTGAAGGGATTTATAGCTAAATTACCATTAAACCCAGAGTTTGAAACGAATCCAATAATACATCTTTTAGGGACTTGCCCGAGAAATATATTATCCAATGTTTTACCTTGTATACCTGCGGGTAATGTGAGAACCTTAACTTCTGTCCTTGTTATCGGATATTTCGCAGTTGTTGATGCTAATACTTTTAGATGAGCTAACAATACACTAGGATTTATTCTTGCTCTTCTGATAATGAGACTGGCATCCGTTATTTGTACTTTGAATTTACCATCCTTATGACAAATTAAATAAAATGTTTCTTTCGAACGGACTAATTTAACTCTCATTTCTACACCATTAATTAGAAATTTCTCCTGGTTAAACATATCACCATGTAAATGACCAATCATTTCAACTTCCTTGCTTTCCTTAACAAAGTCCATTCTTTCGTGAAACCCTTTATTAGTCGAGTCAACCGCGTCCATATAGTGGTATCTTCATACCACAATCCACAAGTCAAATGAGATTTTTTGTCTGCTGAACCATAATTAAGCAGATTTTCCATGTAGGCTCGGTAAGCATAAGTGTTGTTTGGAGGTGATATAAGTTTCTGATTAAAATAAATGTCTAGTTGGCTAAACAAGGAATGTAACCAATTGTTTACCGGGGCAACATTTGCATCAGGTTTTTTTTTTGTACCATCTTGATTCAATATTTTGGCATTTATATGCAACAAAGTGTGTGATAGATCAATGTAGTCATCACCTGACCTAGGAACTTGAAACTCAATAGGACCATCGTCACTTAGAGATGAAATTGGTTTGTAATGAATCCACTGACCACTTTCAATGCTTGTTTGAGTTGATGGTAAAGCAAATAAGTCTAACTCAGATTTGGCACACTCACAAGAATGACTAAATAAGAATGACATTTTTTAGTTTGAAAATATATCTTCAATATTGTTTTTCCTATATTGTTTACCTCCTCTTCGGTGCGATGCTTTTAAGTTAATGAATGGCCCACGTCTTTTAGTGGACGTTTTATATCCAGACCCCGACATCAAAGAATCAATTTTTTCAGCTGCTTTTATTTTTAAGTTGGCGCTTGCTTCATTGAACCGAGATCTAATAGAACTATCCTACATCTAAAGTTTCTTTTCCCACTGTTTTAAGACCACTAGATAATAATGGTAGCACAGACCTAAAAAGACCACCCAAGAAACTCCCGATCCCATGTCCTCGTTGATATGGTACCTCTTTGTAAACTATTCCTATACCCGTACCAGCTTGGTGTGAATAGTAATGTTCATATGGGCAAGACGTAGATGATCTTTTATAATTCATTTTACCCGTTGAAAGTGTAGCTTCACCGCAAATAGATCCAAACTGGAATAGTATTCTAGCTCCAGTAGTTGTCCTTATATCTATTTCTATAGTATCGAATTGTCTTCGTAATACGGATACATAGTGAGCAGGTGAGAAAATATGTGTTTTGTAAGCACCATAGATAAATTTAGTTGGGTCTAACGGTATTATTCTCAGTAATGTTGTAATAACATCTCCCACCACTTGTGGATGAATGATATCAATATAAACAAATATTTGTGAGGGTAAACCTAAGTATATTGACATTTCTTTTAAATTTGATCTTGGTCGAAATCCTAATTGTAGACTTAATATGGGTGTTGTTGTGACTGAGACTATTTCTTTATCTGTTGATATCCCCACCATTTTTATAATTTTGTCATATCAAAACTTAACTTTGCTTTCTAGCTGTGGGTTTTCATTTAATGCATCAAGAAAATGATCAAGACTGTCATATGAAGTAGCTGGTATGTGAGTTTTGGAATCAACGATTTTATCCGTCTTGTCGGCAGGTCCTCGAACTTTCTTTTTAATATAAATGGTATTTTCATGTTCTTGAACATTGTACATGGAACGTGGGTATTGAAATTCTACTAAACCCACAACCCATTCTCCTTCCAACTTAATGGTTTTAGGTAATTTTGTTAAAAAGTGCGCAGTTGTATTATCATTGTAATATTCCGATGAGCTGTTGCTCAACAAAGTTAAGTAAAAACTGTTTTCACACATATTGTTTCTAAACTTGATGACGGTATCCAGGAATTAAATTTATTAGGATAACCTCGCCACTTCACGAACACTTCCTTTCTGCCACCAATACGGCGCGAGCGTATGATTTTATCAATTTTATATTTGATGGAGGGATTATTGGTTCACCTTCCAAATCTTTTAAAGTATTAACAACCCACGGAGACCTATTGATAATTGATTCAATCACAAAATATTTCATCACTCTAATTGGTTTCATAACCCTTTTGGAATATATGTTTATATTTAGTTATCCTAACATGGTCACCTATATTTAGCCTTGCATTTTCTAAAGAAGGTTGTTTATCATTTTTTCTTTCATTTAAGTTACACCAAACAGTCCTTATATTACTAGAGTTAACATCAACTGGACGCATTTTTATGCTGGAATGATAGCTATGGTTATATGAATAAAGCAGATCTTGTAATATATTAGTGTAATTGTAAGTATTTTTATGAGTGAAATAACGCCACATTTTAGTTTTGAGTGTCCTTTGAAATCTTTCAACTATGATAGCTTGAATGTCGGGGTTGTTAGTTGTATAATAATTAATGTTCTTACTTTTAAAATAATCTCTCACCATCTTTGAAACAAATTCTGTACCCTTATCAGATTGAATATGTCTAGGGGTTGCATTTGCTTCCGTGAATATGCTTTCAAAACACGTTTTGACCGTTTCAGCATCCTTCTTTTTCATAAGACTCGCAAATGCATATTTACTAAATACATCAATAACACAAAGAATGTATTATACCCATCGTTGTATTGACTATAGGTACCCATATTACTTAGATCAGCTTGCCATATTTCATTGTAGTTTGACAGGATGTATTTGTTACGCGAGAAACGTTTATGAACAGGTTTATGTAGAGTGTACGCTTCTTGGGACTGCAACCATTTTTTCACTTCCTCTCTATTCATTTGATCTTTCATTTCCTTTATAACATTATTTAAACTACTATATCCAGCTGGGTTTGATATATCGTAATATATTCTATTTATGTCTTATAAGGAGTTCATCTTTCCCAATCAACTTTCTTTTGAGATCTCGTTTTTGGCTTAGTAGATAGAGGAGTAGACCTTTTTTTCTTTTATTGACAGATTTTGCGCGCTAATAGAAGCCAGCGAAGTGTCAGCTTCAGGTTTAGATTGAATTTTATTAATAAATTCTTAAGTCTCGGGGTTACCAATACATGACGATGGAACTTTTATATCATTTAAAAGACTAGCGAAATCCTCCCATCCCACTGGTTTTGAACGTTTAAGCGGTCTAAGCACATCGCCTACCATATCGAGCATATTGCTGTTAGGTATTGTCTCACTGTTTATAACTATTTCACCGTTCTCCTTCCACCAAATTTTAGGTCTATTCAGAATAATGTCTTGCAGTAGCGTCTGACTTTTTGTCCTGTACGATTTAGGTATAACATCTATAATATAGGATGGAGAATATCGTTTAGGTAATTCAACCTTTGATACACCAGGAGGTGTGGCATAAAGATCTTCTTCCGGCACAAGTGAATTTGCGTCTCCGCTTAAGTTCTGTGTAAATGATTCCTCCTTTCAAATACTTTCCTCTTTTTTACATTTTCCTCCTTTTTGTTAACTTTCGAAGCAACGTTGTAGTTACTGTTAGTAAGGTAGTTCACTTCATCCATCACTATTGGTAATTTAAATGATCTTCGATCTGTCTCAGCAAAATGTAAAAATCGTTGTAGTGCTTGAAAATATAATGCCCAGTTTTCATGATTATTTATTTTTCTTCTAAGACTTGTTTGCATTTCTCCATCCAGACGAGATGATGAATTTTCCACCTGATTTTCACTTTTTTAAAGTCTTTCAATAAATTCAGGTTCTACTAACAACATTTTCTTTGTATTCTCCATTGTATCTAAGATAAGGAGTTTACCAATGCACTTAAAACTGCACCTAAAATTATCGGTAAAAATGCACCCCCCTTCTGAATAATAACGGTTGTTCTGAGCTTATTTTTGCCTTTTGAAACTAGTTTTCGTAATGTTTCCTTATATTTTTTTTATTTGGATTTTTCTTTGTTATCTAAAGGAATTTTACCCTTTAGAACGTTATAGATACATTCACAAATGATGTTGATCTCATCTTCATCGCACAATTTAAGCAAAGCAATGCGATATTTTGGTTTAAGTAAATGCAGGGCTTCCAGTAAATGTTTATAGGTGCTTACTCCAGAATGCATCATTTAGAACTGACTGAAACTTGATGATCCTTGTTATATTTAAATACTTTCTTTGGGATATACACTGTGCAATGGGCATCAAATGGAAATATAATATCTGTGTTTTGTTTTATATCAATCATGAGATAGCCGTGAGCGTTTTTCGTAGCATCCTTGTAAGCTTCGTCTCAACGAACTTTGAGTTTTCTGGGTATACTTGACGAGACAAATAGCGTATTTGTGTTTTATCTCTAGGATTCTTAACAAACACTAAATAACTTGTATTCAAAGACATATCACGTTAACGTTTACCCTGATGAAATATGTTTTGAGTAATATAAAACAGGCTTAAATTTCTGTGGTGACTACCTTTTGTAAAAATATCAACAAGTCGGCCATTTGATTCCTGCATTAAATCATCTATTATAAGTAATTTGGGCTTCAGTCCATCAAACATGGACATATCAGGTATTCCTTGACTATAAATTACATTTTCTAGATTATATAGGGGTTGCATTTCATCATAGCACCAAATCACTTCACCAAACTCAACATTACATAATTCTTTCGAATGTTCAAGAAAACTTGTACCAAATTTAGTTTTTCCACAACCACTCGGACCAGCTACAATAGTGGTGAAGGGATGGTAAAAATGAATCATTTTGAATTAACGTAAGGAGTGTGTTGTTATGAAAAGAAATTAATTTCAAATGACAATTTTTTTTTAAAGTTTCTCCTTTTAAACAAGAACATTTTATTAAAAATAACACATTAAAAAAAACAATTACACAAGATAATTTTCACTTCTAAACTAAATCTATAATTTACAAAAGTAATACACATTGCACAAAAAATAAATACATTTCATTGAATATTCTGTGTAAATTAAATAAATTTTAAAGTACACCATGAGGAATTTTATAGGACCCCACGCAAGAGTATCAATAATAGAATTTCCCAACAAATATCGTTTCGTGTCATTACGGGAAAGCGTTATTTTGGTAATTTTCTGTGTGATTAGAATGTGTTTTATTGATTTGAAACGTATCATATTTAATTTTTAACTTAAATAAACATTTTTTTAAACTATCGAGAACATATGTTTCCGTTACGCATTTATACCTACCTTTAGCTTTAGCTTTAATTTCTTTATTTTGTACATCTATGGCGTACATTTTTGAACGAAAACCAACAAATTCCTTAAATATTTCCCAATTGTTTTCATCTTTGAAAACACCAAGTTGTTTACCAGAGGGAAACCATACACGTTGTCCTCTGGGTATTCAGAAGTATCAAAATATAAATGAGCATCTGATTTTATGTCATCATAAAAGTCCTCTGTGAATATTTGATATAGTAAACTATCAGTATCTTGTAAACCAATTTCAAATTATTTTGATATTTGGTTTTTATATAGTCGTAATGAAATTGATACATTAAAGTTTTAGAAAGATCTAAAATGCAAAAACCTAGGTAAATTGGTTTGTTGTATAAAACTTTAGTTTTTTTTTTCAATTGAACAGCTACTAAATCATGTGAAAAAACAGATCAATTATGAAATTCAGGTTTTGCAATTAGAGATTGAACTCCTAGAGATTTCCCACGATTTTCCCAGTGATTTAATAATTTGATGTTTACTCGTTACATTACATTCTCCATAGTTTTACCAAATACTGAATTGTTAATGAGTTTGAAAAAATCTTTTTCGAATTCAGAAGATGCTTGGGATCGCATGTAGGTATTTAAATCTATGTAACTCTTTAACTATGGGGATTGCTGAAATTTTAATATTCTATGGATTTTAAGCAATTTTAATCCGTTTTGTAAACTTTGTTTAAGATGTCTGTAATTAATGACATAGTTTGTTTTCTTGTTTAGATTTGGTATTAATATTTTGCTTTACAATTACCTAAACATACATTTTCGGGACAGAATGGTAGATGCGAATGATAATCATGTAATTTTTTAGGGTACTCAATGTCTACTTCTAATATGAAACCATTATCAGCATCATCTGCAATATTAAAATTCGTCTCTACATTCACCCATTCAAATTTACCTGTAGGAAGAGGTTGAGACGTAGCCCAACCATACAAGTTATTTGCATCTAAATATACGAGAAAAGAAGACGGGTTGTTTAATTCAGAGTTCGACATATATTTAATGTTAGCTTTTGCATGTCTGTGACTGCATTGGTTTATACCTCCTCGATTATTTTTTGCTATGAAAGCAATTTTGTCAATATCCGTCAAAATTTCAAGTTTTATTTTTGTAACTTTTAACATGGCATCCCAACTCATTCCTGGGGCAGTGTAATAATGAGCTGGATCCAAACCGTAGGTCTTAACACATAAGTTTCTAAAATTTTCAAATACATCAGTTAGTAGCAAAACATCTGTTTTCAGATATAAATCTGAATAGTCCCCCATATTTTGACAATTAAAGTGTTTCAACACACCCACAGCATGTTCATAATCTTCATCTGAAATGTGGCTATTAGTCAGAGAACTATAAAATGAATCCTAACGAGGAAGGGCGGTAAGGTTTAAACTATCAAATGATGTCATGTATTCATATGGGTAAAGACCCTTACGTATCAAGCGCTTATAGTCTTCTTCACTTGGAAAATTTAATTTCAGTTCATTGAATTGGTTTGTTGTTAAGTTTTTTGCTAATTTTTCAAGACTACTAGACATAAATTTAAGGGAAACAACGAATCTTAATTTGACTGTACGGTCATTCACTTTTAACATTTTGGAAAAGGAAATATATTTTTCTTTGTTTTGTGGGATTAGTTCTATATCACCATCTGCAAAATTAAGCCCATGTCCTATAAAGTGACTGTCATAGTTGCTTAAGTTATGAAAAAACACAGGTACAAAGTTTTGGGGTCTGTACTTTTCATTGCAAAGAGAATGTGCATTTCCTTCGTAAACAACGGTATGCCAATTATAGGAAATATAGGAATCCTCGTTTAAACATGTACTACAAATGAAACAGACTTTGCTGTTTGCAATGTGTTCTTTATTTAGAGTTGTTAAGGGTAAAGGGGGCTTGGAAAATGTCAAATCATGTTTAATATCGATACCTTTGGGTTCAATTGGCGTAAAGGACATTTTGGCGAAAATGAGTTGTATATACATCTGTGTTTAGAATTTCAAGGGCTATCCTTCTGTATAGTTAAAATTTCGATATCTCTTAAAAAGTTGCCTTTACGACCCTATTTTTATACTATGAGCTTGCAAAAACAGCGTATCTAAAGGGACGTAAATGACCAGTTATAATTTACAAGTTTAAGATATAATCGTAAAGGAAGTCGCTAAGTATAAATATTGTAGTAAGTGACTTTCATCTCATTTTCCGTCCTTTAAGCCCTTCATTTTATCTTGCTTATTTTCCAAATCATATGGTCAAGATGGGCGTAAAGGACATGTTTTATTACATTTTTCCTTTACGACCTGCACTAAAAATGATTTTACCGTAATGATTTTCAGTATAATTAAGTGAACATTGTTGTAAAGGACTTTTCTAATATTTTGTGTGGTTTACTGCTATAAAAGAGTTTCTAAATTCTACAATTAAAATAATGAACGTGGATGTAAAGCTCTTTAATGTCAAAAAAATTGTTTCATGTGCCCTTTGTTACTAAAATGTAATGTTTGACTTTTAAATTAGTAAACATTTACGCTCAGTTTCAATGTAAACTAACGGTGTAAAGGTCACTTACTATGAATACATTTAGGTTTTGTGGGCTATAAAGAACATGTTTTTATTCAGGCCACTGAGTGTAATTTTTGTTTGTTTTTTAATTGTATTGTAAAGAGAGAAGTTAAATTGAATCTAATAATCGTTTGGTCATGGACACCAACGAAAATTTATAAATGTATAATCAATTTTGTATTGCTTTAATTCATAACATAAACATCGGTTATAATTTGAATTTAAAATTTACTATTGACTACCCCGGGTCCAAAACGTAACGTGTCAATTTTGAAACGTATCGGAAAAGGACGAAGTGGCAATTAATACTTTATGATAGATTTGGTTTTTATTTATTCATTTAATTGTTTAACATATTCTTTAATTATAATTGAAATGACATCTAATATTATAAATATTTCGAATAATATTATGTATATGAATAATAACAGAAAACAGGATACATTTTTAGTTATGTGAAATTAGAAATTATTGGGCGTTAAACGCTAGGAAAGAAGTATTCTGCGCCTCAGGTAAAGTTAACCCTCTTTTAACTTGAGACTTGTGACACAGTCTTTTACTCACTAAGTAAACATCCTAATTCTTGATATCCTAATAGTCCATCGTTAGCCGATTTGTTACTTCCCTTGTTTTGATTTAAGGCCGAGGGTGTCAACAATTGTTACAAATTTAAGCACTGGGACACTTACTTTATCTTCGTTCGCGGAATATATTAGCTAGTTTTTGAGCGAGTAATTAATTTCTATTACATAACTGATTAAAAATATTATATTTTGCGTTTTCTATATTATAAATGTAATGTGCATATACTTAGCCGGATCAACCACGTTTTGATACATTTTCCAGACTTCCTAACAATAAACTAAGCTGAATACAGGTAACGTGTGTACTGTGACCGGTAACTATACGCCCCAAATTTGGAGTAAAATTGTTTAAGACCGTTTCTTACGCCCTGAATTTGGAGTAAAATTATCTAGGACCGTCACTTACGACCCCATCACTTTTAAATTATCATAAATTCCATGGGCGTAAAGGACATTCATAGCGTTTTGACCAGTTGTAAAGGACATCTAACTTCTAAAGTATTTAGTTTATGGGTAGGATTGCTAATTCAGATCAGAGATACCAACAATCTGAGTATTTTTCTAATACACATCAAAGATGTAGCTCGAAAAACAAAAAAAATATTGCTAACATTTAAAAAAAAATCTGTTTTTTGCGTCTCCTGAAAACCAGCATTTTGTCCTTTACGACAATTGAACCCAAAATTATCGATATATTTCATAAATGTTTGGCCACCGTCTCCCCTTTATATGTTCTGTAAATTGATATCTTGTCATCATATGCACATTTAATATAGTATCCAAAACTATAAACTTGATGTTACTGAATGTTAATGGTTGAGGAACGCTTGTCTATACGTCTGCGTTTACGTTTGATTTTATCATCCACATAATCATCATCATCTTCATAATCTTTATCACTGTCAGGTGTTGGACAGTGACTATCATATTTAGTGGTTTGTTCATTAGATTGTTCTGACTGAATAGGACTTAAAAATGCCTCAAAATCTGCATACACAACAAAAGGAACTCGTAATTTACGCTCGTAATTATTGAAATTAAGTTGACTTGAAGAAGTCATTTTGTCAAACCAATCTTTCCTTTTATCCTCTTCAGAGGGTAAATTGGTACACATATGAAAACAGTCGTTCTTTTGATGCTCTACTAAATTCTGATTAGACGAAAAATTTTATAAACAACCATCACATATATTAACAGCATATTGCGATTCATTTATTTGAGCGGATACTAATCGAGATAAATTGTTGATTAGACAATAATGTCCTCTATTCACCTTTGTTATATATAACAAATTAAAATGTTTTGTTTTTACATTTCGTAATGTGTAAAGTACCAACAACATCATGACTTTTATTTTGTGAATTATACTCTAAACCAAACACGTTAATACTTAAATCATTTAACTTTTCAAATTTCTGAATATCAGTAAACTTGATGGGAAAAGGAATTTCACCAAACTTCAATTTCTCCTTGTATTTAATATAACAGTTTACCGTATTAGCGTGATTATTTTTCTTAGGTGGATATAAACCCGAAAGCAATGCCCAACGGAAACATTCATGATCATCGTTTTTTATGTTTATTACTGCTCTTTTATTTGTTATATCACGTGGTAATTCAATATATGAAGAACCACGCAATGGTTTATATTTATTAACATAAACGTCTAAGTGGTTTATGTTTACCAAACTCCATCCACTATCTTTTCTTTCGAAGTTTGTTAATCTCTCTGTTATTTCATTTACGAGGGATATGAAAAAAAAATCTTTATCACTGCTTAGATTAAAAAGTTGATTGTTTAATTGAAAATCAAATGTATTTCTTAATTGTTTGGGATCCTGACAAAAATTTGCATTTAGAATAAAATTACTTTTTAAAGCACAATGACCTGCAACGGATCGATTTAATATAGTAAAAATTTTACATATACATGAGAAAATTTGTCAAGTTCCGCCGTGACCGGGTGGTTTAGAGGTCAGGACGTCAGTCGCGAAAGCTGAAGACGCCAGTTCAAATCTGGCCGCGGACACCGGGGGCTTGGTCACTTTTTCTGAAGTATATGACATCTATTTTCAGTTTATATATAGTAGTGTAACTACTTAAAAATTGCAAATCAAAAAATATTGAAAAAGATAATTTGATTTGCTTCAAGATTTAAAAATTGTATCCTTATTTTTTTCTTAAAACGATTCATGGGTTTCAAAGGGTTGGCAATCATTTTTATGACTTGATATTCTGTACGTAGCAACCCTGTTTCGGAATGCATTTTCAATTAGCTGAACGTTTATTAATTCGCTGTCTGAACTAAGAACATTTTTGTGTATATTGCTTTCAAATGGTTTGCTTAATATCTTTTTACCACATACACATGGCACACAGAACATTCAATTTTATCATTATTTTTTGTGCTTACGTCAATACAGCAAGCTTGTGATGTAGAAGTTGATGCTGAATCACTGCTAGTTGAAGGTTGACTCTTCTTTGTTGATTCCTCAGACTCAGGATCCGTAGTAGTCATTTCTATTCCACGTCCAACTTGTTGTGATCTAAAAAAAAATTAATATCACAAATAATATAATTACGTCATTTCTTATAGTATGACTACCAGAAACAAAGGTTAAAGGTTAAAAGGTTAAAGGTTAAACTAGAAAATACTAACTTGTATATTTCTTACATTGCAAATAATACGCTTGCATTGGTAGGACTCCGTCTACTACATCAGTAGTTGATATATGAATATCCTGTGTTTGATTCCTATGACCCTCACATGGGGTATAAATAATACGGTTTTATATCTTGGTCTACGAAAATTGAATCAGGTAATAAGCCATCAATTAACCACAATCTGATAAATTTATGAAACCTTTTCATAATTATGGTTTTGCTCAAACTTGCTATCTCACTACGTTCTAATTTAGGCTCAAGATAAAATGCCATGTTGTAAAACTGAATCACACAACACCACAGGTACAAAACACTGAAACTTCAATTTGCTATTATTAGATACTCATCTAGACCTCGCTTTACTATGTAGAGTGTATAGAACGCCTTAAGCGTGACATTGACAGTAGCTGTCAATTTAGGCGGGAACACGGGAGAACTGTCACTTATCCTTACGGCGCCACGCGTGGGTGGACATGGTTTTATCTTGTAAATTAGTTAATTCGAGCCGATTGCCTGATATTATTGTAAAACCTTTGATTATAGAACCCAAGTTTGATCTGGAAGTGTTTTATTTCCTACATCAGACGTGGGAAATGAGCTTATAGCCTGCAAAGTGCTTGCCGTACAACAAACCGCGGTGGTCAAAGTTAACGTTGTTTTGGCATCGTTTGTCTTTGTTTAAATCCGAAACAAGAAGTGTATTTCAATCACAAACACGTATCGCAATTAGCAATGTCCACGTCCGTAGTAGATTTCCGCGGCGAGATCAAAAGGGCTGCACTTCTCGCGTACGTCCACTACATACGGCCGTTGTGGACGCAGATAGTGCGAAACATTTTGTTTTCAGCATTTACAGGTGATATTCAAAGTACCGATATGTACAGATGAAGTCTTCGAAGCCAAAACAAACAGTGGAGCTTCATCAGGATTTAGTTGCAGCCTAGAGCCTAGGCCATACCAGGACACTACGGCGGCGTTACCAGTCGCCGGCCACCAACTAAACGTATACAGCTCTATGGAGGATATCTCACCTTCTGTCCACTTAGTTGCACAAACTAAAAGTCATCAAGTGCCTAACACGGAAGTTCAATAAACTACAAATGCAAATGAAAAGAGTGTGTTGCCAATGATTTTCAAGGTGTAGCGCGGCGTGAGCGCTACACCTTATTACCTACTAGCAAGTGGTAACTTATATGTGAACAAATACATTAATGTAAAGGTATGGAGTAATGTATTTATCATTGGTACAGGTACACCACTCATCAGGTAAATAGAGTATGCTAGTAATCAGTTGCTTATTTTCAAAGCGGATATTTATTTACCTACATGTTCTTAGAAATAATTTTGTCTAGCTAGCAAAGTTCATATTATTGAAACTTAAGATCTATTCTAAGATTTATGTCATCATATTAGACCGTTGATAAAGATCAGTTTTGATATTCATGCCTAGCACCTACAGTGACCATTTCGCTCAATTGTGGGAAACATTTATGCTAAAGAGTAATTAATAATTTTCACAGTTTAAATGATTCAAAATAAATAAATAGGAAAATGCTCTTAAGTACTTGTACCTAGATTCATACACACTTGTTCATTAAATTTCTTTATTTGTGAACTAAGATAAAATGTAATTGTTGCTTTCCTATTTGAATAAAATCATCTTATGGCTTCCGTACTTCCGTACTTTAGCACAGCGGGTATGGGCTGCCTACCCTATGTTCCTATTCAAGCAGTTCATGCTCAGTGATATGGTGCAGAGACATTGAGAAATCTCTTCTTATTCATTACTAGCTATGCCCGCGGCTCCGCCCGCGTGGAATTCGGTCTTTGTCAGTAAGCGACTAATTCACCCCTAATTTCTCTCCCTCCCCCTGGAGGCGGAACTTGAAGGTCTTGAAGTAAAGTTGACATATGGATACGCTAGAGGACAGTAGTCCAGATAAAATATTTTACAATGACCACTAAATAAAACTACACTCCAAAATCAATAGTTTTTTTCGTCCTTATTAAAAATTTTGACATGATTTAAACGACATAGAATAGTAGGTGTATTGTATATCGGACGATACAGTACCAATTTTGTATTTATACGTCCTTGACTGTACCATCAGTTTCAAAATTGCATGGTCAATTTATCAATTAATTCATTCATAAATTGGCCATGCAATTCTGAACCCCATAGTACCTATCCATATCATGTCCATGGCAAATATCATCCAAATCGATCCTCCAGTCAAATCAGTCTAAGAATGAAAAGGTAAGAATAGGGGCAGTTGCAGCCTAAAATTGGGGGGGTTACTAATGCAGAAATTATTTTTTGAGGGGGTCAGTAATGAATTTTTCTATTTGACGTGTACGATTTGGGGGGGGGGGGGGGGGGGGAGGGGGTCATGTCACTTGCCACCATTCTGTGTAAAAAGCGTCCAAGTCGTCCCGCAAAATCCTTCCTTCAAACTCAAACTCAAATAATATATTTGTAAAACATAGGTACATTGAAAGGTCTTACAATATTTTGGTGGGTATCACTATGTTCCACCATGTTTGTAAACACAAATAGCTACAATTGGCATGCAGCGTGCATATAATTAAACTACTAAATTAGTAACTACTTACATGATTTGGCACTTATAAAATAATAATGTACAAAATTAGATTAACAATCACTCAAGTAGCTATGAAAAAACAGATGTAAATGTGTTATGTTATGAGAAGATTAATTAATAACAAAAATAAAAATACTAATTTAATAACATAAGAAAAATATGTAGGTCATAAAAAATAAAATAAGAATAGAATTAATATGTCATAAAATTACATATGTCGCAAAAATAATTAAAGTATAATTGGTATTGAAAATATGTCAATGATCTAAGTATTCAGTCAGAGAATAATAAGTATTGTTTAGTAAATATAATGTCAGCGATCGTTTAAATTCCTTATTTGTTTTATTTTTTATCACTTCAGGTAACTTATTATATATTTTGCTACCCAAGCAAACCACACTCTTAAGTTTTAGAGCAGTATTTGCAGGTTCAGTATGGAAGTCTCTTGGCTTTATTCTTTTGCTTCGTGAAAACGTCACTTTTGTAAATAGTGTGGGATTTGCTCGGACAAACATTGCGATTTCATAAATGAGAAGTGAGGGCAGTGTAAGTAATTTTAAACTTTTAAAGTGTATGGCGCAACTATCAAACCATCTTAAGCCACATATTGCCCTAATGCACCTTTTTTGGGCCTTAAAGACTAATCCTCTATTTGTGGAATTGCCCCACAATATAATTCCATACCTTAGGGTTGACACAACATAACCATGATAGGCTGCCATAATAGCTTCTCTATCAGCTAATTTTGTGAGTCTACGGAGTGCGTAGGAAAATGAGTAGAGTTTCCGACAGACTTCTTGAGTGTGGAAACTACACAGGTCAGTTGGTCATCTAGCAATATGCTTAAGAATTTTGTTGAACTCACTCCTTCAACTTGTAACCCTAGGTATGCGCAATTTATTAGGAGAGGTATTTTCCGTTGATGAAAATTCATAATTTTCGTTTTAGTCAAATTAATTAACAGATTATTAAAACGAAGCCATTCAATAATATTACATAATGTCATGTTAATTACATATTCATAATTATCACTAATTTCACATTCAATAATCACAGTGCTATCATCAGCAAAGAGGGTCATTGGATACTTAATATGTCTAGGGAGGTCATTTATGTATATTAGAAATAAAAGAGGCCCTAGGATACTTCCTTGGGGGACTCAATATCCTATTTGTCGTTTTTTAGAGACATATGACCTCTCTGTTTTCGTTTTTGTACAAATTTGGACAATTTCAGATATCTGTTCCCTATCACTAAGGTACGATCTAAGCAGGTCAAGGATGTTGCCACGGATACCATAGGATGCTAACTTATTTGTTAGAATTTTATGGTCTACGTGGTCGAACGCCTTGGTCATGTCCATAAAAATCGCACATATATACTTTCGTTTGTCCATGGATTCAATTAAAGGTTTAATTAGGTTAAAAATGGCCATGTTTATAGTTTTTCCCTTATGGAAACCTTTTTGTTCCTTAGCTAATAGGTTGTATTTTTCCAAAAATGAATAAAGAGCCTCGCCGATAATTTTTTCGAAAACCTTAGAGAAGACAGATACTAATGCGATCGGCCTGTAAATTTTTACATCCTCTTTATCGCCTTTTTTACGGACAGGTTTAACAATTATTGGTTTAAGTTTAGTGGGATAGGTTCCAGAAGAGATGCTAACGTTGAATATGTGACTTAACGGATATGCAATAGTATGAGAGTCATATTTGATAACTTAGTGGATTATTCATGTCACAACGTATTAATTTCAGCGCCATCTGTTAGTTAAGCAACCCTGCTTAACTAACAGATGGCGCTGAAATTAATATCGTTAGTCTTAGGACATATTAGGAAAAAAAGTTTGCACCTCCTAAGTAGCGCCATAAGATTCAGGTGCAAAATTAACTCATTGAGTATAGTGGCTACCCCCTTTTAGAGGTTGAATTTTTATAGCCCACCTATACCTGGCCGGGGATTTTCTTTACAATTGGAATTAGTAATCCTTAAGGGGTGACTTCTGGGATAACAACGCAAAAAAAAACCGGCCAAGTGCATGTCGGGCCATGTTCAGTGCAGGGTTCCGTAATGCCGCCTTGTTAAAAAACATCAGTTCAAAAGGTCGTTTATTAAGGGGTATTTTGGCGGCGCTTCCGTAATAATTGCGTGGTGGGTTAATTGTTTGGCGTTGTAATTCTACAATCCGGCACTTACGTCCTTTCACTATGCGTTTTTCAATGACAACTCAAAAACAGCTGAACCGATTTTATTCAATATAGTTTTTATTGAAAGTACCTTTCAGGCTTCACTTCCATTATTTTATTCAAATTTTTTGGACCTACGGTTCAAAATTAAGATGGGGGGGGGATGATTTTCGGGATTAAAACTATCTATTATCCTTTCCCGGGACTCAAACTATCTCTATACAAAATTTCATTAAAATCTGTTCAGCCGTTTTCACGTGATGCGCGGTCAAATAAACAGACAAACAGATAAACAGACAAACAGATAAACAGATAAACAGATAAACAGATAAACAGACAAACAGATAAATAAACAAAAATTCTAAAAATTGTTGAAACGTGTTCTGTTATCGATTCTAAGTATCCCCAGCCAACTTTTTTTCGATTATCTTCCATGTACAGACTTTCGACCCTCTTCAGCTTTATTATATGTATAGAAGATTGAAACATGAATATTGCAGTAGACACTTCTCTCACAAATTAAGTCATAATTATTAGAGAGCCCGTGGATGTTATTTATGCAAGGCTGCATTGCAGACCCAGGACATTGTTAAGTTTCAGTATCAGATATTTCTGTATCTTGGTTCTTTTGTCTGTTCTGAGGAATTAGTCCATTCTAAACAATAATCAAATTCGGAGATTTCTTCACTACTTACAAATGTTAAGGCTTTCAGGTCGATATTGACCCTAGTAGTGTTTCAATAGGGTTCAAATTTAGATGCCAGTCTTAATGGATCTTATAGAGTGAATTATGACTTACAAAGCGAAACTGAGCCCACTTATATCACTATGGTGGCAAACATGTGTAAACTTCATCTATGAGTAAGCAGACACCGGAGCCTATGAACGATTGCCACTCAAGCATTATGACAAATACACCACTGATCTTTAACAAGCATACAAGGTCAGATTGTAGTCGCTTTCATAAAAACTAGTGCCTATGCCAATTCATGGGCTTAGGTTGCCAAGCAGAGCCAGGCTCAATTCAGCCATGACAAAAGCTGGGGCAAACACTAGGAGGAGGACAAAGATCGGGTTCACCGAGAAGATTTAATTTGACAGCTTGTGATTTTGTGTGTGTATGTTTGCTTGTATTATAATAATAATAATAATAATAAATACTCTTTATTGCACACCTCATACAGTTACAAGCACAAATTTTACAATTAGATAAATTTAGGTAGAGGTAACAACAGGCGGTCTTATCGCTAATGAGCGATTTCTTCCAGACAACCTTTGGGTAGTGGAGACTAGAGAAAAACAATAAGCAGTAGGTGGTGCATAGAAACAAAAGAGACGAAATAGATAACACAGCACATTCATATGAATATACATACTTAAATAAATACAAAATAAACATACATATACGTACATATATACATATATAATACACACAATAAGAAACAACAGTGTCAACTTAAAAACCTAAGGAAGAGATAAATAGTATTCCTTAAGTTGCGATTTAAAGCTACCAATAGATTGCGCGCGTTTAATGTTGAGAGGGAGAGAATTCCACAAACGAACGGCCTGGAACGTAAATGAGCAATTATAAAATTTGGAAGATGAAGATGGCACTTTTAGGAGCAATTTTTGAGAGGATCTAATAGAATTAAGATAAGAGAAACGCTCTTTGAGGTAGCGGGGAGTTGCAGGGTTAAAAAGTATAGAAAAGAGTAAAGAAAGTATGTGAGAGTTACGGCGGTGACGGATAGGGAGCCATTTGAGTTGAGAACGAAAACTAGAAACATGGTCGAATTTGCGTAATCCGAAAATGAACCGAATGCAGGCATTTTGAATACGCTCAAGCTTATTAAGTTGCTCCTCGGTTAGGTCTAAATAGGAGATATCTGCATAATCAAGAATGGGGAGAAGTAACGACTGAGCAAGCGCAATTTTAGTAGCATTTGGCAGGAAATTCCGGAGCCGTCTGAGAGACCCTATGGCAGCAAACATCTTCCTGCTCACTTCACTCACCTGAGGCACCCATGATAGACAACGATCCATGATTACGCCAAGATTTTTCACTTGGTTGGAAAAAGGAATTTGGATACCATCGAAGACTATCGGAGGGAGCCTGAGAAAGTCAATTTTGGAGATTTGTTTAGCGCTACCCATCACAATTACCTGTGACTTTAGGGGGTTTACTTTTAAACCGTAATTTTGACTCCAATTTGATATGCGGAGCAGATCAAGATTCGTGGCTTCTATAACTGAATTGAGATCGCTATGCACACCCTGCGAATATATTTGAAGGTCGTCGGCATAGAGGTGATACGAAGAGGAGAGATCAAGAGTTATGGAATTAATGAAGATAGAAAATAAAAGAGGAGACAGCACACCACCCTGTGGAACACCAGCTGATGTGCTGCACCAGGAAGAACACGAAGAATCTAGTTTAATTCTTTGCCGACGACCAACCAAATAGCTGCGGAACCAGTCAATCGCTGCAGCCGATATGTTAAGAGACTGTAAGAACGCGAGCAAAATGTCAAAATCGACCGTGTTAAAGGCATTACTGAAATCTAGAAGTGCAAGAACTGTAAGCTTCTGGTCATTCATACCCAAACGGATGTCATCGGTAACCTTGACAAGAGCCGAGGTAGTACTATGGCCCGGACGAAAACCAGATTGAAATGGGTTTAGGAGGTCATTTCTATTCAGGAAGGAAGTTAGTTGCTGATGCACTAGCCGTTCGAGAACTTTGGATAGGAAAGGAAGAATGGAGATGGGGCGATAGTCAGAGAAGGAACTGGGGTTGGATTTTTTGGGTAAAGGAATAATATTGGCATCCTTCCACAGACTGGGAAAAGTACTTGATGAAATGGAAAAATTCAGAATACCGGTGATAATAGGAACAAACAAATCAAGGAGAGGGAGTATCATATTTCGGCTAACACAGTCAACACCAACGGCGTTAGAAGTGATATTCAATATACCCTTCCTAACATCACTCTCACAGAAATGGCTAAAATAGAAAGAAGAGAAATCTAAGGCAGGAAGTGATGAAAGATGATGAAGTGAGTTAGATTTCTTAGGACCACTGAAACAGGTGGACGATGAAAAATGCTGGTTAAGCTGGTCAACGCTAATATTGTTTAAATTGGTTGCCTGTTGAGATTTGCCAACTCCGAGACCTTTCAAAAATTTCCACACTTTGGCTGGATTTCCATCTTCAACAGAACTGTGAATATGACGCCTCTGAGCATCTCGACATATAGTGCTACAGCGATTGCGCAGGGTATGATATTTAAGTTTATTTTTCTCAGAGTTGTTAGCCTTATACTTAGATTTAGATTGATTCTTCCTCTCTATAAGGGCTTTAATATCCTCAGTGAGCCAAGGAGCAGGGAGATGCTTGACTTTTATTGCACGAACAGGAGCATGAGCGTCATAAAGTTGTATGAGGAGCGAATTAAAGAGATAAACTTGATCGTCTACCGAACCCGCTCGAGCGATACTGCTCCAATCGATTGTTAAAGCGTCATCTCGAAGCTTTTCCACATTTAATCCACTAAAATTGCGCTGCAAAAGAATTTTTGATTTAGCTTTGGGAGGACGAATTTTGTAAGAGAGATAGAGCAGATCATGATATGAGAAGGCATCCGCGGAGTATTGTCCAAATTTAGACACATGAGAAGTTGAAGAAACTAAAGTTAAATCAAGAAGAGAAGGCGAGCAATTTGGAAAATAGTGTGTGGCGTCTGAAGGGAGAATAGTTAGATTGCATGCATCTACCAGGGATTTAAGGCGCCGGGATCGACTGTCATCCTTCAGAAGACACGTATTTAGATATCCCATAAGAATGTGATGATTATAAGAAGGCATAAGGTCCTCGAGAAGTTTCTCAAGAGAATCAAAGTAATTAACGTTAAGGGAGGGGGAATAAAAAACGCCAAGTAAAAGTTTGGAATGAGAGAGGGAAACGTCGAGAAACATATACTCTGCGGCATCAGAAGTAGAAGAGCTGGCAGATACATTAACAATTGAATAGGGGATGTAAGAACGAAGGTAAATCGCAACTCCACCGCCACCTCTTCCAAGGCGGTCGTGCCGAATTAAATTGAAACCAGGTAAAGAGTAAGACGTTGAAGGCAAAGCTGGTCTGAGCCATGATTCGGAAATTAAAATAGCATGAATGTTCTTAATGTCAAAAGAGAGTAACATATCGCTGTAATGTGCAGGAATACTTTGCGCATTTAAATGCACAACGTTAAAATTTTTAGGTACATCATTAAACTGAGATTCCAGAATGTCGTGAAGCGAAGGAGGCAAACTATGGAAACTGTCTTCACTTACACTATCTAAGGAGGAAAAAGATAAATACTGATCACTGTTATCACTGAAAGGCATCTGAAAAATATATATAAAGTTAAAAATATAATAAGTATATAATAAGTGTATACTAATATTCAATAAATATAAAAATATATACAGTAAAAACTAAACAAAAACTCCACAATCTACCCGCCAGCATATCTGGATGGATCAAAATTAAAAACAAAACAACAAATAATTAACATTCAGAGCAGAAACGGAACGCAATAATTTACAAGTGGCAGCACTGGGCTGTTCATGTCAAAGCGCCTGTCATGTCAAGTTAATGTGAAAGCAAAGCAAATGCTATTACGAAAACTAGTTAAGATAAACAAATTAATCAAAAAAGAAAGAAAGGGTAGACACAGATAAGTGCTGCACGACAAAATTAAGAAGTCAATTGTAACACGGTAACAAGAAAAGCACTACACAGTAAACAAACAAAGTAGGTACGAGTACTCTACGATCGAATCTTCGCCTTCACAGTCTCCCTCTTTGCACGCTGCTGCCTAGCTCGCGGAGCCTGGGGGACGGGCCGAGTATCAGGTTCCGACGAAGCGGCAGGATGCTCCGCGTCGGCATCGGTAGGCGTCGCCTGCGCAACTGACATAGCTTTCACATCGGCGACGCTGTTGGCACGGCGGCGCACGCCATCTTTTCCCAGCACAAGCACGTCGCCGTTCCAGGTCCAGCAGTTGCGCACTCCAAAACGCTCACGAGCCTCCATGAAAGCATTGTGGCGGGGCTTTGTGAGAAACTCTCCAAGTGTGACGCCTGAGCCCTTGAGTGCCACCTTGCCAAACCATACATCATCCCTGATGGCTATATCCTTGAACTTGACAAGAATGGCTCTAGGCTTTTTGCCGCGCCCTCCACGACCACCCAACCGATGACTGCGCTCAATATCTGCTGCGGAAAGATCTTCTAACACGGCCTGCAGTTTGTTAACCGCAAGATTTGTTGTGTCCTCAGAATCAGATTCATCTATACCATGTACTAACAACATCTTGCGGCGAGAGCGCGTCTCAATGTGGTCCACCTGGCGAGTGACAAGCTCCACCTGCTTCTGCAAGGCATCGAGAGACCTCACAACAAAGTCCTTGAAAAAGTCAAACTTTGAAGCCACAGCAGCGACTGTTGGATTAGTGGTGCCCGCGTTGTCGAGATCTTTCTGGAACTGCGCCATCGTCTTCTTGAATGTCTCGGACAATTCCTCAATTGAACTTTTTACTGCACTTGTTTCTGACATTTTGTGAGAGTGAAGTGAGTGATAAAAATCGAAGTTAACTTGTGGAGAAAATGTAATGGAAATGCTGGTAGGTTATAAGGGTTATTTAAGCATCAATATTATTAGGTTTAATTGTCCAAAAAGTGATTATAAATATTTTTTTAACAATAAATTTAGTGCACAAGATGTGACTTGTTTTTCTCCACCTACCCGAAAAACAGTATATTATCTTATATGTTCACATATAAGATAATATACTGGTGATGAATTGGATGATGATGATGCATAATTAAATTAATAAGTGCATCATATGATGCACTTATTAATCATACGATTGACAGCTGTTTGGATGTATAAAACAAAAAGAGGAAGCTAAGTTGACTTCTATGTACATGAGTTATACAGTTATAGGAAACATGACAAGTAAGAGACCATCTTACTACAATAATAACAGCAATAAAATGGTGAGGAAGTATTTAATGTCTTTAGTCATAGACGAGAGTAAAACAGGTGAGTGATCAGATCATACATTTGACTTTGATTCACAATGTATGAATGAATGAATGAATGAATGAAAGGTTTATTCATGACAATTACAAAAAACATAATAAACAATAACATATACAACCCGAAACATTAATTGCCACGAAATGGTCGCAACTCAGCGTTAAATGCCGGCAGGGCCAGCGCTGGTCTTCCGTTGCAACCATTTGACGACACGGCGCATTGACGCCACGATCACATCCCCAAAGTAAGAATATCCTAATCAAAACAAGAGAAAAAAAAACAATAAAAACAGGAAAAAAAAAAAATTATAAACATAAACACAAAAACAATTTAAAACTTCGAACGTTTCCTAATTCCGTCCTATGGAGGCCGCTTTAATACGGTCTACAGATTGACTCAGATAATCGCGCGACAAAATGCCACGTGTGTAGAGCCCCCCTAGGTTGGATTTTGGAACAACCGTGGCCATCGACAAGCGTCGATGACAAAGGAAGCGAAGCATTTATAGCCTGTGGTTTACTACTTTTTACTACTATGATATCGTCCATGTCATTCATCCCGACATAGACGCCGACGCCATATTACGTCATGCAGCAAAAAGTAGGTCACGGACACAGGACCAAACTACTTTAAATTACACTTATAACAAACAAAGTAAGACATATTGCGAATTTACGACAGTGAAACCAATAAAACTAAACAGGATCTTTTTTAACTACAGTAAGTACCCAAGTATCTTGAATTTGCAACAAAGCGAGTTTATGTCTTAAAATTACCCTTAAAAAAATAACAGTGTCACAATATCATCTCCAGGTCCAAAGAGGGAGTATACTAGGAAGGAACTAAAGCCAGCAATAAAACACCACAGTGATATGCCGCGGGATACCTCCGATGTATAAAAAATGGGACTTTTTCTCTGAGCTCCGATGCCTACGGGACGCAAAACGCAGGTGTGTAAACACAATCTCGTATTGTATATGAATAAATACTATGACTATGTACGTACTCATCAAGTTTAGAAAACAAGTGAATTCTTTGCCCAATACTTTAGAAACAGGTTGCGAGCATATTGAATTAATTGATTCAAAACATGGGTTATCTTACCGTTTGTTGTATAAATAAGACTTAAGTAATAATTAATAAATATATAAGTAAAATGAGATAACTGTGACGGCAAATATCTTACCGCTGTTTACTAAAGGGTTCGAATAAGGAGATGCCAAAAGGTTAAAAACAACTTGTATCGTGCCTTAGATTTTCTTGCCTCAGTTGGTGCTTGAATAAAAAATTTCTAATATTGACCCTAAAACTATGTCTACTTTTTAGGTCCCGAATAGGCGGAGGCAGGTTGTTCCAGCATTTGGTAGCAAGATATCTGAAACTCCCGCGGAAGGCAGCAGAGGAATGTTGATGAGTGAGAAGCTGCGGCCCACATAGTCTTATACCACGTGGCTTCCGAAATGACAATTTCTCAAACAGATATGAAGGGATCTGATAGTTTATAACACCGAAGAGAAGGCATGCTAGGTGCATCTTGCGTCTGTGTAGCATCTTTAAGGTATTACTGTTGTTCAAAAATGGAGTGACATGGGCCCTAGGCGGGATGTTGAAACAAAATCTTGCACATGCATTTTGAACTCTTTGGACCAGACGTTTGGTTTTAGAGAGCAGACGTGGGCCATATACAAGGTCCATATAGTTTAATTTAGACATAACTAGTGATTCTACTAACTGGATTCGCAAAGTTTCACTCAAAAAAGGTCTAATCTTGTACAACACTTTTAATTTATAAAAACATCCTCTTACTGCGTTTAGAATGTGTTTTTCGTAACGTAGTTCATGATCAATCAAAAGGCCCAAATTACGCGCTTCCCAGACTCGTTCTATGGGCTCACCCATCAGCTCAATCTGTACAGATGGTCTAAGTTTAGTCAACTGCTGTTGGGTGCCGAAAATTAGGTACTTTGTTTTAGTTGGATTAAGCAACAAACCATTCTCCCTTGCCCAGGCAGCTATTCTAGTTAGATCAGAGTTTAGTTTACCTATGGCGCTATCAGCCTCCGACTGTTCAAATGAGATGTAGACCTGTATATCATCTGCATATATATGGAATTTACAATCTCTAATATGTATAGCGATGTCAGCAGAGTATAAAATAAATAAGATTGGGCCAAGTATGGAACCCTGTGGGACACCTCTAGTGAGCTCTAATTTGTTAGATTGACAAGAGGACCCATCAGGTAATGTCATTCTTACGTACTGGGTTCTGTTAGTAAGGTAGCTGTTGAACCACTTTATCGCTCTGCTGTCAAAACCGTAGTATCTCAACTTAGATAGCAACAAGCTAATATCAATGCAATCAAATGCCCTAGAGAAATCAAGGAGGACTAAGAGAGTGCACATGCCTCGGTCCTGAGCTTGCAGCAGGTTATCAGTGACATCAAGCAAAGCCGTTACAGTGCTTCGACCCTTCCTAAAACCTGACTGGACATCTGGTAAAATATTGTTTCGTTCAATGTAATCTGTCATCTGCATGCATACAGCTTTCTCCACTACTTTAGACAGGCATGGGAGGATACTAATTGGTCTTAGGTCTTTAAGCTCCAATGGACTAGCCACCTTGGGCAGTGGACGCACAATTGCAACTTTCCAGACGTCAGGAAAGGTAAATGTTATAATGGATGTATTTATAAGATTAAGTAATTACATCTAGTGTATATGGTAAAGTCATTAGCAACATTTTCAAAGTTATGCCGTCACATCCCTCTGCATTAGACTTGAGGTCTCTTATAATTTTGATAATGATATCGGCCTTGATTTGCTGTATCTGAAATACTGAATTACTAAACCTGTGGAATTCAAAATAAGTTAGCTGAGATATGGAGACATGCGAGACACTAGACAGGTTTAAGAAATGCTTATTAATCACGTCAGGGTCATTAAAAGTAGCTGGAAGCTCTGTTTCGTTTTTTGGTAGCAAGGTAGACTTAAGATTTTTCCATAACAATGTTGGGTTTTTAATTTTGCTGTTAATGTTTTGTTTGACGTACAAGTATTGACGAGCCACCAACAACCAAATGTTTTTGCTTTAACCAACTGATGAAGAAAGAACAGTAATATTGAAAGGTTGATCAATAATAAAATCCACAAGTGATTTCTAAATAATGATTATTACTGACTATGGGCATTGCATTATCCTGCTAGAAAGTGTCCTTACTAGACATTTCTTGCAAATGTTGTTTAAATTTGAGAATGACGCAAATTGGTCTAGTCCAATGGTTCTTAACCCTTCATTGGTGAGGGGCTACCCGACAAAATTTATTTTTGACATGAACCACAAAACTGTTTTGAAATGAGTATCTATGACAAATAAAGTCAACAAAGGGCTGTACTGTTCATGTGAACACATAGATCACTTCAAGTGCTTTCGGGGACCGCCAGTGGTCTGCATATCACCGGTTGAGAACCACTGGTCTAGTCACTAATACATTTTTGTGTTGTGAAATGAAGTGTCATTAATGGATAAATTTAATGTTTTAGTTCATTTTAAACTAAGTTTGGTCAGTTTACCAACAATGCTGTCCTATATAAGAATAAAACTTTTTTTCATTCTTCTACCACAAGGATTTAAATTGGCATGTAGTTAAGTGACTATTGTTAAAGCATACAGTTGGTAAAGTTACTTATAGGTTCGATAAGTTGACACTACACATGTAATGACTGCTAAGCACATGTTTGGGGTATGGAAAATAAATATTTCATTTGAGTTTACTTATGGTCTCTTTATTGAAACTGATTTATTTGAGAATGTGTCAGAGTCAGAGAAGCCCAAACGAGTTGAAATATTAAAAGTAAGCAAGCAGCCAACCAGGTTTAAACTACGACCTGTTTTAAAGGAGTTTTGGTATTATGCATTTTTATATGTAGTATTGGATAGCCCAGTAAACAACGACACTAGTCCAATCAATGACGATTCTAGTAATATTTTCATTGCAGCAGTTTACATCCTGAGTTAACTGTCGAGAATTAGTGACAACTATCTGTGCCCTTGCCTTATGGCATTGTGTCATAGATTATTAATAAAATGTTAGTTCACTGTTGTTAGATGTGTCAAACTACAGTATTGCCATGCATTGTTTCTCTGAGAATTTCGAGGAATAGTTAACTACTAATGCTAACTTATGCCTATTTTCGGCTATGTGTGCTTTGGTCTTTAAATTGCAGTTGCTGGATTTCTACGTGTTGATGCCCCGTGATGTCATTATTAGATTAACGGGAGGTGACAGAAGGATTCAGTGACTACATTTTTGTTGTTGTTGGACTTGGTGGCTATGTTGAGGCCACTGGGAGCGCAAGCTGGCCTCAAAGATTTGAAGCTGTATGATGGACCTCACTGTGGCAATTCAAGGAACAGCAGGATGCCCATTCAGATGAAAATCAACACGCTTATGACAGATTTTCATGTCAGCAACCATGTTGCAGGAAAGTTGGATTCAGAAGAAGCCGATGTATTCACCTGTGTGTCTGAAGGAGGGTGCTATGAAATGTGGTTATTAAATTGATCCCACGGCAAGATCACGATGTCAGCCGCAGGATTACTGGGTGCTGTTTTGAGGCGAGTGAGCCACAGGAGTTTCCAGAGTTATGCGCTGCATTCTCTAGAAGCGAGTTTTAACAACTCTATATATGACTAGGAGTTTGCCATGGTGTGGACAAGGTACCAGAGTATTGGGGGTATATTGTTCATTGTTTTACCATGCGCTTGAACAAAGTACCAAGGTATCGAGGGTACTCAATCTGGAGATGCCTCTCCTTGAGGGGATTGTGCATTGTTGTACTATGCGCTTAAACAAGGTACCAGCGTTTTGGGGGTACCCAATCTAGAGGTACCTATAATCCCCTTAGGGGATTGTTTATTATTTTGACGTGGTGTGCACAAGGTACTTGAGTATCAAGGGTACCCAATCTGGAGACGCCTCTACTCTGAGTAGATTGTTCATTATTCTACTATGGTAAAAGCTTGATCAAGTATTGGAGGGGGTTAAAAACGTGATTTCGTCTTTTCCTGGGCAGGCAATTCAGTGATGCCTCTGCTCAGGTGTGAAGTCTTCGCGTGTAAGACCCTCTGTGGCATCGTGATATTGTGAAATCCGCGCTGCGGCATCGTCGTTTCTATTCTCATCTGTAGCGTGATTCATGTATGCAGCATCGTCTCTTCTATTCTCATCTGTAGCGTGATTCGTGTATTCTCAACAAGCGTGATGAATGAGTGAACAACAATGATGATAATTTGTTATGATTGATTTTTTTGGTTGTTGTTGAAACTTACTGCCTGTTGATTATGAATGATCAAATGGTTACTGTGAATGATAAGTTCTTGTCTGATAATTATGAATGGCCGAACGGTGTTTGTAGGAGAGTAATGTTTAATGCGTCATTAGGTAGAGTTTAAAGATTTCTTTTCGGTTATTCAGATGACGAACTAATGCATCCTAATGCTGGACCTCCCCAAGACCTGGAGCGCAGGGCCACGGGAGCTGAGTGGGGAGCGGCCGACTCTTCGCGTGTGTGCGTCCAGTACCAACTGAAGAGGCGAGAGCTGAGGAAGCGGTCGAAGCCGACGCATCATCAGGATTGGCCGTATTAGATATTCATCTAGACCTCGCTTTACTATGTAGAGTGTATAGAACGCCTTAAGCGTGACATTGACAGTAGCTATCAATTTAGGCGGGAACACGGGAGAACTGTCACTTATCCTTACGGCGCCACGCGTGGGTGGACATGGTTTTATCTTGTAAATTAGTTAATTCGAGCCGATTGCCTGATATTATTGTAAAACCTTTGATTATAGAACCCAAGTTTGATCTGGAAGTGTTTTATTTCCTACACTATAGATCATTTTAAAACTGGGGACCCACTTTTATACCACTATCCCCTCCGTTTCCGTAAGTCAGGTAAAGAAACATGTAACAACAGGTTTTAACTTAGATCACCCACCCCAACAAGATGCAAGGTAGAAAAAAAAATGTATAATTAATTAAATATTAAAACAGATTGATTAACTTACATTTCATATTTTTGTTGACTTAGAGATTGATACAAATTATATATTTCTTGGTCTTCAAAATATTCCTTCTCCGCGTCTTCACATAATTGAAGAAGTTCAACATTACAATCATCATTTCCAATTTGCATGCTATACATATAGATTAAAAATCTGGATAGTATTAGTTTTTTATAACATGAAGTTTAAGGTGTTCCTTCAAATTCTAACTCTTATTAGTCAAAATTAACGCCCAGTTTTGTATGTAGGATTAGGGTCACAGAAAAAGACATGTTTCTTCGATGCAGGTGTAATTGCGACTAACTTAATGTTATACTAAGGCTACATATATATGCATAGATACGTTTAAACATACCGGCGACCAAAACTAACAGTTTTTAATAAATTTAAACAATTAATGAACAAGAAGCATGCAAAATCGCATCACTTACTTCACTATACACTTCACTTAATTTGGTTAAATGTTACTCATTGGTTTTAGGGAGTAATATTAATTTAGACAAAGGCCTTTTGAGCTGGTGGTCTCCTTTGCACTGTACTGTTACCACTCTCACCAGATTGTCTGCTCCAGGATGGAGATATTTAACTCTTCCCAGTAACCATTTAGTAGGTGGCGTTACTTCATCCTTAATTATTACTAAATCGCCAATACAGGGTGCTGGTACGGCAACTTGACACTTATATCTTTGTTGTAATGTGTTAAGATATTCGGTTTGCCACTTGCGCCAGAAATTTTGTGTCATCTTCTGCACTAATTGCCATCGAGTTAGCATATTCATATTTTTGTGCTCGTAATCTAAGTCTGGGACGCTGACCAATGGTTCACCCACTAGGAAATGTCCTGGCGTCAGAGGGATCCCACTAGAACTGTGTATTTCACAAAGAGGACGAGAATTTAGACAAGCTTCTATTTGAGCCAGTAAGCTTGCCATTTCTTCGTACGTCAGCTTAGTGTCTTTATTTACTCTGGCTAAATGTCGTTTAGCAGACTGAACTCCAGCCTCCCACAAGCCTCCATATGAAGGCATTCTTGGAGAAATGAAGTGCCACGTTGTCCCTTCAGTAGCCAGTAGTTCTGCCACTTCACTGGCTAAATTCTTTTTTCCGGATTCGAAGAGATATTTCAACTCTTTAGCAGAGCCAGTAAAGTTTGTACCATTATCGCTCCAAATGTCTTTACAATGGCCTCTGCGTGCAACAAATCGCCGGAAAGCAGCTATGAAAGCTTGAGAAGTTAGATCTGAAACAGCCTCCAGATGAATAGCTTTCGTAGCCATGCATACGAACAAACAAATGTAACCCTTAGTTGCATGGTGGCCTCGGCCTTTAGAGGTTCTTATTGAAATGGGTCCAGCGTAGTCAACGCCACTATTTATAAAGGGTCGATTTTGGTTAACTCGGACTGTTGGCAGTTGGCCCATGAACTGATTCTTGACTTTAGCTTTGTCTATAATACAGGTTTTACAATTGTGAATGCATTTTCGAACGGATGACTTTAAGCCGATAACCCAATATTTGGTTTTCACGTAAGTCATCATGAGCTGATTCCAACCATGAAGTGTTCTAGTATGGGCCTCGTTAACAATTAATTTAGTAATATGTTGGTTGGATGGAATAATGATTGGGTGCTTTGTCTCATCGGACAAAGAGGCATTTTGAAGCCGTCCTCCCACTCTTAACAAACCTTTCTCATCTAAGAATGGTGCAAGTGTGATTAAAGAACTTCTTTTCATAACTCTTCCATCTTTTTTCAAATCTCCTATTTCTTTCTCATATACTAAATTTTGATAGAACTTTATGCAATCTTCTTCTACTTTCCCCATTTCTTTAGCCGTTAAGTGTTTGTTTGTACTTTCTTTTAGTTCTGTCTTCCCATCAGTTAACATCCTTCTACAATAGGCTAGCACTCTCTTCATTCTCGACATAGTTGAAAATCTCTCCCATATTGGGTTTTCGTCTTCCATTACGTGATGTATTATTTTTGATTCTAATTCTGTTTGTGCAATTTCTGTTTTATCGTATCTTAATGAGTCTACTTTAAGCCATTCTGGCCCGCTCCACCAGATACTTTGTGTAGCTAGGTCTTGCGCTTTAGTTCCTCGTGTTGCTATGTCCGCGGGGTTTTCAGCAGATTGCACATGTCTCCAATGATCATTATCTACCAATCGTGTAATTTCTGCTATCCTATTCGCCACAAATGTCTTCCAGCGGTTAGGCTGAGATTGAAGCCAGGCAAATACGACCATTGAATCAGTCCAAACAAATATTTTATTTTTGGGAATCTTCAGGAGTTCCGCGATATCATTAACCAGTTCCGCTAATAAGGCTGCAGTACAAAGCTCTAATTTTGGAACAGAAAGTTGCTTTAAGGGTGCAACTTTAGTTCGTGATGCAACTATCGAGACGTGTACTTTACCATCTCTAACAACTCTGAGGTACGTCACGGCTGCATAAGCTTGAATAGATGCATCCGAAAACCCATGCAACTCCACATGATCGTCACTTTGTGTCATGTTTAACCAACGGGGAACTTTAACGTTTTGTAAATGTGTCAATTCTTCTCTGTAATTTATCCACTCATCTATCAAGTCTGATGATAATTCATCATCCCAACCCAAGTGACTCAACCATAATTTCTGAATTAGAACTTTAGGAGTTATAATAACAGGCGCTAGCCACCCAAATGGGTCGAATAGGCGAGCAACGTCAGATAGTATAGACCTCTTGGTTATAGGACGTCTCATCTCAGGTAAGTTTACTGTAATCTCAAATGTGTCGTCTTGTCTATTCCATGTTAAGCCAAGTATCTTTATTATCTTGTCCATTTTTATTTCCATAGTATCTCTCGTACTATCTTCTTTCAAAAAGTCTAAAACTTCATCTGAATTGCTAGACCATTTCTGCATTTGAAACCCTCCTCTTCTCAATATTTCTTTAATCTCTTGACACATTTTCTTGGTTTCTTCTACGCTTTCATTTCCAATCATTAAATCATCCATGTAAAACGATTTCTTTATGATAGGCGCAGTTCCTGGAAATTCGTGTGCTTCATCGTCGGCTAGTTGATGTAATGTACGGACCGCTAAGAATGGCGCTGCAGCAGTACCAAAAGTCACAGTTGTTAAATCATAGCTTTCGAACTCATTTTCAGGTCTATCTCGCCAGAGAATTCGTTGCAGACTTGTGTGCTCTTTCGTCATATTTATCATTCTATACATCTTCACGATGTCTCCTACAACGCAAGTTTTATGTTTTCGCCAAGCTACTATTAGGCTCCGAAGATCGGGTTGTAAAACCGGTCCAACCATCATGGTGTCATTGAGAGAATGACCGTGAGAGCCCTTAGCAGAAGCATCATAGACTACTCGTACCTTACTCGTGTCTTTATCCTCTCGAATTACAGCAAGGTGAGCAAGGTACAGTGCTTTATCATCGTCTTGATGTAACGATCGTCGCAAGTGACCCATGTCCTTATACTCATTTATGACGTTTGTGTATTCCATTTTCAACTTATTGTCTTTTCCAAATTTTCTTTCCAGACTCTTAAACCGATTTATAGCTTGTTGTTTTGTATCTCCACATATATCCACTGTTTCTTTAACGCTTTGCTTCAATGGTAAGTGTACTGTGTATTTTCCGCTTTCATCTCTTGTAGTTGTTTGTTTGTATATCTCTTCACACTGTTCTTCTTCTTTTGTCATGATCTTTTTCTTTGTGTAAACATTTGTCTCTATCTCCCAAAACTTTCGTAGTAAATCGTTGTCTTCAGCCACCATCCTGGTTATGTGTAATGTAGTCACGTTGTGTTGGTCGCTGTGTACCTCTATTTGTTTTCGACCTGTTAGTATCCATCCTAATGTAGTTTTCTGGGCCACTATTCCATTCTTCATTTTTACTAACCCCTCTTGAATAATTTGACAATATATATCGGTGCCGAGTAACATATCTACCTTCCGGGAAGTGTAATAGTCAGGATCAGCCAATTCCAAAGTTTCAATGTCGTGAGAATCTATTGAGACTTGTTTTGAGGGTGCATATGTGGATACCGACTTTAAAACGTAAGCCGAAACTAGAACATTCTGCTTGTTTTCGTATCTTGATGCGACGTTAATGTCTACTAAGTACTTGATATTTACTGGTGCACTTTCTTCCAGTCCAAAAACGACCCCATTGATATTGGTTCTTGTCAAACCCAGCAGTTGTACCACTCTTTCTGATACAAATGAAGCCTCTGAACACGGGTCGATTAGAGCTCGAAGCACGTGTGTATCACCATCGCTCGATTTGACCTCTACTAGCGCTGTGGCCAGTAACATTTTCCGACCAGGTTGTTGTCTAGAAACGTCCAAGGTTACGAGTTTTGTGTCAGATTCCTGTTGTGATTTTGGTTGTGTAACTTCGTCTTCATTGGATTCTTTCACTTGATGCAGTAGGGAATGATGCTTTTTTCTGCAGATGCGGCACGATGTCTTTTGTCTGCATTGAATGACACTATGGTATGGAACAAGACAATTGTAACACAAGCGGCTCTTTCTTGCAAAATCCTGTCTGTCTGCCACTGACTGTTTAGTAAATTCCTTGCAGTTAAATATGTAGTGGTCGCCTTTACAATAGGTACAGGTGGGTTGTGAAGCTACGCTAGCGTGTGCACATTGAACTAAAGTTTCTTCATCTTCGTCTTGCTCCGCAATATGAAAGGTTCGGTAAGTTTGTGACTTTTCTCGTGTAGGTGCCGCCACTGCTGCAGCCATTTCCAGCGTACGAAACTTAGCCACCAGAAACTTCTTTAAATCTTGCCACTTAGGCATGTCCTCCGAACTGTCTGTATGTACAGATTGTTCCCAGTCTTTAACTGACTCTGCGTCCAACTTCTGCCCGACGAGAAAAATAATTAATGGATCCCAAGAGTCCGTATTTATGTTTAAATTGTTCAAACTGTTTATGCATTCCATAGTAGTATCAAGCAAAGTTTTGATTTGATTCGCTGACTGGGTTTGAATTTTCTTTTGTCCAAACAATTTCTTTAATACAGAATTAACAATCATCTTCTTATTGCCGAAGCGGTTTCTAAGTACCTCCCATGCCTGCGTATAATTACTTTCTATTATTTGTATGTGCCGCAATAACGTTTCAGCTTCACCAGATGTTTTTAAATAGTGTAGTTTTTGTACACTTGTTAATTTTGTGTTGTGCACGAGGGCTGTGAATAAATCTTGATACGTAGGCCAATCTTCATATTTCCCTGAGAAGGTTGGCAATTGAATTTTCGGTAGATTTACGAACGGTAATGGCCCATCGTGTAACGACGTTGACATGCTAGACAGCTCCTGTGATTTTTTATCAGACTCCCACTTACCCAATAAATCGGTTAAGTCGGCTTGTAAACAGAGATACAGGTCCTCTACGGTGTAGTAATCTTCATTAAGAAAATACTTGATATCTCCTCGTTGTTCGCGCGGTGTGCAATGCATAAGATTATTGTGTACTTGTTGAAACATATTCCAATAATCCTCAAGCATTTTTATCCTTTGTTTAACATAACCCTCGGTTAGTCTTTGTTTTGGGCACTTCTTTATATTTGCTTGTGTTTTTTGTATCATGCCGGCGACATCTTCTAACTTGGTAATTAATTGGGTTTGTTCGGCAGTTATTGGAGGCATTGTAGTATTTTTTTACACTTAACTCTTCACAGTAATTGTTACGACGTATCAAAGTCAAGTAGTCAAGGCACAAAAGTTACAATCACGCAGAAAAGTTTGTAAGTCACAGTTGAAATCACTTCACTCTTCGTTATAAATCAATAATTATTTAACGTAACTTAAATTTGCACCAAACGACGTAAACAACTCCGCTTATCTCTTAAGGAATGCGCTCCTATTGTATTCGCCGGCTGTATGTAGGATTAGGGTCACAGAAAAAGACATGTTTCTTCGATGCAGGTGTAATTGCGACTAACTTAATGTTATACTAAAGCTACATATATATGCATAGATACGTTTAAACAACATTTATTCACTTAATCGTAATTGAACACGTGATTTGCAGCTCAATTCGTTTCTAAAATTTACCCCCCCGCCTCAGACTTTTTATATGAATTTGTGTTGAAAAAAAAGTCACGACGCGCTGGTGGGGACAGAGTACCACCTAGGTAGGTAGCGACGAGTTTGAACAGGATTTCGGGGACAGGTAAATTTTTGTTTGCAGCGGAATGTTTTCTAACAAAAGATGAAATTATCAAAGGAATTCTAAAGAATTTAAACGACAGATCTTTTGTACATTTACTTTCTAGGAAAATTGCGTGTGACTTCAAACTCGATTGATTTATATCTTTCCCAGAAACGAATAAAAAGTAAATTATTACCTTCTTCAAAGTTATTATCTAAAACTGCACACGACGTCTAGCAAAAAAGGTAAAGTTCTCAAGCCGACAGCATAAACAAAAGACTAATAATATAAATTGCGACTTTAAATTAGAGCACCAAAGCAGTCTTTAAACATCGCACCGCCCCATCTATCTAACTGGTATAAACAGGAATGCAATAAATCACACACCGAATCCTACATAAACAAAAGATCTATATATTATAATAAATAATAGGAACTTCGTTTACGGAAAGGTACAGCATACTTACAGGTTGAAACTTGTTCAAAACACAGTCATGATTATTGTCCACCAATAAATAGCAGTCGGTTGTCACATATACCAAAGTTTACCATATATGAGTTCAAAAAAATTAAGACAACACAAATATCTAGACTAGAAATAATCTAAAATCAATAAAATAATAATTCAAAAATTGGATTTGCATAAAATAATTTACCCGAAAAAAAATTAAGACAACGCAAATATCTAGACTGGAAATAATCTAGAATCAATAAAATAAAAACTGAAAATGAATAGATACTAAATAACTAAAATTGATGGGGCTGAAACATATACCAGAAGTTTCATATTGTGCTGTAACACATATAGATACGTTGAAATTTGCATATATATTCGCGAAATGTGAATTAATTACTTTAGGTATAAATTTGATACCTACTCCAGTCCAGACTAATAAGGGGTAATGTAATTGTGTCAGTTCGCGGGGCTTGTTAGCCCTAGCTAGTTATTGTATCATTAAACATCTCCTTAAGTTATATGTAGTAAAATATTAATAATTATTATTATATCACCATTGAAATAGTTTAGGTATAATACCTATTCAAAATGTAACGTAAAAACAGTATTGATATTGGTTCTTCAAAACGAGTTTACAGGTTTGAAAGAGACAGCGACGTGTGAGTGCTAATAGAACGTAATCGCCCATATAAAAAAAATACCTAATGAAATACCTAAACTATGGAAACTTTAGGTACAATACCTAGACTTTCATAAGGAGTAACCAATTAAGCAATTATAAAACTTATTGCAAATACGTAAAGAACAAACTACAACGTAGGAGTATGCATCTACCGAGCTCGGTAACAATGCGATGTCGCCGAGTCGAGCTAACAATAGAGACAATAGAAAAAGGTGAGCAAGGGTTCTATTGTGGTGTCGAAGAGCGTGTATTGATTAATTAGCGGAGTGCCTAAGTGCTTGAAGGAGGCTCCGGACACTCTTGAGACCTAGTGCAATCGATCTAAATGGGGGGCTAAATGTACTAAAGCATACTAAACTTTTTTTTTTAGGTTTCATAGCCCCGAAAAACCATTGTTTTGGTGGTGGGAAAACGATGGGGTAGAAACGGGGAATCTATACTACTAATAGTCGAACGAGCGAAGCGTAAGCGAAGTGAGTTCTTACAAACAACTTCGGCTAATGGGACGTCTCGGCATTTCAATGGCTTTTTCATTTTGAGGGTTTGTTCCGCGATAACTTTAGTAACGTTTTTCTGATCTTTATGAAATTTGTTGGGCATGTAGCAGAGATACATATAATTTGACAGTTTGTATATGAGCAGGATCGATTAACACTAGAACAGTCGCACCTTAGTTTCAAACACTTTTAGTCGCTATGGGGTCCACTGGACCCAGTCCATTATGTGACCCTAAATTGAAAACTATTCAAATATATTGAATATACGTATAAATTTCATAAAATAAGCAATAAAACAATCATTATAAAATAATCAACAGTTTATTAATGGCGAATTATCACAATATTTTTATAATTCCAAAAAAATACGTACGTTTTTAACGTTTTTTGCATATCTTTTACAACTTATGCTAATAACTTGAATACGTCTTTGTACTTTGTTTCCATTTTTATATTTTCTTAAACTGCTACTATTCCTCTAACAAACATCATAAGAAGAGATCACAATGTATACCAAAAAATTATGAGTTAACACACTTCGAACTATGAAAAAATCTATCAAAATCTTAAATCCATATTTTTACTCAGTTGCTTGTATTTCTGTAACTTTAGTGAGCTTGCAGTCTCGTTCTCTCTCAAAATCAGGTTGCACTTCGTCTGTTATGTAAATTTTGGTATAATACACAATTTTACTACGCATCTCGTCACAAAAAAAGTTGTATACATTCCACAGGAGTTGTTACATTAGTTGCTTCGCGACACGGTCCAGGTGGCTCACGTATGATGTTGTAGCTTCGTGTTCTGGTATTATGCGAAGGTTCTTGAATTTTCCATTGAGTACGTTTGTTTCACCAACAAATTACCCTTGACGATGTATTGATACTGGGACGCAATCTAGATCGAGACGTTGCTCCAATATATCTCAATTCAGTGGAACACAACGAGATGGGTCAAGGACACTCTGAGACTACGAATTTTCTGCTGAAATCTCCCCAAATAAATCACCTTGTAAGGCATTCCATTTCTCTGTTATATCCTCCAACGCAATAGTCAAATAGTTGTCATCATCTTGTTCATAGTCAGTATTATGGTAACTTTCTTCTACACAGTCTTCAGTTTCGGAACAGTCTACATTCTATTTTTCTATAATCTGATATTTCTTTTTCTGACAGAGCTCTAGAAATGGCCTCTTGAATGCTAAATAAACGAAAAACTTTAGCACTTAAGATAATGTAAATACAACTTACGTAATTAGTCGCTCACGGGTCCAGTAGACCCAGACGTATAAATATTACGCACGCAAATGGTCGCTACCGGGTCCAGCAGACCCATACGCAACTTAGACGTCCGTCGCTCGCGAGCGTGTCGCGCAGACAGGCTCGTGTGGTGATGAACCTACGCGCGATACTTTTGCGGGAAGGTACTGAGAACGGCAACATCGCGCGGTACCTAACAAAAACATTATTGGCTATTATGAAGGTCACTGGGTCCAATAGACCCTCTAGTGTTAAGGGGTTGTGGAGCTAGAAAGCGAAAAAATTCTACAGAAGGGTCTTGTTATATTGGTCAATATGTTTGTAAGTAAATCGCGAGTTCTCAGTTCGAGGCGGACTACTAGTATAAATATAAGCAACGTTGTACTGTTGAGGCCTTGCTAATTGTAAAGTGATAGCCTCCCTACAAACACGTGGATGGCCGAGACCCCGGATAACCGTTTGTTTGACTAAAAGGTGGTTACGTGCGTTTCGCAATTTTTTTATTAGCTGCACACTTGTTCATTAGGTCACTACGTAAATGAGCAAAAAACAAAAAACTATTCTAAAGACGGCGCAGCCATCTTGAGCTCAAACGGATATAATCCATGTTACTATTAGGGCAAATGATCATTATGACCAGCATTAGGAAATACGAAATTACGGCATATGAGCATTAGGGCAAGTGACAATTAAGAAAAATGACCAGTAGGACATTTAATATTAGGGTATAATATATTAGGATAAATAATATTAGTTTATTGAAAATTAGGTGTTTTGATCATTAGGACAAATAACTTTTAGGTCAAATAATAATTGTGACAAATTAGTATTATGAAAGTCTCTGAGACTTTACACTCGAAGTTGTGGACGATTATATATACTTAGGACATACTGTCCAGTTAGGTAGATCCAACTTTGAGAAAGAGGTCAATCGACGAATCCGACTCGGTTGGGCAGCGTTCGGGAAGCTACGACGCACATCTTTTTGTCCAATATTCCGCAGTGTCTCAAGACGAAAATCTTTGACCAGTGTGTGTTGCCAGTGATGACATATGTGGTCCCAAGAAAAACATGACACGCGTATTTAGAAACTACCCAACTGCCCCTCGGGGGACTTAAGTAATTCAAGCGCTTGGAATAACAAAACATTAAAGCCTCCGAGTGATGTATTTGTAAATAATAAGCGGCGTGGTGGTTTTGTAAATGATGACCTAAATTATAGCTGTAATAGTGGGCCCTTTGGAATACTGCCCATACCGCTACAGTCATCGACCGCGACATCAGCTGATAACGCAAATGTAAGTCACTGTGGCTCAACTCCGCTCCTCTCTAACGTTGTGGACACACATGTGACGCCTTCGTTGTCTAACACAGAGCACAACAGTGGCGCGGAACATCTTAATGCCGAGATGCATTTATCTCTTTTCGACGCGAGTAAAATTGACACATCCCTCCCTCTTACGCATACTGTGATGCACATGAATGTGCAGGAAACAGCTGGCTCGAGTTCTGTTACCGCGCCGCCCGTACCGCCCGCTCCGCCCGCACCTCCCGCGACGCCCGCAATATCGGTTCCTCCCGCACAGGTGCAAGTGCCGATAAGTAGCTACGATCGAGCAACGGGGTCATCGGACGTGAACAATAGCGGTCCAAAGGCGAAGGAGACTTATGCGAAGGTACTACAGCATAAAAAGGACGTCAAAAAAGTGATTAATAAGGAATTGGAGCATAAACAACTATATAGATTAAGGAATAGAATTATAGGCCAGCAGGGTACAGCGAAAACTGACCCTAACTGCAGATTTAAAGCAGCCGACATTCGAGTACCACTGTTTGTTTACAATGTTGACAGAAGTGTTTCACCGCGCGATATTGAGGAGTATGTGCAGTTAAAAACACGAGTGAAGGTCACAGCAGAGAAGGTTGACGTAAAGGCGGAGAAGATGTACAGCGCTTATAAGATCACTGTTCCCAATTGTAAATTGCCGGTGTTTTTGGATGACAATATGTGGCCGGAAGGAATTTCTTTTCGACGCTTTATAGAGTTTAAAAATGTAAATAGGGGCAAGAATCAGATGACAAGAAAAATCTTTAATGGAACGCACATCCGATAAAAATAATACTAAAACCTTGCGTATGGTGAGTTACAACTGTAAGTCTGTGAAACGCTCAGTTGATTGTATAAGAACGATATGCCCTAATGCTGATGTTATTGCGCTTCAGGAGACCTGGCTTTTTTCACACGATTTAAATTTCCTGGGAACCGTCCACCCGGATTTTAGTTACACTGGGACATCGGCCATGGACACCTCGGCGGGATCATTGCGGGGAAGGCCATACGGGGGCGTTGCGTTACTATGGCGTAAGGATACATTTCAATCCGTGTCGGTGATACAATGTGACAGTGTGCGGCTCAGTGCGATTAAGATAACAAGTAGTGAGCGTTCATTCATAGTTTTTTCCGTGTATATGCCGAATGACTCCGTGGATAACCTGATTGAGTTTACGCAATGCCTGGGTGAAATGTATGCGATAATAGACAATAGCAGAATAGACAGCGTTTTTAGGTTGGGCGACTACAATGCACATCCGGGCGAATTATTTTGTAGAGAACTTTTAGACTTTTGCAGTGAACAACAATGGCGCTGTGTAGATATGGACAAACTGACTACACTTGCGGATACCTACACCTTCGTAAGTGAGGCACACGGGTGTCGTCGGTGGCTCGACCACGTCCTGGTTACGGAGTCCTCTTGGCACACAGTGACAGTTGTTAGGGTGCTTTATAACGTCTACTGGTCAGACCATTTCCCTATAGAAATAACATGTAATATAAAGGTTCTTAGGCCGCGGTCTGCTAATACATTGAGGGCGACGAATAAAATTGTCTGGGGTGATAGACAGCCATCCCAAATAGATACCTACATGTCATTATGTGATAGCAAGCTGAAGGATATAGTCGGTGGTGTACACTTATTTATACGGAAAATGATGATGATGGAATTTCCATTTGCAGAGCTAATCCTTTTTCAAATCAAGGCCAATCAAATTTTTGATGCAAATTTTTGACGAAGTGGGGGGTGCCCCCCATAATTAATTAAAAATAAAATAGAGCTATATAGTCAAGTTTGATGTCATTTTCGTGTTAAGCAAGGATGCCGAATTCATTGTTGGTATTTTATTTATACTTTTCCATATAAGAAAACTGAGTAAACATAAAATATGAAATCAATATGAGATATAAAAAATATGAAATCAACGTTTGATATTTTTTTGAATAAATGCCTATATTTTTTTTATTTATGGTCGTAACATGAAAAATATATTTTCATGATAAAGCCCTGTTATTCCCCTTTATAAAAAGTATATAAATCCTATATTCGTTATAATATCTTTAACGAAAAAAAATATGATAATTAGGACTGTTATCAACCACATTCCAATTATGTAGGAAAAACGATGTGGTTTGAGCTCTAATGCTTGCCTAATTATATCTTTCACAACTGAATGGACGTCAACCATTTCAAATGCTATTATTTACCATGCCTTTGTATGCTTGTTATAATCCGTAAGTGAAATAAAGAGTTCGTTTAGAAGATACCGGAACCGGTTACCAATAAAGGGGTATTAGATCGAGTAAGTATTTGGTAGGGTAGTTTTTTAAAACTATCAATTTAGTAAGTACATCATTGAGTCACCCAAAGGTAAGCGCTTGGCGGGTACGGATTGGAGCAGGAGAGCAGAAGATCGAGCACAGTGGCGTGCCATGGGAGAGGCCTGTCCAGCAGTGGACTGATATTGGCTGCTGCTGCTGCTGATAATGATGATGTAGTACTTACCGAAATGAAAATCCAAAAAGACGTTTACCTATCAAGCTAATTTCATCTCTATTGCTAAGACATTAGACAGGGACATAACATTGAATATAGGGCCATATAATTTTGTAACCAAATAATAGCGTTATCAAATAGAGGGGTTCTTCAGTCCCTGTTATCTAGTGACGTTTTCAAGTGAAAGGTACATCATTGCGGGTTATCAATAAGGGCCCGTTCATTTTTTTAGAGAAAACATAAGCGGTAGGTATACATCTTCAACTGAGACAGTCTTTTGGCGAATAGTGCACTCTAAAATAAAAATAACAATTCTGTTTTATACCTACTTAGACATTACACAAACTTATTTGAAAATTTGTTAATTTATCCATATTTATCTATTATATATATCGTCGTCTAGTGCCCATAAAATAAGCCTTATTGAGCTTACTGTGGGTCCAGGTCGATTTGTGTAAGATTGTCCTATAATATTTATTATTATATATTATAACTAATATTTACATAATTAAATGCAAGTTTGCATATCTAAAGCTACATGCTTCATCCCACAACTCCATATTTTTTTGGTTGAAATTATACCCTCGTTCTGTTGACAAATTGATCCAATATCTGGTGCACACCTTAAGTTCTGATGACAATTACAATTTAATAGATTCAGTATCATTGTAAATCCAAGATAGCTGCCGCTACAGAATGCCGCGTATTACACATTTCTTAACAAACCTCTAAATCAAGTATAAAATGAAAGGGATTTATTAGTAGAACACAGTGCATTGCGGATCATAAAGTAAGCGGAGTTTAGACAGTTTTAGTAACATAACAACTTGAAAAGAAAATAAGTGTTTAAGTAAATTCAAAAGCTTTTATTGAAAATAAACAATGATATAGATAATGTACAAAAAGCTATAAAAATAATTCGGTAGGTTCTAGGTACCAGTCATCACACCACTCTTCTCATCAATGTAGCTAGAGCATTGAAAAGAAGACAAAAAACTAAAATCGTGGGGCGTTTGAATCTTTTATCAACGGACAACGCCTAATATCATTTTAATATATATGAACTTAGGTTAGGTACGCTACGCTGCTAGTGGTGTGATGAGTGGTACCTAGGACCTATCGATGATTTTAGCCTTGAGTACATTACCTGCATCGTTATTTTCAATTAAACCGTTTAATATACGATTTTTAAAATACTAATTTAACTACTATTAGAAACGAGGTGTTTACCTAACTCAAATATACATGGTAAATACCATACTAATAATAATATTTTAATAGTATCTAGTCAAAACAGAAAATAATTATTTTACTTATTTTATTTATGGCCTGGATACGAGACTTTGAAGCCAAATCTTTATTGGATAACTCTTCACTATAATGTCTTACAATGATAACAATTGTTTTCCCCACTTCCCACAAAAGTAGGGACATTCATATATTTTTTGCAAAAACGGTTGAAGTTACCACAAAACTTTCAATAAAGGAAATATTTTTCATAAAATTCTCTACAATTCTTGCCTTTGAAGTATGTTGCTAAGACTTATAGTTTTCAATCTATGTGTCGCGAAAATTTTAACCCCCCCTTTTTACCCCCACCGCACCATAAATTTAGGTGGCTCTGCTTCCTAATCTGGCCTGTGGGTCCTAAAGTCTCACTATGCAAAAGGTGATCCCATCATTACTAAAATCCGTATAATGCCCTTTGTTGTCGTGTGCACCACCGACTAATATAGATTTTCCTGTTGAATTATCGGGTTGTTGTGATAAATTGTGTGATGATTCTAGCCATAAAATAATTTTAGATAATATGTATAAAAATGTAATTAATAAGTTAAGTGAATCTGCAGAATTAAGCTGCAACATGCCTGACAATATTAAAAGTAGTAATAAAAGGAAATTTAAACATGTAGTTGGATGGAATAAACATGTGAAGGAAGCGCACGTTCTGGCTCGGCGCAGATTTCATGAGTGGCTTTGGTATGGGAAACCATCTCAAGGACCTATTTACAGCAAGATGGTGGAAGCTAGAAAATGCTTTAAGCTCAAGTTGCAGTGGTGTCAAAACCATCAAGAGCAAATTAAGATGGATATGTTGGCTACTCACCACATTAACAAGAGCTTTGGTAAATTCTGGAAATGTACCAAAAAACTTAGCGCTGAGCCCGGCTGGGCAGCAAATGTGGACGATCTAAAAGAGTATTTACCTATAGCTAACCATTTCAGAAACGTTTTCAGAATAGAGCCCCCGCGGCGCCTCGCGAACGGGCGGGTGCTGGATGTGGGTAGTCGTGCTCGGTTGCCAATAACCAACTTTACAGCAAGTGATGTTAAAGCGGTCTTAAAAAGTATGGTTAGAGGTAAGTCACCAGGCCAGGATGGACTTAGCATCGAGCACCTGCGGTACGCGGGGCCTCACCTGCCTAGAATACTGGCTATGTTTTTCACACTATGCTTTCGGCATCGTTACTTACCAGATGACTTAACGAAAACAATAGTTGTGCCTCTTGTGAAAAACAAAACTGGTGATGTAGGTGATAGTTCCAACTATAGGCCAATTTCGTTAGCAACTATAGTGGCCAAGGTGCTGGACAGCTTGCTTGACAAAATTCTGACACAGTACCTTAAACTGCATGACGCACAATTCGGTTTCAAAACCGGTTTGTCCACAGAGTCTGCTGTATTGTGTCTCAAGCAAACTGTGCAGTACTATACCGAGAGGAAGACCAGTATACGCGTGCTTCCTTGATTTGTCTAAAGCCTTCGATTTGGTTGCCTATGACATACTTTGGAACAAGTTGGAGTGCGAGACGGACCTGCCTGGCGAAGTCATTGACATTTTTAAATATTGGTACAACAACCAGACGAACTGTGTCAGGTGGGGCGTCTCTAGCTCAGACTCATATCGCTTACAATGCGGCGTAAGGCAGGGGGAACTGACATCACCTAAATTGTTTAATTTATACATGAACGCGTTGATCGCTGAGCTCAGCAGTACCAAAATCGGATGTTCTATTGACGGAATCTGTGTTAATAATATCAGTTACGCGGACGATATGGTGCTGCTGAGTCCATCGATGGGCGCGCTCAGGAAACTCGTCGGCGTGTGCGAGGAGTATGCGGAGACCCAAGGACTCAGGTACAACTCAAAAAAGAGCGAGCTGCTAGTGTTTAGTCCGCGCGGGAGCAAATTTGACAGAGGGCCGCCCGTTACACTAGACGGAACGCAATTAACACGAGTGTCCAAGTTCAAGTACCTGGGCCATTGGGTCACCGAGGACTTGTCGGACAATGTCGACGTGGAGAGGGAGCGTAGGGCGTTGGCGGTCCGGGGCGACATGTTGGCACGCAGGTTTGCGAGGTGTACTACAGAAGTGAAGACAACTTTGTTTAGAGCCTTCTGTCAATCTTTTTACACCTGCAGCCTGTGGGTCAACTATACTCAGCGGACTCTCAATGCCCCACGAGTCCAATACAATAATGTGTTCAGGATGCTGTTGGGTTTGCCGCGTTTACTGCAGCGCGTCGGCCATGTTCGCCGAGGCGCGCACTGACGGCTTCCACGCCATAGTACGCAAACGCGTCGCCTCGTTGGTCCGCAGGGCGCGGGAGAGCTCTAATAGCATTTTGAGCACATTAGCAAACCGGTTAGAATGTCCACTAAATAAGCATCTTGTCAGCCTACATGTCAGGACTCCCACTCACAGGGTATAAATTATTTTTAATTATTATTTTAGCAAATTTTTTTTTTTAATATTTTTTATTGATTCTAATTGTAGTATTCTTAAGTAATTATGTCTTGACATTCAGGTAATTATTCTATTTGTAATTTATTTTAGCATCCACTTCTAGTCTTAGTCCTATTGTATGTTGATGTTGTGTACTAACAAATAATTATTAAGATGTGTAATTACTAACGGCTTATGGATTTGATATCTGAAATAAACAATATACAATACAATACAATACAATATGGTACTGAAACGTGGTCGCTTACAATGGGCCTCATAAGAAAGCTCAAAGTCACCCAAAGGGCAATGGAGAGGGCTATGATTGGAGTCTCTCTGCGTGATCGCATCAGAAATGAGGCCATCCGCAGCAGAACCAAAGTAACCGATATAGCCCTCCGAATCGCTAAACTAAAGTGGCAGTGGGCGGGGCACATTGCTCGTAGAATCGATGGCCGTTGGGGCGGAAAGGTTCTCGAGTGGCGACCACGAACCGGAAGTAGCAGCGTGGGTAGACCCCCCGCAAGGTGGACTGATGACCTGGTGAAGGTCGCGGGAGTCCGCTGGATGCGGGTGGCGCAGGACCGGTCATTGTGGCACTCTTTGGGGGAGGCCTATGTCCAGCAGTGGACGTCTTTCGGCTGATATGATGATGATGATGATGATGAGTATTATGAAAAAATATAGGGTAACTGATGAATAGGTCAAATTATATTAGGTAATAACATATTAGGGTTAAAAAAATCATCGATACGATGTTAGGGCAAAACACTTTCTTACACTTCCTTGTCGCGGATTTCGACTAACAGCCTAAACACCAGGGACTTATTGAAACGTAGGTATCTCACCTTGCCACAATTTTCTTTATGTTTGGTTATAAACCTTCGCGTTTTATTCACGTAATTGTACAGTTTTATATAATTTTGAAATGTTAATTAGATTTCTCCATGGTGACGTACTCTGTCTAGTTTGTCAAATCTTCAAATTTGTATAGCCATGTAGTTAGGTTGTATACTTTTGGCTAAGTTTGTTAAATATTTTGTACTCATATTATCCTGGCATAACATAATTCTCAAATTTGAATGTAAGAGCTCCGAATTCGCTGACTGCCCCTATATACAACTGACACCGACAAACGTCAATCAATTCCGAGGTGGCCCCGCACTTGAAGCGACCTCTCTCTCCTGGCCTAAAGTCACTTCCGAAGGCTCCAGCCACTACGGTTACCTCTGAGGGCGAGTCTCTACTACGGTCGCCTCTGAGAGCGAACCTCTACTCCGTTCGCCTAGGGAGGGCGAGGCTCTACTCCATTAACCTAGTGAGGGTGAGCCTCTACTTCGTTCGCCTAGCGAGGGCGAACCTCTACTTCGTTCGCCTAGTGAGGGCGAACCTCTACTCAGTTCGCCTAGTGAGGGTGAACCTCTACTCCGTTCGCTTACTGAGGGCGAGCCTCTTCCCCGGTCGTCTACTGAGGGCGAGCTACTACTCCGTTCGCCTAACGCCTCGACGAAGAACCTCCGGCTTTACCACATTTTGTTATCTAACATAAACGGCCATATTGACTTACTTTTTTTTTACAACTGAAAGAATTATAAAATAAAGAACCCACTACCTGAACTTCCTTTTTTTTTTTAATTTAACTCTGTCCCACCTTATCTTATCAGTTGCGTGCTCTTCCATACATCTAGTTGGAAGAGCACGTAACGTGACAAAATTAATAATTATATTATTGTTATTATGCCATGTTACCATTTCATTTATTACTGAACTAGCTGTGCCCGCGGCTCCGCCCGCGTGGAATTCGGTCTGTGTCAGTAAGCGGCTAATTCACCCCTAATTTCTCTCCCGCTACCCTGGAGGCGGAACTTAAAGTAAAGTTGACAGATGGATACGCTAGAGGACAGTAGTCCTAATAAAATATTTTACAATTACCACTAAATGAAACTACACTCAAAAATGAATACTTTTTGTATCATATTTTTTTTGCATGATTTAAACGACATAGAGAGTAGTAGGTGTATATCGGACGATACAGGACCACTTTTGTATTTATACGTTCATGTCCAAGGCAAATATCATTCAAATCAGTCTAAGCATGAAAGGTAAGAACAGGCGCGGTTTAAATTGGGGGGGGGGGGGGTCACAAATGCAGAAATTATTTTATTTCTATTTGAGGTGCACTTGGAGGGGTGGGGGGGTCCATGACCCATGCAAATTAAACTCAATCGAGTGTAGTGGCTACCCCCACCTTTTAGACGTTGAATTTTTATATACTACGTATATAAAAATTCAACGTCTTTTTCTTTTTCTTGAATTGGAATTAGTAATCCTTAAGGGGTGATTTCCGGGATAACATTGCAAAAAAAACCGGCCAAGAGCATGTCGGGTGATGCTCAGTGTAGAGTTTCGTGGATGCCGCCCTGTTACAAAACATCCGTTCAAAAGGTCGTTTATTAAGGGATATGAGGCGGCGCTTACGTCATTTTACTATTCGGCACTTCCTTTCACTACACGTTTTTGACTGATAATTAGGGCCCGAAATTTTGCTTGCGGTTTGTGAAACGTCATAGGGAGAGAACACCAATGTTTATCGATATATCGATAAATCGCGAGTTTTTTTTTTGTGTCTTTAAAAAATAGTACCACAAACTTTCAAATGATACATAAAGTAAAAGTACCAGTGCTCGACACGCTAATGCCCAATAGATGACACCCTTCTGTCACCTCTTTTGAAAGTGACTTAAGAATAAAGGTGGTATCCATTGGGATAATGTCGAGCACTCGTACGTTTACCGTACATCATCCTTTATAAAACTATAATTTATTATATTTTTTATTATTTATTATAATTTATTTTATATATTAAGCTTTTTTCGTGAATGACCGTTAAAAATAATATGTATCATTTGAATGTTTGAGGTATTATTTTCTAAAGACACTTATGAAAAAACTCCCGATTTATCGATATATCGATAAACATTGGTGTTCTCTCCCTATGACGTTTCACAAACCGCACGCAAAATTCCGGGCCCTACTGATAATTTAAAAACGGCTGAACCGATTTCAGTCAATATAGGTTTTATTGAAAGTTCTTATCGGCCTCACCAAATTTCAGCTTCCTAGTGCGAACGGTAACTGAGCTAGACCGCGGATAGACGGACGGACATGGCGAAACTTTAAGGGACTAAGGAACCCAAAAAAGAGATAAATAGTAGTTTATGTAACTGTTACGTAATAAGGCCTAATTATGTACAGAAGCATACACTGCTTTACCTACACACATATTAAAAATCCACTGAAACCATTAGAATGACCGCCATTACACGCCATGACCAACCTTATTGCGCCGGCGGTCGGGGGGGGGGGGTAAATTTTGTGGTTTTAATTTTTTTTGTATTTTTTTGAAATTTTCGACCTTTGGAAATTTTGGAAATTTTGGAAATTTTGTAAATTTGGAAATTTTGGCAGTTTTTTAAGTTTTTGAAATTTTTGAAATTTAAAAATTTAGCCATTTTCGACATTTTTGACTTTTTTTTTACTTTTAAGTTCTCGACTTTCTTCACTTTCACTTTTTATATATTTTTATTTCATTTCATTTTACATGTTTCTCAATCGTATGGGTGTCGCGTTTTCGTGACGTGACGCATTTTCGTGACGGTCACGTGACTTTTTTTCGTCTAGCCTATCCACGGACCGTCCGAGAAGGAACTTCGTTCCAAAACTACCACCGGTTCTAACCCTACACCTCTGGCCCAAGAAGTATTATGGCCGAATAGAAACTCGACGGGACTTATTTTTTTCAAAACAGTAATACATTATTAGATCTTAAAGATACAAAATAACGTGTAGTTCTTCAAGAAGACATATCAGAACAGCTTGAGAGACAGATAATGTACCTATTGTTTAATTATAAAGAAAAATAAACCCTAATCTGACTGCTTCACAAAACGTTTGATATGTTTTCCTACCTAAACGGTGTCCTATAAATGTTAGATGATTTTGTAGTAGTTTTTTGGTTTGGGCCATGCATCTTTGTCCGTCATATATAGTCCTCGAACCTGCAATAACCCTTTGACATTCATGACATTTTCAAATATTTCTTAAGAGCGGGTAAAGGTAAAAACAGACAAAAATTCTAATAATTGTTGGAACGTGTTCTGTTATCGATTCTAAGTATCCCCAGCCAACTTTTTTTCGAATATATTCCATGAACAGACTTTCGACCCTCTTCAGCTTTATTATATGTATAGATAGTTTTTATTGAAAGTACCTTTCAGGCTTCACTTCCATTATTTTTTTAAAATTTTTTCGACCTACGGTTCCAAAGTAAGATGGGGGGGGGGCTTTTTTGAAGATGAAACTATCCTTTGTCCTTTCTCGAGACCCATACTATCTCTATACCAATTTTCATCTAAATCAGTTCAGCGGTAAAAAATTCGTCATACCAACTTCCAACCCCCTTTTCACCCCCACAAGGGTTTGAAAACTATCCTATCACGTTTCTCGAGACTCAAATTATCTCCAAACTCATTTCTATCTAAATCGTTTCAGCGGTTAAAAATTCTCCATACAAACTTTTAACCCCATTTTCACCCCCACCAAGGTTTATTTTCGGGATTAAAACTATATATTATCCTTTCCCGGGACTTAAACTATCACTATACAAAATTTCATCAAAATCCGTTCAGCCGTTTTCACGTGATGCGCGGTCAAATAAACAGACAAACAGATAAACAGATAAACAGACAAACAGTTAAACAGACAAAAATTCTAAACATTTTTGGAACGTGTTCTGTTATCAATTCTAAGTATCCCCAGCCAACTTTTTTTCGATTATCTTCTATGTACAGACTTTCGACCCTCTTCAGCTTTATTATGTGTATAGATTTACGTCATATTCATAATCTACATTATTTGTATGTCTTTCCCGACCACGAAACAATTGTGTTCCGGACCTTTGGGAGGCATATGCGGAGCCGAAGCCAACGCGAAGAGGCCCTTTCGACAATTTAATGAAAAGTGAGGGGTACACTGAGCGGGTGCTGCCCCTACCCGTGGCATGGGACGCACGCAGAGACAGCACCCGCCATGGTGATGGTGTAAAGACTATTGAGAGTTAATGGAGTCTAAAATGTACTAGGCTATTGGCTGAAAAGTATGGACTAACTACTGGGCTATTGGATGAAGAACCGGACGACTGCTTAATAAAACGGTATCCAATTTTATTTCCGGCAGACGGTAACTCGCCCGCCGCAAGATGGGCCCCCATAAAAACCGACATCAAAGATGGCTCAAGGGCAACACCGGTGCGTGGGCTGGGGGTAGAGAGGTGTCACTGGACTTTAAACATATAGCCAACTCGCCACTTAGGTTTCCACATCTCCCCTCGAGAACGCAGCTCTAAATACCCCACTCTGGACATCCGGCTAAGGCAAGCCAGAGGCAGGGGACCTGTCCCACCCATCTGACAGGGCACCCCAGGGGCACTCAGGTACGTGGAGTCGCTACTCTCCAACAGCTCGCCACAAGCTGCCCTGCGTTGACTGATTGCGCTGGTGAAAACCAGTGGGCGATGGGGTCGTCACATCCCTACGCCTTTTAACAACATCAACATTATTACTATAACTTATAATTTGAAGTGCTGTCGTCAGCAAACATAATCATTGGACGATGAAAATTACTCATAAAATCATTGATATTTATTAAGAAAATCAGGGGGCCAAGTACACCCTTTATTTTGAGCGTTTAATACTTACTATAATAGAAATAGTATGTTTATTGTATACTAGAATCACTTACTTTTTTTTTATATTTAAATTCAAAATTTGTTTCTAACTGTTGATGATGGATTATTATAATTTGGAAATTTATGTAGAAGACACAGTTCAGGTAAGAAAGTATATCAAACTTGTATGTAATTCATTTTCAAATAGTCAGATTTGGACTCATCTTTTTTCTTTGGTATTTTTCTTAGACTATAACCTATTGTTGGTTGATCTAACCTTGGTTTGATATGTTTTCTTACAGAACAACGCACTTATATGTATTGTTTAGTTTTGATGTACGTTTTGAAAAAATAAGTCCCGCCGAGTTTCTTGCCGGACATAATTCTTCTCGGGTCAGAGGTGTAGGGTCTATTGATTTTTTTTCTCTCATTTACTTTGACGTGTAAAAGTGCCCTTGTGGCCTCCTTACTGAATACAAACATTGAAAAAATAATCAACCCAGCAGGACATGAACCTGCATCGATACGCCTTGCCGGGGCTCGATCGCTTTACCAATTAAGCTATGGGTCAAGTTACTAAGTTGACGAAATTTTCAATGCCTTCAATCATCTTTTTGCATTTATTTTGATCTACTTCGGCTTTACAGCAGCCATAAGCGACATCTAGGTACTAACTACTGGAGTTAGATACGCTTCCCGCCGACACTATCGCAAGTGTCACAACGGAAATATAGAGGGAGCTGCTGCATGTTTTTAAAGTGGGGCATTCCACTCTTACAATAGATTGTTATTAAATCAAATACACAAATACATTTATTTTAAATACTCGACTAAAAATTACGTGCAATATTTATTTCATTTAATATAGCTAAAGGTAGCTGAAACTGTTAATACTTTCTTTACCAACTAATGCAAACTTTGTAGGCGTTAATCATAGTTAACTGGCTCATAATTTCATGTAACACCGTGTTAATAATCTCGCACAGGTTATACAAAATGAACTCCCAACTGGTGCTTTTAATCACTGCTAAATTGCGACCTACCCATTATTCTTAGAACTTACGGTTTCATAATTACCTACCGGCTGCAAGAAGACCTGTTTCCATATTTTCATTTATTAAGGAATTTGGAGAATAAATTGTTGGAATCCATTCGCAATTGCCAATTATTAGCAGTGCCAACAAATTGGAGTACTTAAATTTATTTAGCCCCCCTCAAATTGAACTAATTGATTAATTGATGGACAACAATTCGTTTTAAATAACTGAAAGGGTCGATTTAACACTTTCAGCGATTCCCAATTAACTGGGAGCGTTATTGTAACAGTTATTTAAATGATTATTTACTGGTTCAAGTTTTTCTGCAGAGTTTTAGTTAACTTTTTAATTTAAGGCATACCAGTTTCAGAAACGTTTCTTTTAGCTGTTACCCATGTTAGTCTCTGCTTTAATTTACTTTCAAGACAAATGCCAAAGTAATGTCGCAGATTCTTCTTCTTCCTTTCCTAGCCTTAATCCCATCATTTGAGTCGGCTCTTCTAGTAATTCTTCTACAGGACCTTCTGTCCCGGGTCGTCTCAGCTGGTATTGCTGGTTTGGCTGATTGGTATAGAATAATTCCCTAATTCAAAATAATACTAAAATTCATGAATGTAGTGTAATAATAAAATGTAATATTTAAATTTAGGCAATAAAGCTTACGCTATATACTTAATACGTTTGCGTGATCTGCTAGCTAGCAGGTTAGGCAGGTGCTTGCTAGTAGAGTTTGTAAAGAAGGAGAAGTGTCGTATTTTTATTAGAGTTATTTTTTTTTTTTACTGATCACGTTAAAAACATGCATAGGCTTTGGAAAGCATTGCGAGTTTATTCTCTGACCCCGATGCAGCCCAGATTGGATGGCTGGGATCCAGGCCCAAATCTGTTGCTTTGAATTCTTCTGAACAATAATGCTATATTTCCAGCGATATATATACAGTCTGTTACCGGCATGAAGGCTTTTATTAATATCGGTTACTGAGATGTAGTTTCTTAATATAACCATAATTTTAATTTTATTATAAAACTGAAAGTTAAAGTGTGTAAATTTTCTAACTAAATATTAATTAGATTACCAGCAATCTCAGAGAAATAAACCAATGGAGTGGTAATTGTCAGGCGTCCACCTCTGCCAAAATTACAAGACCACTGGTCATAGCGGTTATATAAAACTAGTTGTCGCGCGTCAAACGCCATTCAAAGAATGTCAGTCAGCGCGGAACGATCTGACGTAAAAATGCCGAATTGCTGCGTGTTTTCATGTAAGAAAAGATCTGAATTATCTAGTTTACAGAAGGATAACGTTTCTTTTCATCTGTAAGTATAATTACGTCTAAATATCAGCAAATAGTGCACGAAATTAGCAAAAAACTAAAAAATATTGTCAATCAAAAAGTGTTGCCACTTAATGGTACTACATCTGCTTTAGGGTAATTTTTAAACTTGACTCTTCATAGTACATTGTACCATCGGGTTCATAATTGCATACCCAATTTATCAATGAATTCATTCATAAATTGGGTATGCAATTATGAACACGATTACATCGAGGGAGGTAAGTGAATTATTGCAAACAAGAGTAATCGACTCCAGTACGGCAGAAATACGTCCGCCATTATGTCATTCATTGTCATTGGCAATACACATAAAAGATACTCCGTGGGTTAGGCAGAGACCCATTCGGCATACAGCCATAATTGTAAAGCATTGCTCTGTTAAAAAATCAGTGTCTCTGTGTGTGTGTCCTGTTATTAAATTGTTTCTAAACATATTTTAATCGACTTTTAAATTATTGAAATGTGTCTATGGTCTCAAAAATACAGCTACCATAAACAAATTTCCGTTTTAATAGACAAATTTCAGCTAGTGTGATGAATTCCGCACTGAATTCCGCTCTAATGTGTGGCGCCCCTTAAGTGAAATATACTTGTAGATGCTTGAAATAACGATATTCCTGTTTAGAAATTAATTCGTTCCTTTATTTTCACCATACATTTTATGTAGCATTTTAATTTTGTATGAATTATAATTTATTTATTATATTATAAGGTACGTTATACACACTTATCCCCTTAAATATGCACTTTTAATTTCTGACTCTGGTATCACTGTACCTAACAGGTAAGTTTTAGTGTTGGGACAGCACAAAAATAAATGTCGATATTAACATTAGCAGTATGTTATACTTTTTATTTTAATAGAAAATGAAGAAGAGATAATATAAATAGAAACACAAATTGGAAACAGATGCCCATTACAATCAAAATATCAACTGCGAAGGACTCTGGAACATCACGATGTCGCTATTGACTGATTCATCAATCATCATTGTTCATTACAGTGAACAATTTACTTAGGTGGATAGAGGAACGTCTAGTGTAATTGAAAGCACATTGGAACGGTAATCTAAACACGTGGGTTCGAATCCCGTGATGTTCCAGAGTTCTTTGCAGTTCATTGTTTCATTGTAATAGTTATTTGTTTCCAATTTGTAGTATTTTCCACTAAATTCAAAAGCAAATACACATTAAAATATTAAATTGATAATATAAAAGTTATTCTAATTCAGCTTGCAAGATTTGTCCTGAACAAATAGACAAACTAACTTACGCAGAATACTAACATTGTAAGTAATATGCTGGTAGAAAAACTTGATATTTTTATCACAACTTAACATTATAATTTTATCAATAGCTAAACCTTATACTTGGTAAAGAAACAAAAATATATAACTAACCTACGATCAACGTTTCTCTGCGTCCGTAGGAAACACCTTAGACAACCCTACACGTGATCCCTGGGTGGTGCTAAAAGAGTTACAAACTTGGCAGCTTTACTGTCCTACCTGGACCTCGCAGCACTCACTGGATTTTCTTCATCATCTGCTTTCCCACTACCCTAGGGAAGAAATGCCTATCTATATCCAGTGACATGTAGGCATACGATAAATTAATCTACGATAAATGTGACATTTTCAAGTCAAAGGTACATCATTATCGGTTGTCAATAAGGCGTTACCATAAAAAGATCATTTCGAGGGTTGCGAGGTGAAACCCGATAACTCGAGCTAATAGGTTTTTGAAAATAGAACAATAAGCTGACATACGTTAGGTGCTTATTTAAATCAAAAATTATTTCTACTTATCGGGTTTCACCTCGCAACCCTCGATTTAGAAATTAATCTATTAACAACCGACAATGATGTACCTTTGACTTGAAAACATCACAAATATCGATACTACTTAAGTATATTATTATCGATGCGTTCCTCGCACTGTCTACGTTTACTTAAAGATGACATTATCTCGTTCACGGACAGGTTCTCTTCAGGTGTCTGTGTTTGTACTTGTTTGAGTATATTTTATGCTAGTGTTTGATAATTTTATCGTGTGCGTGTGTAGCGACGTCAATGGAAAATGCATTAGTGTTAACAGTATTTTTGTGCGTTTCCTCGTCCCCCGCGCCGCAATTGGCAGACTTTTTCTGATAGAAATTAGTGCGCGTCTCGCATCCGGTTGGTTTAATAATCAAAGCCAGCAATGGACACTACAGTGAAATGTACCTAATCAGTACCTAATCAAAATTGACAGCTCTTTGTTTACAAGTCACCCAACGTCATAAAGGTAGAGCTGCCAGGCGGTGCCTGTTCCTATCTAATTGCTCTCACCCACCATAAATGTTACAATTATTAAGGCAACTACGGCAAATTAGAAACAGATATTTTATTTCATTCTTACTGCCAACCAAATAGCTCAAACTCAATTTCAATCCTAAATCCTGTGTCAATGTGTCCTCACTGTCCTCGGGAACGAACAAATTATATCGTTGGTACTTACCAAGTACCAACGACAACCAAGTACTTACTTAAGTAAGGAATCAATTAAAAATCATTTTCATGAAGTCTGCAGTTTTACTATCCGTGGCGAACAAATCACTCTACACAGCACACACACAACAGTGTATACTATGTTTATGTGAAAGAGCACCAACAAATATTTATTCTTAAAACTTGCTAACTTTACCGAGTTGCCTTCATATCAAAAATCCATTACAACAATCTCGTTTTCCTACCAACAATGCAGTTACCTACCGTCCAAACTAATAATTTGCGAGACACTCTGAAGTCCACCCTCACCGGAAACTTCCACCGCTGCGGTCTATGTAGACGTGCAACGGCACGGAAATCAGGGGTTGACGAGTCAGGTTAAAAGTAAAATAGAAGATAAGTACGTATTTGTTATTTAAGTATGTAAATTGTCTAGCTGCCATAATGCTCAATGCTTATCTGAGTGATCTGTGTAGGATTGTCCTCCAAATATTTATTTATTTGTTTAGTAAGATAAATTATCAGCTAGATTCGATAGATTCTAAATACCAAGTTACATAATTTTATCATAGCACAGTAGCATTAGCCGTCACATTTCAGCATAGGCACCTAACGCGAAATCAAAGCGAACCTAACCCGGCCGGTGATAAATGTCGCGTATGAATGGCCGGCGTGGTATAATAATTTATCGGACTATCTCACGAGTCCACTCCACCCTCTGATCCGGGTGACGTATCGCCGGTGCGATACTGTATGACGTCATTTAGTTGAGGATTTTGGAATTATAGTAAAGGCTTGTTGAAGAATCAACTAACAAAACCTGGGTTTGCACTTTTACAAGTTTAAAAAAAATGTTTGTGGTTCGTACCTAAGTGATTAATGATCTTTGTTTTTTTCAAAATTCACTTGCTTACCGGGTGATGTGTTCAAAATGACTTTCACACGCCCTCTTAAAAATTTGCGCAGCTACTTCTGCTGCTGATTATACCTATGAATGACAATGCAATAATATGATAACATTTAGCTATAGTCAGATTCAACCTTAATGATTTTGAATTTTTTGGAATCATTTCGTAAAGAATTAGATAAAAATGATTGTTGATCCAAAAGCACAGTCGACTACAAAAAGATGTATCTACTTATGGACCTATTACAACGCCACAAGGTCAAAAAGTAGATACATGTCTTTGTAGTCGACTGTACATTTGGCGATAAATCACTTTTTCTGATTATGTTATAGAACATGATCAACATTATGATTATGTGGTTTGATCAACAAGTAATCTAAATCTTAAACTACTTAAGTAAATCTTGGTCACCCTATGACATAAAGCTCTATAAATACAAGGAGAACGCTTCGCCAAACAAACAAGTCTGCCTAAATGAGGGGGGCGAGGTAGCACACATAACTGTGATATCTTCAAGTCAAAGACATATCATTGTCTGTTGTTAATAAAGTTTGTTTCTAAATTATTTTTTATGGCAGCAATGCCTTATTGATAAATGACAAATAAATGTGAATATGTGACGTTCACCCCTGAGCCGAAAACGTCACATATTCACATATTATTTTTATACTCCATAACACTAAATGGAGCAATACTGGGATATTCTAATTTACTAATGTTAAAATATGCTTGATTATCGGATGCAGTCCTTCCAAATGTCATAAAAAATAAGCTAAGTATCATATTTGCTTGTAATTTCAAACAAAATATAGAAGATACTGGTCCTTATTCATTGAGATTATTTATTGGCAGTAAATTAAACATACACAATAATATAAAATAAAACTGAGCTATATACCTATGTTTAAAACTAAAATTAAAAAGATGTACATATTTACAGGGAAAAAACTGGTTCAAGTTCAGAACCTGAGTTTAGGAAAGAAAGCAAGAAACTATTGATTTATTTAAACTTTATTGCACAATGAAAAAAGAGTACATAAGGCGAACTTAATGCCAAAAGGCATTCTCTACCAGCTAACCGTCGGGCCAAGCAGAGATTAAAAAAAGGTAATACGTGCGGGAAATTATTACAACCATGGGAAATTTTAAACTGAATATAGCTGCTAATTCTAAATATCTATTATAAATAATAATCTAATTCATAAATTAAAATGATGATCATAACTATATATAAATGATATACATAAATTAATAAATACATGAATAAATAATACACACAATCTACACAATATACACATATATGTATAAATACATATATAAATACCTGCGACTATCATGAGTTCTAGCTATGAGATTTTCCTAGAAGATGTTTCCGCAACTTGCTCTTAAAAGAGGATTTGGTCTGAGCTTGGCGTTTCTTAAGGGGGAGGGCATTCCAAAGACGAATAGCGTGTAAGGTGAAAGAGTTTGACATAGAACCGGAGCGGTGATAAGGGATAGAAAGTATTAGTGTACGGGAGGAACGGAGCTCACGGCCTGGCTGTGCCGTAACAAATTGAAATTTTGACCGCAGGTACTCCGGTGCAGCTGGATCATTTAAAATGCTAAAGAGCGTACACATAACCCTGAGGCACCTACGTTCACGAATACGAAGCCAATTCAGTTTTCGACGAAAGGAAGAGACATGGTCATACTTGCGGAGGCCATAGATAAATCGGATGCAGTTGTTTAGATTAGAAGCCTATTCAGCCTATCTAAGAGTCCTTGTAAGACCTTAGTAAAGCATACATCGCCATAATCAATCACTGGCAGCACCAGTGCCTGAATGAGGAGTCTTTGTACAGTCGACTACAAAGAGATATATCCACTTTTTCACCTTATTGCGTTGTAATAAGGTACAAAAGTGGATACATCTCTTTGTAGTCGACTGTACTTGTCGGTAAAAAAAATTTAAATCTGTACAGTGACCTCAAGGTATTAGTGACTCTACGACACACGTCAGGAACCTGGGGTTCCCACGTTAAGCACCGGTCAACAATCCGCCCCAAATTCTTTACCTTCGATGAAAGTGGTATAACGGCACCTTCAAAGAGAATCGGTTTAAGTGATGCACAGTCATAGAGTCAGTCGGAGCGTGGACTTCCAAGAATAATAGCCTGGCACTTAGACGGGTTAACAGCGATCCCAAAATCGTTCGACCAAGAAGAAATGCTGTAAAGATCTTTATTTATACGTAGTGTAGCCTCGTCTATATCATTAATCTTCGCCTAAGTGTATAATTGTAAGTCGTCGGCGTACAGATGATACGCGCAGTTTATAAACGGGGTAATTAGATTTATAAAAATGGAGAACAAAAGGTGAGAAAGGATACCGCCCTGCGGAACACCATAGGAAAGATCGCACCAAGTGGAGAGTGTCCGGTTGGCACGAACAGCCTGCCGACGACCAGAGAGGTAGGATGCAAACCACTTAGCCACCGATGATGAAATATGAAGATGGTCTAGAGCGGCATGAAGTAGCTTATAATTTACAGCAGTAAAGGCGTTTGAGAAATCTATTAGAACCAGGATTGTGACACAAGATGCCTCTATGTCCAGTCGCACATCTTCAATAACCTTGAGCAGAGCGGTAGTTGTACTATGCCCTGAAAGAAAACCTAATTGCAATGGCGAGAGAATTTGGTTATTGAAGATGTCAGTAGACAGTTGTCTGTGTACTGTTCGCTTCGAGGGCCTTAGACAAAAACGGGAAGATTGAGATAGGGCGGAATTCTTTTGGCAAGGAAGGGTTAGGAACTTTAGGGAGAGGGATCACGAATGCACTACACCACAAGGAAGGAAAAATACCAGAATGCATGGAAAAGTTCACAATATGAGTTATTATAGGCACAGTGCATTCCAGAATGCGTAATCCAGCGTTCAATTTCCAAACGAAAACTAGTTGACAGAAATTGACAGCTGGTTGATACTGACAGACATATGAAAACGTGACAGTTTACCCTAGCAAAGCAAAACCAAAGCAAATTTAAATTTAGGTATAGAAAAAAGTGGGTAAAACAAGTTAACTGCCATAAATCTATAAAAAAGAAGGTCGTTAACGAAAGGTAGCAGAAACAAATACAAACTTAAAACGCATACCGTCACTGTGTGAGACCTATGATCAACATAGATCGGAAACAAACACTACTGCGAAATGGAGTTGCTACGAATATGTACGTCGAGTACGGCGCTCTTCAACCTGCTTCTGTTTACTGGACGCCGGGGCCTTTGGCGCCTTCGGCACTGGCGCCGGAGGGGAACTGTAGCTGGTTCACGGGCTTCGACTGGGGTACCTGCTGACCCAGACAAGAGGTCCACTGCAGGGTCTATGGTTGCCGAAGGCACTGAATCTTGCGAAGAAGCTGTAGCTGTAGATCCGTGCGCAGATGACTGGACCGGGGCATGCTTAGAAGTTAAGGTAAGAAGCTGTTTGGATGTAGTGACTCGTTCCCTCCTCCCACAGCTCAGCTTCACATAAATGTTTCCATCGAGGGTCCAGACCTGGCGCATTCCGAAATGCTTGCGGGCCGCTGTAAATAGTGTCTGCCTCTGTCTGGTCAAAAATTCCGACATAACTACTGAGGAGCCCTTTAAAGCAGTCTTCTTGGCCGAAACAGAGTTCTTAATTCCGGCAACGGTAAACCTGACCAGCACGGGTCTAACTCACCCAGGATTGCTGCCAAGCCTGTGACAGCGAGTCACTTAAGGCAGTGACATAGTATCCTGGCACACTGCTACCGTCAATAATATTTTCATTGTGGCCCCTTCGTCCTCTCCGGTGTTGTGAGAGAGCGTTTATTGGATTTTTGATGAATATTTGCCTCAAATAGCCCATCTGACGACTCCTTCCTGCTGTGACGTCACTTCCCCTGCAACAGATATCATAATCGGCGCCAAGTAACCGGTTCTTTTGCCGCCATTCAACAGGGCTCGGTTCGTTTCGAGCTATCTTTCGTCATTGCGTTTTGGATTTTTGGTGAGGCAGGTTGTGCCTCAAAGTTTATTGAGTGTATTTATTCATTTTTAGTTTAAACTAGTGATTATTTTAACTAGTAAGATCAGAATATGGTATCAAGCCCATCTGAATCTGAAGATCACAATCATCATAAAAGACGGCGTAAGTCGTCGGCTTCTTCAGCGGAGGAGGGTCTTTCGACAAAGAGGACACGTGGTCGGACGGGCCGACCATCTCGATCCAGACAAAGGCGTTCGGCTAGGCAAAAGCGACGCCCACGCCGCAGCTCGACTAGCAGCAGCAGCGGCGGCCATAAGGATTTTGAAGCGAGGTTTGACCAACTCTCGCACCAGGTGAACGCTATTACTGATTTTATTCAACGTTCTATGCAATCGGAACCCCAATCCCAGAATCGATCGGAATCTCCTTCAGAAAACGAGGCGCCGTTGGAAAATGTAACGTTTAAAGACTTTAATACTACTTTAAAGGACAAAGGTTTCGGTAAAACTGAAGAGGCAAAGTTTGAATTATTGAAGAATTTGCAACGATTCGATTCTCGGGAATGGGCCGATATATCTTTTTTTGATATTCAAAAGAGTTATAGCGGTGCCAGGTTTTAAAGAATTGGAAACAAATGACGAATTGCGGCATTATGATAAGTCAAAGCATTTAGCATCATTTGAAAAGACATTAGCTTCTTTAACTCATGCCTTTCTTCTTCATCGCGATCATACGCAAACGTGTTTGCAAAATATATTGAAGTGGGCTGGACAGTGTGAGAATATTTCCGCGGTATCTTTAAAAGACAAAATTACCGATCTGTTTATCGATGATGAGAAATACAACAAAAGCACTAATGATATTTTGCAAATTCTTTGCGGGAAACGAGCGGATGTTGTTTTAAACCGTAGGAGTGAGATAATAAAGAATGTAACTGATGCTGTGACCGCGGCTGGATTTCGAAAAATACCCCCATCTTATGAAAATCTGTTTGAGACGGAAAAATTAAAGGAATTTCTCAAAAATGAGGGTGGTTTGAACAAAGTGTTCCCCGCGCAGAATAAAACACGTAAAAATCAGAAATTTCCTAGATTTTTGGGCACGAACAGAGGGTGTTTCCAACCGTCGCTACCTCCTTTTCGATTTAACTTTCCCAGATCAAAGCCAACGTTCCCCAGTTTTCCAACGTACGACTTCAACCAGCCCCGCGCCCCTAGAGTCGATAGGCAGGAACCTAGGCGTGGACAGCCACGACGTTCGGGGTACCAGGACCGAAGCAAGCGATTGCGAGACTTCTGACTCGGCGGGGTTCAGGGCGGGTTGTTTGACGTTGTATCGTCATCGTTGGGAAATGATAGGAGCAAATCGAACGATTATAAAAATAATTACAGGCGTTCGTCTTCCATTTTGTCAAAAACCTCTGTTGGTTTGGCCGAATCCAAAAATACTAAAAAGTTTCGAAATCCAACCGTCGTCGGACATGAAAATAGAATTAACAAAAATGTTATCAGACCGGGTAATAGAACCCGTACCTCCTTCACCGAGTTATTTGTCAAAAATATTTTTGGTGAAAAAGGGGAGCGGGGGCGATCGCCCCGTGTTCAACCTCAGAAGCTTAAACGAATATTTAAAAATAAGCCGTTTTTCACTGATATCTCATTTCGATATCCCAAATTTTCTTCAGCCAGAAGATTATCTAGCAAAAATAGATCTGAGTCAGGCTTACTTTCACGTAAACATCGCCCGTTCTGACCGTCGTTTTCTAAGGCTGGTATTTCAAGGTCAACTCTTTCAAATGACGTGTCTACCATTCGGGGCAGCCTGTGCCCCCAAATTGTTTGCCACGTTGACCAATTTCGTCGCGGAGAAGTTAAGGAAACAGGGGATTCGCGTAATCGTTTATTTAGACGACTTCCTTATCGCCAACCAGAACCAGTTCCTCTTGCAGACACAAATAACTTTCGTTATCGATTTCCTACAATACCTAGGATGGACCTTGAATTTCAAGAAGTCTATACTTGTACCTTGCAAAAATCTCGAACTTTTAGGAATTTGTTGGAACACGACATGCAACAAGAGATACCTGCCAGAGCAGAAAGTGTCCAAAATACTGTCAGAAATTCAAAGACTTTTGACTCGAGGTATCAGGTCTCCCAGGTGGGTAAAGTCCCTCCTAGGGAGGTTAAATTTCGCGAGCTTTGTAATTCCGTTGGGTCGGTTACACTGCCGCAGACTTCAAATTTTAAGTCGCGAGCTACAGCGGTCAAGTCCCTGTCGTCTCCGACAATTACCAAAGCCTATAGTCAGAGATCTGGAATGGTGGATGAAGAACGTGACGAGGCATTCGGTGATTCATCAATCTCTTATAAGGAACTTCCTCACTACAGACGCTTCTGGGTACGGCTGGGGAGCTCAGTTAAACGACATGATTCTATCAGGGACGTGGAACCACGAGCAGAGGCGCTGGCACTCCAACCAGAAGGAGCTGCATGCAGTATACGAGGCACTTCCAGCGAACAGGTACGTACTACGAAATTCCACTCTACTAATTCAGTCGGACAATCGCACAGCTCTGGCGTACTTGAAGAACAAAGGAGGCACCAGATCGATGGAGTTATTACAGGAGGCTCGGAAGATCCTGCTTTTGGCAGACAACATTCGATTGAATCTGGTGACACAACATCTACCAGGTATGCTAAATACAGTCTCAGATCGGCTGTCCCGGGGCAGACCTCTCCCGGAGTGGCATCTGACGTCACAGGCTTGCCACAAAATATTCCAAGCGTTCGGCACGCCATACATCGATCTGTTTGCGTCGCGCATCGCTCATGTAGTACCGAGGTATGTAAGTCGAGATCCATTCGACCGTCAAGCAATGTTTTGCAATGCATTCAGCCGCCGATGGAATTACAGCCTAGCTTGGGTATTTCCACCACCGTCGTTAATGCCTCGGGTTCTAACTCACCTAAATCAATGCCAAGGGAAATACATTGTAATAATTCCCAAGTGGGAGAAGACCTTTTGGATGAGCGACTTACGCGCACGAGCCCTTTCTTACCCGATCAGAATCGTGAACTTATATCACCACCTCGTCGACATGACCACACGGCGTCCGCCGCCCAACCTGGTGGAACTAGAACTGGAAGCATGGCTAGTTGGGGGTGGGAGTCCCTGCTAACCTTGTTGGTCAGAACAAGATCGTTCCTTACTTAAATCAAGCTGGCGTGAATCCACCTTATCTTCTTATCGTCCGGCTTGGAATAGATGGGTAAAGTGGTGTTCCGAGCATAATATATCTGTAAATACTCCAAAGGCTGTTGATTTAGCTGAATTTTTATCTAACTTGAGTACTAAAGAAGGTCTAGCATATAGCACTATTGCTTTACATAAATCTGTTATCTCGACTTTTTGTGAGCCATATCTAAATAAAAAGTTGAGTGAGGATGTTGTAGTAAAACACGTGTTGAAGGCAGTGGCTTTGCTTAAGCCTCTTAATTCCAAAGCTCCTATTTGGAACCCCGATCAGGTAGTTAATTGGCTCAAAAGCAATGCATCAGATTTAGATAATTTGTTTGAAGTATCTCGTAGATGTGCCACTATATTGTTACTCGCGTCTGGACGTAGGGTTCACGATCTTACTTTGCTAGATATACATTCTAATAATATGATTAATGAAGGGTCCGAAATAATTTTTAATCCAATATTTGGATCTAAAACTGATTCAGCATCCTATCGCCAATCTGGTTGGAAACTGTTAGATCATCCTGATTTTAGAATAAGCCCTGTATTCTGGGTTAGGAAGTTACTGGCATTATCTGCTAGTGCTAACAGAAGAGGTACGATTTCCGCGTTATTTGTTACATGTCGGGGTGAAATTAGAGCCGCGTCACGTACAATGATTAGTAATTGGGTCAAATCTATTCTACAAGAAGCTGGAGTCAACCACTCTGCTGGAAGCACTAGGTCGGCAGTGTCATCATCTAACTGGATAAATAACTTTCCAATTGATGAAATTCTCCAGAGAGGGAATTGGAGAAGTGAGAATACTTTTCATAATTTTTACAGACGGCAGCTTATTAGTAACAATAATGATTCAGTAGGGGACATGTCCGTTGCTCGCCTTTTTCAACCAATTTAGTTTAAGTTCAGATTGTGAACAAATATAGAGCTAAATGTATGATTAGAACTATGGATATGATGTGTTAATTTATTTGATTGGTTTCACTAAAATAATATTTTAATAAATATAATCATAAAACCTAGATGTTTGTTTACATTTAATGTTATAGCCATTCACCAGGTGATAACAGACAGGTCTCACAACACCGGAGAGGACGAAGGGGCCACAATAGAAGGATTTTACCTGCCAATAAAATCCATATTGTGGTCCAGAAGTCCTCTCCGGGCCTATTAAGGCCTACCTGGTGAGACGCAATGACGAAAGATAGCTCGAAACGAACCGAGTCCTGTTGAATGGCGGCAAAAGAACCGGTTACTTGGCGCCGGTTATGATATCTGTTGCAGGGGAAGTGACGTCACAGCAGGAAGGAGTCGTCAGATGGGCTATTTGAGGCAAATATTCATCAAAAATCCAATAAACGCTCTCTCACAACACCGGAGAGGACTTCTGGACCACAATATGGATTTTATTGGCAGGTAAAATCCTTCTATTGTCAGCCTCCTGGACGCCGCTAAATAGTAAGTACTTCCTTCGATGCCGCATCTCGATTGAATCTACAGTATCACTGACAGCTGCAATTTTAGTGTGCCGTCAACATTATTAAATATAATAATAAAAATGAAACAAGTTTCGTGTAATGGCGAACATAGTAATAACCAAGCTGTTATTCACAATTTAGTTCCATTCTTTTCACCGATAAGAAAATGATTAGTAGGTACTATTTTCGTACTTGTATATTTATTAATAATAGTAGCATTATGGAACAATTAAAACGATCCGTCCGTGGCAAGCGACGTATTAAAATAAAAATAAAATTTTCTTTTCATTGTCTATTTCTAAGGTTTGTTCTAACGTACAATGTACATATGTGATCTGTTCCTACTTGTTTATATATAACATATGTATAGTATCTACCTACATATGTATACGTTAGTAGGTACTATCATCGCTTTTGCTGCGAGAACGATCACCATTAATCTAATTTCCGGTGTCCAGGGAAGATTTATCGTCCTGCAAAGTTTGCACTTAGCGCCATTTGGTACTTAAGTTATTATTAACAATTACTTTGATCATCGCGCGAATATAATAATGTTAGCGGTTTAGTTTCTGTTGTTTATGACGCTTGAGGGAAAATTTAATTAAAACCTGTATTGAGAGCACGGCTAATTGGCAGTTAGTTTTTTAGTGTTCCATACCCAAAGCGTAAAAACGGGACCCTATTACTAAGACTTCGCTGTCCGTCTGTCACCAGACTGTATCTCATGAACCGTGTTCTCATGATAGTTAGTTGAAATTTTCACAGATTAAGTACTTCTGTTGCCGCTGTGACAACAAATACTAAAAACTAGAATAAAATAAATATTTAAGGGGGCTCCCATACAACGGACGTGTTTTTTTTGCCTTTTATATCTGTCACCAGGCTGTAGTTCATGAACCGTGATAGTTAAATTGTTCAAATTTTCACACATGATGTATTTCTGTTGCCGCTATAACAACAAACACTAAAAAATAAAATAAAATAAATATTTAAGGGGGCTCCCATACAACAAACATGATTTTTTTGCCCTTTTTATAGATAATGGCACGGAACCCTTCGTGCGCAAGTCCGACTCGCACTTGGCCGGTTTTCTTACAAGTTATTTTACAACGACGAATTTAATTTATATTTACCTATAGTAGATATACAATTTCTTACTTCTGTATTAGACTTAACAACTAAATGGGGTTTTTAATATAAATGGTGGCTGTCCCTTCAATGAATCCTTCTGCTTTTTCGGTCTTGAAACTGGCAGCATTATGATGAGTACAGACGGAGTAAAGGCCACTCTAAGCCCTAGTTTTGTGGCACTTACCTAAACTCGCAAATCTTACCTTTTTCGGCCAAACTATACCAAGAACTACCTATAAAAGTTCTAGCAAACTGTAGCCTTACACGCTTATAAAAAATGTAATCGTTATGCAATGAATGTGTATGGCAAACGAAACTCCATTAAATTCCACTCAAAAAAGTGTACAACACCATATTTCAAAAACTTAGCCTTCTTGTATTAATGGGTTATCAAAAACATATCAATTGCCGAATGTATCTTTAATTGAAATCTGCTAATTGTTTGGAGACCAACAGAAAATGTTGACTTCTGAACTATATTTCTAAAAGAAGGATACATATTTGTGATGTGGTGTCATATACTTTTTTAAGTGATAATGAAATTTCGTTTGCCATATACATTAATTGCCTAACGATTTTATTTTTTGTAAGCGTGCGAAAAAACTAAAAATATATATACTTTGCATGATGGCAACCATATCTGGTGGTCCTGGAAGGTCTTGTTTTCATACATGCATACTAGGATCCCAGATAACATAGGTATCGAGTTTCATTGCTGCCACAATTGATTGACCTCTAATTAAGACCAAAATAGGGTTTTATCATCAAATTATTTAGTCTTAGTGATATATCCCTCATACGTTTTAGAATGAATGCATTGCATGGCACTGGTGTGTTGATTACAAACCTGGTGTTTCTTTTTTTGAAATCCGCGCAATAGTTTAGACACCAAGGAAAAAACATGATTTCATATTTGGTGACCTTTTGCGGCCGCCATATTGTTTTTTTTTTTTAGATATATAAGTGTGGATTTATTGCTCAGATGAAGTGGAATTAAGGGATATGTCACTTGTAAAAATCCGCTTGGCATTCCTAGGCTACAGGGTGTATTCAGTTTTCAGTTTTGAAACCATTACCCTACTTACTGTTTTTATCGCAGTCAGTTAAAATGCTGATATTGGTGTAGCTGACATACAAAACTATAAATAAATGTTAACTTTGTATTCTCACAAGTTTCATATCATGAGAATACCCCCGGGAAAGGCATTGACGATACACTTCACTTCCTCAAGTGCTATCTCTAAGGAGGTTTATTTTTCAGCAAAAGAGTACGCACGTTTCTATGTAGAATTTAATGAGCTTTAATATTGTCCTAGATCATATTTTCATAGAGTGCGTAGATTCGGAGGGAAAAGCGAATTTGTTTAGGATGGAGGACATTTTCCAATGTGCTGGCGGTTCCTCCAGGTCCTCAAATGTCAAATGGTGTGGACAATAAAACGGGACCTCTAATCAACATACATACCAAATTTCAAACCTGTCCGACGGATTTCGAGTTTTGTCGTATTTTGATTGTATTAATACAGTCATTCCAATATCACTTAAGAGCACGCACTCTAAAGTATCAATAAATTTCAAAACTAAAAAATCCTGTTTAAGAATTTTACTATTTATAAACTTATCAATATTCACATCATAACTATTTTTTCCAAATTCCTACCATTAACATATAAATATATGATGGATGAGAAATAAGAAATATGTTACCCATTTGGCCTTTTATATAAAAGTATTTAAAACGACCCTGTGTTAACCTTTCATACAACTCCACGCCGCTCACGATCTGCCTTTCAAAATTTAAAAGTCGGTTTAGGGTGCTCCAATTTCCACGCTATTATTAAAAATTGCTATTATTAAAAAAATAGGCGCTGGGTTTTGGCTTACATCTACAATTGAAAGAAAAAAGGAAAAATTCACCGCGTCGAGCAAGATTCCAACTTGCGACCTTTCGGAACATCGGTCCAATCGCTCTGACCAACTGAACTGAGTCATCGACGCTTACTCAACCTCGTTGAATTTTACCATCAGTTCCTTCATTGCTTGCGTCAGAGGGTGACATTTTAGCGACATTTACCGTCACTGCATAAACACGTTAACGGCATCGAAGTTCCAAGTCATATTGGAATAACATCGATAACAATGCGCTAACCCATACTTGAAATTTTGCTTGCAGACGTTTCTGCTTAGTAAAATTAATTTAGTATCTAGTCTTATACTATAAGGCTTATTTATTTCATTTTTAAAATAATACAGAATAAAACCTGTTTCATTTCAAAGCCTGTACGTGTAATTCAACATAGCCATCAGAATGAACAGGCTTATAAATGAAAATATCTCATGCCGAGTGTAATACATCCTGGCCCGTAATTTGAGCAAGAAAGTCACTACTACGTGAGTGAAGTTTACACACCCACCTTTTTGTTGATTTAGAAAACTGGAAGCGACTTTGGGTATAGCTTGAAATTTGACCGGAACAGGCGTGAGCTTATGACCATTTCTTGTATATTATATAAATGGGATAAATTAATGTAATGTCGACCCGGCAGATCCCCCGCCAAGTCAAAAACAAAAAATAAAGGCACGGCCGTACCACAGATTATATAATAGTTCTCGTACCATCATTGCCCCGAAGCCTGTTGTTGATAAAGAAATTCGAATGACGACTTATTTCTATAGCTTTCCGTATTTTCCGCTGGAGGAACTTTTCTCTTGCCAGTACGGTTACCTTATCAAACCTAATATAATGCGTCGAATCCGAATCCAATATGTGGTCCGTCACCGCGGAACCCTGGCCATCCCGGTTTTTCATATCCCGGTTTTATATTAGAGAAAAGTTCCTCGTTCAGCGGAAAATACGGGAAGCTATAGAAATAAGGTAATTCTAATTTCAGTCCGGATAGTGAAAAAAAACCGGCCAAGTGCGAGTCGGACTCGCGCACCGAAGGTTACAAACCTATAGGTAGGGTAGTAACTTTAAGAATATTAAAAATATTATTATTATTTGATGTAACTAAAAATTTACGATTTTCGTAATTTTTCCTTTATTTGTGCTATAATACGTTGCTTCGTGCCAATTTTCAAGTTTCTGAGTTTACGGGAAGTACCCTAGGTTTTGAGTTTCTTGCGAGTACTCAGTTTCAAAATATGCGACTTAAATTGCTATTTCTTTTGATTGCGTTGACATAAAAGTTTAGTTTTGCTACATCTGAAAGGTCCTATAGCCCTGAGTATTTGACATGAATTTCAATTTAATACCTCCACGCGTTTACGAGGAAAGGGTAGTAAGTTTAAAATTTAAGAAAATATTTTTTTTTGTGATTTTACTAAAAATGGCTACTTTTTGTAATGTTTCCATTGTCTATGCTATATGACGTTGCTTCGTGCCAAATTTAAAGTTTCTGTGTTCACGGGAAGTACCCCGTAGGTTTTGCGAGTGCCGAAAAACTCTAAAATTTGCAGCATAAATGACTGTATCTTTTGATTGCGTTGGCTTTTAAGTTTGATTTTTTTACAGCTTCAAGGGACAATAGACCTAAATATTTGATATAAATTTCAGCTTGATACCTCCACGCGTTTCTGAGAAAAATGGTCTTGACAGACAGACAGACAGACGGACAACAAAGTGATCCTATAAGGGTTCCGTTTTTTCCTTCCGAGGTACGGAACCCTAAAAACGGTTAAAAACGGTTTTGGATACTGTGCCAGTGGACAGTGTGGACATGCCTTTAGCAAGTGACATCGTTAGTGTGGTGTGCATACATTTCGACAAAAATAAAAAAGTGAACGAGGGTAGATCTTGCAGGCGCAGACGCGTAGTAGCGCGCTGCCGTCGCGGAAGGCCGCTCGTGAGAATGGTCATCTTAGATTGATCGAAACATGTCGAGCAAAATTCGACTCAAATTAAATAAATAAATATTATAGGACAATCTTACACAAATCGACCTAGGCCCACGGTAAGCTCAATAAGGCTTGTGTTATGGGTACCAGACGACGATATATATAATAAATACTTAAATACATAGAAAACATCCATAACTCAGGAACAAATATCTGTGATAAACCCACAAATAAATGCCCTGACCAGGATTCGAACCGGATCTCCTGCTTCGTAGGCAGAGTCACTACCGACTAGGCTAGGAGGCCGTGAACGTATTATACGTGAGTAACCCGATATAAATATTTTTAATAAAATGATCTTCTTCGAACAGGGTGACTATTTGTTGTTTTAATGTTTTGAATTATAACAAGTTTGTCTACTGATGATGTGTTTAACTAATAAAACTGTTAAGAATAGAAGAAAAATTAAAAAAAATTACTGCCACGAGACTTAAACTCGCAACTTCTGCCTGCCACTGCGCTAATTAAGGCTCTCGTGGGATGAAGCAGGTGGCTGTACTAGCTGTAGATATGCAGACTTGCATTTAGTTATGTAAACATTAGTACAAATTAACTTGGTTTCAAATAAGTTTGTGTAATAGGTAAGTAGGTATAACACAAAAAAAATATTTTTATTTTAGAGCGCACTATTCGCCAACAAACTGTCCTCAGTTTGGCGAAAAAAATATGTATACCTACCACTTAAGTTTTATCTTGAAAAAAAAAAAAAAACTCCGAGGCAGTGGATTTTGGTTTTTTCTTTATTTCTAAACATTTAATATGATTGTGAGCATCTATTAACATAGATGGACGCTTATATTGATTTTCAGTGAGTAGGTAAAAGTTTTAACGAGGGGCAGCTGAAAATTCACTGAATTGGTCACTGTTCATGCTACATACATGAGTAAGCCTTGTTTGCATCCTGCAAACATTTTTGAGTATTGTGTGCAGGACGGAATAAAAGAGGCCATTGTTCTTTTATTTAAACCATCTGATAACAACAGACCATCTGAGAAACAGCCTATTTTGATGCATACATTCTAGATAGATAACAAAATTAAATATAATTAAATAGAATAGATTTGATGTAAACCTAATCATTACTCAGACATAGTATTAAAAACGACAATAAACATTGCTTTGCTATTTTGCGCTTCGTTCTAGTCGATTAGTGCCAACCCGTTAAATACTTATTTTCAACACAATTGCTCGTAACGAGGTTCTTATTCCACCGCTTTTACGCTAATAATCCTAGATATTAAACACGCGTGCTTTTCAAATAGTTATCGAACTAGTGCAATAATTTAATAATCCGATCAAGTGACGTTTGTACTCTAGTACAAAGTTGTATGTACGCAGACGAATCGTTGTACTCTAGTCGGGTAATACCTATAAAAAAAACCGGCCAAGAGCGTGTCGGGCCACGCTCAGTGTAGGGTTCCGTAGTTTTCCGTCCGTCACAGTTAAGTGTCCCCACTCAAGACTTAAAATAACACCGCCATGTAGGATATGATATGAGCGTTCCACGTACAGCGACATCTATCGGCAAATTAAGTAAACTATTGCGCGCGAGCTTAAAGTATGGAAGATGATTTTTATGGGATAATTCTTTATTGCGTGAACCGATTTTCACCGTTTTTACTTTATTTGAAAGCACGTCATTTCATTGTGATTTTGTAGTACTTACAGGTACAATAAACACCTGCTTATACGGTTAAATTACAAACTTAGTTCAGAAATTATTTTGTATTTTTTTTTCAAAAACTATTCAACCTATAAAGTTCAAAATAATTTTCCTAGAAAGTTTTTATAAAGCTCTACTTTCAAGATTTTTTCATATTTTTAAAACATATGGTTCAAAAGTTAGAGGGGGGGACACATTTTTTTTTACTTCTGGAGCGATTATTTCCGAAAATATTTACATTATCAAAAAATGATTTCAGTAAACCCCTATTCATTTTTAAATACCTATCCAACAATATATCACACGTTAGGGTTGAAATGAAAAAAAAATCACTCCCCACTTTACGTATAGGGGAGGTACCCTAATAAAACATTTTTTTCCACTTTTTATTTTACCACTACGTCGGCGTGATTGATATACATATTAGTACCAAATTTCAGCTTTCTAGTGCTAACGGTCACTGAGATTATCCGCGGACGGACGGACGGACGGGCAGACATGGCGAAACTATAAGGGTTCCTAGTTGACTACGGAACCCTAAAAATTAACTCTTTAGGAGTTTGAATTCTAAAAAAGTAAAAAAAGGAAATAAGTATGCACAAAATATATACACATTTACGATAGAATACAAATTATAAAATCGTAAGTGTGAAAAATAATCATTTCAACTTATTATATTACTCGTAATACCCAATTAATTATGTTTATCTACACTCATATTGTAAGTTCTCCAAAACGTGTTCGAGAACGGTAGGCAATGGCTAGCATTACCACGACCTATTTTACTATGATAAGCTTTTTATCTGTGGCAGTAACGTAATTTTAACTTTACATGCTCAACTATTGATGTGATATGAGTTTTGATAACATAATGTACACCTGCACCCTCCCGCGCATCCGTCGACAGCCCGACACGCGCCCGCGCGACCGCCGGCACAATCGAGTTGGCCATGGCGGTGCAATGGCGGCCATCCTATGGTTTCTGAATACGGCATTTAGAATAAATAATATGAGTGTAGATAAAGCAGTGTATGCAACTGTACGTAATTAGGCCTTAAAACACTCGTGTGATCTTATTATGAAATTCGCCTGGGGCTCATTTCATAAAACCACACTCATGTTTTAAGGACCCTTATTACGTAACAGTTACATAAACTACTATTTGAACACGAATTGTCTGTTTTAATATTGGCTGTTTGGCATAATAGGTCCGCGCCTTTACCTGAAGCTGCACGTGTTAGTGTAATATTCCAGTACGTAGTTTATTGGCTAAATATAAAAAGTATTATTATGACTGACCTGAGTTAATAATGATATTTTCCTTGGTTTTCTAAATATATTGACCGCTCATTTGACAAATTTGTAAACACACAGACACGGTAACTAAAATAATTATGTTAAATGTTAGACGAGGGTAGACGTAGTAATAATCATTGACCTGATTGATGATCTTAATAAGATCAATAATTGGAATCCAAGTGTCTGGTTTTAGGTTCCTTAAATATTTATTTCAATATTATGTTCTTGTTGTTTGTGCTTACTTATAACCTGATTGTAACCTTTCAATAAAAAAGTGACCAACATGGATAATTGTCTATCCTCAATCTTATTGACGTCACTTGTTTATTGAATCGAAGTGGTGTGATTGGGCACCTGGGGGTGGTATATAAAACACCAATACCTGCTACTTTTGGGGGCATTATAACACTAGCGGCTCTGAACAGAAGGTGGTGTCCAAAATCTGCCAGTTAAGTAACCTTATTATTTACTTTATATTTTGTTATTCATTATGACCTTTTATTACTATTTGTGTATTTATCAATAAATCGTAAGGTTGATTTGTGTTTCCAAATATATCTCGATTTCTATGATCATGCACCAATTACAAGTTTCGGTTTGATCCAATAGTTGACTGGTAGAGAATGCCTTAAGGCATTAAGTCCGCCTCTTGTACACTTTTTATTTGTGCAATAAAGTTTAAATAAATAAAAATAAATAAATTACTTATTGATTTGATGACTTATTTATAATTGTGTAATTTTGCAAAATTTTTAAAGTTATTATTTATTTAGATAATTGAAAGTTATAATATATTGTATCATGAAATTATAATTTATTGTATAATTTTGGGACACTTGTATTGTATAATCTTGTGTTTGAGAAGTATTAATTACTTGAAAGAAATAATGATACGTGTAATGTACTATTATTGTGATATTTATTGAAAAGGATATACCTCGCCAAGTTTCTTGCCGGTTCTTCTTGAGGCAAAGGCCTACTTTCCGAACTGGCGGTAGAATCAGTACCTTTTTGATTTTGCAATAAATTATGATTATTAAAATATTAATTTGTCTTATCTTTTTTACCTTTAGTCTTACACACGCACATCCAAAAAATGCCCGCCACGTTAAAAGTTAAACTTGAAATCATTGTTTATTTGTTAGATTTTTCTCGTTGTGTTTTATTAATTTAAACAAATTTTATTTTAAGTGAATAAGAAGACAACTTTAGCATTAATTTAACCTCTGGATATATTTAAAAATTGTCATATATACTATTAAAATGTTGTCATAAAAATCTAATGCGCAGTACGTAAGAAAAAATCATTATAAAGTGTTTAATTTTATAGTAGTATTTATGAAATGTTATGAAAAAGAGTTCCAGATAGTCAACAAAAAAAGGTAAGTTGCATTTAATTATCTTAGGTTCGGAAATACCTCTATCCTGTAAAAATTCTGACAATTAATGTATTTATCAAAAGTTATTAATTACACTATTCTGTTATTTCCTTGCAAGTGTGTGGAAAAACGTCGTATGAAACGCGTGTGCTTGATAATTACATAGCTCAGCTTCCTTATACGTGCGTTCGTGTGCAAAATATCACTTCGTATGTAATGATTAACTTAGCACACATGTATCATAATGTACTATTGCAATACTTGCGGAAAATTCCGTTACCGGACGTAAGACTGACAACATATACAGCAGCATCTCTTGAGAATGCCTCGTAGTTTTGATGTTATCGGTGGTGGTTTGTTATATTGCTTTGCGGGTTTATTTTTGCGGTAGGAAAACGGGAATATTAATGCGTGTAAAAATATACTTAAGTAAGTATAACGGGTTGACACTAATCGACTAGCACATACTACAGAAAAGCAGAGCAATATTATTGTCATTCATAATAGGTATGGACTTCTAAAAAGTAACGCCTGATTCAATATACTCATGGTTTTACATGGGATTTAACATATGTTTAGGTAGTAGGTACATATATATCTATACTACCCACCTATCAAGTCAAGAGAACAAACAAACGATATTTAATTTGAAGACGCTCGCGTTAGTTTATGACAAACACATTTTGTGGATCGTCCCTATTACATAGGTACAATAAAAGTTAACGATTTGAGTAGGTAAAGATAAACATTAGGTCAATGTGGCTAATTACGTCGGAGGGACTATTCCATCCACGATAATGCACAATAATGCATTTTAGACCAAAAAAAACGAATCGAACAGAACTATAAGTAAGTAAAAACCAATAATAAGTTTTTTACATTTACCTAATTGATAATTTCATCGACAAAGCAGCGAATGCTTTTAGTTTTAGCAATCAAAAGAAAATGTTTTATTTTGCTGGAAAATGTAAGATATTTTAACTGCAAGTTTTTTCCCATGATGTTACCTACCTTTGCCGCAGGGCTCGAATCATATTATTATTCTTTTCGCTTTGCTCCTGGGCAGTTGCTGACACGTGGGAGAATGCTCATCACTGAGATACGAGATAAATAGACAGGGCGAGAGTTGCCCACTGGTGGGACATAATACAATAATTCCTAGTATACCCATTCCGTATAAACTAGTACTACAAAACTAAACTTTATTAATCTAGTATTCAAAATGTTAGAAATCATATCCAGCATTATATAAAGTCCATGTAAGACCGTCTCATTTGTTTTGCACGACGCACGTAATAACACGATCAAACCTACGAGAATTTTGACATACCAACGTGACGGGAAAGCTTAAAATGAAAAGAAATTTATGAGCTCGGTAAATTGAGTGTATATCTAACAGTATTTGGAGCTAATGAATTATAAGTTTGCTCCTTATAGGTATTATTAATACTCATCTTATGCTAAGATTATTATTTAACATTTAACTTTATATTATTAAGTATAACAAAACTCAAACTTAATATATTAAGTAATAAAGTAAATAACATAAGATATGATATGATCATATAAAAGTTTAGCCTACATTAAGGTGAACTTCCCAAGTTACACATCAAAGCAGTATAACGGCCGTCTTACAGCATATCTGTATGCTTTTAGCATTTTGAGTTCGTTTCATAGTAGCATTATAAAAGTTTATAGTGCTGATATAGGTCTTAAATGGGCACAAATTACCCAGCTTGAGATCCTATACAGGTCATTTAATAGCATTACAGGCGCATTATGTCTGCGCTATTAGCATTATCGTTGTCATGGAAAGTGCCAATCGCATTAAAGAAGCATGAGTACGCTCTATTAAGTTGACAACCGCATTAAAGAAGCATTAATATGGCCAAAAAACTTGCTAATCGCAGTAAAGAAGCATTAGTACTCTCGATTAACTTGCCAATCGCAATACAAAAGCATTATACTAGCATAAGAGTGTAGTAAAATAAACCTTACGTCAATGCAAAACCGTCTCTAATACCGACGGAACAAATGTTATAATACAATGAACGTTGTGATTTAACTACTTTGTCTCGCAATATAAAATGGACGAAGACGGTACAAAAAACTGAATGAGTGACACGTCATATTTGTTTGCATCTTAACAAAATTTATAAAAGTTTTTGACTCTTTTACGTTATTGTATCCTTCAAATATTACTGCGCAATGTAGTTTACTGTAAATGTGTATGTAAGTTTCATTGAAAATTTTCACGCGCCTTTGATTTATTGTGGTTTTGCTATAAAATATTATAAAAAGATATGCGTCAAATAAACAAAACATTTGTGTAATCCTCGTATAGAACGAGTTTTGCATTATTAACATAATAGTGTTGGTTGAGCAGTCTTAAATTAAGTTATTTCATTATTATATAGGTATTTTCCTTGTATAAATAGGTCCGCATGATTTCATTTTTAGGTTATAAATTATTTACAAAATGGCGTTGGTCTATATAGACAGAGAGCTAGCCACATCAGATATGACACAATAATAAGAGCAACCAAACCCCTCTAGTCAGTTTAATATACTATGCTTATTTCTAGATCTGGACATCTGGCAGCTTTAAAGTGGTGGATGTCAAAGAATGCAAACCATTTCAAGAAAACAAATCCTAGAGATCTGGGTTTGATGCAATATTATGAGAAACTATACAAATACTATACAATATTAAGAGAAATTATACAAAACTTTATGTTGGGGGAAAGTAGTGACAAACAATGTATAATATAGTTCATAGTTTGTCGCCTACTGTTTTTATTTCCGTAATAATACACAATATTTTTTGGTCTAACGTTTTTTATCGATTTTTGACCAGTTTTGAGTCGATATTCCAACATAATTCACTACAGATATGGCAAACGACTATCGGTTCTTGAATCTTTTATCTCCATTCTGTAGAGCCGGATCTTGAAATAAATGAGCCGTTATTTTTTTATGATATTTTTAAAATATGGTCTAAAAAACACTTTTATCGATATTCGAATGGTGTAAAGAATCTTACATATAAGTAATCTACTATATTAGGGTTCCTCTTTGATTTCTTTAAAAATTGTAAAGATATTTTAATTTTTAACTAATTAACACAAAATTTATGACCATAAAACCACTTTTTTAGCCTAAACCGGTTCGACTTTGATGTCAAATATCTCGAAGACAATGAATATTGAAGTAAATATAGGATACTATATTGTTTAAAGCCGTTACTGATAATATGATAAGCTATATAAATAATTAGAAAACTAAGGGAATCAGATCTAAGGTCGTTGGCGCCAGGGAGCCCCTTAAAATATAGGCCCTGTCCTTTATAACTGAGACAACTTCGGCAGTTTGGTATTACTATTTTCCAATTCAAACATTTTGCTAGTCTGTCACTGTGACCTCCACCCATTAAAAACTGCCAGATTGCCAGGATCTAGCAATGAGAATAGTATAGCAATCTTACCAGACGGGTTTTGTTGCTCTCATTATTGTGTCATATCTGACGAGGCTAGCTCTTAGTCCAATAGCAGCTCAATGACCCTTAAGAAAAGGTTATTAATACCTACATCATTACATGTGAATAATTATGCTATTAAACAACATTAAGCATTACATACTACTTAAAATTGCTATTGTAGACCCTAAGGCACTAAAACAGCTAAAAGCTGTATAGGTTCATAAATTACGTCATCAATTTTTGATGATTTTTACCCCCCCCCCTAAAATAATCCAACCCTCCCCTGCCCAATAAAGTGACGTCATTTAAAAAAATATGCGATTGTAGCTTAATTGTAAAATAAAAAACTATTTAGTAGATAATATTTTATAGCATTAAAAGTGTTTAGAAACACGAATTTCATTCCTTTTTTTACACATTGAAGCACTTTTTAAAGATGCGAGAGATGGTGTGATTTTCGGAATGACGGCCCCCCCTCCTACGTCATGCTACCATCATCCGATGTCCAGAGCCCCCCCCCCCCCCCCAATTTGAAATGACGTAATTTATGAACAGCCCCTTATAGTGAATTACTTGGCTTTATAATGGTTTATATTATTGCTATTATACAGCATTAGGAATGTATTACCTACTTATAAATGCTATTGTACACCCTAAGGCATTAAAAATAGCTAAAAGCTGTATAGCGAATTTACGTGGCATTAAAATGGTTAATATTCATGCTCTTAAACAGCATTAAGCATTTATTTATGCTATTGTAGAACCTAAGGCACTAAACCACACCGAAGCATTAGTGTAGCAAACCAAAACGCAAATGTACAGCTGAATGCTGTACAGTTGCATTTTGGTTCGCTGCACTAAAGCTAATGGCTAAACAAAAGCATTTACACATACACATTATACAACCGTTATACAGCGTAAAGCATCATATAATGCTATTGTAGAACCTAAAGCACTAAAAACAGCTCAAAGCTGTATACGGGATTTACGTGGCATTATAATGGCTGATATTCATGCTCATAAGCAGCATTAAGCATTTATTTACGCTATTGTAGAACCTAAGGCACTAAACCACACCGAAGGATTAGTGTAGCAAACCAAAACGCAACTGTACAGCTGAATGCTGTACAGTTGCATTTTGGTTCACTGCACTAAAACTAATGGCTAAACAAAAGCATTTACACATGCCATTATACAACCGTTATACAGCGTAAAGCATCATATAATGCTATTGTAGAACCTAAAGCACTAAAAACAGCTCAAAGCTGTATACCGGATTTACGTGGCATTATAATGGCTAATATTCATGCTCATAAACAGCATTAAGCATTTATTTATGCTGTTGTAGAACCTAAGGCACTAAACCACACCGAAGCATTAGTGTAGCAAACCAAAACGCAACTGTACAGCATTCAGCTGTACAGTTGCATTTTGGTTCGCTGCACTAAAACTAAAAGCTTTAAAAAAGCATTTACATATGCCATTATACAACCGTTATACAGCTTAAAGCATTATATAATGCTATTGTAGAACCTAAATCACTTAAGTGCTTTTAAACAGCTGAAATCTGTACAGTTGCGTTGTGGTTTGCTGCACTAAAGCTAAAGGCTTTACAAAAGCATTTAGATATGCCATTATACAACCGTTATACAGCTCAAAGCATCATATAATGCGACAAGTTGCTCGGTGAACGTATATAAGAGTTTATACGGTCCTTAAGTTCGAAATAAGTTAACTATTCATATGTTATAATGCTTCCTGTGTTACTTGGGTTAGGTTAACGCACCGCATGTAGCATGGGCTAAAAGCCGTGACCCACAGTGACGGTTGGCAGTGGGACCGGCCGCATAGAGCAACAAAAACCGAACCGGTTTTCTACGCGGATCGTCCCATCACCAACAATCATGTGAGGTTTAGGGTTCTGGAGGTAACACAGCTATAGAGCTCTACCTCCAGACACTATAAAACGCATAACACTTAGTTTATAAGAATTTAATGTAGCCAACGGCAATCTCACCCGCTCTGAGGTCCGGCCTCGCACCTAGCTTTGTGCGCACATGGCTCCAACGCGTGGGCGCTCACAAGGATCGATGCTCCGCAGGATCGCCACATGATTCCTAGTACTTTTACCAGTAGGTCGGGGCCTTTGTACAATCAATCAATCAATCAATATATTTATTGCTTACTTTTATGGACACATTTGAGTTACATAATAACATTAACAATGCTATACAAAACAAAGAGCATAAAACAATGGTTGTAATAGGACATAGTGAAAGCAAGCATCCTTCTGTACTAGTTTACAGTGTATTACGGCAAGGTACCCCCTCCACTCCTCTCCCAGTGGTCCATCCTACCAATGTGATGGTTCTCTTCAAAATAACAACATAGCAAGTGATTTAGGTAAGTAACAAAAATTAGACTATGATTGTACTTCAATGTGCAAGTTTGTGTTACAAAAAAAAATCACATGTAGGAGTGACTCGGTGTTATCATAATTAAGTTGTTTCAGAGAAGTTGTAGCAATTTTACAGCCTCTGCTGTTGAGCTTCTGCAGGACGATATCCCTACACTGCACTACAAGAGTTTTTATGCTGTCTGGAAATAACGGACAAAATGAATAGTTGTCTAACAGTCAGAGTGTCAAATTCCTTGTATATAAGATCAGTGGAATAACTTATTTTTTTATACATCGCGACCTTGATAATCGCCCGCTGAGACCGTTATACAGGTAACTATTTAGACTTAACCCCTTTGTTTTAGCTGAGCCATTAAAAACCAATCGGAGAGACTTCTTTTTTGGATTATCCACGCCATGTGTATGTAAGTACAAAGTTCTAGAAGATGCGGCTGGATCTTTCAGTTTTTCAGCGTAGTTATTGTGCAGCAAATGTTTTATACGTTCCTTATACCTTCGTGCATACTCTTCACTGCTTTTCATTTTTAGCTCAACTCCTTTCAGTCTTGAAAACGCATTTGGATACGAGTCAACCGTAGCACAGTGAGGATCCTTCCAAGTTAAGCCGACTTGCCATTGGCCATCGATAAGTTCAGAGGTTTGTTCTCGGTGCTCCTGAGCCAGTACGTCCTCCGAGTTCTGCCAAGGTTTAGCCGATACGCCTATTGAATTAATGGAAAAAGATCGACGCATATCTTCTTGGATTTCACATAGGATTTGATTATTTTCCGCTACGATATCTTGCTCGTTGTTATGACTAATAAGTAAACATCTGTATCAATGTTCAAATTTCATGGCAAAGTACGGTTTGCAGAAAAACAAATACAAACAAATACATCTATTATATTGAACAGTCGAGGATAAAGAGATGTATACACTTTTGGACCTTATTGCGTTGTAATAAGGTCCAAAAGTGTATACATCTCTTTGTCCTCGACTGAACATTGTTTTATGGAATATTGTCTTCGGTTGCCGCGATAGTTATTCATGAAATAAAATAATTCCCGTTGACCACGAACGCTGTAAAGTGTTTGAAACGTCGGGATGTAATTTAAACTCAATACACGCGATAAAATCCGTTTTTAATTGTTTTATTTCATTATTTAATGGACTAAAAGAAATACGCTAAATAGTATTTTATACAATCGTGACATAATGAAGAGCTTTTCAGTCGAGTACCGTGTTTAGGCCACGAAGTCTTCTGAGTAAGGTACGAGTACTAGGTACTATGTAAGGTACGGTCAGCTGCAGAGAAAAGGTACCACCGTGCCCTACAAACGTGTATGGCGGGTGGTACCTTTTCTCTGCAGCTGACTGTACGAGATTGAAAATCTTTAATTATGTCACTATTTTATACAATACTTTTTCTACGGGTACTCAAAATAGGCAAGCTGTAAGAATCGACGAATGTGTTACAACTTGCTGCCTCTATATGATTGAGTAACTTCAATCTCCCGGTGGATTGTGCTGTGCCGGCGCCGCCCCCCCTGACCCGGGGTTTTCTTTTACTATTATTTAATTTTAGATAAAGTTGTCTGCCCTTTTGGTGAAATTAAAAATTATTATTTTTCAACCAATGAATAGTGTTTATTGTACATACAGGGCTCAGTTTTGGCTCTAAAAACAATTATACATCCTTAGCAATTGTACTAAAGTGTGTGTGTATCCACGAATAACATTTAACTTGCGGATGCGGATTTTTTTTTCACTTTAGCTATTGCACTTGCTTCACGGGGATTTAAAGCGTCGATGACAAAATTGATTTGAGCATAATTTTTGTTATAAGTGGCAGCATTTACCTCATGTGCCCCATCTATTTAACACGGGCGGAAGATAAATACTCCTCTCCGAATAATTTTGTGTTTGAAGGTCTGAAGGACAATCAAACTGCTTATGACAAAGATTTCGAAGTATTTCTGCGACTCGATTAAAGTATAAGTTAGCTGCAGCATAATTAAATTTAAAAGAAAATAAACGCTATTATTAATTAAATATTCGAAAGTATTTATTTTTTTGCTATCCCTACCGGGTGCAATGAAAATAGAACGTTGATACCGATGTTTACTAATAAGTGATATGTAATGAGGTATGTATTTCCATTTGTTATTTACAGGTGGACGCTTGGACGGACCGTGTACAGACCAGCCCAGGGGAGAACGAGTGTTCGCCGCCCTCTACGATCTCCAGTGGCACGTGCAAGTTGTAGTAATCTTGTCCGATGAGAATTTCAGGTTTCTGATTTTCAGCACACAATTAGTGTTTTATACGATCTAAGTACTATCGAACCACTTGATTCCTGACCCACATTAGAACTTTGTCATAGTACGTGTTATAAGAACTTTCCTTGTCAATGCAATGCGATGTCACTATACTACAGAAAAAATAGCATATTTTGGCGGCAAAATATGTACATCAATAAAACTTTGCTTTATATCTTTATCTTGGCACTAGGAATGAGGATCTGCCGAGTCCTATCAAAAATTATGCGTCCAACCCCTATAGGGGGGGGCACCTTAAAAATACACATTTACCAAACTAGGCGATCAAAGTATCATTTTCGATGTATTTTTTTACGCTGAATCGAATGAGACCACACTTATGCTTATAGGATCAATATTTTGCGAGATATAAAGGGTTTTTGATGAAAAAATATGTTTTAGACAAAAGTAGGACTTGAGCATTAAAAACAATTGGAAAACTTAGGTACAATATGTAATATCAGCTATATATACACTACTACTATATACACACTACTATTCACATCTGGGGGCACGGCAGTGTCCCCGCCAAGTCGAGCTTTAGTCACTTATGTTAAATTTATTCTCAATCTTCTTTCAAATCACTGAGATCATTGTCATCAATGTCAATAGGGGCCATGGGACTTTTGTCCAAGTCCGTGTTGGAGCACGAATTCCCCTCGCACATTTTGCATACAGGCGAGCATGGTATCCCACTTTTTACACATGAGCACTTAAGAGTGGAACATCCACTTTTGCACGAGCAAAATATAAGGGTCATTATTTCATCCGGAGCTGGTGGTAGGGTAGTGCGAACAGGGAACAGATCACTATTTTGTCGACTCCATCCCCACTCTTCAGGATTTAGTTTATGACCCAGCCATTGTTGCACTTGGTGGTATGTCCTGAGAGAGTGTTGCGTTGCACTTGCAGAAGTAGGAGGCAGAGCTTCCAATTTTGCTGCGACTCTCTTCAATGATTTGTTGAATAAATAATAACGATGACTATCAAGAGATAGGTTACCTGGTTTTCCGCCATACAGTTGAAGGAACAAAGATTCACCTGCATTCCGCACTTCTTCAGCTGTAGCAGTGGTCTTGTTAAAGACTTCAGCACAATCTTGTAAGACAGGATTTTTTTCGAGGAGTTTAAGGAGCTGTTTTTTACCTTTGCCGTAAACTGCGCTGGTTGTGTCACAACCTGAAAATGCATGTGCTGTGAGTATGTAGTTTTTTACATTCACATGTTGTTGTTGAAGATCGGTTGAAGAAAATATTTTTCTATTGACACGACCAATTTTAGGTTTAAGCAACAATATAGGTTTGTCAGAATAACTGAGAGCAATCAGGATAACCATAACATCCACATCTTGAGTAACTATTGTAGGCAAGTGATGATCAGATTTTTCTACTGCTGTTTGTACAATTAGAACATCAGCATCACCTGGCGATTGCCTCACTTCAAAGTTGTTCTGCTTGAGAGTATTGGTCAAAATATTTATCAACTGTTTCTTGTTTTCGGAATTTGCGAGGAATCGATCTTGGTTTCCATGAACAGGAGTCGAATTATTAATTATGAATTGGGGAGCAAAATGTCGGTACCGGCGAAGTTGCTCACAACGTTTGGTGCTGTCACTGTCCTCGTACCCATCAAATACGATGACTGTAGGTGCCTTTGACTGGTAATTGTTTTGCAGATGTTTTACATACAATAGGCAAACATCTGAATATGTTTGACAAGTACTCCTGTTCCACCTGACTGTATATAAGAGGAAACCCCCATCGATAATATACACATCACTTTTCAACACCTCATCGTCATTCACTCCTCTGAATTCCTCATACAGGGTCGACTTAATATTTTTTCTCATACCAGTACTTGTAAACAAAGACAATGGGTATGGAGATATTTCATATCTGAAATATGTAGATAAATCTTCATTTGGATTTTTCGACACAAGCATTCGTTGATACAACATCATCGGATCAATATTGATGGTTTTGTGATCGACCACAACTGATGTACTTACTGCAGAAAGTGGACGGACATTGTTACTTCTCTTCATCTTTATTTCTGAAAACTGTTTCCCAATCAGCTGATTCATAGTATTCTTTCCCACCTCTTTAGCCATATGGCAATTTATTTCATCGGTACCTGTAATCCCAGTACCCAGTGAGACGACAACGCCGGATGAACTTGCAAATGGATTGTGAAGTTCAAGCCATTGCTGTATTTTTGTAACATCTTTGTCGTCCCTTTTCATACGACTTTCTCTCGCATCAATGTGTTGTTCAGATGTCATAAATTTAACTCCAGACAGGTCTTCAAGTGCTTCGGTTAGAGCAGCAAATGCTGGTTTTGTTACAACATATGCGTTGAGAATATCATCAGTGAAACCTCGTCTCACTATGCCTCCCATCACTTTAAACTGTCTGTTTGCTGTTTGTTCAATCACCATGTCAGGGGATGTGCCACTGCAAAACTTGTTACTACGCCTGATGGTGAAGTAGCCGTTTTTGATTGCCTCATAATGTGATGGATCCATCTCAAAGGGAAGATTGTACATCTGTTCCAAATAAATGTGGCAGGCTTTAGTATAGTGAAGGTGTCCACTGGCCGCAAAGAAAGGAATCATTAGTTTTAGTGTTTTCAAGTGCATCGTCCATTCGCCTGTCCTTTCTGCTTCGAGAAAGTTACGAACCAGAGTAACCATTTCTAAGTACTGCATCCACAATTTTGCTGTGGCACTTGTCTCTTTGATTCTCTCTATTTCTTTGTTGAATTTACATTTGAAACTAACAGCTCCGATGTGTGAAGAAATTTCGTCCTTGCTGGGAGGAAAATTGCTGAAGTTATTTATCAATTTTTCCATAGTTTCTTTTTCCTCAATAGTCATGTTGACGTTTTCCAAAATCATATTGCATAAAGCAGTAGCCACTAAACCATGTGCACGGATTGCCCGTGCATAAGCATGCCCTGTTAAAATGTGTTTAACAGTGTTTTCTGCGTACACAGTTGCTAAAATTTCATGCAACCCTGAGTCTGCCATTATGTATCCAATGGATCCTAGGAAGGACATAACTAGGTGAAAGCCACCAAGCCTGACAGAAATTTTGTTTAACTGAGAATCGGGAGGTGCAGACAGTGTGATCTCCACTGCTTTCATATATAAGGGCAAATCAAAGGTGACAAACACCTTGCTTAAGCCAAGATCTTTCACACAATCAAGTGCCATCAATAATGACGTGTGTACAGTGTCATACTGTGATGGAGGAGCCATGATGAATGGAAGAGTTATGACTGCAGAAGGATCACTGTAGCCTCCGTGTGTGATTGTTTCTAGGAAGCCTTGCCATCCCGAAATATTCTCAGCTTTCCAAAATTTTGCAACCATCCACAGTATATTGTGAGTTGATGGAAATCCTTCGTGCTATTCTGTAGGAAATCGATTGTCAAGATCCGGAAATTTGAAATCTTGAAGACCCCTCAAACTTTGCAGATTTAGTGGTACAACCTCAGCTAACCCTTTCTTTTCACTCAGTGTAGATTGTGCTAACAGTTTTTGTTTAACAATTCTATCTTCGTCATTGATGATGGCATCAGAGGGGGTGACACATTTTATTCCAGCCATGTTGTGGAAAGTTCCATATCCATCTATTGTATTTACATTGAAATCACAGTTGTCGAACACAAACTGGACAAACGCTCCCTGCTTTATCGTATGCTCAGGAGCCATAACTACTGATGTTTCCAATATCTTTACATCGTGGTATGAGCTGCTCAACCCCAAGTTCCACAACAAGGTAATAAGGTTTTTGGATCCAATATTCTGATGTATATAAGCACCAACACCTAACAATATTCTATCTATCAGGTTTTCTTTTTTTGCGAGTCACAGATTTCAACAACACCTCCAGAGGTTTCGGTACCATGATGTTCACCTCATCAAAAAACTTATGAGTCATGGGGTATGATGTGTTATCATAGGCGAAACTTTCGATGTGTTTCCTCAGAATCTCACCAGCTTTTTCCATTATACGTAGTTCTTCTTCTAGCTCATCACCATTCTTTTGCTGATACTAGTGGTCATTTAAGATTTTTTCGCTGTGAGAGCGAAAGCAAATAACTGGATTTTTTTTATGGATTGTTGTTATTAATAGTCGATCCCCATATTTCTCTTGCAGTTTTCGCTTAAGACTTCGTTCACTTATTGTGTACTTGCTTGATACAAGATCAATTAACTCCTGCACACTGAACTGGCAGTCGCTACTAGATTCCATGTACTCATAAATCTCTTCCATGGCATTTGTTAAATCATCTGAAGGTTTACGTCCTAGGGTCCCACCTGGGAGCCCGGTCCCTTCTTGCTGTCTAAAAAACTGAATCCAGCATGCAAAGTGATATTGTGCACGTTCCTTTTTTAAATCTGCTGTACAAATACGTCCGATCACCTGTCGTCCCTGGTTATCACCTCTGACCACAGCTTGTTTTTGAACTTTTGTTATAACATCATCTTTCGTAACTGTACGTACTTTTCCAGGGGTTTTTCTCTCAAAAGATGTGATGATTGACGCACAAAAAAAACATGAGTTTGAAAAATTTAATAATCCCTCTGATCTCAATTTTTTTGGCGATACTGTAGTATCACTGACCCTCTTTTTGGGGGTATTTTTTGTATATGAATTTCTGCAATCACGGTGAACAATCATATTACAATCATCGCCACTAAGAAAAAGGTGTTTCCCGTCTCCTTTCAGTATACTGAACCGCTTGATTGTTTCTATGGTTTCCTTGCCTGGTGTAACCCTGTCACTATCCGCCACTAGTTTCTCACAAATGAAGCAGTGATCTGACCCAAGAATGGGTTCATCACTTTCGTTGTCCATTTTTCAAGTTATTCTAATTATAGAAATTATTAGATATTCATAATTATCCGCCGATATCTGCCATTTTGACAATTGTTTGACAGGTTAAGTGTCGAAAGCACAAACCCATCGATATACAGCCAGGACTGAAGAGTGTAAAAAGTTTAAACGACTTTTAAATCACGGATTTTCTTATTCATCAATATAACAATTTAATCATAAACATGTATATTTTAAAAAGAAAACTCAACCATAGCTTGATTTTAATCGAATATTTACTTATAACCTTCTTGGATTGTATGAACTCACATGGGAGAGAGACATGATTGTGAAAGTGAAACAATAAAAAAGCTATTAATTACTCCCATGGGAGTAAAATGCGATTTTACCTCCTGCTTCACTTGCGTGCCAAAGCACTCTTTATGAGCTAGAGCGATCAAAAATATTACACTAATTCGTCGAATGAAAACGTGTTTGTGAATATTTTTCAACAAAAACCATTAATATCTCGCAAAATATTGATCCTATAAGCATGAGTATGGTCTCATTCAATTCAGCGTAAAAAAATACATCGAAAATGATACTTCGATCGCCTAGTTTGGTAAATGTGTATTTTTTAAGGTGCCCCCCCCTATCATACCCCCCCGATAGGGGTAGGACGCATAAATTTTGATAGGACTCGGCAGATCCTCATTCCTAGTGCCAAGATAAAGATATAAAGCAAAGTTTCATTGATGTACATATTTTGCCGCCAAAATGGCATATCTAGTCTTACTTTACCTGTGCTACTATGACATTTTCTATGAAAAGGTTCCACAGTGGGTCAAGATTCATTTGGTTCGATAGTACTTATAGTTCCCGCACTTGACAAATCCAATGTTTTGTACAGGTAAGTCCAGATTATTTGCACTACGCGCGGTTAAGTTGAACTTTGTCCAGTTATAATTAGATATCGAGTACTCGATCAGTTGTGTTTCGCACTTTAGCTCCGAATTAGCCCAAACGCCGCGCACACTTAAATTTTGCTGGCGCCCACGCAGCCCCGCGCGCTCCGCGAGTTCCTTGCTTATCAAAGAAACCCTGCTCCCGTCATCAAGCAAACAGGTCGTTTTCAACCGACTTCAAGATTTCGAAGGAGGATGTTATCAATTTGTCAGGATCTTTGTTTTGCTTGTTTTTTGTTTTATGTACATATGTTCACCGATTATTCGACGACGGCTGGACCGATTTCGAAAGTTCTTTTTTTGTTTGAAAGAGTATACTTCACAGTTAATTCAATTGTAACCAAGTCAGGATCTGATGATGAAGTCCTGGAGAAACCGAGGGAACTCTTCAACTATTATAGGCACACCTATAATTATTTGAGTATTGTTTACAGCAGCTCGAGCATTTGCTTCTGAAAAGCTAAGTGAAGTCGATTCTTTTTTGTTTAAAATTATATTGTACTGTCATTAAAATAGTATCATTTGAAATAATTATACTATTATTGTTAAATCTTAAGGTAATTTACTGACCCTCAAATGGATGCCAAATACATCCTTTTAAAATTTCAAGTTTCCTTTATGCAACGATTCAAAAAACCATCCTTTACTAGTTCAAACAAAATAAAACAATTTTGTACTGGAAATAGGTTTATATTTTTTAATGCTTGCTATCTGTTAATTAAGAAATTTACAAGGGTATATTCTGGGTAAATTAAAAAAAATAAACTGCACGTAAAATTGTTCCGCGACAGTATAATTCTGAATGTCGACTTTGTGTACAATTGTATAACGAGTGCCTAAATACATATAACCAGTGAACGGCGGCTTAAAAACTTAAAGTGAAGGGGGGGGTGTAACTAATGCAGAAATCATTTTTTGAGGGGGTCAGTAATGAATTTTTCTAGTTGACGTGTACTATTTTGAGGGGGGTCACATGGGACATGATCCTCGGACCGCTCCTGCAGGTGTCTTGCTTAATTGACTTCATACTAGCTGAACACTAAAACGTCTCTATGATCGTCCAAGAACAATTATACTAAGATTATGATTATGTTCTTATTTGTACTCTTAGGTAAGTAGGAGATACGTACAGACGATGATGATTTATAAAACAAAACGTTTACCAATCAATGAATTTTATTAACGTTGTTTTACTATGCGTTATTTTGTGGATTGTCACGAATAATAAATGAATAATTTGCCAATTAATGTTTTATAATATGACGTGTTATCAAGTAAATATTTTGTCTCATGAACTATTTGTAAAACAATATTTTATGAAAAGTCCCATTTGTGAATACTTAATTTGCCAAACGTTGTTTGTAAAATGATTATTTACGAATTATGTTTATCAAATGATTGGCTACCGCGGCCGTGTACGATTGTCTATCATGGTGCAAGAATAAACTACAATGGTGGAGGGTAAAATAAATTTTCTGCCAACAAACTGCTATGCAGTTTGGCAGATAGGTGAAATTGATCAAAATGTATCTCTTTTTTTGTCAAAAATAAAGAAAAAAAAACACTTCGGAGAGTATGTCCAGTTTAGGTTTAGTTCCCTCTTTTATTAGTGTGTAACTGTAGTCATTTCATTTAGGTAGCAACACCGTAGGTAGCACACACACTCTGGTCGATTCTTCGAAAGCTTGTATAAATTCGGCGTGCTGATGCGGCTCAGCAGATTTGAATTTTGGTTATTGTTAGATGCAGTTGCGGTGGCTAGTTCCTCGGTGCCGGCGACTGCTGCTGTCGGCGTACACAGCGCGCCCGGATTATTTCCAGTTGCTGTAATTCTAGTTTCAGCTGACTGCGCTCGACCCACCTGGCAACATTACTTTTTACCGACCGATGGTCTTGTTCTGACGGTTCAGAATCTTCAGATGGACTGTATTTCTTATCATCTAGTTGGGCGAGATCCGCTTGTAGCTTTTTTTATATCAATTTTTATGTCAATTTCAACGCGAGCCTTTGCTTCAGCTGCTTCCAGCTCCAGCTTCTTTCTCTGTGCCACAATAGAAGATGACTATGACTTTTTCGAACCCCAACAGCTAGTTTTACGAGAACAATCACTTTGCGGTCTCGCGTCTTTCCTTTGTTCGGTGCGCTCGGGTTTTATTTGACAACCCGTTTCTAAAATAATAGTCTTGTCGACGGGTTTCTTTTGTTCCCCATCTTTTCAAGACGTCCTGAGGCTGCAGAATTGGAAGCTCTTTTTCTTCTTCTTTCCTTTCATTCTCTCGTCGTGTGGTACTGCGTGTCTTGACCATCGTCACTGGTGTATGTAATCCGGCTTCGAAGACCAGTTTGAAGAGGATTGTTGCGAAAGATTTAAACCAACGATTTTAGAGCCTAATTAGAGTAGGTGCATTCGGGTAATTTCGTAATTCGGGAAATTCCGAAAACTACAAATTTCTTCTAAACGCGGCATTTTAATGCGCGCTAGCAACAGTCCTCTTGACGCTCATTTAACTGGCCCCCTGCATCCGTCAGCTCGGAACGCCATCGATGGAATCACGTGAGTTGCGTGCCATTTTTGTGAGCGCGTGCTATTTCCCGCGTTTTTGATCTTTCGGAATTAGCCGCACATCAATAAATCGGAATTTTGGTAAGTAAATGGTTTTAATCCTTTTGTATTTAATATATTTTTGATTTTAATTACTATTCAATGGACTCAGAACCTTCTAGTTTGAAATTTTTTAATTTTTCGGATTAACCCGCACTGGGGAATTCCGAATCAAAGAGTGTTGCGGAATTACCCGACTTTATTACTCCATAGTGTTAGCCAATGGTTCTTAAACAATCAATTGTACTATACTACGAATATGAATTTTCGTAAATATTCTATCTAGCCTGTTAGTAGTTCACTATTTATAAGCATACCTGTGCTTATATGCTAATTGAAAATCCTCGATTAGTAACTATAACAAAGATAGAGCCTCTTAAGATAATAAAATTATGCGGATGTCATTTCAATAAAAAATAAGACAATTTTCTGTCACTACCATTCACATGCTAGAGTTGGAATAATATACTAGGTAATACTCCGCTACGATTGCTACGAAGAAAATAAATAATATTTATTTATGTTGAATAACATCTAGATGTTGACAGTAACATCAATATAATATTTTGGTACATCACTTTAATATGAATGTGAAATCGTTTATATAGTACAAGTATAAGTAGAAATCGGTCAACTCACAAATTCATTAATGTTTCCGGTGTCTGTATGTGATGAAGAACAAGGATGCTAATTTTCAAGCGGTTCCCTGACATTTTTTTTTCTTCGCTCTCGTACAAGGGGCCAGTCCAACCAGGAGGGATGGCATTAAAATTTTGTTATATAACCAGCATACATTCTTTCAGGCAACCGCTGTTACAATCGGTTGCCTCGCGATAGTAAAAATTTCAGCAACCCCCCCCCCTTTCCGCCCCACTCTTTGGGAGCTTAAATACCGCGAGCTATCCGGTTGCCTCGCGGTCACTGAACTACGCACCATTGCTTTAACTAACTCACATTGTAAGCCCTCTAAAATATGTTCAAAAACGGTAGCCAATGGCCAGCATTACAACAACCTATTTTACTATGATAAGTTTTTTATCTGTGGCAGTAACATAATTTTAACATTACATGCTCAAATATTGTTAAGTTATGAGTTTCAAATTTGGAACATCGATTTTGGTAACGTAATGAAAATCCAGCCCTCCTTCCCGACCGTTCGCACAATCGAGTTGGCCATGGCGGTGCAATGGCGGTCATTCTAATGATTTTCAAACACGTCATTTAGGATTTATAATATGTGTGTAGATCACAGATCTAATATAGTAAGATAGCTTGACAACGTTCAAAAGTGTGGCAAAAAATTAAATGGAAGTGTGTAGGTAAATTGTCTCTGTGAGTGTAAAAATATTGCAGCCAATTTCAATAGGTTAATTATCTATCGACATTTTACTTTCTTATCGATAAGTTGCAAAACATTTATATTCACATTTTACGCAAACAGCATGTTAGAATCCGTAAAAACATAATGTGTTTTTTTGTTGAAATTATAAAATGTTCCATACTTAACCTGATACCTTATTATATTATAAAGTCGCAAGTTTGACGCATTATCCAATTTAAAACCCAACTAGCGGCCTAGCGCCTATAGTACCGTTGATTGTCGATTGCAACGGGTGCCAATTGTCATTTTGTACTTCAACATGGACATCGACAGTATTTTTTATGGAACAGTTATCGATATAAGTCCCTAAGACGTTTTGTCAATCCCTAGCGTAGAATAACAGTTTCAATTTTTATACAAAATAATTCTGAATATTAACTTTATTCATAAAATATTACCACACAGCAAAACAAAGACTAATATTCAATTGTATCTAGTGCTTACTCTCACGATTTATTTTGGTAATTTGATAAAATATCGCTTCAAACCATCGATCGGAATATCATATTTACCTATGAAATGAGTAATTTCCTGGGTTTTTCTTATGTGTAATGGTGCAATCAGGTACATAATACGACACCACGTTTCTGCTTTTACATTTCAAGTGATTTTGCTCTGGATTATTTTATATTTTATACGATAAAATATGAGCTGCCACGACGCGGGTGTTTGAGTGTAAAGAGGGACGTCAAAAGTTGTCCTGCTTGGAGAATGATCGTGTATCTCTTTCGCACTCGCGGAACGTTCATACGTGTAGGTTTCTCTTTTGCACATTTCATTTATCTTTTAGCGTAAGCGCTATATTAGGTCTGTGGTGTAGATAAAGCAGTGTATGCAACTGTACGTAATTAGGCCTTGAAACACTCGTGTGATCTTATTATGAAACTCGCCTGCGGCTCTTTTCATATTTTAAGGACCCTTATTACGTAACAGTTGCATAAATTAATTTTGTATTAAGCAGAACGTCTGCTAACATACCACAATGCACAGGGCACAGGGTGGTTCAGCAAACCCAAGGAGCAGGCCCAGTTAAGGCAGCTCTAGTCATACTAGACAGCACAATTAGGATAATAATAAACCCGGGCCACATTACCAAGAACATAGCCTCAGCAAAGCTAGAGATCGGAGAACTGGCAATTAAGGTGGCTAGCGTCTATTTTGAAGGGGACAGGCCCCTCAATGAGCACCTTAACATGCTAAGGACCATAGCCTCAGCCACAGACACAGAACACCTGCTCATAGGAGGGGACGTAAATGCATCCAGCCATTGGTGGGGATGTATCACAGAAGACTCAAGAGGGACGCAAATTGCGGAACTCCTCTCCGAAAAGTCCCTCAATGTACTGAACTCAGGCTCCACCCCAACCTTCTACACACACAGGGCGGGTAGAGCATATTCCAGCATAGTGGATATCACAATGTGTTCGGACAGCCTGTTGGACCGTGTCGAGGGCTGGGAAGTGCTCACCCAGGACACCGGATTGACCGACCACCGCTGCATAAGATACCGAGTTAAACAGAGTAGGAACAAAGTCACAACCCAAAAAACTACAACCAGAAAGTATAATACGGTAAAAACAAACTGGACTCTATTTGAGGAGACTTTACTCAAAGAAATGGAAAGCAGGAATTTAACGGAGGAAACAATCGGGTCAGCGACATCACCTGAAGAGTTGGCTGCACAAATAGCACTCCTGACGGAAGCTACAACCGCAGCCGCCAATGTTGCTATCCCAGAAGCTGGGAATAATAAACGCAAAAGCAAAACGGTATGGTGGAGTAAAGACCTAGAAGCCCTGAAGTCCAAGACAAAAACCCTTCGACGTCGAATAAAAACGGCGAACCTGCGCCGGAAACAAGCTGTATATCAAGAGTATTTAAAAACCAAACAGGAGTACAAAACATCAATAGAAAATGCCATAACGGCAAGTTGGAAGGCATTCTGCACCAAGCAGGAAAGCGAGGACATGTGGAAAACTTCATACAGGGTCCTAAAAAAATGCATGGCTAGCCGCGACTCGAATAATGAATGTCTGCTTAAGAGTCCGATGGATGGAGCTATCCTCAGTCCCAAAGAGTCAGCCCAACTGCTGGCCAAAACCTTCTACCCAGCAGACAATCCGGCACAAGATGACCCGTTCCACAAAACCAGGAGGCAGGAAGCCACGAAAATAAGAGACACTTACCAAGCAGAAACGAAACAAAGGGAAGTCAGAAGCTTTACCAAAGCGGAAATGAGCAATGTACTCACGCAGATGAACCCCAGGAAGGCGCCAGGAGAGGACGGCCTAACGGCAGACATAGTCAGCAAAGTTGCGCAGGCCTCCCCGGTCTTATTGGAAATATACAATCAATGCCTACGACTCGCCTACTTTCCCAATAAGTGGAAAGAAGCCTGGATTAGAATAATACCTAAACCAGGGAAGGAGGACTACACAGCTCCTAAATCCTATAGGCCTATAGGATTACTCCCAGTAATGGGCAAAGTACTGGAAAAAATGATAATAACCAGACTAACCTGGAAACTCGGAAGGAAAGGTAGCTTAAACCCTAAACAGTATGGTTTTACTCCTCAACGAAGTACGGAGGACGCCTTGTACGACACGGTAACATATGTAAAGGAGGGGCTACAGAATAAAAAGATCATGGCCCTAGTGTCCCTGGATATAGAGGGTGCATTTGACTCGGCTTGGTGGCCGGCCATCATAAACCATCTGAAGGAGAAAGGCACAGAAGAAGATACCCTGGGCATCCTCCTCAGCTACCTAAAAGATAGAACCATCAAGCTAAACTACTTAGGTGAGCAGATAGAAGCGGTGACCGAGAGAGGGTGCATACAAGGCTCAATAGGTGGCCCAATCCTGTGGAACCTTCAGCTGGACCCCCTTCTGGAACAGGCTGAGGGCAAAGATTTTCAACTGCACGCTTTTGCCGACGATATATTAATAATGGCCAAGGCGGATACATCCGGGACACTAGAACATCAAATAAATAGGGCTCTTGAACTGGTGGCGGACTGGGGGAGGCAGAATAAAATGAAGTTTGCGCCGCACAAAACACAGGCAATGCTGATAACAAAGAAAACTAAATACGAAGAACCTCACTTCTTTCTCCAGTCCGTCCCACTGAAAATAGGTAAAACACTTAAACTGCTAGGGGTTACCTTGGACAAAGACCTAAGTTTTGGCTCCCACATGGAGCAGGCAACTCTCAAAGCAATGAATATTTACAAACAGGTTTCGAGGATGGCAAAGGCCCAGTGGGGTCTAAACCCAGAAATAATCAGGACCATCTACTATACCGTCGTGGAACCCACAATCCTGTATGCGGCCGGGGCGTGGGGCATAGTTGCAAGCAAAAAACATATTAGAAAGCGCTTGGACCGGGTGACAAGAGCATTTGCGATACGCATCGGCAAAACCCACAGCACAGTTTCACTAACAGCCGCAACTCTGCTGGCGGGAATCTTGCCACTCGACCTCAGACTGAGCGAGCAGCTGCAACTATACGAAATAAAGCGGGGAAAGGAACTACCGCAGCTACCGGGGCGCTCCCTCCAAAAAAGGAGACATCCAGCCCAGCTACCACACCCCGCAGAACGCGAACGGCTTACTTTCGGCAGTGTAGAGAACCCAGAAGCGCTTGGGGCACTGCCTGAAGGAATCCCAAACTACTACACGGATGGAAGTAAAATCGAGGGAAAAGTGGGAGCGGCGGTATCCATTTGGATGCAGGAGACGGAAGCATCGCGAAGCAGCTTCAAACTCGAAAAATACTGCACCGTTTTCCAGGCGGAAATGGTTGCCATCCTGAGAGCAGCAACGATGGCGTATGAAAAAGGAGGAGCGGCAAACATTTTAAGCGACTCTAGATCAGCTCTCGAATCCATCAGCGACCCTATGACACTCAACCCCATAGCAACCGAAATAAGGCACACCATCAACAAAGCGAGCGACCGAAGCACTCCTATAAACCTATACTGGATCAGGGCCCATATCGGTTTAACAGGCAACGAAAGGGCGGACGAACTGGCCAAAGAGGCGGCTTTAAAAAACAAAAGAGCCCCAGCGTATGACAAGTTCCCCCTATCGTATGCAAAGCGCCTCTTGAGAGAAGATACAGCTGACGCCTGGCAAAAGCGCTACACGGAAGCAGAAACGGGTGCCACCACAAGGTTATTTTTCAGAGACATCCGAAGAGCAAGAAAAATAATAGCCAAAATTAAAATAAACAATCTGACAGCGCAGCTGCTAACCGGGCATGGAGGTTTTAGACATTATCTCCACAGGTTCAAGCTGGCGGACTCCCCTGTGTGTGTCTGCGGCCAAGCCGCCGAGACAGTTTAACACGTCTTGGTAGACTGCCCCAGATTCGCATATGAAAGGCTGCGCTGTGAGCACCAAGTGGAAAACACCATAACAAAAGGAAACCTAGCGGACCTAATGGATAACGACCAAACTAGACAACACTTTTTAAGCTTTGCCCTAAAAGCGACCAAATCAGCGGCAAGAGCAAACGGCTCCACCATTGTATAAAAGAAAGGAACGTAGAACGGCACAAAAGATGACTCGGCGCGCCAGGGACGCGGCGGACTAGGGGGCCCTCGTCATCCATGGCCGCGTGCCTGCCGGTGGTGGGATGCGGGCGAGCACCACAGGGCCCAACTGTGAGAGCCTTGCCCCTCTGCAACCTACCACTGACAGAGATGCAAGAGCGGCCATGAATGGCGTGGGCAATGTAAGAACCGCCTTACTAGATCGCGTGTGAGCGAGGCAGACAGAATACGCCGTCTCTACATTAAAACAGAAAGAGAAGCAGAACTTCGCTCCACAAAGGAGCTATTTGAAGCGAATGCTCCGCTAGCGGAGCGAATTGGGGCGGGAGCTCCAGTTCGCTCCTAAGTGCTCCAGTGTGCTCCGCTGGCGGAGCGAATTGGGGCGAGTGCTCCAATTTGCTCCGCTGACGGAGCGAATTGGAGCAGGTGCTCCGGTGCGCTCCGCTGGCGGGGAGATTGCTCAGCTGGTGGACCAAAATCGGAACGGAACTAATTGGCGGCGCTTCCACGCTGCCACGCGGTGCGAACTGCGAGGAAGAGAGGGCCGCGAGGGAGGGAGGCGGCCAGGCTATGCTGTCTCTAGAGTAAAACAGAAAGAGAAGCAGGACCTCGCTCCACAAAAGGAGCAATTCGGAGCGAATGCTCCGCTGGCGGAGCGAATTGGAGCGAGTTGCTCCGAAATGCTCCGGTGTGCTCCGCCGGCGGAGCGAATTGGAGCGAGTGCTCCAGTGTGCTCCGCTGGCGGAGCGGATTGGAGCGAATTGGAACGGGTGCTCCAGTGTGCTCCGCTGGTGGAGCGAATTGGAGCGGACTGGAGCAAGTGCTCCGCGGCGTACTAGAAGAGAGGTGGCTCTGTTTGTGAAGTAAAATGGAATCGTTACACATATCAACAAAAGAATCGCTTCGGAAGTATTGTCACTTAATCTACAAACTATATAGGTTAAACAAGAAACGACGTAATTCTCTATAAATAATGATCATTACATACTCATAAATATAATATATAATACCTAGTAGTAGTTGACAGCAAATCTGAAGGACTTTACGAACTCCACCACTACATCGCAAGAGCATGTATCCATATATAAGCTAGTATACAAGCAATAAAGGAAATCTCTGACAAAAGGAATAAATAAAATAATAATTTGTAATAATCTATAAATGTTGATCATGACATATTCAATATAGTAATATTTAGCACCTAAAAATTGACACCATAACTGATAGACTATAGAAATTGCACCACTGACATCGCAAGAGCATGTATCTAGATATAAGTTAGTATGTAAGCAATAACCAAAATCTTGACAAAAGGTATAAATGTAATAATATTGGTAATAATCACTATAAATATTGATCATGACATACTCAACAATGTAATATATAGCACCTAATAATTGACACCACATCTTAAAGACTGTAACAATTGACATAATAGTAATAAAGGAAATTTTTGACGCTAGGAATAAATGTAATAAAATGTAATAATATTAATAATAATCTCGACATGTACCGAACAAAATGACAAATACCAACTAAAAGACTGTGTAAATTGACATAATAGTAATAAAATAAATTTTTACGTAAGGAATAAATGTAGTAATATTAATAATAACCTTGACATATACCAAACAAAATGACAAATACCAAACAGCCAAAGTTCAAACTGCAAGATAATAGTTAACCAAACCACTGAACACTGCATAAAATGAATACCAAACCATGCACCAATGTAATCAAAACACCAATCGTTATCAAATGTAATAGAAATAATTTAGATATAAGTTAGATATAAGTTAGTATGTAAGAGACAAGGAAATAAAAAGAAAGAGTAACAACAATTGTAACTAAATTGTAGAATAAAATGAAAATATCAAAAGAAATAGCCACTGAAAAAGAAAAATCAGTGATAATGAAAGGCACGCCAAGTTTTTAGCCGGTAGAAGTCCGGCACTACCAGGGCCTCCCTTCCCTGGTGTCCGATGAGGATTTTCTTGGCGTGGACTTTATAAAAAAAAAAAACAAAAAACATACCACAATGCTTAGAAAAAATGGAAAAGTAGAAAAATCCACTGCCTCGCGCGAGACTCGAACTCGCGACTCTGGGATACATGCCCATCGCTCTGACCAACTGAGCTACTGAGACACACCTGATGGCTGCGAATTTCTCCACTATATCCCATATGCGTCTTAGGGGGACGCCTACCTATGGGACCAACTGTGAAGTATACTCTTTCAAACAAAAAAATAATTTCCCAAATCGGTCCAGCCGTCTTCGAATAATCGGTGAACATACATAAAAAAAAAAAAATAGCAAAAACAAAGATCCCGACGAATTGATAACCTCCTCCTTCGAAATCTTGAAGTCGGTTGAAAAGGTTTCACTACCAGAAATTTTGGTTCGAGATAAAAGGATGTTACCTGCAACTAAATCACAGCGTAGTGCTTTAAATAAACTTTGTTGCACATAAAAAAAGTACAAAGGGCGGACTTAATGCCTTTAGGCATTCTCTACCAGTCAACCATAATAATCAATCAGAAAGAATTAATAATAGTCAATCATGATAATCATCTTTATCTTACACACTTTAGTCACGAGTAGCTTTCCTCATTTCTCTTATCGCTAAGACTAGGCTTTAGTGCTGTTCTGTTCTCAATCGCAAGAGTGCAAACTACTCGTATTTACCTTTTCCTTATGATATCTGGCCGATAGTTTGTAATTTATGTTAAAATCACTTAGAAAATTTAATTTATTTCAATAAATAATATTAACCATGCCGCATTATCCTCCGGCTCATTTATCGGAAATTCACTTTGTGTACGGATTTTGCAATGGCAACTCGCTTCAGGCAGTCGCCGAATACCAAAGAAGATACCCAAAACGTCGTATACCTCACCATTCGACTTTTGCGGATATCCCCAGGCAGTTTCGGAAAAAAGGCCTCGGAAACACTTACAGGGATAGAGCGATAAATCTAGATCCACAGACAAATAATCGAATAATGAATTTGATTACAGAAGATCCAACGTTATCGTCAAGAGATGTAGCACGAATAGTCAACGCAAATTTTAGAATCGTATTAAAACATTGGAAAAGGACCACGGGACCAACCAAAGGACGTGCAGACCGTAGTCTGCATCCTTTTCACTACCGAAAAGTACAAGGATTAATAAACAATGATGGGCTAGCTAGAGTTGCCTTTTGCCAAAGATTGAACCAGAAATTAGTGCAAGATCCCGCATTTCTAAACAAAATATTATAGTCAGATGAGTCGTTGTTTACGAGAGAGGGAGTAATGAATTCCCATAATCTACATATGTGGCTAGAGGAAAATCCCCATGCAAAGAGGGAAAATTCATACCAGCACAATTTTTCCGTAAGCTTGTAGGCTGGTATTATTGGCAACAAATTAATAGGTCCCGTCATATTCCCAAATAGACTAAATTCAGAGAACTATTTTTTTTTAATAATGAACTAAATGACTCGCTAGACGATGTCGGTTTGGAGACCAGAAGAACTATGTGGTTCCAGCACGATGGATGCCCGGCCCACTTCAGCCTAGCAGTTCGTAATTGGCTAAACGAACAACACCCTGACAGATGGATTGGCCGTGGAAGCAATGTTCTAGCCTGGCCCGCCCGGTCACCCGACTTAACCCCGTTGGATTTCTTTCTATGGGGAACTCTGAAAGATAAGGTGTACGTAACACCCGTGATCTCTGGAGAAGAATTATTAATAATTTTAAACAAAAAAGAACCGACTTCACTAAGCATCCACCTTTCCAACACCAAATGTTCGATCTGCTGTAAAAAATACTCAAATCACCATAGGTGTGCCTATAATAGTTGAAGAGTTCCCTCGATTTCTCCAGGATCCCATCATCAGATCCTGACATGGTTACAATGGGACCAACTGTGAAGTATACGCTTTCAAACAAAAAAAGAATTTTCCAAATCGGTCCAGCCGTCTTCGAACAATAAGTGAACATACATAAAAAAAAAAAAAAAAAAATAGCAAAAACAAAGATCCCGACGAATTGATAACCTCCTCCTTCGAAATCTTGAAGTCGGTTGAAGAGAATTCAAACGGCTTCTGAAGAAATAATTTTAACCAAAAAAGAACCGACTTCACTTAGCCTCCACCTTTCCAAAAGCAAATGCTCAGGCTGCTGTAAAAAGTACTCAAATCACTACCTAGGTATTAGGTGTGCCTATAATAGTTGAAGAGTTCCCTCGATTTCTCCAGGATCCCATTATCAGATCCTGACCTGCTTACAATGGGACCAACTGTGAAGTATACTCTTTCAAACAAAAAAATAACTTTCCAAATCGGTCCAGCCGTCTTCGAATAATCAGTGAACATACATAAAAAAAAACTAACAAAAAAACCAATAATTTTAAACAAATAATTTTAAACAAAAAAGAACCGACTTCACTTAGCATCCACCTTTACAACAGCAAATGCTCGAGCTGCTGTAAAAAATACTCAAATCACTATAGGTGTGCCTATAATAGTTGAAGAGTTCCCTCGATTTCTCCAGGATCCCATCATCAGATCCTGACCTGGTTACAATGGGACCAACTGTGAAGTATACTCTATTAAACAAATAAATAATTTTTCAAATCGGTCCAGCCATCTTCGAATAATCGGTGAACATACATAAAAAAAAAAATAGCAAAAACAAAGATACCGACGAATTGATAACCTCCTCCTTCGAAATCTTGAAGTCGGTTGAAAAGAACCGACTTCACTAAGCCACAATCTACCTTTCCAACACCAAATGCTCGATCTGCTATAAAAAACACTCAAATCACCATAGGTGTGCCTATAATAGTTGAAGAGTTCCCTCGATTTCTCCAGGATCCCATCATCAGATCCTGACATGGTTACAATGGGACCAACTGTGAAGTATACGCTTTCAAACAAAAAAATAATTTTCCAAATCGGTCCAGCCGTCTTCGAATAATCGGTGAACATACATAAAAAAAAAAATAGCAAAAACAAAGATCCCGACGAATTGATAACCTCCTCCTTCGAAATCTTGAAGTCGGTTGAAAACAAAGATCCCGACGAATTGAAAACCTCCTCTTTCGAAATCTTGAAGTCGGTTGATAAAGAACACTTTTGTAAACCTAAATAACGAAATCCGCTTAAGATTAAATCTTTGTGCTGAAAACGGTGGTACACACTTTGAAAACCTTAAACCTTATTAATACAAATACCTAGCTGTTTAACTTAACTAACATAGTGGTTTATTTTATATTACTCATTATAACTCAAAACATCGATGATTACTGATTAGCATGATCGATATTATAACAAACTATACTTTAATCATTCCTTTCAAGCTATAGCATAAGATGAAAGGTAGAACGATAAGAGGTATGATTTCGTTCCGATTTAATCATGGTAAATGGTTTTGGTTACCAACCACATATACCAACCCAAAGTTTCAACAATAATAACTGCACTGTAATGTTGTAATAACTAATAAAGTTTTGATACAATTTGTGGTTTTTTATGGTGCCAATAAATTTAAAATAAGTAAAACATCATGCTAGACGTGGCACTTCTTGTTTTGGAACACAAGTCACTGCATTTGACGTGCATCGCATGATATCGGAGTGATTCGTTAAGTGTCATGCTCGATCCTTGTTTCTCAACTTAGATTAATTAAACTCGGTCACTCTGTAGTAAAGGTTTCTTTATAAAGAAGCGATCAATTAATATGATTTAATTTGTACTGAAATAGTAGTTTATCTACACTCACATTGTAAGTCCTCTTAAACGTGTTCAAAAACGGTAGGCAATGGCTAGCATTACCACAACCGATTTTACTATGATAAGCTTTTCATCTGTGGCTGTAACGTAATTTTAACTTTACATGATCAAATATTGATACGTTATGAGACTTATGAGTTTTGATAACATAATGTACACCTGCACGCGCCCGCGCGGCCGCCGACACGCGCCCGCGCGACCGCCGGCACAATCGAGTTGGCCATGGCGGTGCAATGGCGGCCATCCTATGGTTTCTGAACACGGCATTTAGCATAAATAATATGAGTGTAGATAAAGCAGTGTATGCAACTGTACGTAATTAGGCGTTATTACGTAACAGTTACATAAACTACTATTAATTAAGACACATAATTGGACCCATGTTGATATAGCATTATTTACTCGTACTGTCGTCAAACATACGTGGTTTAAATATTTCGGGTTTACCGTGTATGAATGACTTTATGGTTACGACGATGATATAAGGCTGATATAATAGACGGAGAGCTAGCCACGTCAGATATGACACAATAATGAGAGCGACGAAACCCCTCTTGTTAGTTTGCTATACTATGCTTATTTCTAGATCCGGACATCTGGCAGCTGTAAAGTGGTGGAGGTCAAAGAATGCAAATAACTTAAAGAATACAAATCCTAGAGTTCTGGTTTTGATGCAGTATTATGAAAAATTATAGAAATAAGTAGAGCATATCATTGCCAAAAGTTTATTATGGGGGAATGTAGTCCAAAACGACGTATAATGTAATTCAGAGTTTGTCACCTACTGTTTCTGTTTCCGAAATATTACGTAATGTTTTTTGTTCTAATGTTAAAATATAGGCCCCGTCCTCTATAAATAAGATAACTTCGGCCGTTTTTACATATTTTGGTATTACTTTTTTTTCAATTCAAAAACTTTGCTAGTTTGTCACTCTGACATCCACCCATTAAAAGCTGCCAGATGCCCGGATCTAGCAATAAGGATAGTATTGCAATCTTACAAGATGGGTTTCATTGCTCTCATTATTGTGTCATATCTGACGTGGCCAGCTCTTAGACCATAAGGATGATCTGTATTCCGATGGATATAAGAAACTAACCAGTGACACAATTTTCATAAAAAAATTAAAAACGTTGTTGACTGAATTAGCCTGTTTCAATGTAAATGATTTTATGGTTCCTTATAAAATGTTAATTTAGTACCTATCTACCAAATAGCTATTCTAAATGTATGACTAATTGTAACTTTATATTTGACATATAATCGACATTTTAATACCTAAATACAACATTGTATGTATCAAATTAATTCGTATTTAAGGAGGGTACTTAAAAAATGTATACCTACTCATGACCTGTAAAATTTTAATTTTACCAATAAAATATCTGTATCTGATGCCTGCGATAATTTTATTGTAATCGTGAGACAAAAATATAAATAATGTTTGTGTATTAATTATGGACTATTATTATATTAATTTCTTAAAATATTTGTGATAATAAATTAAACAAATCTTATCTTATTTGGTTTTAACTCATGTTATACTTAAGTCTGATGAAAAACTTTGACACCAATTTCAGTCATTAAAACGAATTATCTTTTTATATTACTAGTCTATTACCTACAAGTTAATTATTCACTCTCACCATTAACAATCTGTTACATTGAATTCGAAACGACCAAGTGCTTTCAGTGGCTAGTTAAATCACTTTTAATAATAATAAATAACCATTTAGTTATCGGCATTAGTGTTCGTTAAAACAATGTAATAAGGTTTTATTGCAGAACTATTTATAGGCCATATCCAGCAGAATATGCAATATACACCAAACGCGTTAGATTTTGTTAAGCTAGTAGATTCCCGAATAAGTTAGCTTGTGATTGCGTGAAACTGGCTGGTTTTGGAACAATTAGAGATTTTATTATATTTTATCTAGATCCATATCATAAATCCTCTATTCTGCGTTCGGAAACCGTATGTAGTTACCACCATTATTGCAACCAGAAATGTAACATCAGTGTAGTATCTGTGCCAGTGTTGTAAAAGTGTAGGAAAATTCATAACCACATCGATTTTGGTAACGTAATGAAAATCCAGCCCTCCTCCCTGACCGTTCGCACAATCCAGTTGGCCATGGCGGTGCAATGGCGGTCATTCTAAAGGTTTCCTAACACGTAATTTAGTATTTAATTTAATATGTGTGTAGATAAAGCAGTGTATAGGTCAAAAACTTAAGTAAGTCACCTGTTGTATGTGTGAGTAATGTGTGCGAATAGACATTCCATTTTTAAAATTTGTAATATATCATATGGTTTTTAAACTCATTATCTGCTTATCCGTGAAGTTTGATTATTCCTGTCCACTTATGATTCTATTGTCATGATAAGATATAAATAGTTGTCAATGTCGAGCAATTGTCTTCGTATTTTTTTGCGTCGTGCATGAATAAATAATAATACTTACAGTTTACTACAGAAGTAAATTGTAAAGCATCGATTTTGAATTCAGCTTGGCAAATTAATACGGCACCATTTCCTGAAATTGGTAGAGGACGACCATTGCATATTCGATACGAACCTAAAATAATTAAATTTTACTAACCTTTTCTTGTGATGTTATTGACTATCTGGACCTCATTTTCAAAACATTTCACATTTATTGTTCAATAAATATATTTTCTTACGCATTGCTCACTAGATTTTTATGACAACATTTTACTAGTATGTATAACAATTTTGAAATATATCCAGAGGTTAAATTAACGCTGAAGTTGTCTTCTTATTCACTTAAAATATAATTTGTTTAAATTAATAAAATACAACGAGAAAAATCTAACAAATAAACAATGATTTGAGGTTATATTTTTACATTATACAACTTGTTTTATTTAAATGTCAATTAAAAACAGATATTAATTATTATAAACTGCAATATGTTTTTTTCTTTTCCTTTAAAACTTAAGAAGCTGTGTAGAAGTAAGGTAGGCGACTATACCTCTTTTTTTCACAATAGAAAATTAACGATCCATTTCGCCTATGTATTTCTTTTCAGCCCTATGAGGGAAAACTAGGACAATCGCACGATTTTTCTAATCTAAAAAAAAGGAAGTATAGGTAGATATTTAGGTAATTCCTACACAAAACGCACCCTTCATATTTTCTATTCACTAGGTAGGTAGGTATTTAGGTAATACCTACACAAAAGGCAACATTCATTATGCTCTATTAACTAGGTTGGTATTTTGGTAATACTATACAAAAGGCACCTTTAATTTTTTCTAAATCATATGTGGCATATGAATTTTGGTCCCAGATATCTGACTATAGATACTTACCTACCAATATTCATAGACTCTAGTAACTTTTTAAAAATCCATTTTATCTTATAATTACAGCTCGTGTAAAGTTGCCCGTTTTACTAATATTGAATATGTAATTCACTTTAATTGCTTCCTAAATATTTTAAAAGTACCTTATTTTTAATTTAATAGGTAATCGTTTTCGATTAAAAAAAGGCTTCTTAAATGCTTCCCAGTTATAAATTCAGTTTTCAATATAATTATTTGATACCTACCTATAGTTAAACAATGGCTATTAAAATATTAAAAAACAGCCCATATTGAGATAATGTACGGCCCCAAATTAGTCGCCAACCTATTAATTTTGGTACCCATTTTTATTTTTTAAAGCTACCCAAATTCAATTATTTAGCAGCCTGGTTAAATACATGCCATTATGTTATGCTATAATGATAACTTTTTTTTTAACAATCTGATGCCAAAAAGAAACAAAAATATAGATTTATATAAAATCTAAACTAATACCATATATACGAGTATATTCGTAGTAGTATTTTACTGACTATAAGAATAATCATTTCTAACATACCAGAAATATCAGCGATTATCAAAAGATTTCCAGCTCAAGAACTTTAATTTTAATGCATTGGATTCGGTGTAGCTTCGGTCAGAACGCAATTGCTTGCTGATATACTCCAAAGACATGTCACACTTGTAATTACAATTCTTACAATCAATATTGATCGTGTAATCTAACTAATAATTTTAATGTAATTCTTATTTAATTCAATTATTTTGTATTATCCTCATTGTTTTGCATGACCTCAGAATGTCATTTGAACGGTATCAAATCTATATTTTAGTGTAATTGATTTAACTTAGGGATATGAAACACTAGAATTCAAAATTAAGACTAGCGTAAGTTTTAATTATTTTTTTTTTGAGTAGGTAGTTTATAAAATTCTTTATACTAATACACTAAAATACAAGTATGAGGAAAAATGAAAAGTAAATTAGCGAAAAATAGAGAATCTGAATATTCTAAGGATGATATTATCTCTTGTCATCCTCATAATAATATATATATAAGTGATAAACAAAATAAATCGGAAAAAACCTGTCCTTAAATGTCCATTGGTGTTGTATATGGTCCATCACTTTAGCAGTTACGTAATCGTGTCAGCTACCGTGGTCAGGTTTGGCTCTGGTCTACGTCGGAGGCTTGTCCGGTGGCTCCAGGCTGATCTCAATTCCTCACATTCGTATCACAACTGAAACATTATAATAGGTGTGGAGCGTAAATACGAATCCCACTTCTGATGTTAGCTTAAAGGTAAAAAAGGATAAAACAAATGAATATTTTAATAATCATGATTTATTCCAAAATCAAAAAGGTACTGATTCTACCGCCAGTTCGGAAAGTAGACCTCTGCCTCAAGAAGAACCGGCAAGAAACTTGGCGAGGTATATTCTTTGCAATAAATATCACAATAATAGTACATTACAGGTATCGTTATTTCTTTTAAGTAATTAATACTTCTCATACACAAGATTATACAAGTGTCCCAAAATTATCCAATAAATTATAAGTTAATGATACAAAATATTACAACTTTCAATCATCTATATAATAACTTTTAAAATTCAGTAAAATTACGCAATTATTAATAAGTGGTCAAATCAGTAAGTAATAAAAGGTCATAATGATTAACAAAATATAAAGTAAATAATAAGGTTACTTAACTGGCACAGTTTGGATACCACCTTCTGTTCAGCGCTGATAGTGTTATAATGCTCCCAAAAGTAGCAGGTATTGGTGTTTTATACACCACCCCCAGGTGTCCAATCACACCACCTCGATTCAATAAACAAGTGACGTCACTAAGATTGAGGATAGACAAGTATCCATGTTGGTCACTTTTTTATTGAATGGTTACAATCAGGTTATATGTAAGTACTTAGAAAATATAAACAACAAGAACATAATATTGAAATAAATATTTAAGGAATCTAAAACCAGACACTTTGATTCCAATTATTAAGATTATCAAACAGGTCAATGATTATTCACTACGTCTACCCTCGTCTATTATTCAACAAAAATATTTGAGTTACCGTGTCTGTGTGTTTACAAATTTGTTAAATGAGCGGTGAATATATTTATAAAACTAAGGAAAATATAATTATTAACTCATATCAGTCATGATAATACTTTATATATTTAGCCAATAAACTACATGCTAGAATATTACACTAACACGGCCATACTGACATGTACTTCGTTCCCGAAGTACCAGCACAATACCATAAAATGTTTACGGTAAACCAACGACTACGATATTTTCATATTTTATTATTAAATCTTGATCATTTTATTCTATTATTAGTATGATGGATTCTCAGTTTGACAAATGCACGGTTAAAATCAGTTTACTATTAAATGCCGTATTATTTTACAGGTTTTATTTAGCTGCAGTGGCTTTAAGTACTTTAATATTTTTTCTTTTATTTTTCTTTTTCTTTTTTTTTCCTTTTTTTTTTCATCAACACTTGCCAAGTACCTAGACATGTTGGTCCGATCCACCCGCTGCTAGTGGCATAGACGAACATCAAGTAAATGACCGACCAGCGGAATGTTTAATAAAATAATCAAAAATAATATTATATATAATGTAAGCTAAACAAAATATTGTAAATCTTTTATTATTTTTATTTACATAAGAGCACAGTATTCAGGCCATAAAGTCTGTTCGTGCTTATTGACCCAAACAGGTACGAGACAGAGAAGTATTTGTCATTTTTGACACAGCCAAACCGGTAAGAAGTTAGTTTTTCAATAACTTTACTTGTTACAATAGTCTATTAAAACATTCAGGCGTAATTTGAGAAACCCCTTGTCGAACGTAGGTACTTAATAAAAAAGTAGGTACATGGTAACTATTAATATTCTGTTTTTTTTTCAAATTTATATGGATTTATTTATTGCAATAATTACGTTTCGTCAAATAAAATAAATTTAACCCTAACATAATGTATTATCAACTCCACGTATGGCTTTAGAGTACGTACATGGTAACTATTAATATTCTGTTTTTTTTTTTCAAATTTATATGGATTTATTTATTGCAATAATTACGTTTCGTCAAATAAAATAAATTTAACCCTAACATAATGTATTATCAACTCCACGTTTGGCTTTAGAGTACGTACATGGTAACTATTAATATTCTGTTTTTTTTTTCTCAAATTGATATAGACTTATTTATTGTAATAATTACGTTTCGTCAAATAAAATAAATTTAACCGTAACATATATCAACTCCACGTATGGCTTTACATGGCTCTACATATTTGAATCAATATTTGAATACATATTTGACTCAAAATATGGCTCTAGATATTGGACTCTAAATGTGGCTCTACACTTTTGACTCTACATGTGGCTCTACATTTTCGACTCTACATGTGGCTCTACATTTTCGACTCTACATGTGGCTCTACATTTTCGACTCTACATGTGGCTCTACATTTTCGACTCTACATGTGGCTCTACATTTTCGACTCTACATTTGTCTCTACATATTAGACTGCGCGACTGAACACTGATTCCGTGCTCAGTGCCTCGCGTTTACATCACGTCATGAGCTACAAAGTATTTCACAAATACCATTCAAAGTAAGTAGGAAGCTTTACAGAGAAGTGTGTGTCAAAAGTATACCCATGTAGTTAAAGTATGCTGTAGTTAGGTCCACGAAGTTTAACGATTTGAAAAAATAAAAATAAATATTTGATATCATTGTTCTATCAAACCGTATTTTTATCAATTAAAATTATTATTGTATAGTTCTTGAAAATGCAAAATTATAGTATGCATAACTTTTTTCCAACACTTGATTTCGACTCTTTCTAATAGCCATAGTCATATCAAACTTTACAAGTAGGCATCTACAAAACAGATGACAGAAAATACAACAATTTGATACAATATAACAGATGGGATGATGTAATCAGCGTGTGAAAAATTCTTAGGTTGCGACTAGTAGGCCTTTGTATGGGCTGAAATGATTGTTTTTAACGAGGTAACAGTTTTTTTAGGGGCTGTATCATATGGCACTGCTTGGAAGAGGATAAATAGTTATATAACATAAGAAACTTAGTAAAGGCGCAACAACCTAAAATAAGTCCTAGCCTCAGACACATATTTACGCCAGTTGTCTTTACTTTCTGGGACGACTGATCGGTCTTTGGCCTTTTACACGTCTCCAGTTATGTCATTTTAACTTTGTTATGTAATAAAGGTAATTCAAAAATAATGACTTCCCTAAGAACTGTTTTCCTTTCTATTTTATACATTAAAACAGTATTCAATAAAATGTTATATAATTATGTGCAAACAAGCTGAAACAAGTATTAAGGCCTGAAATAAACATTTATTTAATTTAATTTAATTTCATTATTTTTAAGAGGTTTGACGATACTAGCAAATTTGTATTACTCAAAACAACTTACTGAAAACAAAATGAACATTTCCATACATATCGCAGTTAAACGTACATAAACTTTATTAAGTACAAGCTTAAAATATCAGCATAATATTAGTATAACATGTTATTGACACTGAAGTAGTTAGTGAGGCATGCCGCTAAGTTTATCGTACGACATCTGTCGACTTTCTTTAGAACTTCCGTGTCTAAGGAAGGTCTAAGGCTAGGTTGCGGTTGATATATAAAAAAGCGTACATTGTGATTCACGGCATTACGGGTAGATGGCGCTTATATCAGTCCGCATTTTGTGATACACGACTGGCAGTTATAAAATTGAGATAATATTCGCGCTAATTTTGAATATGAATTTTTGAGGTATTCCAGATTGTCAAAAAAGAAAAAAGTTGATTTTGATTTTGATTGGAAGTGTCAGATCGACGGAGAGATTTTTAAAGAAAAACACAGGAATTATCTGCAAATTGTCCTGTGCAAATCCTTTTTTTGTTCCCGGAAAGTGTTTACCACAGTTGCTTAATTCTCTAGAAGAGGGTGGCCGTCGGTGTAGGTTTTCCAATACCCAGTGCTCCCCTTCGGCCGTGTCTGAGGGTGCGGGTAGCGCCTGCCGAGGCCGCCAGTGGGACCGTCTGAGCCGGGAGGACTCAGGGAGGCGCTTGTGGGTGCCGGACTTGCGAGACGATCTGCAACCGCCGCGTGTTCCGCGTGGTTCTTCACCGTCGTCGGAGAATTGGAGCCCGCATCCAGCGTGGCTCTCCAAGTGAGACAGAGGGTTCAGCGAGCTGTTGGGTTCGCCTAAACCAAAGGGGGCCCACGAACTTTATTTAAATTCAGTTACAGTTTTGACCATTTCCTGACATTCGAGAATATCATTTTATTTACATTTTTTTTAAACGTTATAAATCCGATTCTTTTTTTTGTATCCAGTGTTTTTGTGCCATAATAGCTTTTTTTGTTGTTTTGCCAAAATATTCCCAAAATTCTAATTGCCTCATTTGACGGGCGTACAAAGACCTGGCTCTTGAATTTAGGCTACGTTCAGCCAGCGAATCATCTGTCACCATCCATATCACCCCCCTCATTAATCCATTATTTTCCCGCAGCCAAATTACCAGCCGAGTCTTTATTTGTACTTACTAGTTTTGCTAGTACTCCCTCTTTTTTATTTTCCTTTTATGCGGAAAGTAGACGTTTACGATACTAAGGTAACTATTGAATGTGAAATATCTTTATATAGATACCGTTATCGTCATTTTTATGTGAAGTGCTAATATTAAATATTCTGATTATTGTAATTTAATTACATTCTAACCACTAAGGAAGTTATTGAATGTGAAATATCCTTATATAGATACCGTTATCTTCATTTTTATGTGAAGTGCTAATTTTAAATAATCTGATTATTGTAATTTAATTACATTCTAACCACTAAGGAAGTTATTGAATGTGAAATATCTTTATATAGATACCGTTATCGTCATTTTTACGTGAAGTGCTAATTTTAAATAATCTGATTATTGTTGCTAATTTTAAATAATTTACTTTATCTTCAAAATTAAACGTGTTAATGCAATTATAGAAGTGTTTTACTGCAGTAGGTGTACTAAAACTGAAATGATGTAATGCTCAAACATCTCAAACGTTATATGTTCTGCAAAATAGAATGTTAACAATATTACAAAATATCATATTTGTGTAACTAAAAAGAAAAAAAGAAGCACAAAAAAAACAGTTTTAAAATATATTAAATTATAAAAGCGTAATAAATCACAGCTACAAGTCTCTGAAATTATTGTTCCAATAGTTTTTATTTTTATTTTAAGCAGATCTACACAGATCTGCTTAAAATAAAATTCTGTTCTGATACACATCAGAACTACATATTTTATCATTGATTTATCAAAAATGTAAAATTATAAAAAACAGAAATGGCCAACAACTAGGAAACGTCGCTAGTACAGGATAGAGTTAGACGGGTTGGGTAGGGCCGCACCGTCATTGAAACTGAAGAAATGTTGGATGGATTTGAATCTGTGCCGTGCCCCACGGATACACCATTTTAAGATTATGTTACACTTCACTATGAATTTAGAAAATACACAGAGCATTAGAACTACATATTGTTTTTTTTTTTACTTATTTGTCGTAAGTTATCTGGATCACTAGTACTTTTGTTATAACAGTTAAAATACTGTTTAATGCTAATTTATTTAGATGACAAGTCTAGCAAAGTGTAATTATGTTAGGCTTATAATTTTCCGGGTATCTAAAACATGAATCGGCAACTTTTCTAAGGCATATAATAATATAAATATTTTAATTAAATTTTTAATTAATGGCCGTGAATTAATATTTTAGCGACAATATTTTTTTATAAGCCTCAAACATGTGGCATCATATTATTGAAAAACGGCAGCAATATATAGCTGACCAAAAAATTAACCGGGACCTTAAAATAATAGGTTGGCAACAAAAATATTAACTTGGCATCTATTATTCAAAGCAGGCTTGGTTTAAATATTTGTTGCCAGCTATTTGTTTCTACCTAATAAACCATTTTTTGGGTATCAATTGCTGGTATCATTTTAATTACGAGAGCACTAAAATTTCAGGAAACTGGAATATTTTTAAAGTTCCGTACCAAAATGGTTTAAAAGGAAGCATGTACTACTCTGTCTTGCCACAATGTCTATTTGTTCCGAAATTGCTAGATCGATTGAGTTGAAATTTTGTAGGTTGTATGTCCCCTGGTGCTTTAAGGGGGTAATTAAGAAAATTAAAAAAAATGTTTTGCAAGCCATAGGGTCATTGTCAGTAACCATCAGGCGGGCCGTATGCTTGTTTGCCACCTTCGTGGTATACATTTTTTTTGTCTGCGGGACCGGTATGCATGTTGGTTAGGTAATGGTCGTTTTCCACATGAATCTTCTGTGGCAATAAATATAAAAAAAAAAATTCTGAGTAATTTGTATTTTTAAATAAGCCTAGGAAGATTTAGGTGCGAAGACGATCAAAGGAACAAGGAGCTTAACTTTGATCAAAAGTTAAAGTTCAGTGCATTTGTCATAAAAAAATTGCTAACAAAAATATACAATAAAAATTTTGATCTGTATGGAACCCATAGTATGCAATTTTCCCTCTCTTTAGTAAGTATTTTGAATTTATACATTGAGCACTTGAGCTTTAGGTAATACGTACTTCCAAAAGGTAGGCACATGAAATAGAAATATAAATCATTTATTTGCTTAAACATGGTAAAATACATAAGTATAGATGTCATGATTGATGTCATTTTGTATCACATGTTTAGCCAACATATGTATAATCAAATAATTTCATTGAATATTTTAAACATTTATTTTTAGTAGAAACGCTACGACATTACATTATACAACTTGTTTTATTTAAATGTCAATTAAAAACAGGTATTGATTATTATAAACTGCAATATGTTTTTTTTTTCCTTTAAAACTTAAGAAGCTGTGTAGAAGTAAGGTAGGCGACTATACCTCTTTTTTTCACAATAGAAAATTAACGATCCATTTCGCCTATGTATTTTTTTCAGCCCTATGAGGGAAAACTAGGACAATCGCACGATTTTTCTAATCTAAAAAAAAGGAAGTATAGGTAGATATTTAGGTAATTCCTTCACAAAACGCACCCTTCATATTTTCTATTCACTAGGTAGGTAGGTATTTAGGGAATACCTACACAAAAGGCAACATTCATTATGCTCTATTAACTAGGTTGGTATTTTGGTAATACTATACAAAAGGCACCTTTAATTTCTTCTAAATCATATGTGGCATATGAATTTTGGTTCCAGATATCTGACTATAGATACTTACCTACCAATATTCATAGACCCTAGTAACTTTTTAAAATCCATTTTATCTTATAATTACAGCTCGTGTAAAGTTGCCCGTTTTACTAATATTGAATATGTAATTCACTTTAATTGCTTCCTAAATATTTTAAAAGTACCTTATTTTTAATTTAATAGGTAATCGTGTTCGATTAAAAAAAGGCTTCTTAAAATGCTTCCCAGTTATAAATTCAGTTTTCAATATAATTATTTGATACCTACATATAGTTAAACAATGGCTATTAAAACATTAAAAAACAGCCCATATTGAGATAATGTACGGCCCCAAATTAGTCGCCAACCTATTAATTTTGGTACCCATTTTTATTTTTTAAAGCTACCCAAATTCAATTATTTAGCAGCCTGGTTAAATACATGCCATTATGTTATGCTATAATGATAACTTTTTTTTTAACAATCTGATGCCAAAAAGAAACAAAAATATAGATTTATATAAAATCTAAACTAATACCATATATACGAGTATATTCGTAGTAGTATTTTACTGACTATAAGAATAATCATTTCTAACATACCAGAAATATCAGCGATTATCAAAAGATTTCCAGCTCAAGAACTTTAATTTTAATGCATTGGATTCGGTGTAGCTTCGGTCAGAACGCAATTGCTTGCTGATATACTCCAAAGACATGTCACACTTGTAATTACAATTCTTACAATCAATATTGATCGTGTAATCTAACTAATAATTTTAATGTAATTCTTATTTAATTCAATTATTTTGTATTATCCTCATTGTTTTGCATGACCTCAGAATGTCATTTGAACGGTATCAAATCTATATTTTAGTGTAATTGATTAAACTTAGGGATATGAAACACTAGAATTCAAAATTAAGACTAGCGTAAGTTTTAATTTTTTTTTTTTGAGTAGGTAGTTTATAAAATTCTTTGTACTAATACACTAAAATACAAGTATGAGGAAAAATGAAAAGTAAATTAGCGAAAAATAGAGAATCTGAATATTCTAAGGATGGTATTATCTCTTGTCATCCTCATAATAATATATATATAAGTGATAAACAAAATAAATCGGAAAAAACCTGTCCTTAAATGTCCATTGGTGTTGTATATGGTCCATCACTTTTGCAGTTACGTAATCGTGTCAGCTACCGTGGTCAGGTTTGGCTCTGGTCTACGTCGGAGGCTTGTCCAGTGGCTCCATGCTGATCTCAATTCCTCACATTCGTATCACAACTGAAACATTATAATAGGTGTGGAGCGTAAATACGAATCCCACTTCTGATGTTAGCTTAAAGGTAAAAAAGGATAAAACAAATGAATATTTTAATAATCATGATTTATTCCAAAATCAAAAAGGTACTGATTCTACCGCCAGTTCGGAAAGTAGACCTCTGCCTCAAGAAGAACCGGCAAGAAACTTGGCGAGGTATATTCTTTTCAATAAATATCAGAATAATAGTACATTACAGGTATCGTTATTTCTTTTAAGTAATTAATACTTCTCATACACAAGATTATACAAGTGTCCCAAAATTATCCAATAAATTATAAGTTAATGATACAAAATATTACAACTTTCAATCATCTATATAATAACTTTTAAAATTCAGTAAAATTACGCAATTTATTAATAAGTGATCAAATCAGTAAGTAATAAAAGGTCATAATGATTAACAAAATATAAAGTAAATAATAAGGTAACTTAACTGGCACAGTTTGGACACCACCTTCTGTTCAGCGCTGCTAGTGTTATAATGCTCCCAAAAGTAGCAGGTATTGGTGTTTTATACACCACCCCCAGGTGTCCAATCACACCACCTCGATTCAATAAACAAGTGACGTCACTAAGATTGAGGATAGAAAAGTATCCATGTTGGTCACTTTTTTATTGAAAGGTTACAATCAGGTTATATGTAAGGACTTAGAAAATATAAACAACAAGAACATAATATTGAAATTAATATTTAAGGAATCTAAAACCAGACACTTTGATTCCAATTATTAATCTTATTAAGATTATCAAACAGGTCAATGATTATTCACTACGTCTACCCTCGTCTATCATTCAACAAAATTATTTGAGTTAAAGCCGGGCCAGACGGTCGCCGACAAGCCTCAGACGGCGCGACTTTGGCCTGTGCGTCGTCTTGAAGGCAGTCTGAGTTTTCTGGCCAGACGGTTGCCGACCGCAGTGTGATCAGAATTCGCGGACGGACAACACGGTTTGCAAGCGCGCAAAATGGCCCCTAGCCTATCGAAATTTCAGGAAGTTGGCGTGGCATTGGTACTTATAAGTGCCATTGACATAAGTGTTGTTGACATAATTGTGATAAAATCGCGTTCGCCCTGAGAAGCCATCGCGATACGTGCGCACGCGGCGCGTCCTCCGAGCGAAATGGCCTAGTGCAGTCGGCGACGGGCGGCCAGACGGCTCTAGACCGGCAGCTCAGACCGCGGTCGCTAGCGCGCTCTCGAAGACCAAGGGCGTCTAGAGGACAAACGAAATTTTGCTGGAAACAACTGTCCACACGGTCTGTCCAGACCAAGGTCGCCCCGTCTGAGGGGCTTGTCGGCGACCGTCTGGCCCGGCCTTTACCGTGTCTGTGTGTTTACAAATTTGTCAAATGAGCGGTGAATATATTTAGAAACCTAAGGAAAATATAATTATTAACTCAGATCAGTCATGATAATACTTTATATATTTAGCCAATAAACTACATACTAGAATATTACACTAACACGTGCAGCTTGAGGCAAAGGCGCGGACCTATTATGACAAACAGCCAATATTAAAACAGAAAATTCGTATTGAAATAGTAGTTTATGTAACTGTTACGTTTTAAGGCTTAATTACGTACAGTTGCATACACTGCTTTATCTACACTCATATTATTTATCCTAAATGCCGTATTCCGAAACCATAGAATGGCCGCCATTGCACCGCCATGGCCAACTCGATTGTGCCGGCGGTCGCGCGGGCGCGTGTCAAACTCAAACTCAAACATTTATTCAGTAAGTAGGCCACAAGGGCACTTTTACACGTCAAAGTAAAAGAGAGAAAAAAAAATCAAACTACACCGGTTCTAACCCTACACCTCTGACCCGAGAAGAATTATGTCCGGCAAGAAACTCGGCGGGACTTATTTTTTCAAAACAACAGTACATCAAAACTAAACAATACATATAAGTGCGTTGTTCTATAAGAAAACATATCAAACCAAGTTAGATTAACCAACAATAGGTTATAGTTTAAGAAAAATACCAAAGAAAAAAGATGAGTCCAAATCTGACTATTTGAAAATGAATTACATACAAGTTTGATATACTTTCTTACCTGAACGGTGTCTTCTACATAAATTTACAAATTATAATAATCCATCATCAACAGTTAGAAACCAATTTTGAATTTAAATAAAAAAAAAGTAAGTGATTCTAGTATACAATAAACATACTATTTCCAATTATCCTTAGAGATGTATAAGATCTCCAAGTGTCATGATCTATATATTCTATATATAAAAAATATGGATAATCAAGCACCGAATGTTGTGTCTAAAGCCAATTAAACTAAAATTAAATATGATTAATAAAAAGTTACGTAATTGTGTGGCCCCAGTTAGCCTAAACAGACCGGTCTCCACAAACAGCAACCGTTCACGAGTATGACGCATATCTCAGCCATCGCCTCCCTCAACCTTTCTTCGGGAAAGTGGCGGCGGCCGCGCGGGCGCGTGCAGGTGTACATTATGTTATCAAAACTCATAACGTATCAATAGTTGAGCATGTAAAGCTAAAATTACGTTACTGCCACACATAAAAAGCTTATCATAGTAAAATCGCTTGTGGTAATGCTAGCCATTGCCTACCGTTTTTGAACACGTTTTAGAGGACTTACAATGTGAGTGTAGATAAACATAATTTTTTGGGTATTACTAGTAATATAATAAATTGAATAGATTCTCTTTCACAATTAGAATTGTTTTACTTGTACCTATTCTATCGTAAATGTGTATATTTACTTTTTTAGAATGCAAACTCCTTGAGTTAAAAAAAGGTAATACCCGACTAAATTACAACGATTCGTCTGCATTCATACAACTAGGTATAAACGTAACTTGATTGGGTTTTAAATTGCCGCACTAGTTCGATAATATAATCGAAATCCCCGCGTGTTTAATATCTAGAATTATTAGCCTAAGAACGGTGGAATAAGAACCCCGTTACAAGCGTGTTGGAAACTACTATTACGTGACATATGTCAATTTTTAAAACATGGCGAATGTTTTCAATAATTGTCGAAATATTATTTTAACATACAATTCTCTGTATGCTTGTTTCAAAGGGCATTGTGAAATTCAACATATTTTGGTAGACGTTTACAATAAAAATTAATTCCCCGGCGATTTCACCCACTATACACACTATATTTTAGAATACTTATATTATGTTCTACAATAAAAAACATTATTACAAGTTCATAAAGTTTTTAAGTATTTCTTTATTATTATCACGTCACAAAACTACGAGATCCACCGGCCGGTACAACGCAAAATGTTTATGAAACGTATTTCTAACTAAGAACGTTAATAGCTCATACTCCAGTAAGATATTTATGTCAGATACTTATAGGAGAATTTGTGTTTAAAAATGTGGTTTCTCAGAGCATTATAGAAGTAATTGTGCTTCTGAAAGTGTATTATAGGGCTTATTGACATTCTGCGAGTTGATTATAAGATCGTTACAAGTAAACAATGCTCCTATAACTGCGCCCAAATCCAGGTATGTAGCAAAGCACAGGTATATTATAAGTATAAAACAAGTAGGCTTGAAGAATACTATAAGTATTGATTTTGCTAGTTGGGATGAATTAAGTTAGGAGCTATTTCATTCAAAAATATAAGTATGTTTTATTTATGTTTCCTCAGATTTGTGGGTATTTTTATTTGAATATTGGTAGTAGCAATAGTAGGACCAAGTTGTATTTTGGTAAAAAAATGGTACGTATGTAGAGTACGATTTTTTTAAGATATCGGTATTGTCGGTAGAATTCCTTAGTAAGATTCCGACATCTTAAAAAATTACCACTTTACATTACATTATTAATTATTATTAGTTGACTGTGCTAACTGTGCTGTCACTTACCTAAACGAGGTGATTTAAAAAATATCAGTGTGGGTGTCTTGCAGTTATCATGGAAATGCAGTATGTTTTAGCGTTATTTTATTAGTGCAAGACTATAAGGTATTTATCTTCTAATGAAATCCCAACAAGTAAAGAAAAATAAGTCTAAAAATATTTGCGTATAAAGACAGGAAAATATGTATCTACTAACTTAAAATTAGACGGTACCAACCTAAAATTACCTTTGTATATGAATACTTATTTAATCCATCTTTAACTTATATTAAAAAAATATTTCAGTTATTTTCGGTTGTCTACAATCTTGCCACAACCCTGGCTTTTCAGTCCCCTAAATTACTGTTATTATAGCATCACTCGACATTCTATATTGATTCTAATGATGTCGGTTTTCATTTGTTTATTAATGCTACTTACGTGAACTCGGTTATTACAATACTATCGTTTTATGTTTATAGAGATGTTTTCGCCAACTCATGTTTTTTTCGCGGTGTGAACTCACTTAATTTTGTCTCATTATAAAGCAAAAAAGCTTCGTAACCCTTACCCAGGTTGTGATCTCATAGCAACTACATGGTAGACGAGCAGAGATAATACAAGGACTACTATATAATAGTCTGGCCAGCCAACGAAAGCAGTAGCAATGTACAGTGAACAAAAGTATGACAACACTAAGAATGAGTAAAAAAACAGCAATGATCATCGAATTCTATGTGTTTAATTTTTTGTTAGTATTTCCGCCCCGTTCATTAGGTGACATTTACTGTGTGTAAAAAGGAGACGGACAGACATTTCGTATAATCTGTCATCAACTGCAACAGATAATCTGGTTGAAGCAATTGACGTATGGCTTAAAAACTAATTTAAATTGAATGGAGAACGTTGCGGGAGTTCTATCTCGCTCGCGCCTAAGATGAGAGAGTGAAATGCACTAGATACAGATTCAATGTAAAAGAAATGCGAGTTGAAAATGTTCGTCACGAAATACGGTGTCTCATCACACAGAGTGTTGCCTCATGTATGTCATTTGAATTTGCCGCGGTTTTCTACTGACAGAAATGGTTTGCCAAACTATAAATGTTATTATCGTATAGTCTATATAATGAACGATTTCCGAACGCAAAAAAGCGGATGTGTCAATAGTTATTTATTACACAAGTGGGCAACGTTGATGTTTAACATCTCGTGTTTTTATTGAGACCTGGGCCAGCGAAATATTCCACAATTAAACTATGAGCGTAGCGAGTGTTTCAAAAAATAGAATCTTGAGCATACGAGGGCCTCAAGGCAAGAGAGGTTGAACAAACTTTGCTGCCGAGTATAAACCAAAATTTTTCACCACATCACGACAGGAAAAATATAAGCTATAAAGTATTAAAAGGCAACTGAATATTATCAAAATTATATAGTTAAAATAATCTCTTTAAAGTTCAAAGATAAGGTGAAAAAACAAGTCAAAACTTGTACCAAAAATACTTTCCCCACATGTGGATAAAATACGTTTTTCCCCACCGATTTCAAGGGATAAAGAATGCGTTAGTGGAGTGGTGAAAAATAAATTTTATTGACATATTAGTTGTCAAAGAATTGACATATTAGTTGTCAAGGAATTGACATATTAGCTAAAATGGGACAGGGCAGGACACGTTTGCCGCAGGCATCCGGAAAGATGGGCCAAACGTGCTACCGAGTGGGTCCCACAGGATGGCTACCAGGGCAGAGGCAAACCAAAAAAGAGATGGCGGGATGACTTTGACGGATTCTGTAAAGAGTGGTCGAATTTGTCAACCAACAGGGTCGAATGGGGGAAAAGAGGGGAGGCCTTTGCCCAGCCATGGGACACCAAATAGGCTAATAAAAAATAAATAAAAATTAGTTGTCAAACTCATATTGACTGATAATGGTCGTTTTCGTGCGTTTCGTCCGGTAAAAAATTCTGTAATGTCGAAAATAAATACGGTAAATACTATGTGTAGTAATTTTTTGGTAGCATTTAAGATAATGTATGTATAATATGTTGCAATATGTCAAACTTATGGTTTTTTGGTAAAATATTCGCTCTAAAAGTTTGTGATTCATATATGATCCTCTGCCCGTTTGGGATCAGTACAGGTGGTCTGCTACTGCTACACTGCACAATATGACTAGTTATTGAAAAACCAAGCTGTATTGTTGTTTACCTAGGCGAGTAATAAAATAAAGCTTTTGACGATTCTCGAACAATTTGGATCATTTTACTCAAAGGACCCCGTACCATAAGTATGGAAAATGTGGTTTCAGTTAAATATTCTGAGATTTTGATATAATATAGATTTTAACGTCCTGAACAAAAGTCTCTATGGGGGCTACCACTGTTGCCGAGTCCCTTTCAGAGTTACGACTGATTTTGTATCAGATAGTAAATCATTAATTAGATGCAATTACCAACTACATATTTAAACAATTGACATTAGATTGAACCTATATTGCGATTTCGCGATAAACTGGCCATTTGACGAAAGATAAAGTGACTGCAATGTCAACTTCAAACGTGCGTCATGTGCACTTCGTAGATTATTAATAAATAACATAATATTTATTGATAATAATGTGAATATATACCGAATAAGATTATTTATGTAAGGTTTAGATGTAAGATTTACAAATAGGTAAGAGTAAAGTAGAATGGCGTTACTATTAGTTAGAGGACATTGCTTTGTCTGCAATAATGCCTATGTTCCTCGTGCTTTGCGGCGGATACCGGAAAATAACGAAGAAAAAATTCAGATGGCGATTTCATACAGAGAAAGTATGAACAATATCCCGGCTGAATTTATCAATGAGTCCCGTGTATGTGTTAACTGTGACCGATTGCTAAATACAGAGTTGGAGGAGCTGCGTCGCGATGATTGTATTGCTTTAAACGTACTGAGGCAAAGGTCGAGCAATACTTGCATGATTTGCAACTCACGAGAAAACCATCCCCGGTTGAACCTCAATGCAAGAACAAACGTCTTCATTGAATTAAACATTTATGTACCCGCATCAGCTCGATGTTGTGTTGGACACTTGGACATTTCCGGGCTACTACTTTTAGAATTGAAGCCCACGTTACTATTTGTTAAACGACGTTATCGACTTGCGGGCCATGAATTGAGTTCATTCCTACACATGTTACGTAAGCAAAAAAAAAGTGATGATTTTGACGTAGACAACATCTCAGAAGAAGATTTCAGTATAATATCTCCCGTAACAAAACAGCAATTTCAAGACATGTTGCAGTATTGTGTGCCGATTAACGACGACGGGCCTAACCGCAATGTCACAGAAAAAAAATTATTGATGTTCTTGGTGAAAATGTGTCAAGGACTCTCTGATGATTTCCTAAAAGTTCTTTTCAAATACAATTCCAGAGCCAACGTGAGTCGCGACATTAAAATAGTCAGGCAATCATTATTGATAAGATTTGTGCCCCAGTCTATTGGGTATAATGCCATTACTCGAGATGACTTCATTAATGCCCACGTGACACCATTCGCTAATGAACTATACAATCCTAATACTGACAATCGACAAGCAATAGTTATTGTTGATGCATCCTATACTTATACAGGAAAACCTAGCAACTTCAAATCTCTCAGAAAATCTTTTTCTTTTCATAAAAAACGACATTTAGTAAAACCCTGCCTAATAGTAGCCCCTGATGGATACATTTTAGATATACACGGACCCTATTTTTCAGACTCCAGAAATAATGACGCGAGCATACTTGAAGTCGAGTTTGAATCGAACGATGATATGAGCCAATGGTTTCGAGATGGCGATGTGTTTTTAATGGATCGAGGATATCGAGATGTTGTGCCATATCTCCAAAATAAAGGCATGCACTGTAAAATGCCCGAAGTCCTTGCACGTGGACAGCAACAACTTTCAACAGAAGCAGCAAACAAATCGCGAATAATTACGAAGACAAGATGGATAGTTGAAGCCCGCAATGGCCATTTGAAGTCAATTTTTAAGTTTTTTGATGGTTTGATCCCAATGGCACACCTTAATCATCTAAACGACTTTCTGAAAATAGCTGGTGCTATAATTAACAGATATCATGTCAATATCTATATGGAGGATGCAACTGTTCGATTAGCCAGAGAGTTACTGAATAGGATTCATGATATTAATGTAATGCAAGCACGGGTGGAAGCTGACGTTAATCTTACTAGACGTAATGCTAATTGGAACCTTCTTAATGAAAATCATTTTCCGCAGTTTCCTAGGCTTGACATGGCGTATTTGAAGCGACTGACTATTGGTATTTACCAAATTAATTTAAGCCCTGCTTACATACAGGATAAAATGGATATGGATAATAACGATGTATTTGAGTTTGATGAACTAAATGAACACGGCCTGATACGTATGAGAATACGCTCGCGTTTTCGAAATGCAGTTAAACATCAATTATGGATAGCGTTCCAAAACGAAATTCCGGAGGAAGAGCCTATCTTGGCCTATTACTGTAAATGTAAAACCGGTGCCAGGACTATTGGTTGTTGTGCTCATGTTGCCAGTGTGGTATGGTACCTTGGTTATGCACGTCATCAAGAAAACGTGAAATACCCAAGTACTGCATTATTAAACCACATACTTGATTGTGCGAACAGAAATCCTTGATAAACCTCTCTATCAAAGTATGTAAATATATGTAGATAAGATTGAACGAGTAACACTATTTTCTTTCATTTTATCCGTTAGGTAGTTTGTTTTGTCTGGTACAATCTACTGTAAAAATATGGGTGCATTAAAATGCACAAAAAAATGTTCCAATGATTTGTATGTCGTTGTAATAAGAACTTCTCAAAACATTTATCAAACGATTTATTTTTCACTAGAAAAAGACGCTGGAAGTGTCATATTACATTACTGATATTACTGTCACTGTGACAAGGTGCGAATTAGTAGTTAGTACTAGTCTATTTCCTTGAGGGTACAAAATAAGTCGTAACTCTGAAAGGGACTCGGCAACAGTGGTAGCCCCCATAGAGACTTTTGTTCAGGACGATAAAATCTACATTATATCAAAATCTCAGAATATTTAACTGAAACCACATTTTCCATACTTATGGTACGGGGTCCTTTCATAAATCGAGAATGCAATATAATTACAATACAATACAATACAAATATTATGCTATGTAGGCAACTTATCAAAAATTATAAGCGCAATTCAAATAACAACAATAAATATATAGAAAGCGGTATATGGGACTAGAGGGTACACGACAGGAGGTGTTACGACTGAAAAGGGATCTCTTCAAGACTAGAACAGACAATTTGAATATTATTACAACTGAATCATACCGGATGGTCCAAACCTTATAGTATGGTTATCACTGAGTACAAAAGTGATGAAAATTGTGCGCATTGAGAAAAATGTTGTAAATTTTTGACCCAGAGTGCTCCACGATGAATATTTTTAGTTTTGGAGGTCCGTAAAAGTTCTTCACACCTATATCAGGGGTCCGATGCACGTAATCTCTGGTTAAGGCTCCTAGGGGTTGTCTGGTATCATCCATACTAATATTATAAATGGGAAAGTGTATGTGTGTGTTTGTTTGTCCGTCTTTCACGGCAAAACGAGGCGACGAATTGACGTGATTTTCTAAGTGGAGATAGTTGAAGAGATGGAGAGTGACATAAGCTACTTTTTGTCCCTTTCTAACTTCCCTAAAACCCACTTCCCTAAAATGGGGGGTGTAAGTTTGTATGGAACATTACGGGGGGCAATCAGGAAAGGGGAACCGTGTTACCCCGAATTTAACGCGAGCGAAGCCGCGGGCAAAAGCTAGTTCACGTATAAAGCAGACATGCAGAATTCATTTTTGATATTAAGAATTTAAAATTCCCTATTAAAAAAACGTTCTGCGGAGAGGAAGAACACTCGGAACAAAAAAATTACATTATAAATATGTATAACAAAGATTTTTTTTTCTTATAAAAAAATATTGTAAGGAATCATATTTAATGCAGTTTTTAAATATATACAATTTTAAAGCTTTTACAAAACAAATTACGTGAAAAAAAATTTTTCGCTTGTATGTTTTCTCTATAGTAAGAATAGTTCGTTTCGTAGTGTTGACCTATACGACTGACGTTAAAATGCTTAAATATAAGTCAATTTTGCTCATAATAACACCTACAAAATGCAAATATGGAAAAAAAACATACACATTTTTTCTTTACTAACTTAAACGTAATACGATTCTTTTATCCATTTCTGCATTTTGTAGAAATAATTATGAGCAAAATTGACTAATAACAAGCTTTAAGTATTTTTTTCTCCAATGTGCTCGGAAATGTTCACCTTACTGTAGTAAAATAAGTACGTGAAGTTCGTCATTATTTACTAACACAAATTAAAAAAAATAAAAATCATTATTGTCCTGTTTTAGCGGACGACAAGTTGTACTTGTCGTCCGCATTGTTTTTTACCTTTTAAACATTTCATTCGACTAAGAAATATCATTTCAAACAGCCAACCGTCTGCACGCCAATCCCTTCAAACTATAGGTTAGAGCGAGATAGTGAGATCAAAAACCTTGGTTGTCTCGTTCTGTGTCATAGCTTGCATGACCACCACGTCTGATCGTGTGAATACGGCTTTATATAATCATAGACAAAACAACTTTTTTTAAGGTTTAAGCTTTTACAGTTAAGTGTGAAAGGAGTATATTTAATATTTACTGTCTTAAATAGTTTTTGACGAAAATTGATTTTTAAATATTATTTGAATGAACTTTGGCAGTATAAGTAGTGCTCTATACTCAAAAAAATATTGTAAAGGGAAGCTAATTCATAAATTCATGATATTTAATGCTAACCTAAATATGTAATTTATTTCATTTACTTTATTTCCTCGCACATTTGGAGAAAAGCGTTATTTATATGCCTCGGCGGGAATAGAAATTCGTAGACTCGTCTTATATTTTCGGCCTCAGCTACGCTTCGTCCGAAAAAATCGCTCGTCCACGAATTTATCTTTCCCGTCCTCTGCAATAATGTACTATTCCTTGGAAATTTTGGATTATTGTTGTTTCAAGTGAGCTTTTTGTTTATGTTTTAGGATTTCCGTTTTGACAATAGTTATTCCAGCCAGCCATTTGAAGTAGAATTGAAACTATAAACCATAATTTTGTATAGCAGGATCAGACGGACAACAGGGGTTGAATACTCAAGTAACAGCTCAATCGTTTCACGAAGTTCCTATTTTACTTCGAAGCTAACAAGTCAAATAAGGAGTGCGATTTATTTCCAACACCGGCGGTCAGAGGTGCTCAATAATTTAGCCCAGTAATTCGTTCAAGAGCGTATCCAGAACATCTATTATTCAACGCTAACGCCGAAATTTACTAGGGCTGGGAAGTCTGGGAGTCAATACTAAGTAATTGTTACAAAACTGAAATTGGTAAGTTTGCTGATAACTACCGCAATCATGGGGATCGTCCAGAATAAATTATCAATTTTTACAAATAATTCTCAAAATGTTTATTTAGTCACATTGTCCCTTTTGAGATCGTAAATCCTATTCCATCATAACGTAAATGCACATTACATTATGTTTAGCTACTAGTGCAAGCCAGATTTCTGAGAACTCCAGTGCAATATGGGAATCATCATCATCATCATCATCATAATTTCAACCAAAAGACGTCCACTGCTGGACAAAAGCCTCCCACAAGGATCTCCACAACGAACGGTCACTCTCCGCCCTTAACCAGCTGTTTCCCGCGAATCTATTCAGATAGAGAAACACCGAGCATAGCTGGCTCCATTGCTCTTTGAGTGACCTTGCCTTCTTATGAGGCTTATTATTGTGAGCGACCACGTTTCGGTTCCGTATGTTATCACTGGCAACACACTCTGGTTGAAAACTTTCGTCTTAAGACACTGCGGTATTTTGGACGAGAGGTAAGTTGGATTCGACCAGAGACCTCTTTCTTAAAGTTGGACCTACCTAACTGGACTGTTTGTCCCAGGTATACATAGTCGTGAACATCTTCTCCAACTTTCAAGGGAGTGGGTACAACAAGGGAGTTCGACATAATTTTTGTCTTCTCCATCTCCATTCTTAGACCCACTTGTTGAGAGACTCTACTGAGGTCGTTCAGCATTTTGCCTAGGTGCTCCAGGGTCTCAGCCATAAATACGATATCGTCGGAGAAGCGGAAGTTGTTGATGTATTCCCCTGTAATATTGATGCCCAGTCCATCTCCGTCCCATTCCAGGAGTTTAAATGCATCTTCTAGAGCAGTGGTAAACAATTAGAGGGATATGACATCCCCTTGCCTCACGTCTTGCTGCAATTGGATGGGTTTCGAATTCCGATCCTGGAGACGAACTGTCATTGTGGCGTTCTCATACAAACACCGCAATACCTCAATATATCGATAGTATCGCTGAAGAGACTGCAGCACAGGCTAAGTCTGGATAGAATCAAAAGCCTTCTCATAGTCTACAAACATCAAAAGTCTTCTCATAGTCTACAAACGCTAAGCATAGTGGCTGGTTATACTCTTAAGTCTTTTGTATAACCGGTCGCAGCGCATGGATGTGGTCTATAGTATTGAAAGCCTTGCGTAAACTGGCTTGTTCGGGAGGCTAGAAGTCGTCGAACCTGCTAGCGAGACCATTCGTAATGACTCTCGAAAACAATTTGTAAATATGGCTTAGAAGCGAGATGGGCCCATAATTATTTAAAAGAGTCTTGTCGCCCTTCTTGAAGAACACTACCACTACGCTGAACGCAAAAACACCGCAGGCATGGCATAGACATGATATTAAGGTTCAATGTATCTCTTACCATCCTGTGATCACTTCCAGTCTTAAGCGTATTTAACATCATTGAACACTTGCCACCTCGTCGACATTATGAAGTCTATGTCATTTTTGGTAACACCATCGGGGCTGACCCAGGTCCACTTGCGGTTAGGTCACTTCTTAAAAAATGAGTTCATCATATAGAGTCACTCTTTCTCCATGAAGTCCGTAAACATCTGACCCCGTTGGTTCCGATTCCCAAACCCAAAAGTCCCTACTCTCAGCTCACCTTCACTTCGTCTGCCTAGTCTCGCATTCAGGTCCCCCGTGACAACGACACCACCACCACTGGGACTGCTGGTCACCTTCCCGGAAATGTAGCAGGTTACCGGAATTCAAGATTATCGATTCCTCTCCCTCTCTTCGGACTCCCACGAACCCCACGATATGCCACCGTAACGTAACCTGCTCAATTCTTCCTCGAGTTCTATGAGCTTCTCGTCGGTCTGCAATGTGCGCGTATTGTATGTTACCAGGGCCAAAGGTTATCGGTGGTGGTAGCCGGATTCTTCGCCGGAGATTCTTCGCACCCCTGACGCCGCCAGTACCCTGACCGCTACCAAGGCCACGGCACCGGGGGTCGCCGGAACCTTGGGGCCGTGATTTTATTGTACTTTGCATTGGGGGGTAGATGTCATAATCGCCACGCTTGGCAGGCGGGATGGCGATCGTAGTATACTGCACCGCGATTGATGGGATGCTGCTGCCCAACCACCGGTGGTTTTGGTCATTGTTTAAGGACATAACCAGATCCGGACGTAGTATATGGCGTAGGCCCCGGGTCCTTAATATGGGAATGCTCTTTCCTTTCTCTCCTGGTGCCACTAATAAAGTAATATCAGCGTTTACACGATTAACGGAACCCGCGAAAAATATAAGTGGATGCTTAGCTTCTTTGAAATATAATTAATTATTTTCTTAGGTTACGAATTTGACAGATCCTTGACTCATAATGAAAATGTTAATAGAAAAAACCGGTCAGCTGTTGGAAAAAAAAATGTAGTGGTTTTTTAAAGTTATTTTGACATTCTCGTAATATTGAGAAGTCGATATTGTACGATGAAGTCGACCTTATACTTTTATTATCTTGAACCATATATCAGAACTATGAACTATTCCAAACTCTTTAGTATGAGGTAAATACTTAATTAAGTACTTATTACATTTACATACGGCCATCTCGGGAGAAATTATAACCCTCTATAAACCCTTAAAACATTATGTACTTACTTATTTTAATCCAGTTCTTTATCAATTCGAATAACACTTTTGTGAAATAACTTCAATCTCCCCGTGTTCAAATACTTACACCATTCACTAATACACCTGTTACTCGACAAATTAACTCCCGATCTCCCCATCCCTGCCATTCGGTTTAATGTACACGAAAGCGTTTTCTAATTTGGTAGCAACACGGTTGCTATTTGATTGATTGCCTCTATACACAGGGGGTTGAATTGTTTATTCCATTTCGTTACGTTTCGGAGTGTTAGATGAATTATAAATTTGAATAACTATTTGAAAAACATTACTCATATTTAGTTTACTTACCTTAGCTTAGTTTATCCCTTATATAGTTATTATAATCTTGCTTTTGGCTCTTAGATAATCACAAAGGAAGAGCGGTGTCCCTTAACACAGGTATTTCCATACTTAAAAAGGGGCACCAACCTGTATCCTGTAGTTTGTTTAATATAAGTATAGGTACCGTGAAAATATATTTTTAAACACATTTAAATCAGGTTTTGCGACACCGATGCGTGTAACGGAACGTTATATTTTCAACCTTCTCTAACTGGCACATTATCGATCTAAATTTTAAATTCCAAATCTGCATTGTTGAATACTTTCGGCAGCCCCTTTCTCAGTTCGATCAGATCTCCGATCGATAATATTGATTATGACCTAGAGCCTATTTTTTTTAAACTCTCTGTTGTGATTCTAGTTTTATAATCTAATTTGTATTCAAATAACGTTTAGTGCAGTTGGAATTGTAAAAGGGCACAAATTGTGCCTTTTATCCTCAATAAATAATATATCCACTGTCAACCCTGGTTCCTGCATTTTAATTGAAGAAGTTTCCCGGAAGTGAGGCACCCCCACCCTGCTACCTCACACTAAATGTATAAATAAGTATTTCTTTAACACTTTCTGTACCATCTAGCGCTACGCGCTACGCTCGTAGCCCGTAGCCACGTATTTGTCGTATGTAGCGCGTAGTAGCTACGAAGAGAGAACCCGGCAGTCGGGTTCCTGGTCGTGAAAGTGTTAAAATTGTATTAATCTATTTTCAAATTTAAAGTCTATTGATAGCGCAAACCCTTTGAATTACTTAAAGCGCTAGTCTGTAGAACATTCTACCAAAACATAAAATTGCAGCAAGCCAAGTTATCTCACTCTCGAATCTTTCCCATTTTCATGCCTGAATTTGCATTAAACAGTTAACATTTTGGAGATACGGAAGTCATCTGAAACGCTACGAGTAACACTGGGCATTTAATGAAGAAACGAATCTAGAAGCTCAAAACCGGCATTCATACAAGGTGTAACAAAATTGCTGGTGATCCGTTTAAGGGCATAATTTATGAAAAACTAAGAAAAAAAATCCCACGCAAAAAAATATGGTTTGTATGGAGGGTCGGCCGGCTGAGATGACATGTCCCATACAAAAAAAAAGCGTCCGCGTCCTAAAAATTGTTCTCCTACTTTTTCTTAGTCGCAATACGATATCAATTATGCCCTTAAACGGATCTCCAATATTTTTGTTACAACCTGTATAATACAGCCTGTAAATTTTATACGGGCGTATACTTTATCCACCTATAGTATCCAGCAATAGGGCTCATATAGTATAATCATTTTGTTAAATAGTGTTATTAATTATGTGTAACGATTTTTTAAAGTCCTACCGGGCACCAATGTACGCTATACAACTGATTTAAAACTGACATAACTGACATGACGCATCGGTAATTTAATTGTCATGGATGCAATACATTGCGGGCTGAATTATTATGTATGACAAAAAAAAACCTAATTTTCATAAAGAAATAAATGTAAATAGATTCCCTAGGTCCAATACTAACCGCCAGTACAATATACGTCCGTATAAAATTTACACACTGTATACATGTTTTAAATGAATTTTTGTGAATAATCAATGTCATCTCGATAAGTGTGGTAGTAGCAGCTAGGGCAGGGCATGCACAGCTCAACGAATGTGATCTCGCTCAAATCTGGAGCAGAGCCCGATTGGGTATGTACCTCCAGAAAACCAAGGACAAATAGCAATGCTTAAAAAATATTCTAATGGGCGGGCCATTACCCTTAAATATTTTTAAGGGGCAAAGAAATTAAAGGGTAAGGTCAGGTGTTTTGGACTAGTTATAGTGGTGAGGTAAATCCGATCTTCGTTTATTTGTATTAAATAGGGTGAATATTAAAAGCGAACCGCAAGTTACATAGTGTTATGAATCATAATTTATAATATTACGAATACCGTAAAGTCGTACTTTGGCTCTAAATAGATGGCCATTGGAATTTACTACTTGGTCCAGCTCTTATTTCATATATAAGTATATATATGTACATCGCCATGACGTTGACTTGGGGTAAGTGTTCACGTTTTTTAATAGAATCCTTTTATTTACGGAGGGTGAAAGTAACCCTCCGTTGGGTCAAAGTAACACTAATTTAAGTTTATTCATAAAAACACGAAATTCTTTGAAAATATCTTTCATATAAACACTAGGGTATGTTACAAATTATTATATGAAACAGCAATTTTTATTGCATACGTTCGTAACAGAAGTGAATCTGCAGTGCTGTTGAAAGGCTTGTGTATACACTCTAAGCACGAAGCACCTCGTGCCTACCCACTCTTGCAATACTTACTAACACGCCATGATACTCTGACCTCCCGCTGCCTTTCGCTCCGACCGCTGTGGTGGCTAGTTCGTGTAAATTTTAAAGTATAAATAAAATATTGTTCAAGAATATTACAATTATCTATACACGTGTATGGAAATAGGAGGTAAAATGATTGCATCATAATGATGATATATGCGACAGTCTTGATAAAAAGGTACCATTTTTGCAGAAGGCGCTTGCGTTGTACGTTGTAGATATTCAATATTGTATTCGATCAATAAGAGCGTAGGGTCAGGTGGTCGACAGTGGGAGACTTTATTTGAGTGGCCATAACTCCGAAACCAATGTTCATAGGAGGTTGTATTAAAAAGGATATCATAGCAAATTTAATCTTCATTATGTATGTATTATTCGTTTTCTAAATTAAACATTAGATAAAACAATAATCATGATTTTTTTAGAAAACAGAAATGGGCCAGTCTGTAGGTTAGGATCTGAACAGTGGCTCGTCCTCATTTACATAAAGGTTCGGGCTTGTACACTGTATTTACTAAAGGTAATTATTGCGAATAAAAAGCGAATGGATTGTATTAGTTAACCACTATACTTACGTATGGCATAATTATGTGCGCTCACAATGTAAATAATATAGGTTAAAACAGGGTATTCACTTAAATGCTCATCTTTGTCATTACTTGAGAGAAATCTCTTGAGGTTTTTTTTTAGTATATCCACTAAGAAAGGAATCCTAATTATAAACAGATGTGATAAAAAAACTCATTTGCCACATAAACCTACTATCAAAATGTTGATCCACTGTATACCTTTGAGAGTTGCGCCATCTTAGACCTAAGCACCTTTTTTAATACTTTGATATACATAGTCAAAACTGATGCCTTCATTTCATAAAATTTCCCACTACTACCTTCCCAGTTAAGCCTGTATTTAATAACAAAATACTGTGCATAATAATATGTTACGCGTATTAGTTACTGTAACAAAAATAAAAACGTACTTTCAATCAGACATTTGGACCCCCGAAACAAAAAATTATCTTGATAATAAAATGAGTGCCTAAGTGAAGTGACCGCTATCGTTGAGAACAGAAATGTTGAGTCAGTATTTATTCTTGGTGATTCTAACGCGCATCCAGGCGAGTTATTTGCAAACGAACTTTTGGAGTTTTGTGTAGATCAAAAATGGTCATGTGTTGATCTCGATTTGCTTCCTAAGGACTCGTTCACTTTTATTAGTGACGCGCACGAATGTAGGCGCTGGCTAGACCATTGCGTGGTTATTGATGCTGCCAGACACTCGGTCGCTGGGATGTCCGTGTTAAAAAACAGCTACTGGTCGGACCACATCCCGCTGGTAATAGATTGTGACCTAGGGCGCATTGAACCATCGGTAACGAAACCCAATAACGATAGTTTAAATAAGATAAAATGGGGTGACAGAGATTATGCACAAATCGAGAAATATTATAAATATTGTAATTTGGAACTTAAGAAAATTGACTTTCCGCTAGAATTAAGCAGCTGTGCCGGTTCTTTTTGTAATTGTGAAAACCATAAGTTATTCTTGAATAATATGTATAAGGAAATTGTGAGTGTACTAAGCACAGGTACCACCCAAGTAACACAGGAAGCATTATAACATATGAATAGTTAACTTATTTCGAACTTAAGGACCGTATAAACTCTTATATACGTTCACCGAGCAACTTGTCGCATTATATGATGCTTTGAGCTGTATAACGGTTGTATAATGGCATATATAAATGCTTTTGTAAAGCCTTTAGCTTTAGTGCAGCAAACCACAACGCAACTGTACAGCTTTCGACTGTTTAAAAGCACTTAAGTGCTTTAGGTTCTACAATAGCATTATATAATGCTTTAAGCTAAATAACGGTTGTATAATGGCATGTATAAATGCTTTTTTAAAGCCTTTAGTTTTAGTGCAGCGAACCAAAATGCAACTGTACAGCTGAATGCTGTACAGTTGCGTTTTGGTTTGCTACACTAATGCTTCGGTGTGGTTTAGTGCCTTAGGTTCTACAATAGCATAAATAAATGCTTAATGCTGGTTATGAGCATGAATATTAGCCATTATAATGCCACGTAAATCCGGTATACAGCTTTCAGCTGTTTTTAGTGCTTTAGGTTCTACAATAGCATTTTATGATGCTTTACGCTGTATAACGGTTGTATAATGGCAAATGTAAATGCTTTTGTTTAGCCATTAGTTTTAGTGCAGCGAACAACATGCAACTGTACAGCTGAATGATGTACAGTTGCGTTTTGGTTTGCTACACTAATGCTTCGGTTTGGTTTAGTGCCTTAGGTTCTACAATAGCATAAATAAATGCTTAATGCTGTTTAAGAGCATGAATATTAGCCATTATATTGCCACGTAAATTCGCTATACAGCTTTCAGCTATTTTTAATGCCTTAGGGTGTACAATAGCATTTATAAGTAGGTAATACGTTCCTAATGCAGTATAATAGCAATAATATAAACCATTATAAAGCCAAGTAATTCACTATAAGGGGCTGTTCATAAATTACGTCATTTCAAATGGGGGGGGGTCTGGACATCGGATGATGGTAGCATGACGTAGGAGGGGGGGGGGGGGCGGTCATTCCGAAGATCATATCATCAATGTGTAAAAAAGGAATGAAAGTCGTGTTTCTATAAACTTTTAATGCTATAAAATATTATCTACTAAATAGTTTTTTAATTATTTTACATGTTTTTTTTTTTTTAAAGTGGGGCATTCCACTCATACAATAGTATGTTATTCAATCAAATACCGGCCTTACCGGTAAGGCGTATCGATGCGAGGTTCAAATCCTGCTGGGTTGATTATTTTTTCAATGTTTTCAGTGTTTGTATTTGATTGAATAAAATAGTTTTTTATTTTACAATTAAGCTTAAAGCGCATTTTTTTTTAATGACGTCACTTTATTTCGCAGCTTTACTATCAAAAATTGATGACGTAATTTATGAACAGCCCCTATACAGCTTTTAGCGGTTTTAGTGCCTTAGGTTCTACAATAGCATAAATAAATGCTTAATGTTGTTTAATAGCATAATTATTCACGTGTAATGCTGTAGGCATAAATAAGGCATTTTTTAAGGGTCACTGAGCTGCTATTGGACTAAGAGCTAGCCACGTCAGATATGACACAATAATGAGAGCAACAAAACCCGTCTGGTTAGATTGCTATACTATTCTTATCGCTAGATCCTGGCATCTGGCAGCATTTAATGGGTGGAGGTCACAGTGACAGACTAGCAAAATGTTTTAATTGGAAAATAGTAATACCAAACTAGGCTAGACAGGGCCTATATTTTAAGGGGCTCCCTGGCGCCAACGACCTTAGATCTGATTCCCTTAGTTTTCTAATTATTTATATAGCTTATCATATTATCAGTAACGGCTTTAAACAATATAGTATCCTATATTTACTTCAATATTCATTGTCTTCGAGATATTTGACATCAAAGTCGAACCGGTTTAGGCTAAAAAAGTGGTTTTATGGTCATAAATTTTGTTTTAATTAGTTAAATATTAAAATCTCTCTACAGTTTTTAGAGACATCAAAGAGGAACCCTAATATGTAGATTACGTATATGTAAGATTCTATACACCATTCGAATATCGATAAAAGTGTTTTTTTAGACCAAATTTTAAAAATATGATAAAAAAATAACGACTCATTTATTTAAAGATCCGGCTCTACAGAATGGAGATAAAAGATTCAAAAACCGATAGTCGTTTGCCTTATAATTCTATCTATAGTGAATATGTTGGAATATCGACTCAAAACTGGTCAAAAATCGATAAAAAAAAACGTTAGACCAAAAAATATTGTGTATTCTTACCATACATCGGGGTTTTCGGTGCGGGAATGTTTGACATTAGCCAAAGAGTAGGCATTAACTTAAAAAACAGAATGTACTCTAGCACGTTTCTACCTAATGAATAATTGATCGAAAAAATCATAGGTATATACAATTTATATGAAATAGCTGACTATTATGTATATATATTGTAGGTACATATACCTATGATTTTTTCATGTATTTTTTTATTAATTCATGTAGTGACTGATCATTGTCAACCTCTTCAGTTAATCAAATAGTTCATAAATATCGGACGTCAAGATTAATATTTGACACTTACTATACCGTGTCTTTGTCTTAGATAGATCTAGTTAATAAATTTCGGATATGCAATTGCATTTTTAAAATACTAAGTATATAATAGTCAATACAAACATGCCTCTAAGAAAAAAAGCTCGTATCATAGTGTGTAAGTTATTCACAGAGAGGTAGTTATTCATTAAGCATAATATGATATTTTCTCAGACTAACTCTCAACCTATCTGTTTATCTCTACTCTTTCTCAAATCGTTCCCGCACCGAAAACCCCGATATATGATTATTACGGAAACAAAAACAGTAGGCGAAAACTATGAACTATATTTTATTATACATCGTTTGGCACTACTTTCTCCCAACATAAATTTTTGTATAATTTCTCTTAATATTGTATAGTATTTGTATAGTTTCTCATAATATTGCATCAAACCCAGATCTCTAGGATTTATTTTCTTGAAATGGTTTGCATTCTTTGACCTCCACTACTTTAAAGCTGCCAGATGTCCAGATCTAGAAATAAGCATAATATACCAAACTGACTAGAGGGGTTTGGTTGCTCTCATTATTGTCATATCCGACGTGGACGTGGCTAGCTCTCCGTCTATATAGACCAACGCCATTTTGTAAATAATTAATAACCTAAAAATAAAATCATGCGGACCTATTTATACAAGGAAAATACCTATATAATAAAGAAATTACTTAATTTAAGACTGCTCAACCAACACTATTGTGTTAATACTGCAAAACTCGTTCTATACGAGGATTACACAATTGTTTTGTTTATTTGACGCTTATCTTTTTATAATATTTTATAGCAAAACCACAATAAATCAAAGGCGCGTGAAAATTTTCAATGAAACTTATATACACATTTACAGTAAACTACATTGCGCAGTCATATTTGAAGGATATAATAACGTAAAAGTGTCAAAAACTTTTATAAATTTTGTTAGGATGCAAACAAATATGACGTGTCACTCATTCAGTTTTTTGTACCGTCTTCGTCCATTTTATATTGCGAGACAAAGTAGTTAAATCACAACGTTCATTGTATTATAACATTTGTTCTGTCGGTATTAGAGACGTTTTTGCATTGACGTAAGGTTTATTTTACTACACTCTTATGCTAGTATAATGCGTTTGTATTGCGATTGGCAAGTTAATCGAGAGTACTTATGCTTCTTTACTGCGATTAGCAAGTTTTTTGGCCGTATTAAGGCTTCTTTAATGCAGTCGGCAACTTAATAGAGTGTACTAATGCTTCTTTGAGGCGATTGGCACTTTCCATGACAACGATAATGCTAATAGCGCAGACATAATGCGCCTGCAATGCTATTAAATGACCTGTATAGGATCTCAAGCTGGGTAATTTGTGCCCATTTAAGACCTATATCAGCACTATAAACGTTTATAATGCTACTATAAAACGAACTCAAAATGCTAAAAGCATACAGATATGCTGTAAGACGGCCGTTATACTGCTTTGATGTGTTACTTGGGCAGGATTAGCTATGTGGAACCTAAACGTAGGAAACGAAATTATGTAACGGGTTGGAATAGACATGTAGGGGAGGCTCACAGGAAGGCTAGGGATTGTTTTTTGTTCTGGGTCTCCTGCGGAAAACCTAAATAGGGACCTATTTATGACAGCATATGCGCTTCTCGCCGGCTCTTTAAATCTAAATTAAAATTTTGTCAAGAAAATTAACAACAAATAAAATTGGACATAATTGCGGATCATCATACAAAAAAAGATTTTGGCAAGTTTTGGAAATCAACAAGTAAATTAAATCCTAAGTCAGGCCAACCTGTGAGTGTTGATGGCCTACATGACTCGTGTGACATAGCCGACGCCTTCAAACGGCATTTCAAAGTGGAGTCGCCTCTTGGGCCTACTGCGCCGATGTTTGGAGCGGGGAGTCAAAACGAGGGGATATGAGTCAACTTTTCTGCCAAGGAAGTGTCATCCGTGATCAAAAACATGGTAAGAGGCAAGTCCCCTGGTTATGACGGCCTGAGTGTGGATCACATTAAGCACGCGGGGAGTTATTTGCCGAGGGTGTTGGCTATGTTCTATAGTCTTTGTATTAGCCATAGTTATCTGCCGGATGAGTTAATGTATACAGTAGTTGTACCGGTCATCAAAAACAAAACCGGAGATGCATCAGATATCAATAACTACAGGCCAATCTCCCTGGCTAATATTATAGCTAAAATACTGGACGCTCTGCTTTACCAGCAGCTGGACAAGCATCTAAGTCTGCATGATGCTCAATTTGGGTTCAGGCCTGGCCTCTCAACTGAGAGTGCTATCCTCTGTCTCAAGCGCACCGTCCAGTATTATACGTCTAGAAAAACGCCAGTTTTTGCATGCTTCCTCGACTTATCCAAGGCTTTCGATCTTGTCTTATAAAGTTCTATGGCAAAAGGTTCAGGAAGTAGCCGGGCTACCGTCAGAGGTTAGCTCTCTTCTTAAATACTGGTACCATAGCCAGAAAAACTGTGTGAGATGGGCTGGTGTTCTCTCGGAAGACTACAGGTTGGAATTCGGGGTGAGACAGGGGGGGCTTACATCTCCTCGGCTTTTCAACCTGTACATCAACGGTTTGATAGAGGAGTGGAGCGGTACCAATATCGGATGTTCGGTTGATGGAGTTTGCATGAACAACATCAGCTACGCAGACGACATGGTGCTGCTCACACCTTCTCTCGGCGCATTGCAAAACCTACTCAGTATCTGTGAGAGGTATGCAGTGGACCATGGGCTCAGATACAACGCTAAGAAGAGTGAATTCCTAATCTTCAAGGTCGGTGCTAAGACATACGAGGTTGTGCCACCAATTGCTCTATGCGGCACTTTCTTAAGCAGAGTTCAGCACTTCTAGTATCTGGGCCATTGGGTCACTGAAGACCTCTCTGACAATATGGATATGGAGAGGGAGAGGAGGGCGCTATCCGTTCGCTGCAACATGTTGGCTCGCAGGTTTGCAGGGTGTACTAGAGAAGTAAAGATAACGCTATTTAGGGCCTTATTGCCAGTGCTTTTACACCTGCAATCTCTGGGTCAATTATACACAGAGGACGTATAGCGCACTCCGAGTGCAATATAATAACGCTTTTAGGGCATTGTTGGGGCTTCGTTGGAGGTGCAGTGCTTCGGGCATGTTTACGGAGGCAGGAGTCGATGGTTTTCATGCGATTATGAGGAAGCGCTGCGCCTCATTATTGGAAAGGATGAGAGAAAGCCCTAACAGTCTTGTTAGGGTGTTTGCCGACAGATGGGATTCGCCCATGTTAAAAAAATGGATCGGTATGCATTCTACTTTTGTTAATTTTAATTGGTGACATGTTATTTGGTTATGGGTCGCGCACTGTACGGTTTAAGAGGAATTTCCTCCCACGAACGCTGCGACTGTGGAATGAACTCCCTGCCGAGGTTTTCCCAGCGGGCTACAGTATGAGGTTCTTCAAAAAAGGAGTGTATAGGTTCTTAAAGGGTAGGCAACGCGCATGTGAATCCTCTGGGGTTGCAGGCGTCCATAGGCTACGGTAACTGCTTACCATCAGGCGGGCCGTATGCTTGTTTGCCACCGTCGTGGTATAAAAAAAAAAAAAAAATATTATTTGAATTTAAGTAATGTTTTTGTTTTTATAATTATTATTTTAATTTACTTATGTTGACATTTTTTGATTTTTTATTATTTTTTAATATTGACATTTCAGATCAAATTATTATTATTATTACTGGATTCAATTGATAATTAAATTTTTATTGTTATTTTATTTTTATTTTTACTATTATTGTTTATTGCTCATCCGGTTATGTCTCTGTGCTGTTTTCTGTGCTTCGTGATTGTGTTTTTGACTTTTGCCTAACAATAGTTCTGTAAGTTTTTTGTATGTACTAACACTTTTATGGGCTTTGCCCGAATTAAATGATTATTAAATTTAATTTAAAATCTTGCAGCCTGGACGCTTACCGATAGGTTCGTTCGTATTCGCGTACCGAGAGCTTAATAAAAGTGAATTTACTAATTAAACATAGCTATTATTTACCTGCCTGTACCACTGTTGACCAACTCACCCTAAGCGCCGGCCACCAAATTTTGACTATCGCTGTTGACGATGACCCGCTCGTTAACTAAACAAAGTTTATGAATGTATGAAGAAATGTTTACAAATCTTATATTTTGGTAAGTTTACATTTTATGGTGCTTTGTGTTAATTTCGAAGACGGTTAAATAAAACAAATAAATACACAACGATCCCTTTATTTTGATTAAGAATTTTCACAATAAAAGTCTTGAGTGGATCTTATCCATAAACGGCAAAATGCACAGCAATTGTATTATATGTTATAATGTTCTTATACTAACACAAATATTCTTAACTAATGCTAATTTATATTCTATACCTAAATATTATTTACAGGCCCTTATCCATGAACTTTAAACTAACAATTGATTCATAATTGGTCTTAAATTGCACAAATTAAATATTGTTTACGAATAAGGGCAAACATAATTATTTAAATTTATTCTTAATATTGTCCGTAATTCATAATAATGTCCAAATATTGATGAAACAAAAACAAAATACATGTGATACCCTGTGTCAGAGGGGAGCGGCCCTTGTATCCAAACAATAAGTAAATAAACAAGATTTGTACAGAAATACGTATATCGTGAGTTATATTTTATTATAAATAATTAAAGGTTAAACTTAGCTAAAGACCCTGTTGCATATAGTAGCGAAGTGTTCTAATAGACATTTCCTATTTGGTAAAATACCTTATGTAAAATTTTCAGGCTATGAGGAAGGCTGGTGAAAAGTTATTGTAGAGGGCGCTGTTCCAAATTCCATACAACGAGATAAAGAGACAAAAAATGAATGGTTCTTGACAATGTACTGAAACTACATAAAGGCTTTCCTTAGGAAAAATTCTTCCATGTAGCTTTATTTTAAAGCATTTTAATTTTAGAGTATTACGGAAACCTGCTGTTTTCCCATGGGGACCAATTCGGGACAAAACAGTGAGTCATTTTTGCTAAAATAAACAAAAATACTTCCCGCCATACAAATTTAGCTTTTCATAGAACTATTGTTGGAAATGTCATTGTGACAGTTGCCTTCCCCATTATTGCAGAAGGACTAAGGAGTTTGATTAGAGTACAGAAGTTTTGTACATTTCACCTGGAATGTAATCGGAACTCAACGGAACTTTAACGGGTTGTTCTGGGAACTCTTCTGGGTACTGGGAAGACTCTTCGAATAGACCGTAAGCCAGGAACAAATTTCGTTGGTCATCGCGTCCCAGGCGATAACTTGTGAAGTCGTTAAGGGCGATGTATAAAGAAGCCTCGTGAAGGTCAGCTGCCTCTACGTTGGTGGGTTGAGGAACAGCAGTTATTTAATCAATATATAAAAGGTCATCGCGTCCCGAGTGACACTTTGTCACATGATAACTTATATACTAATATAAATATAAAAAATCATCAGTCGGCTGTATCATAAGTAAAACGAAACTCAGCTGGTCACGTGAACATACGGTCTTCAGAGCATCAGCTGACGGTCTTTCCACCTCGATATAGCCGGCTGACGATTTTTCATGTTTGTAAGAGCATATAAACTATCATCTGACAAATTTTCAATCAGGGCACGATAACCGTTCTTTTTAAGTGATTAAATGGCTGCTGTTCCTAAACCCATCAACGGAGCGACAGCTGATCTTCACAAAGCTTCATTATACATCGCCCTTAACCACTTCACAAGTTATCGACGCGATGGGTCATGAAATTTTTGTTTCTTGCTTACGGTCCATAAGTTTCGACCTCGAGGACCTAGTGCTAGCTTGGAGGGAGGCAAAAAATTCAAAATTTTCACAAAAAATTTCAATTTTTTTTTGTTATATCTCATAAAATAAGCACTTTTTGTGTACACGTTGCATGACAAAGTAAAAGAGCAATATATTTCCTGAAAGTTTGCCGTCAAACCAGAATTTCAGGCCAATTCGCCTATCGGAATCACATGGTGCTGACCTGCTACTGTCACTATTAAAAATTAGGAAAAACGATTATGACGCAACCGCTGAAGTAATAACAGATGGGACAACGGAGCGAGTTCTCTCAAACATAAAGGAGTAAAATAGCGGACCTCAAGCAGTGGAACTGTGTTATAAATAAATAAATATTATAGGACAATCTTACATAAATCGACCTAGGCCCACAGTAAGCTCAATAAGGCTTGTGTTATGGGTACTAGACGATGATATATATAATAGATAAATATGGATAAATACTTAAATACAGAGAAAACATCCATAACTCAGGAACAAATATCTGTGATCAACACACAAATAAATGCCCTGACCAGGATTCGAACCCGGGACCTCCTGCTTCGTAGGCAGGGTTCACTGAGAAAAATAATGGCTAACAAAGTCACAAAATACGCTTTGTCAGGTTTTTTTTGTTGTAGGCACAATAAGTATTGCATTTGTAACAAAGCGGGTCTATTTACTATCACAACGTTTTTGTTGTCAAATATATATTGCAGTATTAACAAGTCGTATTTTGTCACCGAGACAATATTTTTGGGTTTGTTGACTTGACAATAGAATTTTGTGAATTTAACTAGTTTAACATTAGTACGGCAACAAAGTCAACAACTATTAACAAGTCGTATTTTGTCACCAAGACAATATTTTTGGGTTTGTTGACTTGACAATTTAATTTTGTGAATTTAACAAGTTTAACATTAGTACGGCAACAAAGTCAACTACTTAACAAAGCACATTTGTATCTGCATTAAATGGTTTTATTGTTAGATTGACAATGTAAAAAATTGACAAAATTACATTAACGCATTAACAAAATGCGCGGAATGGAGGGGAGGCGGGGAACGGAACGACGTTGTACAGGTCAGTTGCTAATGGATGCCGGAAGTGGAGGACGTGACGGAGCGCGGGCGGTGTAATAAGCGCTTAGTGTTGTGGTTTTTCAATAGGAATGTGTGTCGAGGTGGGCGTGTTTCTGCAAGATTGGTTTCTGCAAGGCTTGTACACCTAATCCCTAGCATGCTTGGTAAGTAACTACTCATTATTTTTTATTACTTAGGTAATGTTGTACTTCAATTCCATTTTACACGCATGCGCAGGACTGTCGAATGCAAAATTGTATGCATTCCAGATTGAACTCTTCATTAGGTTGCACAATTTTTCTTTAGCTCATTGCATACAACACTATTTATATTAAACATTCGGTCTAACTGGGCAACCACGCGGCCGCGCGCCATCTTGCACACAAGTAATAGCACAAGTAGCTGATAATTTAACTTAATCTCTTAAATAGGTATTTACGATTTTATTTATGATTTGTAAGTACGTGGGTATCTGCCATCAACGAAATACTTTACTGACCATCGGCAGACTTTATTGGTATGAGTATGACAATAGTAACGTCACGTATAAGTAATCTAATGTATCTAAATTACATACGGTGTAACCGTACCTACTGTATGTCAATAATCTTAGTAAAAAAATGCATGATAGTTGTAAGATGTATGTATTGAAAAAATATCTATGTAGGAGCTGTAGGGTTAGAATCGGAAGTAGTTTTATAGCGCGTGACCTTGACGACACGCCTGTTCGGCGTGTTTCCGTAAGAACCACTAGAGGTAGACCCCGGCTCGCTTCTTAATAAGCTAAACCGTGGGTCAACTAGACCTTGGCGTGTGCCGCCATCTTGTATCACCGCGGAGCGTTTCAAGTGCTCTCGCCAGTGGGCAGCGCACCGCCGCATGGTAAGCACGCTGTACTCGCGTGCCACCGACCTACGATACCCATTCGTTACTTAAACTGTTAACCTAGACTTTAAAATATTAGCTAGACTTGTGTCTGTATAACCCATTTGTGTTCAATTTGTTTAAATAAACATTTTTAATATCAGTGCCGCTGTTTATATATAGCCAGACCCGCTATAGTTTCTTTTTGATTTTCATAAGTGCATTGTAAAGTACCTAAATTGAAGAATAATTAATAATTATTTTCATTTTCACTTTAACATTGCCATAAGGTCTACCGTGGTAATTAATATTTAAGTGTGTTGTTGTTTGTAGCATTATGATATATGTTTGTTTCAGGTGTCGCCTGACTTTCAATGTGTGTACCCAGCAGCAAATAAAACATATAAAGAAAGATTTCCTCTTATAAAGTTGAAGATTCTGAAACTACGAGTACTCGTTGAAAGAGGAGAATGTAACAAGGCTGACTTATCAACCATCGACCTTCTCGATTTGGCCTCTGGTAAGATCCTAAATATGTATTTTATGTTTTGTATTTCTTCAAATAATTTCTGCATTTTTAAAAGGTTGCTCATGACGACTTTATACAGTAGCACGTTTCGTAAAACAGTCAGGACAGTAGTATATTTAAGGTTTATGTATTAGTACACGGTTCAAAACTTGCATCTGAATTTTAAACCAGCTCCCGATTTCTGACCGATCTGAAAATTTTCATTCCTTCGTAACTCAGATAAAAATGCAATGTTTTGGTACCATCGAGCTGATCTGATTGTTGGACACTGGAGGTGACTATAAGTACTCTGCAATAAAACAACAAAACCTAATTGTGTTTGAGTCTGTTATAATTGTTTGGATGAGTAATATGACCCTAAAAGCTTATGTCAAAAATGAAACGTTTGACAAAAAACTTATATTAATTTATTTTTCAGTAGGCGAAGAGAAATGTGTGGAAATTATCCAAAGAAGAGCAAGACATGATTACCTGGCTCGTGTTGCGACAGTTTCAGACATAGGAACATACTGTTATCAAAGGGAAATGCTTTTCGGCACCAAAGAAGTCACCATCATGGATGTTGCTGATATTATATTGAGGGCTCTGAAATATACTTTGAAACGTCCATTTTAAAATAAACGAAAATATATTACTTTTTGGTTTGATCTTACGTTTTATACTCCCTAAATATTTTTAGGTCACTGTTTTGCTAACGTGAAACGCTGTTTCTTGATGTAATAATCGCGCAACAGGAATATGCTTTGTTTCAGCATCATTTTTTTGGGTCGTAATGGTTTGCACTTGCTCGCAGTTTGGTCATGATTGGCACTGCTTTTTGTTTTTTCTGTTTCAACATAACATTTAGGTACATAATGTTATTCATACAACATTGGTTCCACCTTTAATAATGTCAACGGCCTTGAACCACCATTGATCGACATTTTAACTATTTGGTCTCTCGCAATTGAAAAATATGCAATTTATAGAAATTGGTCTTTTGCATAATTATCCAATTGCGAGATATAAATTAAAATGTCGAAAATTAAAGTTGAAGGTCGTTGTTATTAAAATATTGAACTAATGTTGTATGAATAACAATAAATTGTATCTTGAAACAGAAATACCAAATGGTTAGCACAACAAAGTGCCTTTGTCATTATGACTATAAAAAATGATGCCGAAACAAAGCATGTTGCTATTGCGACCACGTAAGATTTGGTTAATTTAACAACGTTAGCAGAATAGTGACCTAAAGATTTGATGCCAAAACAAAGCATTTTGCTGCTATGACAACGTTTAATTTGGTTAGATTAACTACGTTAGCAGAATAGTCACCTCAAAGATTTGATGCCAAAACAAAGCACATTGCTATTATAACAACGTTTATTTGGTTAGGTTAACAAAAACTATTTTGTGGTATTGCCACAATACAATACAAATTTGTTTCAAGAACATAATTTAAACAATACAATAACAAAGTTACTTTGTCATTTGCACAAAGCAATTTTGTCTAGGTAGCAACTTAAACCAGAACGTACTTGGTTAAAAGTTGCCAATATCACAAAGTTTATATTGTTGTAACGACAACATATAAAGCATTGTAATAATAACAAAGTGAAAATGTTATTTATATAATATTGTCAGATTAACAATAAGAGTTTGACAACATAAAAGTTGTACTATAGACCAAGCTCCATAGACGGTTGTATAGCGTTTAAGTTTTATTGTTACGCCCAACAACATTTTTTTCTCAGTGTTACTACCGACTGGGCTAGGAGGCCGTTAAATGTTATACCTATAATAACGTGTGGTTTTAGCAAATACAACGTAAATCCGATATATGAATCCATTGCCCTATTGAATGAAGCTATACAATTAGCATCAAACACAAATGTAATTGTTTGTAATATCCTGTATAGTGTAAATGAATATTCTAGCGACTACAATAATTTCGTAAAAATTTTTAACTCGGCTATCCACAAAAAATGAAGAAGTGTCCAAACTTATGGTTCATGCTCATGAACTATAGCATGAAATTACAACTCAATGATTATAGAATGAATGGTAATCAACTTAACTGGAGTGGGAAGTACAAAATAGCCCAACGTGTAAATAAAATACAAAAAAATGTACGAGTAAACGAATCATTTAATAACAGTGAAAATTTTTCAAAGTTAACTATACCAAATCTAAAAACCTAGTAAACCTTAATAAATCAAAACCAAAACCTGATGTAAAGGCGAATTCAAATAAATATACTCCATCAGACCGAAAAAAAGTCTCGGCAATAAGGTGTATCAATTGGAAGCCATCCTTCAAAGCATGAAGAGGACCCATATTATTTGTGTAACTGAACACTGGAAACTGACCCATGAAATTAATTCAATAAAAATAATGAATTTATGGGCTTTCTTCATTCTATTGTAGAACTAACAATATTCACGGAGGAGTTTGTGTACATGTCCATGATAGTATTAAGGTTAGTGAATTAGAAGATTGTCTGACACCATATTCGCAAGTAAGCTCCAGGAGTATTTGATAGACAAAGCTTTTTACTCTGTACTTATAGTTAGATGAATTTATAAATATATTAGATTGACCCTTACGAGTATAATACTTTAATGCATGTATAGCGATGCCTGTATAATGTGATAAAATTTATTAATATCTACCGGACATAATTAAGTTTAAATTTTTTTTTTGATAATTCGTGCATGTGTAATAATTAAATAGTCCTCAATTATAATTTTTGCAATTGTGCAAGTAACATATGTTATTAATAAAGAATTGAATTGAATTGAATTAAAACGGTAATACAGATTTAAAGTTGAGGTTCTAATATGGCAGCGGAAATATTTTTTTTTGCCATTTTGAAAATTCATGACTTTTCAAGTGTCAACACTTGACGGCTTAACCTTTTCGACGCCAACGACGGATATATCCGTCATAAGATACCATACTTTTTACTCTAAGCTTATAATTGGTTTGGCGTACCTATAAATTAGTGCACTCAGAGTCGAAAAGGTTAACTAAATATAATATATAGGGGTCGTAAGGTTATAGGTTTTCTAAGACGTCAATATTACTGATTCCGCCTAGTGATTGTCCCGGCTTTTGCCATGACTCAATTGAGCCTGTGGTCCACTTGGCAACCTAATCACATGAGTTGGCTTAGGCACTAGTTTTTAAGAAATCATTTTTTTTATATTGTTGATTTATCAACATTAACAAAGGAATGATTAAAAAAAATAGTTATTCTTATTTTTTTTTAAACCAACGACGGTGGCAAACAAGCATACGGCCCGCCTGATGGTAATCAGCTACCGTAACCTATGGACGCCTGCAACTCCAAAGGAGTCACATGCGCGTTGCCGACCCTTTACAAAAAGGAGGATTCACTGTGTTGATGGCTAAAGGAACAAGAAGGTCCCTCATCGTCAACACACTGGGTCCTCTTTGAGCTCTTTGACAAACTTACTCACCAGCAGGAACACAACACTATGAGTAGGGTCTAGTACTATTTGGCTGTGGTTTTCTGTAAGGTGGAGGTATTTCTTCAGTCGGGCTCTGCTCCACATTTGAGCGAGATGGCATTCGCATTTAAATAAACTTTGTTTAACTTTGTTCTGCTGTATCTTCGTCAATACTTGGTCTGAAAATCTGGTTTGACAGCTGACTTTCAGGGAATTCATTACTCTTAACTTTGTCTTGCAGCGTGTACACAAAATGTGCTTAGTTTATGAGATACAGGCGGATAGCTGAAAAAAGTCAGATAATTTTAAGGTTTTTATCCTCGAGGTCGAAAACTTATGACAGTCGTCGTAGTATATCTACAAACTATCCGTTAAAGTTCCATTGAGTTCGGATTACTTTCTAGCTACCCTTCCTTCATTCAACAGAACTGCTTTCATTTTCAACTAGAGACCAAATAAATAATTTTATTTGATCTTTTCATACTTAATTAAATTTATATTTTTTTGCATGTTTTTCCAGTGGGGCTCTTCCACTCATACAATAGTTTGTTATTATTTTTTCAATATTTTCAATGTTTGTATTTAATTTTATTTATTTATTTATCGTACGGCAATATGTCACTGGATTTCATCTTTTCAGGATTATTTTGATTTGATGTTTTGGAGGCCTTGGTAATGTTTTCTCTATATACCTAGCCATTATTTCTCAATATAACATTAACACATTCATTACCACCCAGCCAAACAAGACATCCGCGCCCGGCCACAAAAATTTCGTCATATAAAGTTATGGTACCGCGATCCCGACCATCGGGTCGTCCGGCCTGGAAACGAAATCATAAAATACCCGATTGTCGGGTTTTCGGCACTGAATGTGTTAAAGTTGTTATTTTCATTTTCATGTAAATGAATTTTTGGTTGATATACCGATATCAAGTTATTTACTTAATACCTTGTTTAGCCTTGACAAGTGAACTACAACATGAAAGAGGGCTTTATTTAAGTTTTCTGTACGATGTGTACTCCACTATAAAATATGTTTATAGCCAAAAGCAGTTTTTTTACTGTGTTACATTACATTATACAATCATTTTAGCGCATAGTACAAATTTACATTAATTAAATGTGTTTGACACATTTTAGGATGGTTCCACTTTTTTGCTTAGCAATGAAGCTGGAGTAAGAAATACGATAATATCACAAAAAATGTTTTTTTTTTAATATTAATAATACCATAAAATAAGCGACAAGATTGATAATGATAAGGTTGCGTAATTTTTTACGCCTTTAACGCTTAATCTAACGGTTGATTGACTATGTGCTTTATAACATCCATATTCTAAATCCATAACTAGTATATGCATATACAACTGGGTCAGTTCGATGCAAAATTTCATTTTAAATACTAACAGCAATCTTAAAATATTTTCTTAAGAACAGCAATTATTAATTCGAAAAAATAACGATTTTTTCTTAAAACAACTGAAACCGTAATACCTATTAGCTAACAGCTACTTTCAAAATACATGGCAGACACTTAAAACATTAAGCATTTCGACGAGTGTTCTGTTCTCGTTTTATTTTAATAAGTGTTGACATGGTATTCTAACTGTAACAAAGAATATTGTTTTGTAGGAAAAATTTGGAAAAACTCGTACACTGTAGAACTGGAAGTATAACGAAATGTTTACATTACGTATAATTATGTCGTCAATAGCGGTCAATAAGCAATTTTTTTATTGATTTAAAATAAGTTGATCATCATGTCGTTCTCCAGGAAAAGAATCCTGTAGTAAAAAAAAACTTAATATAACTGAGAGTGTTATGATTACTGTTCAATGGCGAAGATATACTCATTGTATCTTAAAGTGTACTAATGCTTGTTTGGCTTGAATTTCTTAGAACTATCTGTATTTGGTACCTGCTTAATAATATATTGCCACAAACATGTGGTGGTGTAACTTTTTTGTTTTTTTGTAATGTTATTAATTTCATATTGTTTACAGGGGAGGTGTGCTCAGTATCAAATTATTGTTATTGTTTATAATAATAGTAGATATAAGACATTGAAAATAAAAAGCAAAATTGCCCCGATATCTGATAATTAATAAATATTTTGTATTTTTCCTCCATGCTTATTTTGTAATCAGGACTTATACTGATCTGTTAAATATTATCAAAGATACTAAATCCATCACATAACAAAGAGAGCCGTGAAATACCTATATAAACTTTGGTAGTGCTACTTTGGATTATGATGACTAGAGACGAAAATATTTTTATCTCAGAATGCTTTCCATACAAAATATGAACCAATTGAATTACTGGACATAACCTGCAACAATCAAAACAAATTATTAGTATAAAATTACTAAATAGATTATAATAATAAAATTGAATTATTATAATACATGATGCAACAAAAATACTGGTGATCCGTTTACGGGCATAATTGGCATCGTATTTCGAGTAAGAAAAAGTAGAATAAACATTTTTTAGACGTGAAAAAATTTTTTTTTGTATGGGACACGTCGTTCCAGAATGCTCACCCTCCATACAAATCCATTTTTTTAATTATTCCCTTAAAAGGATCACCAGCATTTATGTTATACATTGTAGATTTTACTATAAACTCCAATTAGAAACCCAAATATGATTACATAATATATTTAAGTAAGTATGACTAAACAGTGTGCCACAGTAACAAAACTGAAAAGATAAATCTTGACTTTTTATCCCAATAAGTTAAATTGACAAATATAAGTATAATCACTCTCCGATCGCTTAAGAAATAAATAATGACTCACTTTTAGAGCATTAAAAAATATTTTACCTTTCGTTATTCTCGCAGTTGACTTACAACATTAACATTTGAGCTAAAACCGGAAACGTTACGGCGATCGCGGTGTAGAAATTTGCTTCTGTGGACAAAAACAAAAACATCAGTAGGCATATCTAAATTGTCAGAATGAAATGTGATTGTGTGTGAAATGCTTACTCGTACATGCTACGGCTTTGGTTTGAGTGGATGCCGGATGCACAGTTTCACATTGAATGGGTAGATATATAGAGTGTCATCGGCAAACCACGGCCTAAACTTTGCGAATGAAAGGTGTTTTATCTATCATATCGGATATCATTCGAATATTTGTCACTCACAGCTCACAGGCCCTAGAAATATCCAATCGCTGTTAAGTAGCTTTATACACCATATCCTTGAGAGATGACAACTCAATATTTTAAACTACCAACATAATTTTTTGGAAAAACAATTGTTTTTTTTTACAGATGATGGATTGAACTCATGGACGTTTCAAAGGGATCAACATTTGCCGTGAGACATACATGTAAATAACAATGTGAACGTGTTGTGCGATATTACAAAAAAAAAATTGTTTTAAAATATCACATGATCACGGCCTTATTAATAGGCTTTGTAGCCTAGTTTGTATTGTAGTGACCCAGTCTACAAAAGAGCGGCCTTAGGGTCCAATTCTACAACCGAAAACTGACAATCGCTAGTATCACTTTGAATCAATCACTTCTAGTAAGGTGTCGATAGAAAAGTAAAATTATGTAAACAAACACATTTACTTTCATTACTTCACGCAATCAAGCAATTATAAAGAACAATCATGGTTGCATTGTCAATTTATACACATAAACTTGTTATTTACATTCATTTCTAGTTTAAATATTCGTTATTTTTTTATATTTAAGTGAAAATGGATTTCATTAATAATATCTGGTCATGTGTCAACGCTTTTTTGCCTACAAATTCAGCCATATTTGTTTACATTATTTTACTTATCTACTGACCTTACATACATTTATTACGTAAAACCAGTAATGATATCGCATAGATATCCACGTGTCACAGTTTGCCCCCCCATAATATATAAAGACGCGGGAAGAGGCTATTTTATAATAAGTATATACTTTCCCATGCAAAAAGCCACTATGTTTGGAGTGAGCACTCTAAACTGAGCTTAAGTACTTATTTCTTAATACCGTAACTTAAAGCTTTTACAAATCCCGATTTCTAAGGTAGAAACTTAATCTATGCTTTATTGTGTTACTCTACTAATTGGATCGGTAGAATTTTCACTACCTACTTCGATTACGTATAATTAAGAAAAGGTATTAAGTTTCGAAGTCAACATCTAATTGTTACTGGGAAGAACATTGATGGTGTTGGTCGTCATTGTTCATTTGTTTATGAATAAAGACTGATATTGTAAATTCAGGGTCAATAGAAAAATTAATTAAGGTTTAAAATTAGTTAAAGTTTAAATGTAATGTCCAATTTTCCTGAGCTGTGTAACAAGGTACCTAAATACCTGTATTCGTCACACCGAGTGACTTGTGTAGCATGACGCTACGTTTATCGTACGACATCTGTCGACGTTCCTTAGAACTTCCGTGTCTGAGGAAGGTCTAAGGCTAGGTTATATCACTTGCTGTCCATCGATAATTAGGGGTCTTCAAGCTGGTTAGGTTCGTTACACACCATGTATTGTGATTTCGCCACGCTCAGCATCAGGCCAACTGCCTTTAACTGACGTTTCCAGAGCAACATTAAAATATAAATATAAAAACGCATAATTTTGTATACTGAGTAATATATCTGTCTACGAAAACGTTAAAAAATTCAATCGCAGCAATAGAAAACAAAATACTACACTAAATTTTATGACAGGAATTGAGTTCCTATATCGATGAACTCAGTTATCGATGCCTTTCTCATTTAGGTACCTACTAACGATCACTCCATGTTTTGTTCGATCACTTTGATAAGCATTGTTTATTATAAGTGTTTAAGTAAGTAAACTATGTAATTGTTTAACGAGGTTTGATGAAAAGAAGATTATTATTATTTCATAGCATTAAAACCTAGCAATCATTGAAAATATGCTTTAATGTAAACTTTATCTTCGACTTCAAAATGATTCTTACAAAAACTTACATATTAGCAGACAAAGCCGAAAGCAATCACTAGTATATGAGGTAAACATCAATAACTGACATTATCGATATAGGAATTCCCTACCTGTCATTAAATGTAGCCCTCTATATTCCGATGTCTGGTAAGTACTTACCTACTTATTTTTTTTCAAACAGACTACCCTTCTTACCTTTATAACTAATAGCTGCGGCCTGTTGCATATCAGGTGCGGTAGGCATCTCGGGAGTTGTACTTATAGGTCCTGCAACAAAACAGCTGTTATAAAATCAAGAGCAATAGAAGTCTAACACAATGAAAGGAAATTTCCAAACAAAGTGACACCGCGCATGTGACTTCTCTGGAATTAAAGGCGTCCATAGGCTGCGGTAGCTGCTAACTATCAGGCGGGTGGTATGCTTGTTTGCCACCGTCGTGGTAAAAGGTAATCCATTTGACTGCTCTTAAGTGCACAGAGAGAGTCTAAGTGATAGTTCAGAGTTGGATACGGTTACCAACTTTTAGTATGTTGTTTGGCATGACACAGGTACTCCAAAACTGCTGAGAGTACTCCAAAACCTAAAATCTGTCTAAAATATAAGTTGGGGTTTTGCATTTTACGACAAAATTATTAGTCTTACCTCTATCTAGATTTATATAAAAATGTAGTGTTTTTTGAATTGTAAATTGCCTAGTTTTATAAAATTTTAAGAGTTTAATGTAAATATTTTATTATGGTCTGTACAAATTTAATTTTTTTGTTCCTAGAAATAAATATTTTGTTTTGATTGGGTTAAGGGAAAGTGAGTTCGCGAGTGACCATTTAGCAATACGTTCTAGGTCATCGTTAAGTTTGTTTACCTGCTCGTCAATATCATAAGGTAGAATGAATAATTCAGTGGAGTGATTTGACAGCTCTCGGCATACAAAGCGGTTGTCAAATGTATGTAAAGTTCTGTCAAATCACTCCGTTGAATTATTAATTCTACCGTACATGCTGCACGATATATACAACTGTAGGTCATCGGCATACAAATGAGTATGTATGAGACAGTGCTTTATGGCATGAGTGATATCGCTACAGTAACAGTATATAAACAATATAGGACCTAAAATTGAGCCATGAGGCATCTCTCTCGTCACTGGCAGCAGTTGAGATGCCATGCTTACACCGTCTGGTCGCTGTAGTTCTACTGACTGTTTACGGCCACTTAGGTAGCTAGCAAAACCATTTTACCATGTCAAATCCGTAGTACGCTAGCTTAGACATTAAGAGACTTACATTTATCGTGTCAAACGCCCTCGAAAAATCGAGCAGTGTAAGGATAGTTCCTTTTCCTTTATCTTGAGCAGCTAGGATATTATCTGTCACGTCAAGTAAAGCTGTAGCAGTACTATGATGTTTTCGAAAACCCGATTGCTGTGCTAGCAGTACATTATTTGACTCCAAATACTCTGTTACCTGAACACACACTACCTTTTCAAGGACCTTAGACAGGCATGGCAGTATGCTTATGGGGCGAAGGTCCTTGATTAGCTGGGGATCGTGTACTTTGGGAATAGGACGGATCAAAGCTGCTTTCCACCCGTCGGGAAATGTTTCAATTGAAGTGTTAACAATAGATGTTATGACTTTCAATGTATGTGGTAGGGTGAGCAATATCATGTCTAGTGTTTTTCCATCAATGCCCTGAGCGTTAGACGTAAGGGATCTAATAGCTTTAAGAACCTGCGTAACTGTCTTTAGGGTAAACAATGATGAAGAAAAGCGATTAAATTCAAAAAATGTTAAAAGTTGGTAACCGTACTAAAAGTTGGTAACCGTATCCAGCACTGAACTATATTCCCATAAGGGAGAGTAATATATTGTAATTTGATTTGCGTAGTTGCCCGTAACCAAAATCCTTTATCATATTATTTTAAAACATTGAGTTTTTAGTAGCAAAAGTAAATAAATATTTTACCCCACTGGGGATCTAAAGAAGTGAAATTAAAAAAGTCTATCGGAATTATCTTTCTTTCAACGTCACAATCAGACCCAAAAAACGTGGTTGGCGGCAATCGACGTACAAGTACTTACTTACATATATAACTTGTTGACTTTTAATTTGCGATCGACAGAGTGCCTAAAAAAATGTTTTTCTATCCAACCAACCGATATTTAATATGTCTAAAGAATTTTTAGTACTACAATGGACTTAACGAAGCATAAAATTATTCACGAGGACTGCCTGCAGGAAATGTTTCATCTCAACTTTATACAGCAAGATAGCTGTGTACACAAACTTTCTGCTGATAAAAAGCTTAAATGGCCCTCTCGCAAATTATTCCGCAAAATTGTTATTTTCATGCCCACGTTAAAAAAATCCATCCCCCATTCTTGCCGGGCTCGGCCTTTAATGACGTTCGTCGACTTATAAAACGGTTACATTGCTTGTTTTAAATAAATAAATAGAATTCTGTTTATTTTGTCCCGTTGTATTATTCTCTTAGCCGATTTAATATTTCGGTTGCAATGCTCTAAAAGAAACTTCTGTCTATATTACTGAAACAAACTTTGATAAAAATCCTTTTTAACTGACTTTAATTTCATAGGAGGAGGTTCTGTATTAGGTTTGGTGTTTGTGTTTTTTATGTATTTTACCGATTACTCCGAGATCCGTGGTCCGATTTAAATAATATTCTTTTTGTTTGAACAGAATTACCTCCAAGGTACCATATTAATCTGGTGCTGTTCTGATGATTATGTTCTGTTCTGATCTGGAACTACTCAATTTTTAAAGCCACATGGTAATTTGATTGTATTCTTAAGAAACTCAAGCAGTTCCTCTCGAAAATCACCAATTTGATGGATTGGACTGAATGATGAAGACCACATATTATGATTTATGTGGAGCTTTCCTTACATTGAGTACGTATTATGAACTTTTTTTTATATATCTTCAACGATTATATCCGAGATCCGTTGTCCGATTATGATAATTATATACCCACTAACTAAAATGGAAAAATAAAAACTTTTTTTCAAAAAAAAGATAAACCAACTTCAAAAAGATTAAAATAAATCATTATATTATTTATAAGCGTTACAACCTGATATGCTTGAAGCCGGTGCCAAGCCAAAAAGTTACAATACCGGTCGAATCAGCTTCAAGTCTAAAAATTACAAAACATATATATTTATATTGCAAACGTGAATCTGATTCTATGTGTTACATTTTCACGTCTAAACTACTAATCCAATTTTTATGAAATGTGGTACCTATGTATACAAACCGTGTATCAGAATACACGTCTACTTTGCCATAATCAGAAAAAGGCGGCAAATAAAAAAAAAGTAAACGCCTAGGGTTGACCTTCCATAGAAAATATGAATATCGTGCCTTTTTCTACTGATAAGGTGGGTGTGTCTGAGTATAGAATGATCAATCTAGTCATTTAATTCCTTTACACTTCGATATTAAACCTTAGATAAAGTAGGATAAATAATTCAAACCCAAGCACGGGCTTCGTTCAAGAAATGGATAGTCCGAAAATTATACTTCGTTTTTTTTGAGATTAGAAATTGAGTAAAGATAGAAACATTAGTTGCCAACCATGTTCAACTAAAACACACTGCAAGCCCACCGTGGACTAAGAGGTAGATTTTGTTATTGTATGTCACGCGGGCCTTCCTCTGATTGCTCCATTACCCCCCAATACAAACGCACATTAATAGAACAAGCAAATACTTTTATTCAATAATTTTTAAGAAAAAAAAACCGACTTCAATGGGGGTAGCCGGTGAAGGATTATTGTAGATAGATGGTGCACTTAGATTCCATACAATGAAATAACTTGCTTAAAAAACGCAGCGGAGAGGACCAATCGCCAAACGTGAACTATGCGTCGTTGAAGAGTTCCGTTCTGATTATCATCAACAGTTCCACTTCATCAAATGTCACTCTTTTGAATGAAAATGCTTGATTTGTTGATAAAAATACAAAAGTCACTTTGTGTATGTTTTTAAGATTTGAGGAATTCCCTCGATTCCTCGTGGAACTCATCATCAGAACTTGAGCTTGACGAAAATTGGTCCTGACAATCTAACTTGCTTAACAAACATAGCGAAGAGGAAGAATCGCCAAACATGAACTATGCGTCGTTGAAGAGTTCCGTTCTGTTCATCATCAGCAGTTCCACTTCATCAAATGTCACTCTTTTGAATGAAAATGCTTGATTTGTTGATAAAAATACAAAAGTCACTATGTGTAAGCCCTTAAGATTTGAGGAGTTCCCTCGATTCTTCATGGATCCCATCATCAGAACTTGAGCTGGACGAACATTTGTTCTGACAATTAAACTTGCTAAACAAACACAGCGAAGAGGACGAATCGCCAAACGTGAACTATGCGTCGTTGAAGAGTTCCGTTCTGATCATCATCAGCAGTTCTACTTCATCCAATGTCACTGTTTTGAATGAAAATGATGGTTTTGTTGATAAAAATATAAAAATCACTATATGTATGCCTTTAAGATTTGAGGAGTTCCCTCGATTCCTCATGGATCCCATCATCAGAACTGCGTTTTGACAAAAACGGGACCAATCTGTATATATATACTTACAATCAAAAAAAGAATTTTCAAAATCGGTTCAGACATGACGGAGTGGAGTAACAAACATAAAAAATAAAAAACAAAAAAAAAAAAAAAAAAAACATACACGCCGAATTGAGAACCTCCTCTTTTCAAATCTTGAAGTCGGTTAAAAATGTCCGGCAAGGTTGACTTTTACGGTTAAAAACTAGGCGGCGAAGTGCCTAGTTTATGGTCAAATAAAAATTAAAAATTTACGGAAATTGCAGGCTCGATTTCGCGACATAAATGTTGCATACAAATTCAATTTTTGTCGAGGTAAAGTCTTTTTAAAAAGTTCAACAGCCATACAAAAAGAAAGGCAAAGGTCCAAAACAGTTTTTCTTTTTTATGTATGTTCACCGATTATTCGAAGACGGCTGGACCGATTTGGAAAATTCTTTTTTTGTTTGAAAGCCTATACTTCACAGTTGGTCCCATTGTAACCATGTTAGGATCTGATGATGGGATCCTGGAGAAATCGAGGGAACTCTTCAACTATTATAGGCACACCTATGGTGATTTGAGTATTTTTTACAGCAGCTCGAGCATTTGCTGTTGGAAAGCTGGATGCTAAGTGAAGTCGGTTCTTTTTTGTTTAAAATTATTTATAAAAAGATATAAAGGCGGCAAAGCTGAGCGTGTACCGCGAACATAAAAAATTGTAGTTTCGAATAAATCTTTCTCTCTCACTCAAAATGAGAAGCGATGGAGATGGAGATAATTATAGGATTCGAATCGAAATTCGATGCTCGCGGTAGAGGTCATTCTTTTAACCTAGAAGAGAAGTTATCATGAATATATTATTTATGTCAATATTGTTTGTTGTTCATCAACGTTGGCTGTTTTGCATTATTTTTTAATAAAGCACTATATTGGACTCAGCGTGAAGGGCCATTGCTGGCTTCGTATTCAATTAAACGGACTCCTTAAGTCGTCCGTTTAAACGTAATACTCAGCCATCAATGTGCTACTTTACCTCCTCGGCAATAATGTACTATATTATGTATTTAACAGCAAAATACTTTTACCAAAATATAAATAAGAATCACAATGAGCTTTAACATTAAAAACTATGCAGGTATGGCTAAGAGATCTAGACACGCAGCAGCGTGTCAAGCCAAGTTCAAGCAAAGGAACGGGCTAGCCAGCGCCAAGTGTATATTACACGAACCACTTGGTGCCACTATTGACCCTTCTATAACTCAACACCTCTTTAACGTAAACACATACAACTACGTGTATTTAATTATATCCATAAGGACATCTAGAAGCCCAAATTTCATGAAGCTAGCTCAAACGGTTATAAAGATATGAAGGTCAAAAAGTCGTAAATTTTAGCACTGACTGACTGACTGACATATAATACCTAAACCTAACCTACTTCCAGATGACCTAGAAGGATAAAATTTGGAATCCAGCTCGGTAATTGTGTGTAAGCGTAGGAAAAAATCTAAAAATAAAAAAAAGTTAAAAAATAGGGGGTCCCCATACAATTTTTTTTTAATAGTATCGTTGGAACCGTTACAAGCAGATATTTGAAACTATCCCAATATATGTATTATTGTATTTGCTATATAACAGAAATAGAAAAATAAAGTTAAGTCAAAAAATAAGTGGTGTCCCCATACAAAAAACTTGTAATACGCGCTAAACGACCGGCCAACGGTGTGTCGTCGGCGGCGCGAGGCACCACATAATTATACACAGAACAGAAGTAAAGAGGATGTAGACAATAGCATAAAAAAGAAAACCATGCAGCGGAAACGCAAGAAAAAACATTAAAGCTCAATACCTGCCTGGTTTTCTTTACAAAAAGTAATGATATCCCACCAAAAACATAAATGTAAATAAGGAGAGCCAAGTTCAATACAAAAATTATGCTTGTGGGCTTCGTCGCAAAAAGAATGGAGAGTGCCAAGTTCTATGCAGAATCCAAATATGTATTTATAGGATCAAAATAACATTATGAACAAGTATTAAACTGTACGCAAAACTAGCCCAGTCGCCGCGGTAGGCCGGTTAGGTACATCTCATACTTCTCTGGTAGCAGTCGAGTCGCTCCGGCACGGTGCTGTAGAGAGTTTCCAAGGGGCCACCATCATCTGACTCGTAGATGAGTACGCCGCCTCGCCTGCTGCGGTAACGACGGATGGGTTTCGAAGAGAAACAACGGGCACTCTTTACACGTATATTTCTCTTGCCTTAACCTAGATTACACTTTACACTTAAATTACGCCATGTTTATTTTAACAAAGGCTCGCGCACCGCAACAATGACAGCACGTCTAACCACTACGACGGCTAGCTGAACAGAGGGGGCAATATCAGACGGAGCGAATGAACAAAAGATCGTGCGCATTCACTCTATTAGACTTGAATACATTTGAACTAGATGGCGCTGATTTGCGTGAACATTCCTTCCCGGCCCAGAGAAAAGGTGAGCTGAAGACCTGAAGTTTACATCGCTACGATCTAGCATAAACAAGAGATATGAAAACAAACAATTATTAACACTAATAAATGTTACATGAGGTGTCTACAGCATAAGTAATATGTGACCATCCAGTGCACTTGCACTCAATAACATTCCAGATAATATCAAAATATGAATCATGAAAGTGTAAAAACAACAAAGGTAAGCTACTTACTAAGTTAGTTACATGGTTTCCCGAGGAAACAGTGGTACATAGTTCACGATAATTAGTACTAATTGCTACAATTTAAACCAAGATTTATAATAGTTAACTTACAAGAGCTGCTCAAATAATTAAAGCTCCATAGGTAATTTACACAATTTGACAACGGGGCGTACAAGTTCGCCTATCTGTGTCTTCAACTTTACAGGCCTGACGACTCCGTCGGAGCCTTTGAAAACTTGAATGACCCTACCTCGACGCCATTGTAGAGGCGGGGAATTTTCATCCTTTATCAAGACTAAATCGTTTAATGCTACATTAGGTACATGTCTGTTCCATTTATTACGGGCTTGCAAATTATTTAAATATTCTAAGTGGTACCTAGCCCACAACTTTTGAGTTACAGCTAAAATAAATTGAAAATGCGACAGCCGTGACATATTCGTGTCCTTCCAGGAAGGTTCAGGTAATGACACCAAAGGTTGACCTATCAAAAAATGACCTGGGCTGAGAACTTCCAGGTCACAAGGATCCTCGGACATTGGAACCAGCGCTCTAGAGTTGAGGATAGCTTCCGCCCTGCAGAATACCGTCTGCAGACCTTCAAAGGTCAGGATACGGTCCCCAATCTCTCGTTTAAGCAGGTTCTTGCTACTCTTGACCGCTGCTTCCACTAGACCAGACATGTGAGGGGCGCCGGGAGGATTGAACTCCCAGCGGACGCCTTGGCGACGAAATTCATCCTCTAGAATGGTTTCGTTGTCAAGCAAGAACTGGTTAACCTCTCGGAGGTATGAGCTAGCAGATTTAAAATTGGTACCTTGGTCACTCCGGACGAGGACGGGCAGCCCACGTCGACTCACAAACCGTATGAACGCAGCGATGAAAGCCTCGGTGCTCAGCGACGAGACGACCTCGAGGTGTACTGCCTTGGTACCTAGACATACAAAAACACACAGGTAAGCTTTAACAGATTTAGCATTCCTGAGCTGGCTACTTTTAACCAAGTAGGGGCCAGCGAAATCCGTCGCTACGCCGGAAAATGGACGCGTCGCCGTGACGCGGTCCGCGGGCAGATCAGCCATGAAAGGCGCCTGATCTGTCGCGTTGAATCTGAAACATGACATACAACCCCTGATGACACGTGACACCTGACGCCGTGCTGACGGAATCCAGTATCGTTGTCTAAGTATATTAATCAGGGCGCTTGTCGAAGCATGACAATAGATCCGGTGATAGTGCTCCATCAATAATTGCGACCATCGATGGTCCTTAGGTATAAGCATTGGGTGCTTTGCGTCATAACGTAAACTTGAATTACGTAGTCTGCCTCCGACTCGAATAAAATGATTATCGTCCACGAAGACGCTCAACTTCTGAAGTGATTTGCATACCAACTTTCCTTTTTTCAGTAAGATGACTTCATCTTGGTATGCATCCAACTGAACCTTCTTGACCCAGTGATCCGTTGCTGCACGATTTTCCTCGATAGTAAGGTTCTGTTTTAGATTTCGTTGCTGCTTCGGCAAACGAATATTCCTGCAAAATCTCAAAACGTACGACGTCACGTTTATGAGTTTACTATACGAGCTGACTCTCGACAGTAATAAGTCCTCCCATGTCTGCTCGTCATTGGCGACATGAACCAGCTGCTTGAACCCTGGCAGCTCCGGTGACATGGTGACCGGCATCGTCGGCCACTGTGACTCCTCCTTGAGTAGCCACTCCGGCGACCACCACAACTTGCATTTGAGGAGCCCCTTCGCGGTAGCACCTCGGGACGCGACGTCGGCCGGGTTGGACTCACCTCGGACATAGCGCCATGTCATTGGTCGCTTCGACTGCTGAATATCCTGTACTCTGTTACATTCAAATGTCTGGAGCAGATGCGGTTTTGTGTTAAGCCAACACAACGTGATTTTGCTATCAGACCACGCATTTCTGCTATCAATCTCGATTTCGTCTTCATAGGCCGCTGCGACATGATTCAGGAGTTTACAAACCATATGAGCTGCATTCAACTCATTCTTCGGAATGGTTTGTTTGACTTTCTTCGACGCCACTCGGGTCTTAGCTAGGACTAACCGTACCATGACGTTTCCAGACGTGTCCTCTGTCCGAAGGTACACGCACGCTCCATAGCCCTGCTCCGAGGCATCTCCAAACCCGTGGAGTGAGTAGGAGGCAGATCCTGGTAACGCGACGCAACGAGGGATCTGTAATTGAGACAAATGGTTTAAATCCTGAACCAACTCGTTCCACTGAACCTCCTGAGTGTCCAGGAGCGGTTCATCCCACGTCATTCCATCGGTAAACAATGACTGCATGAACAGCTTGAATCTATAGGCAATCGGTGCGCAGTAACCGCACGGATCATAAAGCCTAGCTATAGTACTTAAAACGCTTCGATTCGTTACCGCCTGCCCCAACGGTAAATTGACTTGATACGACATGGTGTCGTGCACCGGGTTCCACTGTATTCCCAATACCTTTATGAGGCTCCTGTCTTCAGCGTCGAATTGATGAGGCAGCTCACAACACTCCTGTGGTAGGTCCCGGAGTAACTCGTGACAGTTAGCCGACCATTTCCTGAGCTCGTAGCCGGCACTGCTCATGAGTTCTATGAGCTCCGATTGAAGCTGCCGAGCCTCTGTAATGGAGTTTGCTCCAACCAGGAGGTCGTCGACGTAGCTCTGACGTCGTATGACGTCTGCAGCTGGAGACCCTGGATGCTGAGCTTGCCAATCCGCGGCCAACTGCAACAGCGTCCGTATTGCGACAAAGGGGCTTGACCGTAGTCCGTAGGTATTAGTATTCAACTCGTAAACCTGTATGTCCTGCGACGGGTCCTCACGCCACAGGATCAGCTGATAGCGCCTATCACTGGGGTGTATCCACGTCTGCCGGAACATCATCCGGATGTCGGCCGTGAACACGAACTGGTGCCGTCTGAAATTCAACAAAATCTTTGTAATATCATTCTGAAGAGGCTTGCCTGAATGCAGGCATTCATTAAGAGCTATGCCATTGCTACTCTTCGATGCTCCATTAAAGACGACCCGAAGCTTATTTGAATCGTTTTTGAAAATCGCATGATGCGGAACACAGTAGTGCTCCGAGTCAAACTGGTAACTGGATTTAGACATGTGTCCTAGAGACTCATATTCCCGCATGAACTCCTTATATTTCTCAGCCAAGACTGGATTCTTGGCTAGCTTCGCCTCTAACGAATGAAGCCTGCGTACAGCAATGGCTCTGGTCTCGCCTAGCGTGGGTCTGTCTGACAAGGAGGGCAGCCGCACCATGTATTTCCCGTCAGGCATACGTTTAGTAGTAGAAGTATACAACCTTTCACATTCCAAATGTTCCGGATGATCTGGTGGGTCTTCTGGAGGCTGCTCCACCTTCCAGAACTTCTCCAGCACCTCTCCAAGCTTGGTAGCGTGCACTCCGTAGTCTTCCATGGACGTTCCTCTCGACTGCTGCGCCGAGGTGTCAGCAGGGTGTGTCCAGATGGCTCCCATGAGGACATCTCCAAACCAGGTACCGTAGGCCTCCACTCCTGTAATGTTCGTGAGCATCTTTGAACCAGTGAACATATAATTTAGCACATCCAGGCCGAAAATGATGTCTACATCTTGAGATTTGTCAAAATCTGGATCGGCCAGGCTGAGTTTAGACGTATCTAAGTGGGCCTTCAGGTAATGGTTACAGGCCGGAATATTTCCTGTAACGGTATACATGGCGGTTGCTACAACGCTAATTATAGGGACTAATTTTCCTACTGGCTTAAATACTATTTTAGCAACGGTACCGGGTACCTTGACCTGTTGGTTTCCGATCCCAACAATATTATTTCCTATATACTGCTGATGCAATCCTATTTCATCTGCAAATGATTTCTTAACTATCGAACACCCGGCTCCAGTGTCTAACAGTGCCCTTGCCATAATTGTTTATTGTTTATTGATTGTTAACACAGCATAACAGTCTTAAACTAATACACTGTGAAACTTAACACTATATAATATTAATATTATATTAAATTAAGCTAGCGGCACACTTGACGGCCTATCATCCCTCAACTCGCAGAATCTTAAACACTCATTATACACATCCATCCATCGCCACGCGAACAGGTCACACTCCGGTGCTGATATTAGGAGCGCATTCAGCAGGGACAGGGCACGGACCACCGGCGAGTTCGCATAGGCGACAGTACGTGCCGACGGCACGGCCAATAGAACACATGTTCGCGGCCTAAGGGTTACATTTTTCAAATCCGGGACAAAGACTCTTACTAGCCGTTCCACCAGTTCAAGGCAGTCACAGTCACCTCGAAGGGCCCGACAGGTGAACAGCAACAGGCTTAGGTTGCGCCTGACCTCCAGGGAATTGAAGCCAAGACTTCCTAAAATGAATTTAGTGGGGTATAGGTACGGGTAATACCCAAATATCCTTTTGTACAGCGTTCTTAGAAACGTCTTTTGTACCTTTTCTAAGAGTAAAATGTAAGTGACCTCGTAAGGGTTCCAAACTAGTGCTGACGTCTCCAACTTGCTTCGTACGAGAGCATTGTATAGGATCTTTAAGGTAAAAGGGTCACGGAAATCCCTTGAGTTACGGGTGACAAATCCTAACCTACGGAAGCAGCTAGAAGCAAGCGCTTTGATGTGGTCATGAAAGGTTAGACGCGCATCAAATATAACGCCAAGGTCCTTCACTGAAGCCACTCTGTTGATGAGGTCGGATCCTAGAAAGTAGTGAGCATATGAGGGAACGAGGGATCGACTGAAAGTACAGACTTGACATTTGGCAGTATTGAAACTGAGTTTGTTGTTCAGACTCCATTCGAACACGGACGTAACATCTTCCTGCAGCGACTTACAATCCGCCTCCATCTCCACTCCATATACCAACTTGAGGTCGTCTGCATAGAGAAGACAACGAGCATTTCGGACAGCAAGTGGCAAATCATTCACCATGATTCCGAACAGGAAAGGGCCAAGGATTGAACCCTGACTGACACCAGAACGGGTATGGTATGGGTCCGATACGAAATGCCCATGCTGGACGTACTGCCTACGATCGCGTAGATAACTAGCGAAAAATTTCAGCAAATTTGGGCTGAATCCAATCACATCCAGCTTGTGCAACAGGACATCGTTATCGACGCGATCGAAGGCTTTCCGAAAATCAAAGTATACCACGTCAACTTGAATACCCATGTCTAGGTGTTCTGAGATGGTGTCAGCCAGGGTCAAAAGGTTGGTGTCCACTGACCGTTTCGCTCTGAAACCGTGCTGTGTGTCACACAGAAAAGGTTTGACTTGTCTAGACAACGTTGTGTGAAGTATGGATTCAAAGAGCTTCGCAAGGGTCGGAAGAATAGCAATAGGCCTATAATTTTCCACACAACCTAATTCGCTCGATTTTGGGATAGGCCTTACTCGCGAAATCTTCCACTGGTTAGGATATGTCGCTGAGGAAAATGCCAAATTTAGCAGAAAGCAAATTGGGACATTTAGGTACTCGGAGCACCCTTTCAAGATGAACGCCGGGAAATTGTCCGGCCCTACTGCACTGTTCGGTTTAAGTTTCTTGACAGCCGTTTCTACCTCCCGCATCGTAATTTTATCAATGACGATATGATTGGGACAAACATGCGGATTATTTATTTGCTCAAAAGCACAGTCCAGACGAGGGGGATTCGGCAAGAATACACTCGAGAAGTAAGTGGCAAAAGCCTGTGCGCATTCATTCATGCCCAGAATATTCTTTCCCATCAAGACTGACCTGAGCAACGAATCCACCCTTTGACCTAAGACTGTTAACGTGTTTCCAAAACGCACGGGGATCGCATTTTAATTCAGACTGTATGAGGCCTATATAATCGCTGTACGCAACACGAACACGTTTTTTTATTTCGGCCCTTAGCTTGGAAAATTCCCTGTAAGCACTAACGCTTTTAGTAGACTTCCACTTCTTATGGTGGTTCGCTTTACACTTGATATCCTTAATAAGGTCTGCTGTGAACCATACTGGATATCGCCTAACTTTAGTATTGCATCGGATTTTTTTAGGTATGCAAGAATCAAAAATACTGTAAATTATGTTATAAAAGCAGTCTACGGCGAGGTTCACATCCTGATTATCAAGAACAGTTTGCCAGTTGGCTTCCGATAGTAGTTTGTACAGTAGCTTATAGTCACCCTTGGCAAAGTTCCAATCACGATGCCGATTTAAGTTGCTAGGATCGATACGCTCAGCAGGGAACTGCTGGAGAGCTTCATCCAAGGGTACTGAGACCTCTAGCGGTGGGTGGTAGGCGTCTCGTCGCGGTACAAGTCCTCCGTCCTCAACTTCAAGCACGCCAACCCCGCGTATGCGCTCCGAGATCAGCACAACATCTAACATTCCTCCAAACGCATTCCTGACATTATTCACCTCTACTAAACCACATACAGATAAAAAATACGCATAATAACATAACACACTTTGAGAAGTATACATGGGGTTTAAATTCAAGTCGCCAACTATAATCACAACACACTTATTAAGAGTCAGTAACCCAGCTTCAACCGATTGAAACCAGTGCATGTACATCTGGTCCGTGGCAGAAGGCGGTATGTAGACTACACACACGAAGCATGGAACATCATATTTAGTGAGTGCAACCCACATATCTTCACATTGAGGTGACTCCAGACCCCGGTGGCGTCGGGGTCCCAGCTTCGCACGCGCAGCCAGCAACACTCCACCTCCACGTGCCCCAGAAGAACGGTCCCGGCGGAAAACACTCCAGTCACCATCAACAAGCTCAGAATCACACACAGTCGCAGTCAAAAAAGACTCTGTCACGGCTACAAGGTCGCAATCAAGTGTCAGCAAGTTACGTCCAAAGAAGCTGAGTTTCGTTTTAAGACCTCTGACGTTCTGATAGATAAGGTCTAGCGATAGTTTCGACTCAGTTTTGCGGCTATTACTGTTTCTCTCTCGACTCCCTGTCGCTGCCAGTTGATTTGCGAAATGACCACGGTCGAACTCGAGCATTGTCAGGCCAGATAGTGGGAGATATGCAAGTTTGGTAAAACGTCACAGGTACTCCGATTTTGAAGGACTTATAATCCCCTCTGGGCTTAAGCTCTTGTACAGTGCAGACTTTATCCTGAGTGAGAGTCTGTAGGTATGCCCGGATTTCGTCGGCTCCAGAGGCCATGTTCCATAAATGAACGTACTTGCGACACTCCATTGCTCTGAGAGGTGTGGCATCCGGCCCGGCAGTGCAACGAACAGAAGAGAAACGCTTCTTCCTGCTGCCATCGGTAGAGTTACGGGGCGGAGGGGGGGGGGGGGGGGAGGAGCTTCTACCGTCACGGCGTCCTTGGGAAGGACATCACATGGATGAATATCATTACCACGACAATGCTTGTTTCCCAAAACACTTGCAACCCCATGATTGATCGTCAGGCCAGCAGTACACGACATCGAGCCCAACTCCGTAACATCTTTGTAGGAGGTTGACACAGCGGGCAGCGGCGTCGCAACACCCGCAACAGCATCATCGACCTCGCCGCGAGACCGGGTCAAAAATTCCACTTCTAGCAATCTATCTCCGACGGCTTCGATTTTATTTGTACAGATGGTAAGTGCAGCATGGTACCGGTCAATAGAGGAGAGTGCATCAGCCAGACGCTCTGTCAGATGAGTGACTTGCTCCCGCAACAACTCGATTTCTAGGCCTGCAGACATCGCCACAGAGGGGTCCCTTTTAGAGGCACAGTGAGTCGCCGAGCTCTGCAATGCAGGCCGGGCTAACGGAGTCACGAGGACTGGTAAAGACTGGGTGGTCACCAGGGTTGACATGACAGGCGCCACAGTCGTAGTCAGCAGTGAGGATGCAGCTGTCACAGTTGACAGGGTAGGCGCGGTCACCGCAGCCACGCAGGACGGCGCGGTCACTGGAGATGACGGAATAGACGGAGACCTATGGCCACTTTCAGAAGGCTTTCGTAATGCCACATTTTTTATACATACAGGAGTGCCCACAGGGGTGTCGCAGTTAAGCCCGCCCACTTTGGCTGCACAGATGCAAGCAGGACAAACCCACGTAGCCTTTTCCACTGCATTAAGAGTTTTATTATTACACTCATAGTGATACAGCTGACCGCATGACGTCACCATGCACTCCAAATACTCCTCTCCCACTAGCAGATCCTGCAGGCAGCCGCCGCACACTAGGCTACTGTTTAAAGAAGCCTCCATTCTCACCCAGCTTAGCAGCGAGTCCCCGCAGCGAAGCAATGTGGCGTAGCGGACCGGCGTAGCGGATGAACACGTAGCTCGTAGCACTGCAGCGCGGTGCCGCGCAGCGTAGTAGTCGATGCAGTGACGTCACCCGCACAGTGCACCGGCCTATTTCGCCGCGTCGAGAGCTAGCTCCTGTGGCGCCGCCGTACAAGCCACAACCGCTGCCCCACCGATCCGGGTTCGATCCCCACGAAGTGCGTGAGAACACAAATTTCTTCGATCGCCTCGATGTCACCGCAACCGACGAAATACCACTATCCCACTCTAGGACAACCCACTGGGCGGAGTTCATGCACTTAAATAGCACAAGAGGACCAAGAAAACAGAAATTCCGTTCTTAACCAATCGCAATTAAGTAAAATAATAAAATGGGCAAATGTCAAATATTAGCAAAACACACGTCCGCACACAACGAAGGACGGACGGCTACTCCTACGGCTATAATATAATTGCCTTGGCCTGACCTTACCATGACAATAGCAGTAGGGCTGACCCGGATCGATGGCATCATCATCCGAGGTTCTCGTGGTACATCAGCAGTAGCCTTATTTCAAAAACGGCGCTCAGGGCTGCCTCGAGTGCCGGAACGTAGGCTGTGGAAAGACTCCTGTGCCTGGCGGGCCCTCGTTCCCACCGTAGGGCGCGGGATGTGACCAGCAGTCATCAATTGAGCTGGCTGGACCTGCTGTGGAGGAGGCGACCTAGTCTCTTCTCTCCACCTTGGCGGGCCCGTACGGGGTTGTTGAGCTCGCTGCGCCCAAGACCCTTGTGGCGGGGTCGACACCCTGTGTCGTGGTGGGGACCTACGCTGTGGTGGTGTACTTACCCTTCTGGTGGGTGGGACCGGGGTTCGCTCATGGACCCTGTGCACTGCTTCCGCGGCTTTCGCTTCCTCCCTGCACAGCAACGGGCTATGCGACCCTGACTGGCACACACCGCACCAAATACGAGCCATATACTCTCTCGCGTAATGAGAGCGAAGGCATTTAAAACATGCACCATTCTTCCTGACCCAGGTTTTCCTCTCCGAAACAGCCAGACTTGCGAAGAATGGACATTTGTATATAGAGTGTGCACTACTGGAACAGTACGTGCACAGCCCTTTAGACCGATTCACCTGATCAGCTTCTTCCAGCTCCGCAGCTAGGACACGTGGAGGGGACGCTCTGCCGCGTCTTCCCTTGGTCGGTGACTGCCGTCCTATCGGTGCTCTTCCCGCTGCCGCAGTGCGAACGGCCTGCTGCACGCGACACTGCTCATCCAGCAGCGCCAGCAGCTGATTGAGCGTTGGCAGAACTTGAGGATCCGTGCCACAGCGTTCCTCAAATAGGGTTCTGATGCGAATAGGCAGCTTCTGTAACATCATGTAAACAACTAAATACGACCACTCAGAAACCGGCTGCTTCAACTTTTCTAGGGCCTGAATCGACTCGCGCAGAGGATCATAAAACTGTATTCGCAAATTTATATTCGGGCCCCCGACATTGGGCAGATTGACTATCCGCGCAATGAAGGTGTCCACAAGCTGTCGGGAGTTATGGTACCTTTTCTTAAGAAGATCCAATGCTACAGAGTAGCTGGCTCCATCCACAGGTAAGTGTTGTACTACCGTCAAAGCCTGCGCCCGCAATGACTTTCGAAGGTAGTAGTGTTTCTCGGCATCAGACAATGGAGTGGATGCAGGCCACTAATGCCATAAAAAGGTCATAGAATGACATCCATTCTGTCATATCCCCGCCATATGTTGGCAGTTGTACCAAAGGCAACTTAACCTTACTGTGATACTTAGCTGCACCAGCTGTCTGTTCTGACTCCTCACCTGATGCCTCATCCAGTTGGATAAGAAGTCGGTTGATCTCGGCGAACTGCTCCTGGTACTTGAGACGTTCCGCCTCTGTAATTCCGTATCGCTTGTCAGTACCGCCTCATAGGCCGTGATATATGTTTTATATACCTGATCAAAATGCCGCTTGGCCACCGCTGTCGCTGACGATCCGGACCTGGCAGCCACCGTGCCAGCGTAATCAATAAGCATTTGATACCTCGTACCCAACTGTACCTTAGCTTTGAGCGACATGTTGTGAATAGATATTAACTTACCTGGTAAAACACAAATACTTCACCGCGCCGCGCGTATTTTCAATCAATCACCTATTTGTGAGTATTTACAAACCAATTCCAAGCTATATTATATCCAATTTAATCTAATCCTAAGTATTTTTCAAGTAATATTAGTTGAGAAATCTATCACAAATAGCACACAACACAACTTGACTTTTGACACTGACGTTTGTCAAATGAAGTATGTCATAGATAATAAAGTCTCTAAGGTTGTCACCACGACGCCCGACGTCGTTCCGGATCGACGCTACACGTTCCTACCATTCAGTTCGTTCACTCAGCACAAAACCGGTAAACGTCAACCGGATGTAGCACTTCACTATGGCGACCTCCAAATGTCCCCACAATGACACGTTTCACGTTGTTCGGGATGTTATTACGTAATCGCGCACTGATTCACACAATGAATGCCAACGACTGCAAATTCCACTCGACGAATCCTTGATTGCCGTGGCGCGATTCTTGGCCCTGGATTGCTTCAATCTTGCCCCAATCACGGGATTTTATTTTATATTTTCCCAAATCACGGGTTTTGTTATTATCGTGCGGTTGTTCCCTCTCATGGGTCACACCAAAATGTACGCAAAACTAGCCCAGTCGCCGCGGTAGGCCGGTTAGGTACATCTCATACTTCTCTGGTAGCAGTCAAGTCGCTCCGGCACGGTGCTGTAGAGAGTTTCCAAGGGGCCACCATCATCTGTCTAGTAGATAAGTACGCCGCCTCGCCTGCTGCGGTAACGACGGATGGGTTTCGAAGAGAAACAATGGGCACTTTTTACACGTATATTTCTCTTGCTTTAACCTAGATTACACTTTACACTTAAATTACGCCATGTTTATTTTAACAAAGGCTCGCGCACCGCGACAATGACAGCACGTCTAACCACTACGACGGCTAGCTGAACAGAGGGGGCAATATCAGACGGAGCGAATGAACAAAAGATCGTGCGCATTCACTCTATTAGACTTGAATACATTTGAACTAGATGGCGCTGATTTGCGTGAACATAAACTCTATTTCTTTGCTTTATTGGATACCTATAACAATTGCTGTTATTTAAAAATGTGAGATCTTAAAGTAGGTTAGATTTGACTTGGCCAGTTTTTATCAGAATTAAAAAATATATATATATATATATATATATACATATATATATATATATATATATATATATATATATATATATATATATATATATATGTTGAATAACTTTACTGATGTAATGAAAACTGACCACGTCAAATCTAACCTACTTTAAGATCTCACATTTTTAAATAACAGCAATTGTTATAGGTATCCAATATAGCAAAGAAATAGAGTTTAATACTTGTTCATAATGTTATTTTGTTCCTATAAATACATATTTGGATTTTGCATAGAACTTGGCACTTATTTAGATCTCCATTCTTTTTGCGACGAAGCCCACAAGCATAATTTTTGTATTGAACTTGGCTCTTCTTTTTTACATAAATTTATGTTTTTGGTGGGATACGAATGACAGATGACGCAAGAAAAGTTTTAAAAATCGAACCATCCCTTTCGAATCTCTTCTTCTTTAGATTTTTTACTGTGCAACATTCACAAGAACATTAATAATGATAAAAATAAAATATTTCGTGGAAATAACTACTATTAAAATATTGTTCAATAATTAATTTTACTCAATATAACATTTACAAATACGTAGGAATGGCTTGACTATAAACACAAAATATATTTAAGTAATTTTTAATGGCCGGGTAAGCACTTTGACAGTTGTGCCCGTTAAAGAACCCTGTACATCGATCCTTTAACTTTTTTCTAATTTCAAAACAACGAACTATAGTAAAAAAGTTTATTAACAAACATGATAGGACGCATGATTATATTTTCTTTCTGTACTTGAATGAATGGTACGTGCAATCAATCCGTATTAGAATAGTTCTATATTATGAAGAACAATTCAATGAACACATAGTCCCGTTCGTATTAATTCTTCCAAATTTGGCTTGGCACCGACTTCAAACATATAATTTTATAACGCATGTGAATAATAAATATAATTATTTTAAAGTTTTTTTACGTTTATTTTCCGACTCATTTACCCATTGGCACAGTAGTTCCGAAGTATTTCAAAGAGGCATATATTTAATTCACTCCTTACTGTAACAGGAGCCCCAAAGGTAGTTCCTAGTTTCTCAGAGCCATTAGCAGGTAAATGTCGGGTAGTGGGTGGGACTTAATTTACTCAAGATTAGCATGTCAATCCGGGACTCTGGCAATCCCCTGTCGACAAGGGTACAAGTATGACGTGTTTTATTTGTCTTTAATTATTTTATTTCCTACTAGCTTTTGCCGGCGAATTCGTCTGCGTGGGATTAACATTCATCATGAGGAATTTATGAAACGCTTTAATAAAGTCTCATACCAATAATTAAATTAGCGCACATGCTATTTTCCGTCTACATGGTCTACAGTGAGCTACAATTCCATACAAACTCCCACCCCCCTTTTCACCCCCTTAATGGAAGATTTCTGGGACAAAAACTATTCTATGTCCTTCCCTGAGACTCAAACTATCTTCATACCAAATTTCATTTAAATTGGTTCAGCGGTTTAAACGTGAAGAGGTAACAGACAGACACACTTTCGCATTTATAATATTGGATTACCCGCCTTCCATAAAAATGTCTCTTTCTAATTGTTTTGTTTACGAATTTAATAAGGTTTCGTCAAGAATATCATCTAAGTTTAATCATTATTTTTAAGGTTCTGTAGCCAAAGTGCCAAAAACTAATATTAAATTTAGTCTCCGAGAGTTAAAACAAAAATGTAAATAAATGGGTACGCATTTAAGGGGCTGACAACAGCTAATTTCCCTCACTATCTTTTTCAGCGCGAGTGAAAGAGAAACACAGTGTTACGATTAGTATGGAAGCTCATTGCAAATTTTGCAAAATGATTAATTAAAAACAAACTACACATTAATTGAGAAATATAAAATAAAGAAGTTTTCAGTATTAGTGTGGTGGATTTTTCTCCTTACTTACAGACTTAGAAGTCAAGAAACTAAAGACATAAAACTGTTTAAAGCTATTTTTAAGATGTAACTTTGGAATTACCTTCTTTCGAGCTGATTTCATCCAATCGTGTAGCGGAATAAACGAAGTTCTTCCAAATATAACGAGTATTAACATACACATTATAACATTTTTTTTACTTTCTCAAAACAAGTAGTTAGTTATAGCTAAAAAAACTGTTTGAGTAAAGTCAATTTGAAGGTGATCGGGTGTTGTCAGCCTCTTTACTGAATATTGCACCGTAGTATTTAAAAATAATGAAAAAATCGAAGATATAATGGGCAATAAGGACATCGGCCTTCACGTACTAAACTACATGCTTAGCGGGGCTCGATTTTCGATTTGTTCGATTTATTCTCCTCAGGGTTGGCAAGTTTGATATATGAGAGCAGGAGAATAATTTAGTGAAATGAATGTGTAAATTAGTTGTATATACTGGGTTTGTGACGGTATAGTGCTAGCTGTAGGTAAGTTACAAATAATAGTACATTATGATACAAGTGTGCTAAGTTGATCATTACATACGAAGCAATATTGTGCGCACGAACGCACATGAGTGCGCATAAGGAAGTTGAGCTATGTAATGATCAAGCACACGCGTTTCATACGACGTTTTTTAACACACTTGCGAGGAAATAACAGAATAGTGTAATTAATAACTTTTGATGAATACATTAACTGTCAGAATTTTTACAGGATAGAGGTACTTACAAACCTAAGATAATTAAATTGAACTAACTTTTTTTTGTGATGTTATTAATTACCTGGAACTCTTTTTTAAAACATTTCATAATATTAAACACTTAACATAATAAATCCATGATTTTTTCTTACGTATTGCTCACTAGATTTTTATGACAACTTTTTAATACTATGTATGACAATTTGGAAATATATCCAGAGGTTAAATTAACGTTAAAGTTTTCATCTTATTCACTTAAAATATAATTTGTTTAAATTAATAAAACATTAAAATCTAACAAATAAACAATGATTCGAGGTTAACATTTTATTGGATTTGGATTTGGATGTGCGTGCAGCTTGAGGCAAAGGCGCGAACCTATTATGACATTTATGACAAACAGCCAATATTCGCCACTTATACGTCACTTGATCGGATTATTTAATTATTACACTAATTCGATAATTATTGTGAAAAGCATGCGTGTTTAATGTTTAGGATTATGAGCCCAAAAACCGGGGGAATAAGAACCTCGTTACGAGCAAGTGTGTTGAAAAAAAAATCATCAACTTTGTTTTTGGTATTTTTTTTATAGTATTCCATTAGAACCGACTTTTTAGTGTGTTATATTATGCAGTCGCAGTTACGTCGCCTAAATCGAACTAAATAGTATTAAGTTATTTGATATGTTTATTTTGTAGTTCGCAGTGTCTTGGTTTTTACTGTAATGCTGTGTGACTGGTTGGAATAATTAAAAAACCGGCCAAGTGCGTGTCGGACCCGCATAATGGAGGGTTCCGTAGCTTCAATGGAATAAGAACCAGACTAATGCCAAAAGGTCGTATCTGATGCCTATGGAAGAAGTTTTTTTGGAAATAACTCAAAAATGGCTCAACCGATAATGTTCAAAACAATTTTCGTAGAAAGTGTAATGATAACGCGCATCTTCCTAATTTTTAGGGTTCCGTAGTCAACTAGGAACCCTTATAGTTTCGCCATGTCTGCCCGTCCGTCCGTCCGTCCGCGGATAATCTCAGTGACCGTTAGCACTAGAAAGCTGAAATTTGGTATTAATATGTATATCAATCACGCCAACAAAGTTGTACAATAAAAAGTGGAAAAAAATGTTTTATTAGGGTATCTCCCCTATACGTAAAGTGGGGAGTGTTTTTTCTTCATTTGAACCCTAACGTGTGATATATTGTTGGATAGGTATTTAAAAATGAATAGGGGTTTACTAAAATCATTTTTTGATAATGTGAATATTTTCGGAAATAATCGCTCCAGAAGTAAAAAAAAATGTGCCCCCCCCCCTCTAACTTTTGTACCATATGTTTTAAAAATATGAAAAAAATCTCAAAAGTAGAACTTTATAAAAAATTTCTAGGAAAATTATTTTGAACTTGATAGGTTGAATAGTTTTTGAAAAAAATTACAAAATAATTTCTGAACTAAGGTTGTAATTAACCCGATTAAGGTTGTACCGTATAAGCAGGTGTTTATTGTACCTGTAATTTCTACAAAATCACAATGAAATGACGTGCTTTCAAATAAAGTAAAAACGGTGAAAATCGGTTCACGCAATAAAGAATTATCCCATAAAAATCATGTTCCATACTTTAAGCTCGCGCGCAATAGTTTACTTAATTTGCCGATAGATGTCGCTGAACGTGGAACGCTCATATCATATCCTACATGGCGGTGTTATTTTAACTCTTAAGTGGGGACACTTACTGTGACGGACGGAAAACTACGGAACCCTACACTGAGCGTGGCCCGACACGCTCTTGGACGGTTTTTTCATATTTTTTGGACTCATTCAGGTATCAAATATTGGAATATTCATCAGTGTTTACAAATAAGGAATATAATTACAATTTGGGTATCGGTAGCCCTCAACTCCAAGGTCCACTTAACTACAAGGTCACTTTTCGCCTATTTTCTTGAATAAATAATTTCTTAACTATTTATCCTAAAATTATTTAATTTTTTCATTTACCCCCTAAAAGTGGCCCTCATGTTTAAAATTCATTAATTATGTTACTTACACGTCCGTCTTTGGGTCAACGACTTACATATGTGTACCAAATTTCAACTCAATCGGTCCAGTAGTTTCGGAGTGAATTGGCTGTGACAGAGGGACGGACAGACAAGCGAGTGATCCTATAAGGGTTCCGTTTTTTCCTTTTTGAGGTACGGAAACCTAATAAATAAATAATACGGGACCGGGAAGATTTTTTCGTTACCTGGGTAATAGATGGCTTCCTTCCGCACTACGTACTTCGCCAGTGGTATCCTCAGGGTGCAGATGAATTCGGCGGGCGAAGGAAGATCCTCGTCGCGCAGTGTCACAGAAGCCACGGCCGAATACCTCCCGTTCACGAGCTTTACGTCTTTAGTTACTCCATCTAGTAACCTTTAACAAAAGTTTCTCGTTTAACATAATGTCTGTACTGTACTGACCTGTAATTTTATATCTAAATATATAAAAGAAGAAACTGACTGACTGACTGACTGACTGACTGACTGACTGACTGACATATCAACGCACAGCCCAAACCGCTGGTTCTAGAGATTCCAAATTTGGCACGTAGGTTCCTTATGAGGTCTAGGGATGCACTAAGAAAGGATTTTTCAAAATGTAATGTAATGTAAAATGGGGGTCCAAAGTTTGTATGGCGAATCAAGATTTGTTAGATTATTTTACTCGAAACTTCACAGGAGTATTCCTAACGATAAATGAGTAAGCACGTGTTTCAGGATTTTTTGAAAATTCAACCCCTAAAAGGGGCAAATGTGGTCACAAAGTCAACATGGGTATCGTATCCTTTTTGACTACTTATAGTACGCGGGCGAAGCCGCGGGAAAAGGCTAGTTACCAATAAAGTATGAATATGAATAACGAAATGACTTTATTGGGCCATTAACCCTTTATCGCTTAAAAAACTGATTGTTAAGTTTTGAACAGACATACTATCAATAAAGTTGAAAGATATAATGGTCATAAACGGCTTCATATGCAGTAAAGGGTTAAGTTAAGACCAGGGCCCGGAATTAGGTGAGCTAAAATACCTAAAGTTCGCGAGAGGACATATGTAATATAGAGTGGTTACAACCGGATGAAAATAATATTTTATTTGGATTCCGGGTATTCGATATTCATCCGGGCACTGCAAGTAATAGTCGTAATGATGAAAAATGGTTACATTGCAGCCATAAAGTTAACATTATAATAATAAGATTACTAATTTAAAATATATGTCACATTTTCAGATTTATTATTATAATGTTAACTTTATGGCTGCAATGTAACCATTTTTCATCATTACGACTATTACTTGCAGTGCCCGGATGAATATCGAATACCCGGAATCCAAATAAAATATTATTTTCATCCGGTTGTAACCACTTTATATTATGTCCTCTCGCGAACTTTAGGTATTTTAGCTCACCTAATTCCGGGCCCTGGTTAAGACAAATGTAATATTGCTTTTTATGAAATATACCGGTCTATCAAGAAAATCTATAAGACTTAAATTAAAAATAGAATGGAAAATAAAGTAAATTAAAAATAAGAATATAACTAGAGTTAGTAGAGTAGTTAATAATAATTAAAGAAGACAGTTGAAATAGTTATGCTTGCTTGCATCTATTGTAGGTACAGTCGACCTCAAAGATATGTTTACACTTTAGTACCTTACTCCTTTGTAATACGGTGCAAAAATGTAAACATATGTATGACGACGACTGTACTAACAATGAACTCATGAATTGACATCCTCTAGTCTAATAAGAATATTGTTTCTTTCAAAATACTAAGTTTAATTAAATTTTGTCTACTTTTTTATAAAATTGGAAGGGAAAAGCGTATAGGTAAATGTCAATTTTTTTAATAGCTAGGTATAAATGATTTCTCTCAGAATAGCAGGAGACGGGAGTCAACGGAGCCATTTTACTGCTTCTATGTGTAGTAAGAAATATGTTCTTTGTTACATGTTCAATTATATCTTCATTATATGAATTCATTTATTTATCTTAATTATATCTTAATTGTATCTTAGTTATATCTTAATTATACCTTCTTTAACGGCCTCCTAGCCCAGTCGGTAGTGACCCTGCCTACGAAGCAGGGGGTCCCTGGTTCGAATCCTGGTAAGGGCATTTATTTGTGTGTTTATCACCGATTTTTGTAACTGAGTTATGGATGTTTTCTACATATTTAAACGTTTATCTATATCTATCTATTATATATATATCGTCGTCTAGTACCGAAAACATAAGCCTTATTGAGCATACTGTGAGACTAGGTCGATTTGTGTAAGATTGCCCTATAATATTTATTATTATTGTTTGTATGTCTTTTCCGATCCCGAAACAATGGTGTTCCGGACGTTTGGGAGGCATATGCGGAGCCGAAGTCAACGCGCAGAGGCCCTTTCGACAATTTAATAAAAGTGAGGGGTACACTAAGTGAATGCTGCCCCTGCCCGTGTCATGGGACGCTCGCAGAGACAGCACCCGCCATGGTGAAAAGTATGGGCTATCTACTTGGTTATTGGATGAAGGACCGGACGTCTGCCTAATAAAACGGTATCCAATTTTATTTCCGGCAGACGGTGACTCGCCCTCCGCAAGATGGGCCCCCATAAAAAGCGACATCAAAGATGACTCAAGGGCAACACCGGTGCGGGGGCTGCGGGTAGAGAGGTGTCACTGGACTTTAAACATATAGCCAACTCGCCACTTAGATTTCCACATCTACCCTCTAAAATGCAGCTCTAACGACCCCACTCTGGACAGCCGGCGAAGGCAAACCAGAGGCTGGGGACCTGTCCCACCCGTTCGACAGGGCACCCCAGGGGTACCCAGGTACGTGGAGTCGATACTCTCCAACAGCTCGCCACAAGCTGCCCTTTTTTTTTATGTGGAGGAATGCATTTAGGCATCCCGCCTAGCTGGGAAACTAGGACGGGTATGTTGGACTCGTCAGCAAGTGCCGACACTACCAACTAAACCATTCACGGTATGCCCGTCGTGCAGCGTTGATGACGGTGACACGGGATCGCGTAAGCATTCAACCGCGAACACCGCCTGCTGCGACAGCCGAAGCTGTCCTCTATCGCTGGGGCCGAAGCCCCCGGAGCCGAATCTCCCCCTCCCGAAGGTAACGTGCAGGACGACACCACACGCTGGTCCCTCATGACAACCCCCACGCCGGGAGCAGGTGGAAAAACCCCGGGTTCCACCCACTCAGGTTGCCTTTGCGATTTTTTATAGAGGTGGTCATCCTCGCAGCCAACACCCAGCACCGGCTTGGTGTTGACCCCCGGTCCGTCATCATAGGCCCTCTGCCTAGACAGGTTACGGAGCCGCAGTTTTATACAGGACAGCGGCATTCCTGTCCCTCACCGCGGCCGAAGCCGCCCGGCCCGAAGGCCCCTCAGTTTTTTATAGAGGTTGTCATCCTCGCAGCCAACACCAAGTGGCGGCTTGGCGTTGACCCCCGGTCCGTCATCATAGGCCCTCTGCTTAGACAGGTTACGGGGCCGTAGTTTTATACAGGACAGCGGCATTTCTGTCCCTCGCCCAAAGGCCCCCTCCAGCCAACACTCATGAGTTCTCTCCCTAAATGAGAGATCTCCCTATGCGGAACCCCCCATCCCCCACACAGGATATTAGCAGCACCGATAAGAAATCTTTGGGGTCCACCAAGAGATCGCTTACCGTTGCTCCAGGATGCACCGTCCAGGAACCCTTCCCTTTCCCCCGGATCAACCGGATCAGAAAGAATGAGAAGGGCCCTGGCACTTGAGGCCACAACTGCCCTGCGTTGACTGATTGCACTGGATATCTGTATATTATTATTATTTTTGTATGTCCTTCCCGACCACAGAACAATTTATTATTATTTATTATTACAATGTAATAAAACCTGCCAAGTACGTATCGGACCACGCATAACGGTTTACGATTGTTAAAATTATGTCATGTACAGGGGGGGAGCACAATTTTTCTGACTTTCGACGCGATTATTTTTGAAAATATGTACTTAATCACAAAATGTTAAAAAAACTTCGATATTATTTTTTAAGAATTATCGATTGCATGATTGATATGCAAAAAAAAAATATTTTCATTTATGTAAAAAAAATAAAAAATCTGCGATTTAACTAAATAACTAAGAAGCGGCATACAAAATACACCTTATGTCGAAATTTCATTACGATACATCTTATAATTTCCGAGTAAAATGGCTGTGACATACGGAGGGACGGACAGACGGACGCACTGTGAACCGAAAATCGGCTTTCATTGACATAGCAATCGAAGTTATAATTTTTTTGACTGAAATAGGTTTTAACCAGCTTTGAATGACTGTTATACTGACTTATGAATTTCAGACGATTTGACACGAAAAATAACAAGTAATGATTTTTATTAAAAAAAAAATTATGGAGCAGGAACAAAAATTCAAGATATCTCGAGAACCGCATAATTGACCGTAATATCCTCGAAGACAATTATACAACAAATTATTTGTAATTTTTTTGGGATAAGTACTACATATTTTTGTCACGTTTCTATGAAATAGACACAGAAACCAAGGTTAACATTTTAGGGTATTTTTGATTACAATGGGTCTCGTTCAGCATTTTTAGGGTTCCGTAGTCAACTAGGAACCCTTATAGTTTCGCCATGTCTGCCCGTCCGTCCTGTAGAGGTCCATAGGGTCCTCTAAGTATGAAAATTAGGAAAATGATTTTAAAGGCTGATAGAGCTTCATTTGTAAGCTTTTACATGATATTTTCATGAGTAAAGTTCATGAAAAAATAAAAATAAATAATTCACATAGTATGTATGAGGGTGGAGGTTCATCTTATTACATATTGGTTTTATTTTAGTATGTAAGAAAAGATCAAGTTAATGATCTGACAAAGGAAATAAAATATATGGAAGTATATAATCATCATGTGTTTTATTAGCAACCATACATACCTGAACTTTAATGATAAGCTATTATCATTGCTCTCAGGAAATGAGAATATTTGGAAAATATAAAACCTGAAATCTTTACTAGGATTTATCACAGTTTTTGATAACTTATATTATGTTTAGTTGTAATTATATTTATATTATTACTTATTTTTACATTATTGCATAAGCAATTGATAACATGCAGTTTTGTTAAAAATTGTTCACCGTTGATTGGCAAGATTTTGAAACATTCATGATCTTGGTCGATTAATTATGTATTTTACATAGTTGTATTTTAGATAGAAATAATGATTATTATTATTATTATTTGGGTATTTCAAATGGCATTATGACCATAGGTAGCATTCATATGTAAATTATATATGCAGCTTGTGTAGATATTTAATGTATGTTTTAGTTTTCACAGGAACAGAGGCTATGAATAACAACTTAACAGGATAAGTATGCAACATTTTGGGGAATTATAATCTGAAATATCCGTTTGTACTATTTGCAGTGGACAAACAGTAATTTGGTTACCGCACTAGATTTGTCATAAAGTTTTAGCAATCTTGAGATGGATTCCTTCAATAAGGGATGTATTATTAGGTAAAATAAAACTCATAAAATACCAGGAGGTTGTATATAAAGTATGTTCTAGAAATATTTACTTCATTCGTAAGATATGTGCTAGGTACAAGAATATATGATTTACTAAAGACATTTTATGACATAGTACAAACTGTTAGTAACATAGACAGGTTCTTTTACCCATTTAAAAATTAGTATTTTGATTACAAATTGCTTTATCATCAGTTTCTTATAATTTCATATTATTCTCATTGTAAGTATACCTAGGGAAGGGAATGACCGACAACTGAGAATATTGTTCGTTAAGTAATGATGAAAATTGATACTTTTAATAGGATTTTCGAGATGAAATGTAGTTTATTGTATAGAATAAATGTATTATTGATAATTTATTCAATAACAAAAAGTAGTACCTAATAATATTTTAGCTTTGTCTGAAAATTTGTCCAAATGGAGAGGTTATGTTTTTAATTTGCTAATTATTGTTATAAATCGATACTTAAATTAAAGGGAAAGTAATTAAAGTTATATTGCAGGAAGTATATTAACGAAATTGAATGAATTAAGCGTGAAAAAGCTAAGAACTTACTTTTTCATCCAAAATCAATTTTTGGGAATATTATGTAAAAACTCGTATTATGAAGTTAAATAACGGAGATAAATAAAGTTGGGAGCTTTGTTTTTATAAAACATAAAGATTTCAATTCAGTAAAGCGCTAAAATAGACAAATTTTATGATCGAAAATTGTCGTAAAAAAATTGTAAGTATTTTAAAATTACTGATGTTTGATGGAATTCTAGGCTAGTTTTAGCTTATAAACGTGTGATAAACACAATTTTGATCAAAACAAATAAAGGAAAGTGATGAAAATTAGGATAAAAAGCGAATTTCCTGATAAAATTTATATTGGTATTTTACGGAGTAAATACGCAGTAAATCCGATAGGATCTTGTCATAATATATGCAGAAAAATTATTCTCATCATAAATTATATAAATTCAGCTCAGGAAATACTTATTTTGTTTGAATTAAAGAAAATCGCTTTCTTAGAGGTTAGGTTTTCCAAAAAGGGTAGGGCGCTCATAGGAACTTGTTTCTTATAGAAGTATGTAGCGTAGGGATCTTAAGAATCAAATTGGTATACAAAGATATATTGGCATTTTACGGGGAAAATAGACATTAATACTTACAGGGGCTTATTAAATCATACGCGGGGCTAAAGTTTTCATCTATTTTCATATAAATTTTCATTGGAAATTGCATAATTGGATAGATATTCAAGAAAAACATTCCCTATGGGAGATAGGAGATTATCGAACTAGGTCACTTAAGTATAGGAATTTGGTCTTTAAAATAGTATGAACTAAAGGATCAATAAGGTTCAAATTGGCTTAAATCAATCTAGCCAAGCTACCACAAGGCGGACGTTTCGAACCTCTCTGACGTCACGGGGGTAGTTAAGCGTTTATATACGTAATTTTGATGCTATATAAGGGAAGGGCGTACCGTAGGGATTGACTTTGCCTCCGACCAGAGATCTACGAGCACTTGACTTCTGCCGCCGTCGTGAGCCACAAGCACCATCCTGAGCAACGGGACCTGACTTCTGCCGCTGCATACAGATACAAGCACCGTGCTACAAACACCGAGGCCCCGCCCTGAGCTGCCAATAGGACCAGCAAAAGAAGTCTAATTTGGTGAGGCAAAATCTATTCACTTATAAAATTTATTTATTTTCTGTGTATTCTCTTTAGGCCTTGGAGTTGAGTAAGTGCTTTTAATTGACTGTTATATTATGAACATTTTCCTTATTGTTGTGGTTCTTGTATTTAATTTATGTGAAATTTGGTTGAATTATTATATGCAATATATATGCGTACGGAATTTAACGGAGTATGCGGAAACATTTTACGAATTTATCGAAATAGGGATGGATGCGTTTATCCTATATTGCGTATGCGTTTTATTTTATAAGTTTGCGGAATGCGTTATATTTTTATACGTTTTGTGGATGCGGTTATTCTATATCCTATATATCGTATGCGTTATATTTTTATACGGTTTGCGAATTTTATTGCGGGAATGCGTTATATTTTTATGTTTTGCGGTTGCGGCATATGAATTTAATTGAGTATATATTAAGACGTTTACCCTATTTTGGGAACGATTTTAGCGTGTTTTACGTACCTGATTTATGAATTTAAAAGAGTGTGTCCTCTATTATATTTACGGTTCATATGCTTTGGTATATAAGCATTGACTTGAACTGAAGTAATTATTACTTGTGTGATTGTAATTTATTTATGTATGACAGTGTAACTGACGTTAACCATTGAACGATTATGTTCATTCTTCATAACCACTACCTTAATCCTTCTATGAAGTGTCATTTATATAACTGAAAATATTTATTACTTTTGAGCTGAAATAAGGCATCTGACTACGTACCAACCTTGTGTTGTAAAACAAAACATATTATGAAAATTTTAACATGTTCTCTGACATAGTGAGACTTGTATCTTATCACCATTCATGATAATTGATGAATAAATATTATTGTATTGTTGGAAATACAATTATTGGCAAAGAGAAACCACTATAATAAAGTATTGAAATTCAACTGAGAGATTGAATCGTGCTGGAGTGAGTAGTGGGAATCCATATCAACTACAACTGAACGAAAATAGTTCATAAGTTAATTCAGGCTTTCAATTCAATAGTGTACATCATCTGTAAAATTTGATAATTAGATGAAGAGTTTGGTAGTTAGAAACAATGCCTTACTCTACGTACTATACTATTTGCTTATCCTTGAAGTTTGAATTAGCATAACTGCCTTACACGACATATTTCTATGACTTATTTCGGCATGACCACAGTCACTTTGGTTGAATTTTAGGTTTAATTTTGATTTAATTAATTAGCTAGGCATCTCAGAGGTTTTCTTGGCGTTTCTTTCCTCTGGAGTGTAGGTTACGAAACGTTGGTAGCTTCACTTAATAAAGTTATTAGTAGAAAAAATAATAACACACAATAAAAATATATTAAAAAAATGTAGACAGGTTCTGAGCTAATAATCCCCAACGCACGGATTACAGGCATGTAGATAAGGGAAAACCATTCACACATCAGCTACCCATTCTAACTTTTGTTTAAATACTTGCAAAATTATATCTAATCAAAATAATCAGAAAAAACAACTAATTAGAAAAGTTGTTACTGCCTGGATTCGTTAACATTAGCGCTTGTAGGCGTAGGGGATAAAAAAAAAACATATTTGCTTGTAGTAAAATAAAATATTCAAATAAGAGAAGAATTAATTTCATCGTCAATAACAAAATTTTACAAATTAATTTTCTAGTATTAATCTTCACCGCAAATATTGGGAAGACTTTGTCTATTTGGAAACTACCGAATAGCCTTTTCTTTTACAGAGATCCTGACACCATTCTACAGCTTTACCACTAACCTTCCCGCATCAACAGCTTAAACTTATCACCGAATAATATTAATTTACTAATTAATTTTATATACTTATTTACTTAATGTCTTTTCGTTGTAAAGTACCATTTATAGGAAATAAAGTTTAAAATAAATATCCTTGTTTTTGTTTCAACAACCTCTTTATCGGTCTCCTAAAAATTATCGGGTTACTACATAACTAGGGATCTACCACTAAAACTTTCACGAGCCATTGTTAGGAAAAACCGCTGGAATTGTCTGACAAATCATGTTTATATAGGAAATTAGTTTATTGGGGTTATAGTATTTAACGCAGGGTTGTAGTGTTCCTTCCAGGAGGTGAGTATGTATAGTCATCAGGAAATTGTAATATTACGGGGTTTCAGTAGGGTAGAGGGTTTCCTTCATAGAGAGCCACTTTGGCTTTCTAAGCGTTCTAAGTTTCAGCTTTCTAAGTTTTACCTTCCTTTAGTAGCTTCCAATAGCTGCTCTAGCTTGTAGAGTAAAGAAAGAAAGTTTAATTTAGGAACGCGAGGCGCGTTCTCTTCAGTCCGTCTGTCCGCGGATAATCTCAGTGACCGTTAGCACTAGAAAGCTGAAATTTGGTACTAATATGTATATCAATCACGCCGACAAAGTGGTAAAATAAAAAGTGGAATTTTTTTTTATTAGGGTACCTCCCCTATACGTAAATTGGGGAGTGATTTTTTTTTTCATTCAACCCTAACGTGTGATATATTGTTGGATAGGTATTTAAAAATGAACAAGGGTTTACAGAAATCATTTTTTGATAATGTAAATATTTTCGGAAATAATCGCTCCAGAAGTAAAAAAAAATGTGTCCCTCTAACTTTTGAACCATAAGTTTTAAAAATATGAAAAAAATTTCAAAAGTAGAGCTTTATAAAAACTTTCTAGGAAAATTATTTGGAACTTGATAGGTTGAATAGTTTTTGAAAAATAATTTCTGAACTATGTTTGTAATTTAACCGTATAAGCAGGTGTTTATTGTACCTGTAATTTCTACAAAATCACAATGAAATGACGTGCTTTCAAATAAAGTAAAAACGGTGAAAATCGGTTCACGCAATAAAGAATTATCCCATAAAAATCATCTTCCATACTTTAAGCTCGCGCGCAATAGTTTACATGGTTGTCACTGTACATGGAACGCTCATATCATATCCTACATGGCGGTGTTATTTTAACTCTTAAGTTGGGACACTTACTGTGACGGACGGAAAACTACGGAACCCTACACTGAGCGTAGCCCGACACGCTCTTGGCCGGTTTTATAGTATCCAATTAATTTTAGACGATTTGGCATGAAAAATAACCAGTTATAGATTTTGTTTCAAAAAATATGTATGGAGCAGGAATATAAAGTCAAGATATCCCGAGAACCGCATAATTGACCGTAATAACCTCGCAGATAGTTATACAACAAATTATTTGTAATGTAACGTAAAATTAAAAATATGTAGTATAACAATTCTGGCTAAAACCTATTTCACTCAAAAAAACCTAAAAATTATAACTTCGATTTCTATGTCAATGAAAGCCGATTTTCGGTCCACAGTGGGACGGACGGACATGACGAAACTATAAGGGTTCGGGTTTTGCCATTTTAGCTACGAAACCGTAAAAAAGTAAGTCCAATCAAGCAATTTCGCAACAATGTGGACTATTAAAACTTTACGTCATGGTGCCGATGGTGCGGCAATTTAAACGTTTCGCTCTCCGATTCTCAGCAGTGTCAAACATAGCATATCACTGGTCGTACTTGAATATCAGGGGCAAACCGCAATGTGGTTAGTAGGTATATGCAGTTATGCACTAACGGCTCCTACATGGTAAAACGACCACTAAATTCTGATATTTCCGATTTAATCCAACTTCCCTGCTCCACCCGCACTTTAAATATACGTCAGATGGCATGGCGGGTCAGCATAATTTTGACATTCACAGAATTTGTTAGAGTTACACAGAAATCTCGGAACGGAAACATTAGTATTTCAGGTTATGCTGACTGGATGGCAATCTCTGAATTGAACATAATTTATAACACCTGATTTCGGCAGAATGCATATTTTAGTTTTCAGACATGTTCGATAATTGATATGGTCCCTTTACAAATATTCCTTATTAGATAATATAAAAAAAATCACAATTATCGCTATGTAGACCATTGATTTATTATGAATTTTACTAGATGTGACATCTAGAATAAATTTTGTGCGCCATGTTCGGCGGTTGACAGCTATGACAGAATCAAAGAGTAGTACCTATAGACTTCTAGTGATTTTTACTACAACTTTTGGGACAAAAAAAACCTTTGGGATGTCATCTCCTGTTACTCAATGATATAGACGCCTCGATTGTTTAACTTTTTGTCCCCCGAGGTAATATTATGATTAAGGTACTTATGTTTATAATTAAATTAGTTTACTTACTTTTCTGGCGTCGCTAGTGTAAGATTAGGCGCTGGAAAGGCTCCCTCTGCAGCGCAAATGATGTTCACGGTGTCATCATCAGTCTTGTTCTGGATTAGGCGGAAATTTGTCTCGGGTACTGAAAAAGAAAATATCAATGTTGAAAACAATGTTGTATTGCTTGGTGGTGTTGTGGGATGTCTAGTGATAGTACCTTTCAGGTCCCTACAGCCGGCCCTCTATCCGGAGGGTGTATACCGCACTGGTCCACAGGCGTTCCACGAATCTCTCACCAGTGGCTCCAAGTAGCTGTTTGTGCACGCAGCGGCCACACCACGGAAACCACGTCGGCTCGTGGGCGAAACCTGGTTGAGGGGGGCCTGCACGCTACGGCGGACGGGCCTAACCGCGGACACCTCCCGCGTAGGTAGTGCATGAAGACTGCTCCGGTGATGAAGGCAACCCACAGCTGATAAGCAATGGACATTGGCGGATTTGGCGGAACAGCGAAGGCATGGTGGAAGGCCTGAGGCGACAGCAGAGGTCTACAGCGGCTGTCGGCAGACACTGCATCCGACCTTTTCTCTGGTTGTAGCGGTCTCCGTTCCATCGGGTACAGAAGGGGGAGGACGAGAGAGTGCACCTGTGGTCGCGCGCCCACTTGTGCACTTTAATATGGTCTGCGCATCGGACTGCTTCTGCACAACGGACCCTGAGTAAGGAAAAGACCTGCGGCGATGAATGAAGGTAGAGAGGTTCGATCGTGATGCACATCGGGCTTTGTCTGACATTTGCACGCAGGCGGTTCAGAGAGAGTGGTCGCTTTTGCGCTGAACAGAGGTAACAGCGTGAACTCGGCAGCACTCTGGACGACCAAGCAGCCCTATTTAGGGGAGCACTGCTTGCCCCACATGGGGGCAGGACTAGAAAAGGTGTCCTAAAAATTGCTTACCTCAAATATTACAGGGAGGCAGTAACCACGGCTGCCTAGGCATCCCTTCGTTCGTGGTCGAAGTAACAAAAGGAAAATAAGCTTAAAAACAACAAATATGACCTTCGCTTCCTGGAATGTACGAACACTGCTTGATCGCGATACTAACCAGTGCCCTGAAAGGAAAAAGGCAATCGTGGCCCGAGAACTCCGTCGCTACAACGTGGACGTAGCCGCGCTCAGCGAGACCCACCTGGCGGACGAAGGAGAAATAGTGGAACACGGCGGTGAATACACCTTCTACTGGAAAGGGACGCCCGCATGTGAGCCAAGACGCTCAGGTGTAGGGTTTGCGATTAAGAACTCAATAGTGAGGAAACTAGCGGAGTACCCAGTGTATATCTCCGATCGCGTCATAACCTTGCGACTTCACTTGGATAACGGCAAATATCTTAATGTGATCAGCGTCTACGCGCCAACTATGACCAATGATGACGACGTGAAGGAACGTTTCTACGCAGAACTTACAGACACCCTGACCAATATCCACCCGAAAGAGAAAATCCTTCTTTTGGGTGATTTTAATGCAAGAGTCGCACGTGACTGTGATGCATGGCCGAGTGTTCTGGGTCGACATGGTATTGGTAACATGAACAATAACGGCCAACTGTTACTAAGTTTGTTTTCAGTTTGGCCTGGCCATAACTAATACATATTTATGATTACCCCTGAAACACAAGGTAACATGGATGCATCCGAGATCAAAACATTGGCACCTGATCGACTTCGCCTCGCCACACCATCCGTCGCCATCGTCAGGCGAACTGACATCTCCCAAGTGCTTGTGACACGAGTCATACGAGGTGCCGACTGCTGGACGGACCATAAACTAGTGGTAACAAAAATGCATCTGCGTCTTCGACCTCCTATCAGATCTAACAGACACAAACCAACCCGGCTTAATGTTGGAAAACTGGCGTGTATAGAGACACAAAACTCCTATTGTCTGGCGTTAGACAGCGCAGCCGAGGTACTCGACACGGAAGGTGATTTGCAAGCGGTTTGAGATCGCCTATGCTCACAAATAATCGATTCGGCGAAACACACGTTAGGAAAAACCGACCCGCTTTAACGAAGACTGGTTTGATGACAACGAAGAGATGTTAACCGAAGCAATTGCTAACCACCGAGCGCTATTGCGGCGTCAACGTCGAGGAAGGCAATCAATGATTCACTGGATGAAATTAAGAAAAGTAGTGCGGCGCTGCGCACTCTCACAAGGCGAAAGAAGGATCTATGGTGGAAACAAAAAGCAGAGCACATCAACTGGCTTTCTCAATCAAACCGGCTAGGTTTATTTTACGCTGAGGTGAGGAAGTTGATTGGTAGCGTTAGTAAAGTCAACGTGCCTCTAAAATCCCTTGATGGCACTCAACGTCTTACTTCAAAAGAAGACACACTAAAACGTTGGGCTGAGCACTTCAACCAGTTGCTCAACGTAGACCGCTCAGCCGACCTGCATCATATAAGGATGCTCCCGAAATTTCCTGAGGCAGCTGACCTGTGCCATCCACCTACGCTCGAAGAAGTTTCCACAGCGATAAATCAACAGCAACATAACAAAGCAGTCGGTGTTGATGGTATCTCCGGAGAGCTGCTCAAGTATGGAGGGGACAAGTTGAAATTAAATTTATGGAAATTGTTTTTGCGAATGTGGAACGAGGAACGTGTGCCAAGTAACTTTGTCAAGTCCCAAATATACTCATTGTATAAAAACAAGGGAGACCGTTCCGACTGCAACTCCTACCGTGGTATTTCACTTCTTTGCATCCCCGGAAAAGTTTTTGCTAAGATCCTCCTAAACAGACTAATACCTGTCTCCGAATCGCTCCTGCCAGAGAGCCAGTTTGGTTTCAGGCCTCAAACGGGGACCTTCGACGCAATCTTCAGTCTACGGTACCTACAGGAAAAATGCAAAGAGCAAGGACGTCCGCTGCACCTGTGTTTCGTAGACCTGGAGAAGGCATTCGATTGTGTTCCTCGAGAGGCCTTGTGGTTGATCTTGGAAAAGTATGGTTGCCCAGACAAGTTTGTCAGGCTGATTCGACTTCTTCACGACGATGTGACATGCTGTGTCACAGCAAATGGCGAGCAGACAGAGTTTTTCTCCGTCGCCTGTGGAGTTAAGCAAGGATGTGTCTTGGCACCCACTCTATTCGCCCTCTACTTCGCCGTGGTAGTTCGGGAAGCCTTGCAGAGTATAACGGAGGGTATTCATATTCGTTTCCGTACAGACGGAAAGCTGTTCAACCTGGCTAGACTGAAAGCCAGCACCAAGGTATCGCATGATGTCATTGCAGAGATAATGTATGCAGATGATCTTTGCTTCATAAGCCATTCCCCAGAGGGTCTTCAGCAGATGATGAGCAGGCTGGATGAAGCATGTTGTAGATACGGGTTAAAAATCAGTGTCAAGAAGACCGAGGTCATGTCCTTGGATACACTGCGTACAGCCGGTACCACATTGAATATTTGCCTACGTGACTCTACTCTGAAGCAGGTGGATAAGTTCAAATACCTGGGCAGTACCATAACTGCTAAGGGAGACCTAGACGCCGAGATTAACAGCAGAATCGGTGCTGTTGCTCCAGCGTTCGGAAAGCTTCAGATGAAACTCTTTCGGTCGCATGACATCCGGAGACCGACAACGATTGCTGTCTAGATGGCCATTGTCTTGCCTAACCTCGTCTACTCGGCCGAGACGTGGTGTCTATACCGCAAGCACATTCAGACGTTAGATAGGTTCCACCTCAAATGTCTCCGAACCATCCTGAATATAAAATGGACCGATCATATTCGGAATACTGAGGTGTTACGCTGCGCAAAGGTTGGTGGCATCGAGGCCTATTTAATGAGACGACAGCTGCGTTGGTGCGGGCATGTCTTGCGCATGCCCGATGAGAGGCTACCTAAGCGAGTCTTTTACTTGGAGCTCCAAGTGGGCAAGCGCAAACAAGGTGGCCAGTTCCTTCGCTACAAGGACGTGCTCAAGAGGCACTTCAAAAGAACTAATATAACCCTAGAGAATTGGGAGGAGTACGCAGTTGAAAGACCGGAGTGGAGGCACCTTGTACAAACAAGTGTCAACAATTTTGAAGAGCGACGTTTAATAGATCTCGATATTAAGCGAGATCAACTCAAAGCCCGACCACCTGCGGCAATCGACTACAACTATATGAATGGGATCCTTACATGTGACAAGTGCGGGCGTACTTTCGCCACAAAAGTTGGTTATGTCAGTCACATTCGAGTACACCTAAGGAACCCATGATACCAGCAGCAGTCGCCGTAGCCGTATCGCTAGGAAGAGATGATGATTGCTTGAATGTCAAAATGGGATCGACCTATAGATTATTTTGAATTACACATTTGAGAACGTATACTTTTACTTCATTTTCAGAGTTCCGAAATTAAGACAGGGAACCCTTATACAATCACTTTGTTGGTCGTCTGTCTATCTGTCTGTCAAAACCATTATTCTCAGAAACGCGTGGAGATACGAATTTGAAATGAACATCAAATACTTAAGTTTGCGGACCCTTGAAGCTGTTAAAAAATCAAGCTTCTAAGTCAACGCAATCAATCCAAAAATACTGCCATCTGAGCCTTATTTTCTAACACTGTGAGGGGACTCAAAACCTATAGGGTATTTGCCATAGAACTAGAATAATAAAATTGCAAGAAAGAAGGATTTAAAGCACAAATAAACCCAAAACCATTAATTTGTTGTTTCATCACAAAAAATGCGATTACAAACTTATTTGCAGTTGGTAAACTATTCGCGACCTGCATGGAGACAACAGTTTTTCAACAGCAATGCAATGACATATTTTTGCCTCTCAATCCTATTTTCCTTTTCGTTACAGCAAGGTTTGTTTGAACTCTCAGGTCGCGAATCCGACTCGCACTTGGCCGGTATTTTTTCTACGGACAGTACGTTTCTTGTAGATAATTAGATTCACTAAATTATGTGAATTGAGTAGTTGTCTTTATAAGCATAATTCATTATGTTAAGATAGTAAAAATGTTATAAATTAATTTTAAACTTAAACTCGTTGTTCCAAAACTAAGCTACACAAACACTAAATACAAAAGGAAAACGAATAAGGGAACAAAATAAATAAGGGAAACTACGTACCTACATAAGGTTCACTGTCTAATAAAAGGTTTTTTAGGTGTTCTAGTAGAGCTAGCATATCTTACGTTGTTGCCTGTCACTTCATACTTCGAGTCACGCTTGAAGTATGAATTCGCGCTTCCCACGTCAAGGTGTGCTAGGTGGTCAGTTACACCTAAACGTGGCGGTTTCCCTCTTTTGCATATTGTGGCCTGGACTTAGAACTAACGGGTCCGTAATTACGGGTAACTAGGGCGGCGTTGGCATGTATGAAATCACACAGTGCCTCTGCTGCATACCTACTTATTTTTTTACCAACCGCCTCAGTTAAACTATATGCCTATTGATTAAGTAGGTACCATCGGGTTCATAATTGCATAATTAATGAATTCATTTATAAATTGGGTATGCAATTATGAACCCGATAGGTACACGTATTTTTATAATGCGGACTAGTCCAGCTAGTTTGATAGGCGGATAAAGCAACAAATCTATATACATAAATGCCTTTGTCCTGACTGACTGACTGACTGACTGACTGATCCACGCAGAGCCGAAACACTACTGAAGCTAGAATGTTCAAAATTTCAGGTCTGGTTAAATTTGTAATGTGTACAAGTAATAAGAAGCGACTTTGAAAAATTCATCCCCTAAGGGGGTAAAAAGGGGGTTGAAAGTTTGTATGGATGGGGTTTAAAATTTAAAGTTAGAGATTTGAAACTTCGTACGGTTACTAATAATAAAAGAATAATAAAAGTGATTTCAGCGTTGTGGAGATTACAATTTTTTATGTGAGAGACTTGATATTTAGTTCCCAGGCTACTAACTTAAACCAAAAAAACTGAATTCAGCGTTTTTCAAAATTGCACCCCAGAGGAGTTGAAACAGGGTTGAAACGATACCACAGACAGATACACAGACAGACACGTTTTTATGGGGGGCGGAGCATACATGTAACTAAATTTCAAAAACATTTTTTAACCAAATATCAACATGTGACACATCAATCGATATGTCTTTAAAAATAACATTGAGGTTGCTTCGACCATTTTGTGATTTAGTTAATATTTTCTGAAATAATCGCTTCGAAAGTCAGAAAAATTGTCTCCCCCCCTGTATCTTTTGAACCGTAAATCCAAAAAAAAATTAGAAGATGCGCCTTATCATATACTTTCAACGAAAATTTGTCAAGTCATTCTAATTTCCACCAGTTTTATGATACTGTAATAGTATTATATATAAATATGTATATAGTTACTGATATCGCACCGAATGCTTTCGACAATAAGCAATTTTTTTAACTAGGCTTAAATAAATCTTGAAGCAAATCAAATTATTTTGTTCAATATTTTTTTTTTGCAACTTTTTTTAAAATTAGTTACACTACTATATATAAACTGAAAATAGATGTCATATACTTCAGAAAAAGTGACCAAACCCTCCGGTGGCCGAGGCCAGATTTGAACTGGCGTCTTCAGCTTTCGCGGCTGACGTCCTAACCACTAGACCACCCGGTCACGGCGGAACTTGACAAATTTTCTCATGTATATGCAATCTCTGAATTTGAAACGGCTAGTCGCCGTTGACCATACTCTAAGAGTAGGCTACCCTTAGAGTAGGCTTAAATACTTCAGGAGTCGCACTCTAGTTTCAAACATATTTATTCGCTACTGAGTCCAGTAGACCCAGATCAATTAATAAGTAATGTGACCATAACTATTTGAAGTAACAAATTATATTGTATTTAGTGTTATAAACAGCTTTTTTCCTGTATTTCTGGTGTATTTACTTTTTTAATTGCTCGGTAAATATCTGGCAATACAACGAAGAACAAGAACATTTAAAATTATGCCGAATGTGCCGAATACCGAATAATTACCGAATAATAACTCTAAATATTAAATATTATTATTTCTTATATACTCATATTTATTAAATTCAATAATTTATTTGTAAAATAAATAATCTACTACGACAATTTCAAATCATTTAAATGAGATTTGCCTTTGGAAAGTTAAAAGTTAATTGTTGTACGAGTATTATGTTCATAACTTAATTTAACTGTGATGCAAAACTTTTGACTACCACCTAGGGGTTTAAAGTTTAGTGGTATGGAATTATGAAGATATTAACCCTAAGTAGGAAAAAGTATTTAAACATTGTTTAGACAGAGGCAAGTTAGAGTAACTTTAGAGTGTTGAGCTTAGGTAAGACTTACAAACTGGAACGTTATACTTAACTTGGATGATGGTTTGCGCTTTAAAAGACGTTGTATAATATATTTTTATACTGGTGCTGCTTATATAGAGAGGTGATTTCACATAAGGTCCAAATGATGAAATCACGTGGTATAATTTGTTAACATAAATACACTTACCTACGTAGGTATTAAAGTTTTGCGAGAAGGAATTTTTTCAAGCTGTATCCAAATAAAGAAATTGCTACTTTTCTATGTACCAACAACGTTGCAGTACTTACGGAACTGGCACGAAACTCAGATCTAAAGCTCTCTTAAATGTTTATCTCTGAACGTGGAATGTTAGGCAAAATCTTAAAAAGCATGTCGTGGAACTCGTGGATATAAATAAGATGTAAAGCGATATTATTAATAGCTTTTATTATTTTAATTTTAAGATCATTTAATTGTACCTAATAAAAGAGATATTAAGTCAAGTAACTGGCATGAAGTTTCAAAACATGGTGTACTATCTTTTAAACTCGAAATTTGTATGTCCCGACTAGAATATAAAATTGACAATCTAAATAACAACCTACATATTTCCATGGCTGGTCACTTATTCAGTAAAAAAAAGCAATGGTTATCACCAGAATAAAATTCTAGCCTAAGCGGTATTATAAAATACTAGCTTTTGCCCGCGGCTTCGCTCGCGTTAAATTCGGGGTAACACGGTTCCCCTTTGCCCTCCGTAATGCTCCATACAAACTTCCACCCCCCATTTTAGGGAAGTGGGGGGTTAGAAAGAGACAAAAAGTAGCCTATGTCACTCTCTATCCCTTCAACTATCTCCACTTAAAAAAATCACGTCAATTCGTCGCCCCGTTTTGCCGTGAAAGACGGACAAACAAACAAACACACACACTTTCCCATTTATAATATTAGTATGGATTATAAACTGAATCAAAATTAGACTCACTTATTATTACGTTTTTATTTAGCTTCATTCCTTGCATGTTCTATTAAAAGATTTTCTGCTACCTATACTTTTTACCTATCATTTATACATTCATCAACACCTATATAAGAAGACTAGCTTTTTCCCGCGGCTTCGCCCGCGTACTAAAAGTACTAAAAAAGGAGGTTCTCAGTTAGACTCGCATGTTTGTATGTAGGAATGTATGTTTGTCCGCGATCATCTTGCGTTTCGCTGAACTGATTTAGAAGCGGTTTTCGGAAAAGTATTCGTTACATTCTGGAGGTTTCGGTATACCACGTTTTGAAGACGGCGGTTCCCTCATTTTTTATTTTAAAGAAATTATTGCAATAATTGTTTAATTGTTACGCCATCAACGACTTACTACCGAGAGATTATGATTAATACAGATTTCTACTCTTGAATAGAACCGCGACTTCATTTGCGTGGAATTAGTAATCCATCCTCCTTTTTACCCGCTTAAGGAATGACTTCTGGGATAACAACTATTATATATCCTTCCCCAGAATGCAAAATATCTCCATACCAAATCATCTAAATAGGTTCAACGGTTATTAATTTCCCCTACAAACTTTCAACCCCCGTTTTACCCCCTAGAGGGTTGATTTTCGAGATAAAAACTATCCTATATTGTTTACCGCGACTCAATCTATATAATATGTACCAAGTTTCATTTCAATCGTCTGTTTAGCGGTTAATAATTCGCCATACAAACTACCAACATGTTTTCTACCCCTCTAAGATTGATTTTCGGCTTAAAAAATATTCTATATTGTTTCCTGGGACTCAAACTATATCCTCAACAAAATTATCTAAATCGGTTCGCGGTAAAAAAATCTTCATACAAACCTCCAACCCCCATTTCACCCCCTTAAAGATTGATTTTCGAGATAAACCAGCACCAGCGGTTTGGGCTGTGCGTTGATATGTCAGTCAGTTTTTTCTTTTATATATTTAGAACATTGCAATTTGGCACAAATACTTTCAAGAATTTTCATGTCCACAATATTAAATTTCAAAATCGATGCCATTTTCTTAATTAACTTCCCAAAAAATCACAAAAATGACACCCATATGGATATTTAGACATTTCAACCCCATTGTACCCTAACAGGGGAGATTGTATTTCACGTCCGCCACGTCGGATTTTAAAATCGTTGTTGTTTTCATAATCAACGACCCGATAAACCATAGAAACAATACCCATGTTGATTTTCAGACTTTTTGACCACATTTCCCCCTTTTAGGGGTTGAATTCTCAAAAAACCTGCAACACGTATTTACTCATTTATTGTTAGGAATACTTCTGTGAAGTTTCGAATAAAATAGACTAACTAATCTTGTTTCCCCATACAAACTTTGGACCCCCATTTCACCCCCTTAGGGGATGAATTTTGAAAAATCCTTTCTTAGCGCACCCCTAGACCTTATAAGGAACCTACGTGCCAAATTGGGAATCTCTAGAACTAGCGGTTTGGACTGTGCGTTGATAGATCACTATGTCAGTCAGTCAGTCAGTCAGTCAGTCACCTTTGAGTTATATATATATATATAGATACATAATATGCTCGATGAAAACTCTATACTCTATTTCCCAACAGAGCACTTTTTCTGTTTAATTGCTAAAATAGTATGGCGTGTAAACATGACTTTAAAAGAACAATATAAAATACTGCCAACCTAAGGAACCTTAATGAACGTAGCGTTTTTAGAAAAAAAAATTAAAAACAATTTACAAAGTTAAACATCAATTAACGTATTCTTAACGTTATTGTCGTTTTTACGGCCCTATTTATTAAGACTACGCTGTCCGTCTGTCACCGATTCATGAACCGTGATAGTTAGACGGTTGAAATGATGATGTTTTACTGTTGCCGCTACAACAATAAAAATTAAAAAAACTGTCCAAGTACGTGTCGGACCGCGAATAATGAATGGTTCCGTACTTTTAGTGGAATAAGAACTAAACTAATACCAAAAGGTCGTATCTGACGACTAAAGAAGAAGTTTATGGAGATTACTCAAAAATTGATAAACAGATAATGTTCAAAATAAAGGAGATCGTCAATTCTGGGCCACCTTCTGATATAAACCGTGTACAGTTTGTGCTTCAATGTAAAATAATTACTCATTTTATTACTAAAGTAGACAAAATATTACAAAAAAATTAAACGGGAATTAGAAATCTATACATATATGTATAAACGCGTAAGGAGAAAAAAAATGTACATTGAAGATATTCTAGAAAAACTTATTCGGGGGGTCTTAGAAACGTTGACTGAATATATTTCAGTGATTTTTGGAATTCTTGTCTGTCTGTCTGTGAATTTGTCCGCGCACTACGTAAAAACTACTGCACAGAATTTTACGAAATTTTGTATAGTAACACTTTATACCCCGGAGCAACATATAGGGTAGTTTTTATTCTGCTTATTAAAAATTAAATTTTCATAAAAAAATAGTTCTCAAAAGTGGTCACAGATGGCGCTGTATAGGTACCCTGTATACTGTATACAAACATTATTTAAGGACGTCTTTAGATTAAATTAAGCGATTTGGTCTGCAGTTGTGTTCCGCCGAAGTTTAAACCATGGATTTTTAAATGCTTTCTCAATTTAAGGATTGCGGGTTAAATATTTTTTAAATATGTTACTTCGTTTTGGAAATTGTGAGTCCCGACATATATTGTGATCCATTAATACCTGGAGGTACTTTAAAGTTACTGAAGCTACGGAAGGTACTGAAACCAACTTCCAATATACATCAAAACAAATAAAACAGGTAGTTAAGATTTATCCATTTCGATTTACCCGACAGCAAAAACTGTCCCGTTTGCTAAATCAATATGTTTTATCGCGATTTAACAGCTGATTGCAATAAAAACCAGACCACGCATATTGGAGGGTTCCGTAGCTTCAATGGAATAAGAACCAGACTAATGCAAAAAGGTCGTATCTGATGCCTATGGAAGAAGTTTTTTGGAAATAACTCAAAAATGGCTAAACCGATAATGAAAGTGAACATTATCGGTAGAAAGTATATGATAACGCGCATCTTCTAAATTTTATTCATATTTTTTGGACTTACGGTTCAAAAGTTACAGGGGACGCTATTTTGTTCGAAGTGATGATTTCTGAAACTATTCACTTAATCACAAAATGTTCATAGAAACCTCAATGTTATTTTTAACGACCTATCGATTGATGTGCAACATGTTGAATTTTGGTAAAAAAAAAATTCAAATTTAGTTACATGTATGGAGCGCTTCCCTCCCTGAAAATATTGTTTTCTGCAATTTCACTACATAACTAAATAGCGGCATACAAACTACACCTTATGTCTAAATTTTATTAAGATACGTCTTATAGTTTTCCGAGTAAAATGGCTGTGTCATACGGACGGATGGACAGACGGACATGACCAAAATTATAAGGGTTCCGTTCTTGCCATTCTGGCTACGGAACCCTAAAAAGTAGGTAGGTAGGTAGTCATGAATCTAGCAATTACCAGCTGCTAGCTGTCACGCTGCTGCTGAAGAAATTCTCGCTGCGACGCTCCGGGCCTGGGCCTACGCGGTACTCGGTCTATGGCTTTCGCAGATATTGCCGCTCACCATCGGGCCTCCGGCCCTCAGATTTTCTAAGACTCTTCGCCATTGAGTTTTGTCCAGATTCTGTCATACTGCCTGCTGCTGCTGAATAAATTCTCGCTACGACGCTCCGGGCGTGGATCTACTCGGTACTCGGCCTATGGCTTTCGTAGACATTGCTGCTCACCCTCGGGCCTTATGACATTTCACCATTGAGATATGTCCGGTCCCTGTCATGCTGCTGCTGCTGCTGCTGCTGCTGAAGCAATTCTCGCTGCGACTCTCCGGGCCTGGGCCTAAGCGATACTCGGCCTATGTCTTTTGCAGACATTGCCGCTCACCTTCGGGCCTCCGGCACTCAGATTAGCTAAGGTTCTTCGCTTTTGAGTGTTGTCCGGATTATATCATGTTGCTGCTGCTGGAGAAATTTTTGCTGCGACGCTGCGGGCTTGGGCCTACGCGGTACTCGGCCTATGGCGTTCGCAGATATTGTCACTCATCCTCGGGCCTTAAGACGCTTCACCATTGAGATATGTCCGGTCCCTGTCATGGTACTGCTGCTGACCTGGGCCCTACACGGTACTCGGCCTTTGGCTTGCTCAGACGTTGCCGCTCACTCTCGAGCGACGGCCCTCGGGTTTGCTAAGACACTTCGCCTTTAAGTTATGTCCGGTCCCTGTCATGATGATGTTGAAGAAGTTCTCGCTGCGATGTTTCTAGCCTGAAATTCACATACGTTTCCGTTAAGACACTTCATTGAAGTATGTCCGGTCCTTGACATGCTGCTTCTGCTGAAGTAATTCTCGCTGCGATCCTCCGGGCCTGGGTCCTGCGCGGTACTCGCCCTATGGCTTTCGCGATATTGCCGCTCACCGTGTTACGGCTTCGGCGTTCGGGTTCACCAAAAAACTTGATCATTGTGTTTCGTGGGGACCCTTTCATGCTCCTGCTGAAACAATTAAATATTCTTTGCTGCCTTTGGCCTTATTAGATTTTGGCCTGCTGCTGCAAAAGCAGTTTTCGCTGGGACGTTGCGCTCACACGAAACATCGCGCCAGTACCTTCATCGTTTGACCCTCTGTTCGAAGCATATTCTCCTGCAGGAACTCGGCCATTAGCATTCGCAGGTCTTGACGCACGCCTATTAATCAGTTATCTTTATCACGGATGAACTAATAAATTTACATATATATTTGTATGTAGAACGCGTAAATTCTACACTAATGGCCTGGATAGTAAATTAAAATGACAAAACCTCCCACACACGCGGGCGAAGCCGCGGGTACAGCTAGTACTAAATAAATAAACATTATGTTGACTTTTCCGCGATTAAAATACAGCAAGACAAGTCTTTAACGTCCTTATGGCAATGACATAAAGTTTAACTTCACCTGGACTGAAACGGCCTTGTTTTTTAATATTAAACTAATATCTTAGCCTACCAATATTTTTGCATTATTGTTCGAAGTTTGAATATTAGAAGTGGGTTACGTAATGGCATAATATCATGCTCCTTCGATAACGAAACGCACCTTTTTTTTTCAATTTTGCAATGTCAGATACTAGTGTTATCGCACTAACGGTGGTAAACCTTATCCCTTCGCAATAGGTGTTAGGAATTTTCAGTTAATAGTATCAATGATGGTTTGACAGCCGTCTTTGTTTATCGAAATACAGGAACTATAAATAAGATCAAAATAATACTTTTTATTATTTCATCATGATTCCCGTTTTATTTTTAAGAACGCTTTTGTACATTTTGTTTAAAAAAACCTGTACTTTTTTATATTAATATATAAATCATAGGCATGAACGCTTTTAAATATTGTCCTTATCAGATTCAAGTTTTAAATGCATGATTTTTTAATTTTCCCATTAGATTTCGTATTTTTTTTACCACCGCCCTGATCTAGAATGAATGAAGATTTTTTAAAGGTAAAAATCATTCCTAAACGGTCCTAAATAATCTGGGCCAGATCACCTAACAAATTTTGACGATCGCCTTTCGTACAAATTATGTGATAAAGCGCATCTTTTCAATTCTTTTCATATTTTTTGGACTTACTGTTCAAAAGTTACAGGGAGGGGACACAATTTTCTAATTTTCGAAGTAATTATTTCTGAAAATTTTCACTTAATCACAAAATGTTTATAAAAACCACGATGTTATTTTTAAAGACCTATCGATTAATGTGCAACATGTTGATATTTGGTAAAAATTTTTTTTTGATATTTATTTACATATCGTCCATTAAAATACAAAAGCGACACAAGTAAAAAAAAATCTCAATTTATTTTATTGCAAAAACGACATTATAAACACTAACATTATCACGTGGCACAAAGACACCTGTTGATTTGTCGTTAGAAATTACCAAAATATGCAGGTGCCTTTTTTGCACCATCGCACCTTCGTAACTAACTTCAGTGCTATACCGCCATTTTGTGAGTTGCGACTCGACCGTCGACCCGAACGCACGGCAGTTTTGTGAAAAAGGGCCATAAAACAAAAAAAAAGTTGTTTCATTTAGAAATATATAAGCAAAAGTGCCGTATTTGTACATGTGGCTGTTTTGAATTAAAATAAGTTTATAAGTATTGTATTTCTTTATACACAAAGGAGTAGTAATACGGAATGTGGCAGTTTTGATTTTAAAATGTACACTTAAATTGGGCTTTTCCAAAAACAAAACGGCCGTTTTTGAATTTGCAACCGTTTTGCATTAAAATATATTTGAATCGATCAATCAAAAGTGCCATATTTGTACATGTGGCCGTTTTGATTAAAAATAAATATGTATGTGTTATATTTCTTTATACACAAAGGAGTCGTAATACGGTATGTGGCAGTTTTGATTTTAAAGTGTGCACTTAAATTGGGCTTATCCAAAAACAAAATTGCCGTTTTTGAATTTGCAACCATTTTGCATTAAAAATATATTTGAATCGATCAATCAAAAGTGCCATATTTGTACATGTGGCCGTTTTGATTAAAACTAAACATGTATGTGTTATATTTCTTTATACACAACGGAGCCGTAATACGGAATATGGCAGGTTTGATTTTAAAATGTGCACTTAAATTGGACATTTCCGAAAACAAAACTACCGTATTTGCATTTGCAACCATATTGAATTCAGAATATATTTAAATCCATCAATCAAAAGTGTCACATTCTTGAATAAGTTTTGTTTTTCATTAATTTTTTGTTAAAATATATAAAATATTTATAAAAAAAAACAATTTGTATTGTGTTCATTTTGCTTAAAAATATAGTAGAAAACAACCAAAATTTTTAAATGCTAAAATGAAATTTCTACTTTGGTGTTTTTTTTTCTAATCTATATTAAATGTTTTAATCTTGTAAATTTACAAATTTACTCACTAACGGGTTAATTTTTATACGTTTTAACTTCACGCGAAACTAAGGTAGCTTGTATGTACCTACACCCAGATTCAAAATTGCATGGACCATTCATGAATGAATTCATTCATAGTGTGTCCATGCAATTTTGACTCTCACTGTACCTAATTGACAATGAAACCAAATGTTAGAAGTTCATTTTAAACTACTTGTAAATGAAGCTTGGCATGTATTATTTAGTTCACGTGGCAGTACAATAATTTAGAATCTTGGAGCTGGTGATGGAGATAGATACTGGCTATTGGAACTATAAAAGAAATATAGTTCGATATAATAATATGCACTGCAGAATTCACTGCAGAATTGAAAAGAACTCCAAAATGTTAATTATTTTTATAGAGTAATTTTACGTAATTTTTGTTTATATTGTTATTTTTAATTGATTGACTTTGTTTTAGGTTTTGACATTTTTCTTTTATTTTTGAATATTTATATACCACTACCTAGGGTCTCTAGATATGTATACATACACAAAATCCCTGTTGACATTATTTATATTTTACCACTGACATTTTTTTTCTGTACATTTTTTTTGATTGAATATTTTTTTTATCGTATTGTAAGTGACGATCTTTTAGTGAATCCATTTTATTTTATGATGTAAAATACTGTGTGGTTTTCGACAAGAAATAAATAAATTTATCTATCTATCTATGAACAGTTTACTCTCGTGTAAGAAAATATAGTTTTTTTAAATATAAATCTTAATTTTTTGTTTTGAACAGGATGAATCAGCCACTTGTCATTTACTCAGCGTCAATGCTGAACCAGCTGCTAGTGTTTTAAATGAACCACCCAGCGTTTGTGCCGATTCTCCTAACGTTTTTATAAAAACCTTGTGCTTTTCGTCACGAATAGTTTTCATTACCTTAATGTCAGCCCATGTTATCTTTTCTCCATCCTCAGTAATCGTATATTTACCATCAGCTTAAAACTTTAAAGTTCCAGAAATCTTCATAGGTTAATCAAACACATTGTAAGAATCACCTTGTTTTTTTGCGGTTTTAATTAGAATAATGTATTGTTCCGGGACATATTATATCAAAAGCAGGTTCACTCTCTGGTATAGAGTTTGTGTCAGAAGAATTTAACTGTTCATCTAAACCATTGCTTACGATAGGTCTGGTGTCATTATAATTTATGTTGATCACCATTCCTATCTTTTTTTTTGCTCTGTTGTTCATCCTGTTCAAAACAAAACATTATGATTTATATTTAAAAAAAAACTACATTTTCTTACACGAGAGTGAACTGTTCATATTATTATATCGAAGTCTATTTATTTATATTTAAGAGTTCCAATGGCCAGTATCTATCTCCATCATCAGCTCCAAGATTCTAAATTATTGTACTGCTACGGGAACTAAATAATACATGCCAAGCTTCATTTACAGGTAGTTCAAAATGAACTTCTAACATTTGGTTTCATTGTCAATCGGCCAACCAATTCGTAACCAGTCAGTCTCTTAATGTTCAAACTGAATCCGCTGCTGCTCACACCCAGCCACTTGACATTTACTCAGCTCCTTCCAGCGTCGATGCTGAACCACCTAGTGTTTTAAGTGAATCACCCAGCGTTTGTGCCGATTCTCCTAATGTTGATGCTTCGTCACGCGGTAGAAAGAGAAAAGCGAATAGAGATGTGGAAAAGAAATAAATCAAAATTGTTGAAAAATTGCAGCCAAGCTTATTCATATTATTTTTTATCATACGAGTACTCCTATACACCTGTTGATTTGTAATTGAAAGATTTATAATTTTCATAGATACTATCTCGCATATCCATGTTCTGACAAGCAGTAAATGTAAAGAAATAAGTTTTGTTTGGTTTATTTTTGTTAAAAATAATATTTCCATGTCTAAGACATGATTTTTGTATGTTTTTTTATTTAATAAATGCTTATATTTTTGTATTTGTGGCCTTTGGTTTTATAAAAATTATCCGAGTTTATGTTATTTTTTTATGCAAAACGGACGTTTACGCTGATAAAAGTTTCTACGACACAATTTACTTTCTAATGACTAAACACATCAAAAGAGGATTAGAATACCTACAATTTGATATATGACACATATAATATTAATGTACTAAATAAAATTTCAATAACAAAAAACCAATATAAAATCTTTAAACTGCTCTCCTGTAAAAAAGTACATTTTTGACTTGTGTCGCTTTTGTATTTAATGGACGATATATGGAGCGTAATATTTTTTTCAGAAATGTAACTATATAACTGAATAGCGGCATGCAAAATAAACCTTATGTCTTAATATGCATGATCAATTTATTTCATGTATGGTATCAATCGACTCGTTTTGTTGTCAGGATCAAAAATGTCTATTATGGGTCTGATTGCGTCAAAGCAACACAAAAGTGAGAAAGGAGATTCAAAATCTGTCACTCGCATTTGTTTCTCAAAACGCTCCTAACAAAATGATATACAATAGTGACGTCACGGTTGCATAGTCGCCCTGTTTAAAGTATGAAAAAATTATGAAATTGCTATTTTGACGGTAAAATAGTGCGTTTATGTACATACAGCCTTGGTCAGAAGTGTTGAGCATAGCTCCTGTTTTGTTTACAATTTCGATATTAAGTATTAATTCCTTATAATAACAATGTACGAAGACGTAAAATTTTATATTTTATTGATATATCTAGAAAACTTCGCTTAAGGCGCTAGGCGCTGATTGTGGCCTAAAACTGTTACTTTCTAAGGGATATATCTCAATAACGGGTTATTTAAAAATTTTGAAAAAAATATATGTTATTTACCATTTCATGTACAATATTGTCAACGTTTGAATAACTCGTGTAACATATAGTTTCTCCGTTATGTAAATGTAACGAAATGTCGTTTTACGGTTAATTTTGCTTATATCTACTGAACGGCTCATTCGATTTAAAATATTGTTGAACTAAAAAATGTGTACTACAGAACACTACAAACAAAACGTAGGATATTTAAATAGATTACATTTTCTTAAACAACTTGATCATAATTCCACATTTCGTGCGTTGGTAGCTTGAAAACGGCGTTGCTGGCAGTCGTGAGCTAGCTTTGAGACGAGGAGGCTGTGTCGCTCGTCGCTCCGTGCTTCCCTTGTACTACATATACTTGTGCTTGGCCCGTGAGCAATAATATCGGACTTACTGTGCCTAAAGACTAAATAACTGCAGAGGGTTCATGCGGTGCGGATATAACGTGTCTTCCCGAAATCAATAATGTATAGACGTTTTATCCATTAAGATAATGTACTCGTATGCATGTTTATGTACGTTCGTATAAAAAGTGTATTTTATTTAGATTATAATACAAGTAAAAAACAAATGAAATAAAAATGGAGAAAAAACAAAAATCATGAATCTCACATTGCTATGAAAACAAATTTGGTCATGTAAGTAAACTAAAATTATTATGTTTTAGTAGACGCATGCATCACGCAAAATAGGCAATAGTCGTCAAGTTGCGGAAATCTGCTAGTACTGCAATACAATAGACTAATAATTAATTTAATAAAAAACTCCAAAGAACCGAATTTATTTAAACATATTTATTTAAGAATACCGTGTTCTAAACGAATGTAATATGCGTTTTATTTTAAGATTAAACACAATCTTTAATGTTACACTTTATACTAATTTCTCAAATCTAGAAATTGCGAAGTAAACTGCAAAGGATTGCAGATAAACCGGCCACGAGAATATCGGGCTATGCTCAGTGTAGGGATCCGTAGTTGCCGGCCTGTTACAATACATCCATTCAAAAGGTAGTCTATAATAGTAGTTTATGTAACTGTTACGTAATAAGGGTCCTTAAAACATGAGTGTGGTTTTATGAAATGAGCCGCAGGCGAATTTCATAATAAGATCACACGAGTGTTTTAAGGCCTAATTACGTACAGTTGCATACACTGCTTTATCTACACTTATATTATATATATTAAATTAAGTGTTCGGAAACCATAGAATGACCGCCATTTTGTACCGTCATGGCCAACTCGATTGTGCCGGCGCTCGCGCGGGACCAATCGAGTTGGCCATGGCGGTAACATTATGTTATCAAATTCGATGTTCCAAATTTGAAACTCATTGCTGAACAATATTTGAGCATGCAACGTTAAAATTACGTTACTGCCGCAGATAAGAAACTTATCATAGTTAAATCGTTTGTTGTAATGCTTGTCATTGTCTACGGTTTTTGAACGCATTTTAGAGTACTTACAGTATGAGTGTAGATAAAGAAATATTTTGTGGCACTTACGGTATTTTACTATAGGCATAACTCAAAAACGGCTCAATCGATTTTATTCCATATAGTTTTTATTGAAAATATATGGAATAAAATCTATGGAATATTAGTATTTCAATGGCCTCACTTCCAGGAATTTTCCCAAATTTTTCGGACCCACGGTTCAAAATCAAAGGGCATTTTAACTTTCAAAGCTATTATTTACGAAAGTATTCGTTTTATCCAAAAGTTGTTTAAGGCATATTCTTCTTGAAAGACCTATCCAACAATGGGTTTCAGATACTTATTGTTTTACCACTTTGTAGGCGTAATTAAAACACATAATTACTCATACCAAATTTCAGTCTACTAACTATCACTGAGCAAAGCCTGATTGAGAATCTAATAAAAAATTGCTGATATTTAAGAGTTCAATGTATGTAAGAATAAAGGAAAAAAAGCTTTTTTTTATACCACGACGCTGGCAAACAAGCATACGACCCGCCTGATTGAAAGCAGTTATAAAGCCTATGGACGCCTGCAACCCCAGAAGATTCACATGCGCGTTGACTACCCTAAAAAAAACTTTACTATGTCGGTGAAATGCAAATAAATACAAATTTTATATTAATTATTTATTTATTTAAACTTTATTGCACATAAAAAAGTACAAGTGGCGGACTTAATGCCTTAAGGCATTCTCTACCAGTCAACCATTGGGCCAAAAAGAAACATTTGTTGGGTGCAGGTTCGAAAATAGAAAATGAAATTATAATGATCACTTACTAAATACACATATATATATATATATATATATAATAGTACTTAAGATATACTTACATATATACTTTATATGATATACTTACATACATATTATTATACGTACCAATTATGAAATATAATGCAGACAACTAATCACGTAAATTGTCAAATAAGTGCTTGCGTACCATGCGCTTGAAGATAAATTTGCTCTGAGCTTTTCTGATATCAAGGGGTAGATCGTTCCACAGACGAGTGGCCTGAAGAGTGAAAGAATTAGACAGAAAGCCGGTGCGGTGAGGGGGAATAGACAACTTAAGGCTGCGGGAGGTACGGAGAACGCGTCCTGGGCGAGCAATTACAAATTTAAATTTGGATTTGAGGTAATCTGGTGTGGATGGATAAAAAAGAAGAGAATATAGTAAACATAACATTCTAAGCGACCGACGTTCATGAATGGGCAACCATTTCAGCTGTTTCCGATAAGCAGATACGTGGTCGTACTTTCGAAGGCCGAATATGAATCTAATACCATTGTTGAGCAATCTATCTAGTTTGTTCAAAGAGGCTTGAGCGACATTGGAGTAACAAACATCAGCATAATCAATAATGGGTATTACCAGAGCTTGAACAAGAAGGGTCTTAGTGCTTACCGGTAGAAAATGCTTAAACCTGAAAAGCGATCTTAATGCGTTCGTCACTCTACGACATACCTCGGACACCTGAGGATCCCAACTAAGGCCACTATCTATAATCAGACCTAGGTTCTTCACTTCAAACGACAGAGGAATTACAACATCCTCGAACTGGATCGGCGCCACACAGGACAGATCCATCAAAGCAAGCATACGTGGGCTCCCTATAACGATGGCTTGACACTTAGACGGGTTAACTGCGATCCCAAAAGAGCGTGACCAAGCAGAAAGATAGTCCAAGTTCCTATTTATAGAAGCAACTGCTTGATCAATGTCCTTAACGCTCGCCTGAGTGTAAAGCTGCAAATCGTCAGCATAAAGATGGTAAGAGCAACTAATTCTAGTGGTAATCATGTTAATAAATATTGAAAAGAGAAGAGGCGATAGAATCCCGCCCTGAGGTACTCCAGAAGGGAGGTCACACCAGTCTGAAAAAGATCTGTCGGCCCTGACTGATTGGCGCCGATCATGAAGATAAGAAGTAAACCACTGAGCTGCTGATGATGACATACTTAAGTGTCTAAGGCATGCTAGTAGGAGGTCGTGATTCACAGCATTAAATGCGTTCGAAAAATCGACCAGGACCAGCACCGTTACCTGTGTCAGTTCCATGCCTTGCCTTATATCCTCAATAACTTTGAGCAAAGCAGTGCAAGTACTATGCCCTGATCGGAAACCAGACTGTAAAGGAGAAAGTAGTTTATTTGAATTGATATATAAAGACAGCTGTTTGTGGACAAGGGCTTCTAGAACCTTAGACAGGAATGGGAGAATAGAAATAGGCCGGAAATCTTTCAGCAAACTGGGGTTGGAAACTTTAGGGAGCGGTAGAACATAGGCTTTACGCCAAGGAGAAGGAAAAACCCCAGTAGACAGTGACAAGTTAACAACATACGTTATAACAGGGAGAATGCATTCCAAAATGCTTATAATCATTAATCTACTCAGCTCGTCGTGGCCCACGGCATTAGATTTAACAGATTTGATTACCTTAAGTACATCACCATCAGAAGCCTGAGCGAGTGAAAATTCGGTGTTTGATAGACGAGGTAAAGCAGTGATATAAGATATGCTACTTATCAGAGTGCCGGGGTCTAGAGTCAATGATTTGGCAAAATGTGAATTTAAATCGTTAAGAGAAAATGAATTAAAAGATGAGAAAGAGGAACTAGCTTTAGTATTGACGACACCGATCGATTTAAGAAATTTCCAAGTTTCAGCAGGAGATGAAGATGCTATGCTGTCATGGATATGTTTACGTTTAGCTGCTCTCACCATCTGATTGCATTTATTCCTGGCTGTTTTAAAGATGCTCCAGTTATCCTCACAACGATCTCGTTTATACCTTCTAAAAGCTCGATCTCGCCTCACCATGGCCATTCGTACTGCTCTGGTAATCCACGGAGCTGGAGGACGTTTTAATTTGACGGTACGAATTGGGGCATGAGTGTTAAATAAATCCAAGACAGTCGAGTTGAGGATGCTTACTGCTTCGTCTACTGACGGTGCCAGAAACAATGGCGACCAGTCAACGGAGCTCGCATCTCGCTTTAAAGTATCAATATCTAACTTTGCGAAACTACGTATTTTAACAGTTACGCACTGCGGTTTGGGAGGCCGGACTCGGTAGCTTAGGAAAATGAGGTCATGGTGTGAAAAACCTGGGGCCGGAAACTGACCGACCGCATCTACCAGATTAGCGGATGAAACTAAAGCAAGGTCCAACCAGGAGTCCGAAGTATCCGCATTGTGATGAGTTGGCGTAAGTGGGAGAATGGCTAGGTCGGCAGACTTCACGGCCGCATTCAACTTGCGCGTCCTAAGGTTATCCTTAGTAAGGTCTGTATTAAAATCGCCCATGATTATTTGATGACGATACTCGGTGCTCAATGGGGACAACATGGCATCAAGATCTGCGAAGTAGTCCACTGTAGGGGGGCAATACACCACTCCAAGAGCCATCTTAGTGCCGCTCATGATAACCTCAATGAACAGATATTCCATAGATCCAGAGGCATGCGATGGGGAGCTTGCAATAATTTTATACGGGACATCACTACGGAGGTATATCGCAACACCACCGCCCCTTCTGCCTTTACGATCATTCCGTAGCAATATATAGCCAGGGAGGTCGAAAGAAGTGGACGAGAGATTGGGCTTAAGCCATGTTTCAGAAATCAGAATGGCGAGGACATTGCAAGAAGAGAAAGATTCGAGAAGATCATTATAATGTCTGGGGATACTTTGCGCATTTATATGGCACAAGTTGAAATTTTTTTGGTAGTTTTTGAAAGAGTTGGATATACGGTTGCCAAGTGAATTAGACTCTGATGAAGAGATATTAAGTGAAAAGTATCTCATATATATATATATATATATATATATATGAGATACTTTTAAATCCGTATCGTACAACATGTTCATATTTACAAAAAAATATTTTTGACATTTAGTTTGAAATATGTATGTATGTCAGGAGGATCCAGCTAGGCTGGGCAGCATTTGGAAAACTACGCCGAGTCCTCTCGTCATCCATACCGCAATGCTTGAAAACGAAAGTTTTCAATCAGTGCGTCCTACCCGTAATGATCTACGGAGCTGAGACGTGGACACTCACGGTAAGGCTGGTCCACCAGTTCAAAGTCGCTCAGCGAGCTATGGAATGAGCTATGCTCGGAGTTTCTCTGAAGGATAGGATTCGTAACGAATACATCCGACAGAGAACCAAAGTTATCGACATAGCTCAAAGAATTAGCAAGCTGAAGTGGCAGTGGGCCGGCCATATCTCGCGAAGAACCGGCAACCGCTGGGGTAAACGTGTTCTTGAGTGGAGACCGCGTCTCGGCAAACGTAGTGTAAGACGCCCTCCGGCCAGGTGGGATGACGATCTGCGAAAGACTGCAGGCAGATGCTGGATGCGGCAAGCTGAAGACAGGGCGCTATGGCGCTCATTAGGGGAGGCCTATGTCCAGCAGTGGACTAATATAGGCTGATGATGATGATGATGATGATGTATGTATGGAGTGCCTCACCTAAAAGATTTTTTTAGCAATTTAACCAGAAAACTAAGTAGCGGCTCATGAAACACACCTCTAGATAAAATTTCAGTCATATATGTTTTATAATAAAAATGGCTATGACATACGGACGGACAGACGGACATGTTTCAAAGAACTTTTAAGGGTTCCGTTTTTACCATTTTGGCTATGGAACCCTAAGAAGTGTTTGCGCTGTGTTATATTTTAAAGATCTAAATTTAATGGGCTTACTGCTCTCATTTGTATGACGATTTCGTGCAAAAATACCGCTCCTTACATGTGCATTTTTACTATTCGCAACTCGCAACAGGCTTAGTTTTGTTAATTTATCGTAATTAAGTGAATTTTTACGGTTAATATTTAAAATCGCAACAAAAAAATAGCCATCTATTAAGCTCACTTGCACAGCAAAAAAATCCAAATTCACATGAAAACACCGCTTTGATATGCATTCATTTTTTTTTGCTGTACTAGTCAGTATTTTTTAATTTTTTTCTGATATGCGGAATATTTTTAACCATATTTCGTAAATTCATAAATATTTTGCCGCTCACTGTACTTCAAATTCAAAATCTAGGTTTTCATTTTTTTACATAAAAATCTACTAATCGAGATCGTTATTACTTATCTTATTTAGTAGCATTCCTAAAAAATGTCACCGTAGTACTTAATCACAGTATTCAAATCACAAAACATCCACAAAAGGATTAGGTATGATTATTATAAATCTGCCCGCGCGCCTCTGAGTAAAGTCATATTCTTTGAATATTATTGCGGTGCATCGCGGCGGATTTACGCACGATCGCAATGAGAAGGGTACGCGGGTGGCGCGGGTAGAGAGCGCCCAAACGCTCAAGGACACTCCGGCGACAATCGTCTTAATAACACTTTCAAGGTACCTATAAAATATGAAAAGTGGAGGTCCCAAAAATGCGAATTTAGGTCGGTGCCAAAAATTGCAAATATTCTATGCGGTTACTAAGTACACTTCAACAAAACATGCTAGTTCAGTTTGAATTAATTGATAAAATAACTTCAAAAAAGATAGAAACGCCGCGCCGGTCTTAACTTTCGAGTTTTGTATGAAAATCGCAAGGGTACTCAACACTTCTGGTCAAGGCTGTATATGGTTGCTAAATATACAATTTATTTTACAATAAAATGTAAGAAATCGAATGGTGTTTTTGAATTTCATACTTTTTTATAACCGTAAAATTTTATGAAATAAAACAATTAAAAACGGATTTTATCGCGTGTATTGAGTTTAAATTACATCCCGACGTTTCAAACACTTTACAGCGTTCGTGGTCAACGGGTCGACTGAGGAAAAATGTACAATTACCTCCGTTCAAAAACTATCTCAATATGCAAACCTACCCACATATTAAATATTAAACAAATTTAGTGTTTGCACATGCCGGAGGGGCCTTTATAAAAACAAATTATTTTTTATTACAAAACAAATTATTAAACAAATTATTTTATTATTATTAATTATTATTTTCATTTTTATTTTTAATTTTTTAAATTAGTATTAAATTATTATTAGTGTCCACACTGTCCACCATTATGGTCTCACAGTCCTATGTCTAGGTTGCTTCTTAACCAAATGAATAACTGGATCCCAAGCTGGTGGTACCGAAAAACCATCCTCTCTGTTGAAATTTGGATATTTTTTAATCTCGATTGCCTCTCGCAACATCCGGGGAATGTATCGTTTCTCCTTGACGAGGACTTGCGGTTTGTCAAATTTAACTGAGTGGTTGGGTCTATCCATGACATGCTCACAGACTGCTGACCTTGGTCGACGGTGCTTTACATCGGCTATATGTTCCTTTACCCGAGTAGAGATGCTCCGCTTAGTCTGTCCTACATATGATAGACCACATTCACATTCCAGCCTGTAGACCCCTGCACTCTGTAGAGGAGTAGCCGACTTCACTGACCTCAGGAACTGTGACATCTTCTTCATTGGCTTAAAGTAAGTTTTTATAGAAGCACGTTTCAAGATGTTGCCAATCCTGTCAGTGACTCCTCGGACAAAAGCTACTCCTCTACAGAGTGCAGGGGTCTACAGGCTGGAATGTGAATGTGGTCTATCATATGTAGGCCAGACTAAGCGGAGCATCTCTACTCGGGTAAAGGAACATATAGCCGATGTAAAGCACCGTCGACCAAGGTCAGCAGTCTGTGAGCATGTCATGGATAGACCCAACCACTCAGTTAAATTTGACAAACCGCAAGTCCTCGTCAAGGAGAAACGATACATTCCCCGGATGTTGCGAGAGGCAATCGAGATTAAAAAATATCCAAATTTCAACAGAGAGGATGGTTTTTCGGTACCACCAGCTTGGGATCCAGTTATTCATTTGGTTAAGGAGCAAGCTAGACATAGGACTGTGAGACCATAATGGTGGACAGTGTGGACACTAATAATAATTTAATACTAATTTAAAAAAATAAAAATAAAAATAATAATTAATAATAATAAAATAATTTGTTTAATAATTTGTTTTGTAATAAAAAATAACTTGTTTTTATAAAGGCCCCTCCGGCATGTGCAAACACTAAATTTGTTTAATATTTAATATGTGGGTAGGTTTGCATATTGAGATAGTTTTTGAACGGAGGTAATTGTACATTTTTCCTCAGTCGACCCGTTGACCACGAACGCTGTAAAGTGTTTGAAACGTCGGGATGTAATTTAAACTCAATACACGCGATAAAATCCGTTTTTAATTATTTTATTTCATGAATAACTATCGCGGCAACCGAAGACAATATTACGTAAAATTTTAAAATTTTGAAGTCTCGTATTTGAACCATTTCAATAGATTTAAGCAAAAATACTTTATTAGGATATTCTTATCATTTTGCATCCCTTCAACTTAATTTTATTACAAAATTCAACATTTGCCATCATCCCTATTTCATGAAGATACGTCTTATAGTTTCCGAGTAAAATGGCTGTGACATACGGAAGGACAGACATGACGAAACTATAAGGGTTCCGTTTTTGCCATTTTGGCTAAGGAATCCTAAAAACGTTGTGACAGAACTTATGGACAGATTAAGTACAATGTTGGGATACCTGTTTGAGCTCAAGATGGTGACAGCGTGTTTAGAATAGTTTTTTGTTTTTTGCTCGTTGTTCAGTGTGAAATATTGATAGCTTATTATGCGGTGACCTAACGAACAAGTGTGCAGCTAATGAAAAATTAGTCTCGAAACGCCCGTAACCTCCCTTTAGTTGAACAAAAGGTTATCCGGGGTCTCGGCCACCCACGTGTTTGTAGGGAGGCTATCAACTTACAATCAGCAAGGCCTCAACCGAAAAACGTTGCTTTTATTTATTACTACAGATTAATACAATCAAAAGTATACACCTCGACATTGGTAGAATTCATCTCGCCAAAATCGGCGAGGAGTAAATGCCATATAATAAAAATAAAAAAATACAATGTTGAAAGTTACGGCGCGGCCAAAAGGTTCGGCCGTTTTTGGCCGAAACACGTTTTTTTGGCCGAAACTAGCCAAAACCGAACCTTCGGTCGGACACTAGTTATTCACCGTATCATATTTTTAGGGTTCCGTAGCCAAATGGCAAAAAACGGAACCCTTATGGATTCGTCATGTCTGTCTGTCCGTCCGTATGTCACAGACATTTTACTCGGAAACTATACGTCGAATCTGAATAAAATTTACACTTTAGGTGTATTTTGTATGCCGCTACTTAGTTATGTAGTTAAATTTGAAAAAAAAAAAATATTTTTAGGGCGGGGGACGCTCCATACATGTAACAAAACTAAAAAAAAAATTAACCAAATATCAACATATGACACATCAATCGATAGGTCTTTAAAAATAACATTGAGGTTTTTCTGACAATTGTGTCCCCCCCTGTAACTTTTGAACCGTAAGTCCAAAAAATATGAAAAATTTGAGGAGATGCGCCTTATCATATACTTTCAACAAAAATTGTTATGAACATTATCGGTTTAGCCATTTTTGAGTTATCTCCAAAAAACTTCTTCCATAGGCATCAGATAAGGCCTTTTGGTATTAGTTTGTTTCTTATTCCAATTAACGTACGGAACCCTCCCATGCGTGGGTGGTCTGACACGCACTTGGCCAGCTTTTATTGTACAACAAGGTTGATTTTGCTAAAATTGTTAACGTACTATTTCTAGATAATTTTTGTGTGGTGTTCTATTTTGTAGTATTATTTGAATGCCTTTACAATCCTGCGTAAATTAGCCGGAGCTACTATATTGCCCCACCTGCAAGGACGATAAGCAATACAAAGGTCGGCGGGGCTCCATACGGCTTAGCGGCATGGCATCTGTATGGCTATCGAACCCCCCCCCCCCCCCGCCAGACCAGCGCTTCCCATTCTGCGCCGTCCTTCTCTGCCGGAGGCTCTACACTGTAGAGTCTACAGTGGCTTCATCTCCGACAGTCGAAATTTTGCTGTCGGAGAGGTTAGGGTTGCTAAAGGCCAATATCCCAATTGTGAAAAGGATACCTCGTAGTGCTCGCGTAAGCGTTGCCTGTTGCAGTGCGTAACTAAAAACTCACTCACCACTCAAATAACAATAATTTTTAAGAAGAAAAAACCGACTTCAATGGGGGAACCCGGTGAAGGATTATTGTAGATGGTTAACTCTAGACTCCATATAATGAAATAACTTGCTTAACAAACACAGCGAAAAGGAAAAATCGTCAAACGTGAACCATGCGTAGTGGAACAGTTCCGTTCTCATCATCATCAGCAGTTCCACTTCAGCAAATGTCACACTTTTAAATGAAAGTGCTTGATTTGTTAATAAAATTATTCATATCCATTTTTTTTAGGAGTTCCCACGATTCCTCGTGGATCCTATCATCAGAACTGCGTTTTGAAAGAATCGGGACCAATCTGTATACAAATACTTGCAATCAAAAAAATAATTTTTAAAATCGGTTCAGACATGACGGAGTTATGGAGTAACAAACACAAAAAAAAACATACACGCCGAATTGAGAACCTCCTCTTTTGAAATCTTGAAGACGGTTAAAAAATATACTTTTTCTATCTCCGCTTTGTCCATAATTCCCCAAGTTAATATAGAAATACCCGTTTTACCTTTACTAGTACCGTCACATGCTCCAACTTTGCTCCCGTATGAAATTTTGCCCAAAATAACAATTTAAAAAAAAATCCGTTTATGTAGAAATAGTCGGTGGTGTACACTTATTTATACGGAAAATGATGATGATGGAATTTCCATTTGCAGAGCTAATCCTTTAGGCTCTAAGATTAATTTAAGAAGGGGAGTCAATCAAATTTTTGATGCAAATTTTTCACGAAGTGGGGGGTGCACCCCATAATTAATTAAAAATTAAATAGAGCTATATAGTCAAGTTTGATATCATTTTCATGTAAAGCAAGGATGCTGAATTCATTTTTGGTATTTTATTTATACCTTTCCATATAAGAAAACTGAGAAAACATAAAAAAATATGAAATCAACGTTTGATATTTTATTGAATAAATGCCTATATTTTTTTTATTTGTGGTCATAACCTGAAAATATATTTTCATGATAAAGCCCTGTTATTCCCCTTTATAAAAAGTATATAAATCCTATATTGGTTATTATATCTCAACGAAAAAAATAATAATAACAATAGGCCTGTTATCAACCACAATCTAATTCTGTAGGAAAAACAATGTGGTTTGAGCTCTAATGCTTGCCTAATTATATCTTTCACAACTAAATGGACGTCAACTATTTCAAACGCTATTATTTATCTTGCTTTTGAATGCTTGTTATAAACCGTAAGTGAAAAAAAAAATCGTTTAGAAGATACCGGAACCGGTTACCAATAAACGGGTATTAGATCAAGTAAGTATTTGGTAGGGATGTTTTAAAAAACTATCAATTTAGTAAGCACATCATTGAGTTACACAAAGGTAAGCGCTTGGCGGGTACGGATTGGAGGAGGACAGCAGAAGATCGAGCACAGTGGCGTGCCATGGGAGAGGCCTATGTCCAGCTGTGGACTGATACTGGCTGATGCTGCTGCTAATAATGACAATGTAAGCTAAGTTAGGAACTTTAGGGAGAGGGATCACGAATGCACTACACCACAAGGAAGGAAAAGCACCAGAATGCATGGAAAGTTCACAATATGAGTTATTATAGGCACAGTGTCCTAATGTACAGCAGTGGACTGATAGGTACTGGCTGCTGCTGCTGGTGATAATGATAATGTAGCGCTTACCGAAATGAAAATCCAAAATGACGTTTACCTATCAAGCTAATTTCATCTCTATTGCTAAGACATTAGACAGGGACATAACATTGAATATAGGGTAACCATATAATTTTGTAACCAAATAACAGCGTTATCAAATAGAGGGGTTCTCCAGTCCCTGTTATCTAGTGACGTTTTGAAGTGAAAGTTACATCATGTCGGGTTATCAATAAGGGCCCGTTCATTTTTTTAGAGAAAAAATTAAGCGGTAGGTATACATCTTCAACTGAGGACAGTCTGTTGGCGAATAGTGCACTCTAAAATAAAAATAACAATTCTGTGTTATACCTACTTAGACATTACACAAACTTATTTGAAAATTTGTTAATTTATTATAACTAATATTTACATAACTAAATGCAAGTCTGCATATCTACAGCTATATGCTTCAACCCACATTTCCATAATTTTGTGGTTGAAATTATACCCTCGTTCTGTTGACAAATTGATCCGATATCTGGTGCACACCTTAAGTTCTGATGACAATTACAATTTAATAGATTCAGTATCATTGTAAATACAAGATAGCTGCCGCTACAGAATGCCGCGTATTACACATTTCTTAACAAACCTCTCAATCAAGTATAAAATGAAAGGGAATTATTAGTAGAACACAGTGTATTGCGGATCATAAAGTAAGCGTAGTTCAGAAGCGTAGAGTAGAAAAAGCTATAAAAATAATTCGGTAGGTTCCAGGTACCAGTTATCACACCCCTCTTCTCATCAATGTAGCTAAAGCATTGAAAAGACAAAAACTAAAATCGTGGGGCGCTTGAATATTTTATCAACGGACAACGCCTAATATAATTATAATATAGACGAACTTAGGTTAGGTACGCTACGCTAGTGGTGTGATGAGTGGTACCTAGGACCTATCGATTATTTTAGCCTTGAGTACATTACCTCAAGAAGAAGGAAACGGGGTGTTTACTTAACTCAAATATACATGGTAAATACCATACCAATAATAATATTTTAATAGTATCTAGTCAAAACAGAAAATAATTATTTTACTTATTTTATTTATGGCCTGGATACAAGACTTTCAAGCCAAATCTTTATTGGATAACTCTGCACTATAATGTGTTACAAATATAACAATTGTTTTCCCCACTTCCCACAAAAATAGGAACATTCATATATTTTTTGCAAAAACGGTTGAAGTTACCACAAAACTTTCAATAAAGGAAATATTCTTCTTGAAATTCTCTACAATTCTTGCCTTTGAAATATGTTGCTAAGACTTATAGTTTTCAATCTGTGTCGCGAAAATTTTAACCCCCCTTTTTACCCCCACCGCACCTTAAATTTAGGTGGCTCTGCTTCCTAAAATGGCCTATGGGTCCTAAAGTCTCACTATGTAAAAGGTGATCCCGTCATCACTAAAATCCGTATAATGCCCTTTGTTGTCGTGTGCACCACCGACTAAAAATGTAAATTGAATCTCATGTCTTCATATCTTAGCAACAGAACACAAACAGTTGTTGTAAATAAAATCTAGTCTAAAAGGACTTTAATTATTTCCGATCCTACATCGGACAAACGAAGAGAACAATAGCAGAAAGAGTCAAGGAACATATAGCAGCTGTCAAAAATCGTTAGGTGAACAAGTCTGCCGTTGCTGAGCATTTACTGGAGTCAGGACCGGACCATTGGATTGAGCTTCATAATCCTAAAATCCTTTCTACGGATCGTCGGTTTTACAGTAGAAAAGTTCGTGAAGCCATTGAAGTCATAAAACACTTTCACTGCAATTTCAATCGGGACGATGGTTTTAGGATCTCATCTACATGGAATCCTGTCATTCGAGTCGATGCTTTAAATTTATCATTTCCCGCTCTTAAGAAATATTAAAAAAAAAACTTGAATGCCAAAGGGTTATTACAGGGTCGAGGACTATATGACGGACAAAGATGCATGGCCCAAACCAGAAACTACTACAAAGTCATCTAACATTTAGAGGACACAGTTCAGATAGGAAAGCATATCAAACGTTTTGTGAAACAACCAGATTTGGATTTTATTATTATTATTTTATTTGTATTTAACAATACGTACATTGTATGTCTCTCAAGCTGTTTTGATATGTCTTCTTATAGAACTACGCATTGTTGTGTATAATGTGTATCTTTAGGATATAATATTGCTGTATTACTGTTATGAAAAAATAAGTCCCGCCGAGTTTCTTGCCGGTCATAATACTTCTCGGGTCAGAGGTGTAGGGTTAGAACCGGTGGTAGTTTTTTTTCTCTGACGTTCATAAGTGCATTGTTATGTGCCTAAATTGAAGAATAAATATCTTTTATCTCTTAATGTAATAGCTTTTTCGCAACACCACTTTTTTGGAAGAAAATAGGTTATACGCCTGGCAACATAGCATATCATATCACACGTAAATCTAACTTCATTTAGTTGCTTGTCAGAACTCGTTCAGTTTGGTGCGTTTATTTTTAATTATTTAAAATTTATTGCACTGCATTAAAAAAGTACAAAGGGCGGACTTAATGCCTTTAGGCATTCTCTGCCAGTCAACCATAGGGCCAAACCGAAATGCGTCAAGGTGGGGGCAGTGAGAAAATTACTATCTGACTAAGATAAAATCATTTACAATTATAAGCTAATTAAAATGTACTTAATATATACATATTTTATTTTATTTATTTATAATATAAATAATAATATTATTATAGTACTTTTGAAATAGGTACCTGAGTGCGCCTTGTATAGAAAAGAGCAAAAACGGGTAACTAACCCACCCGATTTGTACAGAAGTTGTTGTACTTATCGCTGAGCTATTTACATATAAAGATATGATTACCCAAAACCTTGCTGTGATTCTTGTTTCAACTCCATAAGAGCTGTATTTAAGCGCAAAATCAACGTGGGCAATGTTGGGAAAACTTCACATAACTTTACTCGGCCTTAAAATCACCAAAAAAGTGAGTAAGCTGATGATTAAAAAATCTTTTGTCAAAATATTGGATGCGTGTGATCACTATGGACTTAGTGAAAAAAGGAATATGTTTTTATACCTATGAGAAATTCGTGTTTTTTTCGAAAAAAGCGGGCAAAGTTGGAGCATTGAGTATTTACCTGCTTCTTGGAGTGATCTAAAAAAGCCCAAGCTGGGATGGTCGGAATAATGGCTATAAATCTTTGGCTATATATTGGCAGCCGATTTTTGATGTTACATAGGCTGCTATTTATATATCCGGAAACCGGGATTACAATCTTCTTAAATAGCATATTTGACCTCCATGGTAAAATTTGAACTTTTTTAAGTACTGGCCGGTATATTTTTTCTTTCTTATTAACGCTCGTGTTTTGTTTTTGACAGGTTTTAAATGTCATCTCGCAGCAAGAATGGAACTCACTCGTGAAAATATTCGTGCTATGATTTATTATGATTTTCGGCGTGGTTTAACGCAACAACAGTGCATAGATCAACTAACTTCAACTTTTGGTGATGAAGCCCCATCTAAAACTACTGTGTATCACTGGTTTAGTGAGTTCAATCGTGGACGTAGTATGCTTACGGACGAAGTTAAGGCAGGTCGCCCGAAATCGGTCGTTGTACAACAAAATATCGAGGCTGTGCGAAAACTTATAATGGACGACCGACATGTTACGTACCGCGAGATAGAGGCGACTCTGGGTATTTCTATGACCAGCATTAATAGCATATTACATAATTATTTGGCTGTAAAAAAAATTTGTTCGCGTTGGATACCCCACAACTTAAAAAAAGAGCAAAAAGATGCTCGCGTCGAATGGTGCAATAAAATGTTAAAAAAATATAACCGTGGTGACTCAAAAGCCGTTTATAACATCTATACAGGTGACGAATCCTGGATCTATGCATACGATCCCGAAACGAAGCAACAATCAACGGTATGGGTGTTTCAAAATGAGCCGAACCCTACGAAAGTTACTCGTGCAAAAAGTACATTGAAACAAATGGTGGCCTGCTTCTTCGGTATTAATGGCCATGTAGCTACAGTGCCACTAGAAAACCGTAGAACGGTTAATTCAGAGTGGTACACGACCATTTGCTTACCGGAAGTATTTGAACAAATTCGTAAAACTAACCAGCGACGAAGAATCATTCTTCATCATGACAATGCCAGCTGTCATACGTCACGCGAAACAACTCTATTTTTGGAGGGTCAAAATGTGGAATTAACGGGTCATCCGCCGTACAGCCCTGACTTGGCACCCAACGATTTTTATTTATTTCCAAATATAAAGAATAAATTACGCGGTCAACGATTTTCGACCGCTGAAGATGCTGTCGACGCATTCAAACAACACGTTATGGAGGTACCTCAGGCGGAGTGGCAGAAGTGCTTTAAAAATTGGTTCACGCGAATGCAAAAGTGCATAGATCATCAAGGGGAATACTTTGAAAAACAATAAAACCATTTTCAGCCGTGTACGTTTGTTTGTTTTTTTGTTTCCGGATATATAAGTAGCAACCCTCGTAGCCTTCTGAAAGTCGTGCCTATAGCAATGGGACGAATGCCTAAGTCTTTTCTGCGGAGGGCGCACAAATTGGATCCATACAGTGTAAGGTACAACTTAAGCGTTCCTGAGTAGAGTAGTGATTCTCAAATACTTAGTAGTTTTTTTTTTCAATCTAAATATATAAAAGAAGAAACTGACTGACTGACTGACTGACTGACTGACTGACCGACTGACTGACTGATTGACTGACTGACAGACAATTGACATATCAACGCACAGCCCAAACCGCTGGTTCTAGAGATTCCAAATTTGTCACGTAGGTTCCTTATAAGGTATGCACTAAGAAAATATTTTTCAAAATTCACCCCCTAAGGGGGTAAAATGGGGGTCCAAAGTTTGTATAACTTCACAAGAGTATTCCTACCGATAAATGAGTAAACACGTATTACAGGTTTTTTTGAAAAATCCACCCCTAAAAGGGACAAATGTGGTCACAAAGTCTGAAAATCAAAATGGGTATCGTATCCTTCTTGAGTACTTATAGTACGCGGGCGAAGCCGCAGGAAAAGGCTAGTCTGTTATAATACTGTAGATTTAACCGTTGTTTGCACAATAAATGTATTAATCAAAATTTTCATACATAGTCGAATCTGTATTGGTTCCTGGAGTAATTTAAGTATAACCACTTCTCTTAACCTTTATTTACCTAATAATGATGATTATGTGCCAGAATAGCAGGAAATTTACTAAGCTTTAAGACGGTTGTAATAAATTTAAAAAATGTGCGTTGTTTGTTATTAAAATCAATTATTCAATTTTAATGCAGAGTAATTTTTTCGGAAAATTAGAAAAAAAAAATATCTTAGTAACCAGTTATTTTTGATCCTCGATTAATGGGGGCTTATTTCCTGCAAATTAATTCTAGTATTAGCTTCTAGAAGGATAACCTCGAATTAGAAGTCAGCCTGTATAAATATGAAGCTACTTTATAAAAAAATACTTCTACGCATAAAATCATATCTAATATTTAAAAAACTTTCAAAATAAATTTCGAAGAGTAAGACAAGAAATGATAAATATACATACCGAAAACAGTCATATGCCTTGTCTTAAGATCTTCCGTAAAAAAAGTAGATATCAAACACGTGTAGTTTCCGGTCATGTCCGTGGTTGGTTTCAGTATCCTCATCGCCCGGTGCATCTTGAACGGGTCATTCGAGGCCTTATACGACAAGTCTACGTTATTCTTAAAAATACCCAAGGTCTGGGGTTCATACGGAGGAATCCACTGGTAGATAAGTGCCCATCTAGTTGGAAAATACCATTTTATCACTAGTCCTGTAGCATTGCTTAATGTGTAATCGCAATCTAGTATAACTTCATCCTGAACACCAAATTGGACTATTTCTGGAACTACTATTTTCACTACTTTAACTGCGTGTAAACCTGTAACAAACAAAATTAATGTGATTAGTACCTGCTCAGATTAACAGCTAAGAAGTCAGAAGATGGTAATATAAGAAGACTAATAATAATAATAAGGAAAAAAATAAAATAATAATAAACATCTTTTACAATTTTGAGACTGATTGTCAAGGCAGGTGTCCGCTAGTCTCCTCCTATAGCCAGATATCCAGTCCATCCAACATTCAAATCAATAGCATATGACCTTAGTTCTCATCGCAGCACTCAAGTGCTGCACTGCAACAGTCCTTGCACCTGGCGGGGATCAATCCCCGATGTATCATCCTCGTGGACCTCATGGTCCCGAGATATGCAAAAGAAAAAATATATAATTATACGAGTAATAACCCCATGGGGCAGCTTATGGTGAGCTGACGGTCAGTGGCGACACCGCGGGCCCCTTCCATCTGGCACTCGCCTCTGTGCTTGCCTTAAATGGCCGGCCAGAGTGGAGTCGCAAGAGCGGGACTTATGCTCCAGGTTGGAAGTGTAAAATGTCATAACGCCGGCGGCCTGCTGAACGGATTACCGGGATCTGGCTACCGCAGACTCACCTCTCGACAACCTCACAGCCACTCTCAAGTGTTGCTCTGTTGTCGAACTGTGCGTGCGACCATTGCAGGGCCCACTCAATGAGTTGGTGAGTCACCACCTGTCTTTACAATTTTGAGACTGATTGTCACCCCATGCTCCCGAGATATGATGAAAACAAACACATAATAATAAATAATTATGAAAAATTAATATTGTCAGCAATTTTACTACAAAACTAAGTAGCGGCATACAAATACACATGATTTTAAAATTTATTATGATACGTTTTATTGTTACTGAGGCTGTGACATACGGACGGACGGATGTATGGACGGGACGAAACTATAAGGGTTCCGTTTTTGTCATTTCAGCTACGGAACCCTATAAAAGTGTCCCAAAAATACCACACATTTTTCACCTTTCCTTTGTGTTACCGCCATACCAAAAAGGATATCGTCCTTGCCGCCATACGAAGTAGGGTATATCGGAAATGGTAATACAATAGGAGTAAAACTTTGGGATATTTATCATCTTAAAAAAAGTTAAAGAGCAGCATCCCCATTGTACACGCTGCAGGGCGGTAGTGGCGGTACCAACAGCATCCTAAACGTGACATTAGTCTCTATAATAAAATGCCCACTGATGAGGCATTGGGATAAACTGAATGAACCCAAAGCCTCTTCGAAACAATAAAAATAATTTTAATAATTTCATTTTGTAATTGATTTCACATTTTATTTAGTTCGTAATTATAATTTATGAATATTTTCAACATGATTTAAGATTTTTAACATTGGTTAAGCCATAATTGTTACTAACTCTGTATGGGACTTGTACCTCAAAATAAATAATTTCATTTCATTTTAATCGAAAAAAGTCAGATTCTGAGTAGAAAAATACAAAGTTAACAGAAAATAGCAGAATTTTCAAATGTGCCAATACTTTTGAAAACCGCTTAATTACAGAAAAAGATGCTAATAAAATGTACAGTGATAGTAATGTAACTTAATTTGTGCTCAGATTATTACATTTTTAGCGCAAAAATATAATATTCGGGTGTGTAATGATCGGTATAAGAACTATTAATATATTTTTACTGTATGTAACAACCGGACTAGTGCGTATCTGATCCGTAGAAAGTAATTTCTTGGAGATCACTCAAATATGGCTAAACCGATAATGTACAAAGTTATTTTCATTACGTACGAGCATACGAGCTTGCTTCGGGCCTGTCGTATAGAAAGAGGGAGCGAATTCCAGAGACGGACAGCCTGAACGGCAAAAGAGTTCGAAATAAAACCTGTATGGTGAGAGGGAAGCAATTATTTTTTTACTAAAAATGAGTGTAAATTACAAGTTTATGTGTATAATTTGACAATAAAACCATGATTGTTTTTCAAATGTGCGTGATTCCGAAGCAACTATGGTAAATAATTTTTTACTTTTGACATCGACCATGCGTCTACCTTACATCGTGTACACTGTCACCAGGCTTATGGTTTGCTATCTTTAATACACTACGTTGGCATGTGTATCATATTTTTCACAGCATTCAAAAGGTTAAAATTTTAACAAAATAATCTAGGTATGTACGGCGGCTTAAACCGCCGGATCCGTCTGGAGGACATGTTCGATTTGTTTGAAGGACAAATTCGTTAATGTATGGCGCTGTTCAGATTTGTGCGCAGACAAATCCATGCCCAAGTTTAGTCTCAATTCCATGCGATATGGCTAGCTATAATAATATATAATTCCGTCTATATACATACAGATCTGTGAGACAACGCACAAAAAAAAACCATTAGAGGTATTTAGGTTCACTAAATTTAAAACTATAACATTAAAATGTGTAGAGCTTTAGTCGTTTAAGTGCACTACAACAACTACAGAACCTCGCACGATAGTAGTAAATGGGGTTTAAATATTTCAAATAACTCTACGTGGATGGAAACTCTTCTTGTGGATGTGAAAGTATGCACCATCCGGTAGTAGGCTCTAACTGGACGAATAATGTGCTTCGCAATGTCTGCTCTCTGTCGATTTTCATTCGCCAGTGATTCCCCAACTTAATGAGGTCCTACAAAGCCGGTTGGTTTTTGCGCTGTACCCCTACAGTTATTCAAATCAAATTAATCCAAATTTATAACCCATATTTACGAATGTTTGTATGTTAGATAACCGTAAATTCATCGTAAAGATAGCATTATTTACAAATAGTTAGGTCCATGCACTTTATTTTCTTCAAAACAAACAGGGAATGTTAAATTGACGGATAAATTTTTTTCTGTACATTACATGAGGCATTGAGGCAAACTGACGTACCCTCTGACTGACATGGAGGGCGGCGTTACGTCAGCTCTAATATATCACAAATGGAAATGTAAAAAGCAAAAAATTTTAAAGAGTTCCAATGACATGTGAACTTACTCAGACAATAGTGAAAATATAGACTACGAAGAGACAAAACGCTAAAATGGGTTAATTGCATTCAAGGACTCATAAAAAGTTAAAGTAAACGTGGTGAGCATAATAGGTAATAATCAATAATCAATAAACAATCTTTGTTGCAATTTTATTTAGTATAGCATTAACTAATAATTACACTTTTTCTAAATTTTCCTGTCGTCAGTAGTTACTTGAATCGACTTAGTATAAAGAGTTTCTTATTTATCTCTCTTATTCGTATTATCTCAATATTATACCAAGAAGCGATTTTCAGTTAAAACGTGGATACGTGTATTTATGTTGTAGGGATTACGAGTTAGGACAATATCCATTAGTGGGCTCGTAACGCAATATAATGTTAGTCGATTATAGTTTAGTTTTAAACAACTAAATATTGTTATTATTCTGTGGTTTGTTACGAATTAATAAGTTCCATAATAAAATTTAACCGTATGCAAGTAATAAATCGAACGTAGCTAAGTTCATGTTAAAAACCTAGTTACGAAGAACACGTAAAAATAAGTTACAAATTAACAAGTAACTGATCGAGTTCAAAAATACAAGATTACTTACGCTACGCCTAATTTTGATAGTATATTTAGTACCATAATTATCACAAAAAAAGCGCTGGTGGCCTGGCGTTAAGAGGCTAGACTTTCAATCCAAAGGTCGCTGGTTCAAGCCCCGGCTCGTACCTCACAGTTTTTCGGAATACTCACAGTTTTTTTATATTTACCAGCAGAAAGGTCAGTTGGCAGTCCCTTTCGTTAAAACTAGTGCCTACGCCAATTCCTGGGATTAGGTTGCCGAGCGGACCCCTGCTCAATAGAGCAAAAAAGCTGGGACAAACGCTAGGAGGTAGAAGAGAACCAAAATAATCACAGCAGATATAAAAGTAAATTAAGAATGACTAAAAAATCACAGAGATAGTTCTTGATCAAAGTAATCGTATTTTGTGTCCAAGGCTTGGACACTGGAAAATACACAAAATAGCTTGGACTCCAAGCTATACGATGTCCAATATTTATGTAATGGACTGGGATAGTATGAACAAGTCATTACTTCACAGATAAAATTAAGTGTGAGCTTATCCTAGGCACAAAAAGCACCAATCTTAAGAGTGCGATCAGATGAGAAATCCCGCCAATAATGTGGCTGTAGTATCGTAAGCTTCAGCAAGTTGCAACGATTCTTAATAGTCGAACACGTGCCATAAGACGTCAAAATTTCACTTACGAAAGCCATGCGAGGAATCGTTAATGCCTAATCTGAACAAAGTCAGGTAGCTGCGGTTTTATCTCCAGAGGGCATTGTGATGCCCGCGATAATGCCAGCTAAAGAAACTCTCGAATATGAAAAGTATAATAAGAATTTTTTTGACATAATATCTTTATTATTATTTTTAAAGTTCACCTTTTAGACACAAAACCAATTATAGCCAAGCATTTCTCCTCATTTCTTTTAAACACGACTGATTTTGTACTTAACTTATTATATACATAAGAAATCTAGTTTAATAAATAAATAAATAAAATAAACATTGCTCGTAGAACCGATGGCCGTTGGGGCGGAAAGGATCTCGAGTGGCGACCACGAACCGGAAGGCGCAGCGTGGGTAGACCCCCCGCAAGGTGGACTGATGACCTGGTGAAGGTCGCGGGAGTCCGCTGGATGCGGGTGGCACAGGACCGGTCATTGTGGCACTCTTTGGGGGAGGCCTATGTCCAGCAGTGGACGTCTTTCGGCTGATATGATGATCATGATGATGAAATATTATGGGACAATCTTACACAAATTAACCTAGTCCCACAGTAAGCTCAATAAGCCTTGTGTTGTGGGTACTAGACGACGATAAATGTAATAGATAATGAAAAAATAAAATAAATAAGCCTTTAATTTCTTGCAAAAGGATATACAAAAATAAATAAATAAACTATATAGCTATGAGGTAATCGTCCTACATTAAATACTTAATATTATAACATTTTTTGCAAGAACCCCTCTTCAGGTGAAGGCCTCCTCCAAAGAGATCCATTTTTTTCTATCCTGGGCCATTTGTAACCAGGCTGGACCAGCTGTTATGGTGATGTCATCCGTCCATCTCATCAGCGGTTTACCTTTGTGTGGTTTTCCATTCGGGCCTTTCCATAATGTGATTTTCTTGGTCCACCGTTCGTCTGTCATTATTGCTATGGCAAATGTAATAGATATATACATATAAATACTTAAATACATAGAAAACATCCATAACTCAGGAACAAATGTCCGTGATAAACACGCAAATAAATGCCCTGACCAGGATTCGAACCTGCGACCTCCTGCTTCATAGGCAGGGTCACTACCGACTAGGCTAGGAGGTCGTTGAATGAAGCGAAACTTGCCAAAAATTAATGTCGTTAAAATGTGACGTTGAGTTATGGGCACAAAATTTGAAGTTTGAGCATATTTAAGGCTTTTCTGATTATGGTTTAATGAAGTGATCATGATGATGCTCGTGCTTATAGTGAAAATGATGTATTTTCAAGTTTCCTTGGTAGATACCCACGTCGTCAAGTAACGTTTGTGAAAAGGTCATTCGTGATATCCTTTAGATAAAATGCGAACAAACTTCAGAAAATATAAACACTCCTAGGTTATACACATAACAATTTTGTTTGTCTAAAGACATTTAGGTATTTTTTCTATCTCAAAGAGACAAAATGATTATAATTTTGTACAATACAACTGTAAATTTAATTTAGATTTTTATTATTTTACTCAATATTCTTACTGTTTTGTATTTTAGCAGTAATAAACAGTTTAAGTATAGAATAAATACCTAACAAAATAACCTAAAATGTCATAACTATAAAGTTCATTCTAAATCCAATATATAAATAAATTCAAAATTACTCTCCGCAGACATGATAAGTTACTTTATTTTTAATTCACTTTAGCGACCCCTCAACTGCCCTGTGTTATTTATGTTTAATTCGGTTCGGTAAGCATCTCGGGCTATACATACAATCTTGGATAAGATCCTCGACTAAAAATGGGCAAGCGTAACAAGATCGTTGGGTTTGCGGACAATTTTATAAATAGAGTATTCTGTTTGCACATCGTTATAGACGGACCGGGTGCAATTAAATTTAAAGCCCGGAGTGTCATGGAAAAGGTTTTACATTTAATTCAAGAGTCTATATATATAAAAGAAGACACTGACTGACCTACTGACTGACATATCAACGCACAGCCCAAACTGCTGGTTCTAGAGATTCCAAATTTGGCACGTAGGTTCCTTATAAGGTCTAGGGGTTCAAAGTTTGTATGGGGAAACAATATTAGTTAGACTATTTTTATTCAAAACTTCACAGGGGTATTGCTAACGATAAATGAGTTAACAGGTGTTTCAGGTTTTTTGAAAATTCAACCCCTAAAAGGGGCAAATGTGGTCACAAATTCTGAAAATCAACATGAGTATCGTTTCTATGGTTTATCGGGTCGTTGATTACGAAAACAATAACGATTTTAAAATCCAACGTGGCGCACGTGATTTAATATGTACCATCTCTCCTGTTGGGGTGCGATGGGGTTGAAATGTCAAAATATCAATATGGGTGCCAGTTTTGTGTTTTTTTGGACGTTAATTATGAAAATGGCATCGATTTTAAATTTAATACTGTGTACATGTCATGAAAATTCTTGAAAGTATTTGTGCCAAATTGCAATCTAATCTATATATTTATATAAAAGAAGAAACTGACTGACTGACTGACATATCATGACTGACAAATGGATATAGTTCTAGTTCTGGGGAAGGATATATAATAGTTGTTATCCCAGATGTCATTCCTTAAGCGGGTAAAAATTAGGGTGGATAACTAATTCCACGCAAACGAAGTCGCGGGGAAAAGTATACAGACAGTTTGAGTCCCGGGAAGGAACATAAATTGTTTATATCCCAAAAATCAATCCTTATTTTTAACCGCAAACCGATTAAGTTAAAATTTGTTGTGGATATAGTTTGAGTCCCGAGAAATAATAAAGGACAGTTTTTGTCCCGAAAATCAATCCTAGAGGGGTAGAAAAGGGGTTGGTAGTGTGTATGGCGAATTATTAACCGCTGAACCTATTTAGATGATTTGGTATGGAGACAGTTTTAGTTCTAGGGAAAGATATACAATAGCCGTTATCCCAGAAGTCATTCCGTAAGCGGGTAAAAAAGTGGGTGGATTATTAATTCCACGCAGATGAAGTCGCGGGGAAAAGCTTCTATTCAAGAGTAGAAATCTGCATTGCATTGGAACAATGTAACAATTACATGTGTAACAATTCAACAATTATTGCAATCATTTCTTTAAAACAATGAGGGAACCGCCTTCAACACGTGGTATACCGAAACCTCCAGAATGTAACAAATGATTTTCTAAATACTGCATCTAAATAGGTTCAGCCAAACGCGAGATAATAGCGGACAAACACATACCTACATACGTACATACAAACATGCGGGTCAAACTGAGAACTTCAATTCAATACTTTTAATACGCGGGCGAAGCTGCGGGAAAAATCTAGTAAGTAAATAAAGTACAATTATTTGCGAAAGTGCAATAATAAAAAAATAGAAAATACAATAGAAAAAAATATATTTTATAAGATTTGTTAAAATATTTTTTTATATAATAAGTTCAATTCAAACCGTCTGTATATCATGATGAATTCAGAAAAGCGGGAATTTCAAAAGTTGTTATTAAGACAATGTTCTATCCCATAATGATAATGAACCAAAAGTAAAACAGATTAGGTCAAGTTTACTTGACAACATTCAGGAAATTCATTGACAATCCCATCGAAACTAACAGCAGACGTTGTCTTATATATTTCACCATCAGGATTATTTTGAAGCTAGCCTCTACCGCCCGTACTCGTCCGTCTGTAAAGTCTATTTGTAAAATAACTATTCACTCGATTCTAGTAGCTCGAGTTACCAGTCATCACCCTTTTTACCTAAGCAATAGAATCCAATGAAAACTAAGTATCAATCGAGGGGACCAGGCGGATAAGGTACATTTAGAATTCAAAAAGAATAAAAAGGGACCGTATACAATAAAACACTGTTTCTAATTGTCAATTCAATCTATAATATTCAATGCTCTTAGTTTGAACTAAAAATGCTAGTCAAAAGTTCCGGCAAAACAATTATGTTGCATAAACCGCTGTGAAAGAATCCTTTCGACTGTTGAAAACAAATATGTTTGGATCGAAACGCCCCGTTTACTCTGCGCGGTCCCGCTCCACTTTAATTCTCCTATTTTTGAGTTTCCCGGACCAAAATGTCATATATTATTCCCTAACGGAAACCGGTGGGCTGGCTGGCTATTAATAATGGGTTTCCTTTGCCAGCGCTACATGCATCTGACAGTAACGATCGCACTTTTACTTCGTCATTTTTATCGCGTCGCTTTTAGGTCTTTTGTTTTTTCTCTCTTCTAGATTAAACTATTAATTCGTGTCCTACTTACCATACTTAATTTTTTTTCAATTTTGCATTTTAAATAAATTCCATAAGGGCAGTAAACGCCGTTATCAGCTGTGTAACCAGAGTGATCCTTATTAGAAAACTTTGGAGTTTTGCGCCTTAAGCGTTGACAGTAACAGCTTCACTGGATACATTTGTCATTTAAGGTTGTTGTTTTAAACACATGAAACATTTTACATTGACGTCATACAAAGTTTCGTCAGTCAAAATGTTACATTAATTAGTAAACCATATGGTTGACTTTACATTGGGTTTTTCATAGAGTAAGTAGTAAACAAAAGAAAATGGTTCAACATTACTCAACAATGTCCGTGACTCTACGAGTACCCTATCATCGAATTTAGTTTGTTCAGCTAAGGTACCCGAAGGTAATAAGGCCTGCAGGTCAATAAGGCATTAATCTCCGAAATCTTGTTTAAAATTTAAATATTGAATTCTTCTGACATTCCAATTACTTTAACTTATAATTGAAACCACATGTCAAATCTTAAAATATTAGTAAGTAACTTAAATAGTATTCTATGCAACCGTTGTATAAGTGAGGTCAAAAAAGACGAGTGGCATGGGTAATTTTTGACTTAGTTATACAACGTTGCATACAATAATTTTTCTACGACTACATACAAAATTTTACATAAAATATAAAACTGTAGAAACATAAACAATAATTTAAGTTTCACCCTTTGTAACAATGTATTTCAATTTTTTAAGTTTTATTCAAAAACTCAGCGTTTATTTAGGTTGTTAGGTGGGTAGCAATTTATTTTGTTGTTAAGTGTTGTTTACACGAAATACGTTTTTACTGTCAAAACGATACGTCGTGTAGGCACCAATGCATTTTTGGGGAATAGATGACTTGTGTTCAGATGATTGTGTGCATATTCTGATCTATGTCATCATGAATGTATAAATGACAAATAAAAGTACCGGAGTAGAAAAATACATATTTTAAATAAACTAGGTTAAGTATATGAACCTTTTCATAAAATATCTAAATACAGCACAACAACATTAACATCTAACTACAACTGATGTGCTAAATTGCGACACTTGGTGAACCATTTATGGAACTTATATTCCATATGGCATTATATTCGTAGGGATAAAAAATGGTTATTGTGGGTTATCCCTACGAGATAGAGCTGTACCATCAAGGACTTTTTTGTAGACCTTTTCAAGGTGTATAATACTGTAGTACATTATTTTGATCTATCTCGTAGAGTTCAGCCAGCGATTGCAATGTAAGCGCAACAAAATGTATTTATTTACGACATTACATTAGAAACCTTTAAAATTATATGTATTTCTCTACTATATTATGCATGTATTATACATATAAACCTTTCTCTAAAACTACTCTATATATTTCAAAAAACCACATCAAAATCCGTTGCGTAGTTTTAAAGATCTAAGCATACATAGGGACAAACAGCGGAATGCGACTTTGTTTATACTACGAGGGGCACACTGAAATGATCCGAAATTGAATACTTCAGACTGAGTTGGGATAAAACCTTTTTTGTTAAAACTCTCAGTACCATACCTTCTACAGGTCGACCAAAAACAGCGGTGACACCTGAAAACGACAAATAAAAGAAGACAGATATGTGACATATGACCAGATCCGGGCAACCGTAGGCATTGGGATGACTGCAATCCAAACTATTTTGCATAGTGAGTTGGTTGTCAGAAAACTAGTTTCCCGATGGGTACCCCATAATTTGTCAGAAGAGCAAAAGACGGCTCGTGTTGCTTGGTGCCGATCTACTCTGAAACGCTTCAACTGAGAGAAGTCAAAAGCCGTGTATAACATATCGTCTTAGGTGACGAATCATGGATTTAGTCATATGAGCCTGAAAGAAAGCATCAATCGGCAGTTTGGGTCTTTGAAGACGAGGTCAAGCTAACAAAAGTCGTGCGTTCCCGTAGCGTTTCCAAGAAAATGGTCGCCACGTTCGTTTCAAAATAGTAGTTTATGTAACTGTTACATAATAAGGCCTAATTACGTACAGTTGCAAACACTGCTTTATCTACACTCATATTATATATCCAAAATAAAGTGTTCGGAAACCATAGAATGACCGCCATTGCACCGCCATGGCCAACTCGATTGTGCCGGCGGTCGCGCGGGCGCGTGCCGTTGGTCAGGAAGGAGCACAGGATTTACATTATGTTGTCAAATTTGATGGTCGGAATTTGAAACTCATAACGTATCAATATATGAGCATGCAAAGTTAAAATTACGTTACTGCCACAGATAAAAAGCTTATCATAGTAACATCGGTTGTGGTAATGATAGCCATTGCCTACCGTTTTTGAACACGTTTTAGAAGACTTACAATGTGAGTGTAGATAAAAGTTATTAGTAAGTTATTATTTAGACTTTTTAAGCTTTTTTATTAAGTCAATATTTTTGTTTCTAAACCTATTGAAATAATAAAAAGATAATTTAAAAATCCTCTATATATAAAAAATGTTTAAAGCCGTATCGATTTATGCACAACATGTTCATAATTTAAAAAAAATATGACATTTAATTTGACATATGTATGTGCCCTTAAAGTTTTTTTGAGTAATTTAGCTAGAAAACTAAGTAGCGGCACATGAAACACACCTCTGGATAAAATATATATTGTATAATAAAATGGCTGTGACATACCTACGGACGGACAAACGGACATGTTTCAAGAAACTTTTAAGGGTTCCGTTTTTGCCATTTTGGCTACAAAACCCTAAGAAGTGTTTGCACAGTGTTATATTTTAAAGATCTAAATGTAATGGTTTTACAGCTCTCATGGCAATTGTATGACGATTTCGTGAACAAATATTACATGTGCATTTTTTAGTATTTGCAATAACCCTAGTTCTGTTAATGTTTCTCAATTAAGTGAATTTTTACAGTTAATATTTCACATCGTAACAAAAAATTAACCATCTATTAAACTCATTTACACAGCAAAAAATCTTAATTCATATGAAAATATCGCTTTGATGTGAATTCAGTTTTATTTTTGCTATGCTAGGCAGTATTTTTTTTTTAAATATATAGAATATTTTTTACAATATTGCATAATTTCATAAATATTTTGCCGCTGACTGAACTCTTCGTTTTTTACATAAAAATCTACTAACCAATATCGTTTTTACTTATCTTATCTTATTAATAGGTAAGTACGAGATTCCTAAAAATATACCATTGCAATACTTAATCACAAAACACCCGCAAAGGGATTATAATTATTATAAAGCTGCCCGCCAGTGACCTAATACAGGATGATCAATCCAAATGGGTCAGTAGGGAGAAGTCAGAAACTATGAGAGATAGCGACATCTGTTCTTAGAAACCATGGCTTCCATTTTAGATTTATTAATTTTTTTTAAAATCTCTCATACATAACCGGGAATCGAACCTGGTCGAAGTCTCTGTATAATTGTTCGGTATAAATTGATCACGTTCGACTCCCGGTATTGTATGAGTAAAAAAAAAGTTTGTATGTCGTTATTATTAAATCTAAAATCGACGCCATGGTTCCTAAGAACAGATTTCGATAAACAACATTATTAACATTAAAAATATTTTGTCCAGCTGCGATGTTCTACACGCATCACTGTGGAGCGCCCAAATGCTCAAGGACACTTTGCCGACAAGCGTCTTAAAGCTGATAAACAAGACCAGAGTGCGGGTTGTTCGTAAAACTCGCGCAGCTAAAAGGTGCTGATATCAACTTAAGCCAGTCTTTCTACGGGACTTCGAAGACAATGTCGCTCTCGAAACGTCGGAGGTAATTTTCATATTTACTAATGCGGATAGGACCCGTTTTTCTTCTAATACTAAATTGTAATCAAAGTTACCTTAATCGTTTTATCAAACAGATATTTAATATGACATAAAATCCGTTTATAAGTATAACTATTTATGACCTAAATTACAATATATTAGACTTAGTTTGAATCTTTAATCTTTAAGATTTTAGAACTAACTTCAAACTAAATTTAAACTGACAGTGGGTCTACTAGGTGGACTTGCGTCCTTATTTTATCACTACGTATAAAACAAAGTCGCTTTCCGCTGTTTGTCCCTATGTACCTATGCTTAGATCTTTAAAACTAAGCAACGGATTGTGATGCCGTTTTTTTATTAAATACGGTGATTCAAGAATCGCTAGTACAATATAATGTGTTTACAATAATATACTCGTATAGTATTAAGTACTAACACAATCAAAATACGACAAAACTCGAAATCCACCGGACAGTTTTGAAATTTGGTGTGTATGTTGATTAGAAGTCCCGTTTTATAGTCCACACCATTTGACATTTGAGGACCTCGAGGAACCGCCAGCACCTTGGAAAATGTCCTCCATCTTGAAGAAATTCGCTTTTCCCTCCGAATCTAAGCACTCTATGAAAATATGATTTAGGACAATATTAAAGGTCGTTAAATTCTACAGAAACATGTGTACTCTTTTCCTGAAAAAATGCACCTCCTTAGAGAAATGAGATCCTCCTCCTCAAAAAAGTGTATTACACCATATTTCAAAAACTTAGCCTTATTGTAGTAATGGGTTATCAAAAACCTATCAATTGCCGAATGTATCCTTAGTTGAAATCTGCTAATAGTTTGGACACCAACACAAAATGTTGACTTCTGAACTATATTTCTAAAAGAAGGATACATTTTTGTGATGTGGTGTCGTACATTTTTTTGGGTGGAATTTAATCAAGTTTCGATTCCCATACACATTCATTGCATAACGATTAGGGGCAAGTGCTGTACCTGTGGATGGTTGTACCTTTGGACACTACTTATACAGAAAAAACGAATGACCATAGACAAATATCATTCACTTATTTGAAAAGTATTTTTTTCGCATGGCAACACTAGCTAGTCGCCATCTTTACTGATGACAGAAACTGTGATTTTTGTGGCTGCTGAAAGTTTTTACGTCAAAAAGTAAGTTTTTATCTACTTTTTAAGCATGTTTTATGTAAAATCTGTAAGTGTTACGGGTGTCTTTTCAATGAAATATTAATTTATATGTTTTAAACGTTATTTTATCAAGTTTTCGTTAGCCGCCGGTAACATTAACAGTGACCAGTATGAATTCAAAATGAGAAATGCCGAAATTGTACCTGTGGACACATTCGTGTATGTACTTGTGGACTGTCCATAGGTACAGTTATACTGATTGTACCTTTGGACATTAAAATTAATATTAAATATTTTTGTTTACTTTAGTGCCTCGTAGTAAAACTGGGAAAAAACGAGAGAAGATATGTCCCGACACTCTTACTGAAGCGGTTCGAGAAGTGAATAGTGGAAGTTCTGTGAGGAAAGCTGCAGAAAAATACAAAATTCCAAAGTCAACGATTTTTAAGTATCAAAAATTAAATCATGGCAAAAATATTTATAAAGGCGGCTTGAAACTCTTGAAAAATGACGTTAAGAGGATATTAAATGACATTGAGGAGCAACAGCTTCACGATTATTTAAGAAAAGCGGCATATTTGCACATGGGCCTCAATAAAAAACAAGTTCGGGACCTTGCCTATGAGTTTGCAGTGGCAAAAGACAAACAAAACATTCCTCAGAGTTGGCACAAATATAAAATGGCTGGTAATGGATGGGTAAGATGCTTTCGGCAGCGTTTTCCATATTTATCTCTTCGAAAATCCGAAGCGACAAGCATGACGAGAGCAACCAGCTTTAATAAAACGAATGTTCAAGCATTTTTTGACAACCTTGAACAGACCATAAAAAAGGATGATTTTCCTCCTCAAATTATTTACAATATGGATGAAACTGGAGTCACTACTGTACACAAGCCTGGAAAAGTATTAGCACCAAAAAATGTAAGACAGTTAGGCAAACTTACGTCAGGCGAAAGAGGTGTAAACAACACAATGATAGCATGTGTTAATGCAGTTGGAAACGCAGTACCTCCAATGATCATATTCCCGCGAGTGTTCTTTAAAGACCACATGTTAAATGGCGCTCCACCTGGTTCCATCGGATCGGCTAATCAATCAGGATGGTCTACAGAAGATATTTTTCGAAAGTGGTTGGGCCACTTTATACAATTTGCAAAACCAACGAAGGAACGTCCGGTTTTATTAATAATGGACAATCATGAGACTCACATATCAGTTGCAATTATCGAAAAAGCGAAAGAGAACGGTATTATTCTATTGACTTTGCCACCACACACCTCTCATCATTTACAGCCACTCGATAGATGCGTGTTTGGCCCTTTTAAATGTCAGTATAATAAGGCGTCAGAAAGATGGATGCTTAACAACCCTGGAAAACTCATAACAATTTACGACGTAGCAACAATCATAGGGGAGGCTTACCCAATTTCTTTTACTCCAAAAAACATCATCAAAAGCTTTGAAGTAACTGGAATATGCCCATACAAATGCAATCATTTATTGACCAAATGGTAAACATACAGACAAATAAAACATATTTCGGTGGAACTAAGCAATAAATATAAAATGTCAGTCGGAGTGTGGAAGCGCAGCACCATCATCGAAGCCAAAGAGTTTTGCTACTGGCTTCCATTTATGGCGGGTACCTCGGATGCACATGCTCGTCGCTGCCCATGCCCATACAATAGGGATATATTCAGCGATGAAGAATATCTAAGCTCATATGTTACTGACCGCCCGGAGCCAACGCTGTTAGAAACCAGAGATAAAAATATACACATGCAAAAAGAAAAGGAGCATTTGAATGTCCAAACGGCCGCTATTAGTAGGACAATAAATGAACAGGACAATTCAAAGCCAAGGAAGTCTCCACAGCAAAACGAGCGACTGCGTCACAAAAATACCACTTGCGACTCAATTGACCATTCTAAAGCAGCATGTTTCAATAAAAGTGGACAGAATTTGACTTCTCCGCTCAATACAGACCACGCAAGGATTAGATTAGGTCCAGAAATGGTGGACTCGTTGTCTTTTCTGGACGTTACGACGCCTAACCCTAACATTACGCCACAAAAAAATTTGGACACAACATTGGTAACGCCAGAATTTATAAAACCTTTTTCAAAAGCAGGACCAAGAAAAACCATTCAACGTGGAAGAAAGCCGGGAAAAACTAGGATTCTAACAGATACGCCAGTAAAAAATGCTATTCAAATTGAAGAATTTAAACGAGCCAATAATAATAAGAAGAGTTCTACTCGGAAAAGTAGCAAGAAAACAAATAATTTAAAAAGTGAAGATATAACTAAAACAATCATTAATTCTAGCAAAGTTAAACCCGAAGAAAATACAAAGACAGTACCAAAGACATTAGATATAGATACACCTTGTTCGAGTAAGCTTAAAACGATACCTGATGCCAAAAAAATATGTATTTTAGATGATAAGGCATTATCACTTGTTATGTGTGTGGTATGCAAGAAATATACCAAAAAAAGTTTACTCACCTGCAGCATATGCAAAGGCAGATATCATAAAAAATGCATTTCAAAAGCTCACAAAGAAAACTTAGATTCGGATGACGAATCAGGCTTTCTTTGTCAAAAATGTTACATATTAAACGATGATTCCGATGACTGTGCTGGCCCTGGAAACTCTTCAGAATCCGATAACTCTGCTGAAGAGTTATATCAAGAATATTGCAATGCAAAAAAGCAAAAGATGTATTAGAATATGTTATAATTATATGTTGATTATTTTTTATTAAGAAAATCACGTTTTCCTTAAGAATGTTAAGTGTCAAACGGTGAGTCCGATACCTCTGCTGACTTTGGAGGCTTTTTAAAGTCCTATAACTCTACTTAAGATTTTTATCAAGAACATTGTAATTCAAAGAAGAAAAGTATATATTTTAAGGTGCAGAGCACTTTCTACTTACTTGTTGATTAACTTATATCTTGTTAATTACGTTCTTATAGAAGTTTATTCTGTTTAAATTTATATTTTTGATTATTGTCCGTAGGTACGTTGCCGTCCATAGGTAGGTTCTTATAGTCCATAGGTACAAATAGTAGATGTACCTATGGACAAAATGAGTGTTTTTAAAAACATGCTTATGTTTCTTTTTTCTAAATAGCTAGCGTAAAAAGTGTATGTGAAATTCGAAGATTGATTATTTGTAATTGTGAAAAAATAAATAACTCATTGGTAAAATGTGTAGTTTTTTTTAAATTGCCTTGAGGTCAAATTCTGGAAAGTGTCCGCAGGTTGAGCACTTGCCCCTACATTTTTTGTAAGCGTACAAAAAAACTAAAAATGGATATACTTTTCATGATGGCAACCGACTCTGGTGGTCCTCGAAGCTCTTGTTTTCAGACATGCATACTAGGATCCCAGAGAAAATAGGTGTCGAGTTTCATTGCTGCTACTATTAATTGACCTCTAATTAAGAGCAAAAATTGGGTTTTATCATCAAATTATTTAATCTTAGTGATTTATCCTTTATACATTTTAGAAAATTTGCATTGCATGGCACTGGTGTTTTGATTACAGACCTCCTGGTGTATCTTTAATTAAAATCCGCACAATAGTTTAGGCGCCAAGTAAAGAACATGATTTCATATTTGGTGACCTCTTGCGGCCGCCATATTGTTTTTTTAGATATATAAGTGTGGATTCATTGTTCAGATGAAGCGGAATTAAGGGATATGTCACTTGTAGAAATCCGCTTAGCATCCTAGGCTACAAGGTGTATTCAGTTTTCAGTTTTGAAACCATTACCTTACTTACTGTTTTTGTCGCAGTCGGTTAAAATGTTGATATTGGTGTAGCTGACATACAAAACTATAAATAAACGTTAACTTTGTATTCTCACAAGTTTCATATCATGAGAATATCCCCTGGAAAGGCATTGACGATACACTTCACTTCCTCAAGTGATATCTCTGAGGAGGTGCATTTTCCGGAAAAAAGTACGCATGTCTCTATATAGAATTTAATGAGCTTTAATATTGTCCTAAATCATATTTTCATAAAGTGCTTAGATTCAGAGGGAAAAGCGAATTTCTTCAGGATGGAGGACATTTTCCATGGTGCTGGCTGTTCCTCGAGGTCCTTAAATGTCAAATGGTGTGGACAATAAAACGGGACCTTTAATCAACATACACACCAAATTTCAAAACTGTCCGAGGGATTTCGAGTTTTGTCGTATTTTGATTGTGTTATACTCGCAGGTACCTCATTTCTCATTAAGATCTAAGAAATAATTATACGCATTTTTTTTCTCATCAGATTTAAAATTTAAAATAATATTAGTCATGCCCAGTGTTGCAAATACATTTATGAATGTCAAAGGGTTATTGCAGGTTCGAGTATTATATATGACGGACAAAGATGCATGGCCCAAACCAAACATTTATAGGACACCGTTTAGGTAGGAAAACATATCAAACGTTTTGTGAAGCAGTCAGATTAGGATTTATTTTTCTTTATAATTAAACAATAGGTACATTATCTGTCTCTCAAGCTGTTTTGATATGTCTTCTTGAAGAACTACGCATTATTTTGTATCTTTAAGATCTAATAATGTATTACTGTTTTGAAAAAAATAAGTCCCGTCGAGTATCTTTTCGGTCATAATACTTCTTGGGCCAGAGGTGTAGGGTTAGAACCGGTGGTAGTTTTGGAACGAAGTTCCTTATTGGACGGTTCGCGGATGGGGGGCTAGGTGAAAAAAAGTCACGTGACCGTCACGAAAAAGCGTCACGTCACGAAAACGCGACACCCATACGATTGAGAAACATGTAAAATGGAATGAAATAAAAAATATATAAAATAGAATAAAGTGAAGTGAAGTGAATTGTAGTGAAAGTGAGAAGTGACAAAGTGATAAAAGTGAAAAAAGTCGAGAACCTAAAAGTAAAAAATGTAAAAAATGGCAAAATTTCAAAATTTCAAAAATTTCAAAAATTTCAAAAATTTCAAAAATTTCAAAAATTTCAACTATTTCAAAAATTTCAAGAATTTCAAAACTTTCAGAAAATTCAAAAATTTCATAAAAATACGAAAAAAAATTAAAACCACAAAATTTACGAAAAAGTCAAAAATGAAATAAAATAAAATAACATAACTTCGTTCCAACAGAGTGTTCCACGACACTCACGTATTTTATTTTTCTCTGACGTTCATTAGTGCATTGTAATGTGCTTACCTTGAAGTATGTAATTACCACAATTATTGCAACCTGTAACGTAACATCAGTGTATTATCCGTGACAGTGTGGTAAAAAGGTATGAAAATTCATTACCTACGGTAACGTAATCAAAATTTTTGAATTATCAGTCAAAATCGCATAGTGAAAGGATGAGCCGGATAGTAGACTGACGTAAGCGCCGCTAAATATCCCTTAATAAACGACCGTTTGAACGGATGTTTCGTAACAGGGCGGCATTTACGAAACTACACTGAGCATCGCCCGACATGCTCTTGGCCGGTTTTTTTGCATTGTTATCCCGGAAATCACCCCTTAAGGATTACTAATTCCTCAAATAGAAAAAAAAACATTTCTGCATTTGTGACACCCCCCCCCCCCCCATTTCAACCGCGCCTGTTCTTACCTTTCATGCGTAGACTGATGTGACGGGAGGATCGATTTGGATGATATTTCCCGTGGACCCATGTCTTTTGTATTTATACGTCCATACGTATAAATACAAAAGTGGTCCTGTATCGTCCGATACTATTATATGTCGTTTAAATCATGTCAATAAAAATTAATAGGATAAATCCATCTGTCAACTTTACTTCAAGTTCCGCCTCCAGGTTAGCGGGAGAGAAATTAGGGGTGAATTAGCCGCTTACTGACACAGACCGAATTCCACGCGGGCGGAGCCGCGGGCACAGCTAGTATAAAATAAAAATAAAATAGAAACTGCCATTTGAATAATAATATTTTAAGAAGCGATACGGTCAACTTCAAGAAAGCAGAATTCCATTAAATTCTTGAACCTAACTTAGCCCGATATCTCGCCCAAGCACCCTATTAGGACGTAGAATCGTTTGAGCTAGGAATCGCGAGTTAAATGACTGTTAACAACTCACGATATCGAAATCAAGAGCACTCCTGCTACAGGCAATCGAGAAAGTTTGACTTCGCGATAAAGGCATTGAGCGGCACTTAAGGTGGCTACAGCAAAGTTTTTATTGCAACGATGATAAAGTATGGTTTGTTTTATGGTAGGAAATATTACAAAGAAGTTAAGAATTTCATTTATGTTGTTCAGTTCGTATTGAATATCGATAACATAACGATGCGATATTTCGTTGTATTAGTTTTTCTATCGATGTTTTTATAAAAAACATATTATAAACGTAGTCTGCTAAATTTAAACCACATATTCAAATGTTTAAATAACCGTACAGTGGGCAAAGTGCTACTTATAGTTAAAATATTACTTATGTTATTCAATCAAATACAAACACTGAAAACATTGAAAAAATAATCAACCCAGCAGGATTTGAACCTCGCATCGATACGCCTTACCGGGGCTCGATCGCTTTACCAATTAAGCTATGGGTTCAGTTACTGAGTTGACGAAATTCTCAATGCCTTCAATCATCTTTTTGCATTTATTTTTACATCGACTTTATAGCAGCCGTAAGCGACATCTAGGTGCTAACTACTAGAGTTAGATACCCTTCCCGCCGACCCTTTTACAAGTGTCACAACGGAAATAATAGATGGCGCTGCTATCAACTCATAATTATTACACATGTTTTTTTAAAGTGGGGCATTCCACTCATACAATAGTATGTTATTCAATCAAATACAAACACTGAAAACATTGAAAAAATAATCAACCCAGCAGGATTTGAACCTCGCATCGATACGCCTTACCGGGGCTCGATCGCTTTACCAATTAAGCTATGGGTTCAGTTACTGAGTTGACGAAATTCTCAATGCCTTCAATCATCTTTTTGCATTTATTTTTACATCGACTTTATAGCAGCCGTAAGCGACATCTAGGTGCTAACTACTAGAGTTACTATTATACTACTATACTATACTTACTACACTACTTAGAGTATACTTAGAGTATACTATTGTATGAGTGGAATGCCCCACTTTAAAAAAACATGTAAAATAATTATAATATTACTTATGTTAATTAATGTAAAACACACAGCGTAAATAATATACTATACACCCTACTGAGCATGCTAGCAAAGTGTAAAACGCTTAATGCAGGCAAATGAATTTAACACCCTCAATAAATCCATGAATCGGGCAAACGGCCACAAGCAAAAACCGCAGGTTTTATTAGCAACCTCTCTGACAATATTTCGTATTGTAACAATTAGTTGGGATCCAGTAAGCGAGGCTGGAGTTGGGAGCTTCGATGCTGGGAAGCAATAATAGTTGCCTAGCGAGGGTAGGTCACAAAATCGCTCAAAATGAACTAGTATAACTGTGACCACGAGACCCGTTACAAGTATGCGTAATAGGAGAGCTATGTTTCGCCCTATTTAGTCGCGTGCGCTCGAAAAGTTTGGAATAACAACTGTAAAGCTCCACTCGATCGTTTTCGATTCATTGAAATTTAATGTTGCTTCGTAGTTTTTAATTGAGTTATTCAAGAGCCGAGGCCAGATATTGCGATTATAATGATATTGTTTTAAGTTAAATCAAAAGCTAATTTGAAAAAAACCGGCCAAGTGCGTGTCGGACCACCAATCCGTACCTTCAATGGAATAAGAACCAAACTAATACCAAAAGGTCGTATCTGATGCCTATGGAAGAAGTTTTTTGGAGATAACTCAAAAATGGCTAAACCGATAATGTTCAAAACAATTTTTGTAGAAAGAATATCATAAGGCGCATCTCTTCGAATTTTTTCATATTTTTTGAACTTACGGTTCAAAAGTTACGGGGGGGGGCTACACAACTTTTCTGACTTTCGAAGCGATTATTTCAGAAAATATTCACTTAATCACAAAATAGTCAAAGTAATCTCAATGTTATTTTGAAAGACCTATCGATTGATGTGTCACATGTTGATATTTGGTTAAAAAATTTTTTTAATTTAGTTACTTGTATGGAGCGCCCCCCTAAAAATATATTTTTTTTCAAATTTAACTACATAACTAAGTAGCTGCATACAAAATACACCTTATGTGTAAATTTTATTCAGATACGTTGTATAGTTTCCGAGTAAAATGCCTGTGACATACGGACGGACAGACAGACAGACATGACGAATCCATAAGGGTTCCGTTTTTTGCCATTTGGATACGGAACCCTAAAAAGAGTAAATTCATCATAATTATGAATGTTATCTACTTGACGTGCGTAAGTGGTACACGAATTGTATTTTTATTATATCATACAGACAGCTAAGAAAATAATATAAACCTGTGCTTGAAAATGACACAACAATTTAAAAAAGTATTTTTAACTTGTACCTAATTAAATTAAAGCTGAAATCGCCAACATATTACAGAGTAGTGTTAAACGAAACAAAAATATCCGCCGAGATGAAAACGTTGCGAATGTAGGTCAACGGTTCCGAAGCAAACTAACAAATATTTTAAGAAACGGGATAATGCACAGGAGGTCGTCTACAAAATGTCATGAAACCAATTTATGTTCATTGCCAACTGCTATTAATATGTAGTTAAAGTAATCTGGTATAGGAAACCTCAAACTGAGAACTCGCGTTTTATAAAAAAAAGCTTTGGCCATCATTTCTTGCAGACAAAATGATTTCCTCAATTACTCTTTACCAAAGGTCATGCCAGTATAAGCAAACTTATTTTACTCAAAATTGTATCTTCTTAATAGTTGAACGAGATAGGCAGAGCATGGCAGAGCTACTGCAGTTAATATAAAAAAATACTACACATTATTCAATTACATGGAAGCAATAATAAGTTCAAATTCATCTTGCGTGACATTTGCGTTTGCATTGGGCATAAGATGAGGTGTACTTCTTAAAGTTTCGGCAACGCGAAGGTGAATCCTTGGGAGTTACTGCTTACTCGTACTATCAGGCACGCCGAATGCTTATTTGACATCGTCGCGTCGTGGTATTAAAAAATATATATAATGAAGTAATCATTACTAATAGTATGAAATTAACACTTGTTTATAGAATCTCTTAACAAATAAAAAATCTAAAACATGTGTTCACTCTTATTTTGGATGGCACATTTCATAAATTTTAAACGTATTAGACAATTGGCAAGACAAGCACTACAAGCAGTGTGTCAGTACTTGTTGGCAGGTATGATCTACCCTTGTTAAAACAAGCCCCCCGCTCTCTTGCTATGTTTGAAATTAGAATGGATCTGAATCCTAGCCTAATCGTTAGTGATTCTGTTTATGAAGCAGGAGGTCCGCGGTTCGAATCCTGGTCAGGGCATTTATTTGTGTGTCTATCACGGATACTTGTTCCCGAGTTATATGTGTTTTCTATGTATTTAAATATGTACCTACTATCTGTTAGATATTATCGTCGTCTAGTTACTTAACTACTGTACTTACCCACAACACAAGCGTTTTTGAACTTACTGTAAGATTAGGTTTATTTAAGATTGTCCCTATAATATTCATTTATTATTATTTCATATTTAATTATTCATTGGTTACAACATATGATGAGCATGTATTTTTCTGGGCCGAGGTGTATTTCGCTGTGTCCTCTCAGTTTGTACCAGACGATAAAAGTTACTAAGCGTATAATTTCTTGTGATCTCGGAGCGCCCACGGCCTCGCACGGCTTTGTTAATGTGTATTCGCACTTGCTGAATTAAATTTGATCGTTTCATAAAATTAAGGGGTGGTTTATTTGTAGTAGAAGCTTTTGGGCTCTTGGGGAGAGATAGAATAGAAATAGTGCAAATAGTTACGATTGAAGGTTATGTATGAAGCAATGTTAAACGTATGGCTGTTTATGAAGTTAAGGGTATAGCGGTGTATGTATGGGCAATTGGCCCCAACTGCCAATTCGCCGATTTATTAGCCCATGTAAGATATCATTTCAGCAAACATTAAAACTACTATGCTACTAGTTATCCAGAAAAAAAAAGAAATTGTTTTTTTTTTCGAAACTACCGAATTTAATTTTTTTGTGACCCAAACATTAATATGTAATTAGTTTGGATTTATTATTTAAAAAATACTGAATCCCAAATGAATCTCTAAAAACTGAAATTTTATTTTTTCATATATATTTTTTATATTTCCGAGATAGGGACGGGACACCCACCGATTCCATATATTTTACGCACTAACTAATATTAGTTACATGACCTGGATTTCACCCTGAATACGACTATACCTTTTTAGTAAACCCAACACATTTTTTTTTATTAAATAACGTAAACAGTAAAAATATCATTAATGTCACCGTACTCGAACTGACCATATGGTTGTCATATGAAGAGCTGTCATAAAAATAAGTAAAATAAAGCCTCGTATATGTTACTTCAATTCCCGAAGGTCTATGGTTTTCTCGCATGGGCAACACCATCAGAACAAAATTATGGTTATAACATTAAAGCGTCCACATATATCATAAGCTAAAAATATAATAAAGCGCACTATCAATTCAGCCTTGACGGCCGTATCAAATGTCACTGACACGCTTTCAAGGAAATTGGTGTCTCGCTACTGTGACATTTATTCACAGGCCAACAGCTATCCATTTGAACGTGTACTATGTAGTATTGTATTTATCAGGAGAACTTCGTATTTAAGCAAATAGTACAGTCATATCTTTACTGTAGAGGTTAGATAGAAACCTCCCTTTAGGGGCATAAGTGTCCAAGTGTCAGAAATAATGTCAATTAGTTAATTTACCCGAATGTTATCTACATTACTGGTCGTTTTATATAAAATATTCTTTATTTAAATTAAAAAAAAATGTAAATAATGAATCCTAAATGAAAATCAGTCACCATCGAGGCTCCCAGCCTCATGGTCACGCGCGCATTCCTTAAAATAAAATATATGAAGCTTCAATCATCCCTGTGTCTTTACTGAGCTACACCACACCCCTCACATAACTATGCTAATTAGAAACTAGAAGCAGTTGCCATTTTGAACCATGCATTAATAAAATAAATTAAACGCGTTCAAACTATCCAAATCAATACCCATGGAACAGGAACGATTTCCCTTGAATAATCAAAATTATCACCTTTAAATTCGTCAGCGTAAATTTCTTTCCATTATTCAACAAATATTATGTACTTGACGTACCAACAGGATCAAAAAACACAATCGTGACAGCACCCCTATTCCAGGTTGCCCAAAAACTCAGTCGTACCCAGATTCTTTTCAACCTCCATCACTTTTAGAACTTAAGAAACAAAAACAGCGCTTATAATATCTGTGACAGTTTTACCAACCCACGTCAAATTGGACCCAAAATGCCTGCTGACGGCAGGCTTATTATCATTTTAAAATATAATTTATCCGAACACAGGAACACCATTAAGCGCTCTCGAAATCTAGATAGCACAAGAGTCACGAACCCTATTAAAACTTTTTCATAGACATGAAAAATGAAATTACTTTTCATTTCCTCTTAGAACTCGTTTAACTTCATAATGCACATGACTTGCGGAACTTAGGATATGGGTATTGACTCTCGCTAAGTTGTTTTCTAACTATTTACTGTTTTTTAGTCGCTCCTTGTATATTGTTCAAAACAAAATTACTATATTTAAATATATAAAAGAAGAAACTGACTGACTGACTGACTGACTGACTGACTGACTGACTGACTGATTGACTGACTGACTGACTGACTGACTGACATATCAACGCACAGCCCAAACCGCTGGTTCTAGAAATTCCAAATTTGGCACGTAGATTCCTTATAAAGTCTAGGGATGCACTAAGAAAGGATTTTTCAAAATTCACCCCCTAAGGGGGTAAAATGGGGGTCCAAAATTTGTATGGCGAATCAAGATTTGTTAGACTATTTTATTCGAAACTTCACAGGAGTATTCCTAACAATAAATGAGTAAACACGTGTTTCAGGTTTATTTAAACCCCTAAAAGTCAGAAAATCAACATGGGTATCCTTTTTGAGTACTTATAGTACGCGGGCGAAGCCGCGGGAAAAGGCTAGTAATTTAATAAAACTTCCTTTTCCTTCATAAAACAAAATCCTTGTTAATCAAGGGCTGCAAGGCACCCATTTCCGACAAGAGTGCCTTTAGGCTGAATTTCATTTATTATTTGAGGTACCTTTTATTAAAAAAATTGTGAGGCAGAGGAATCGTCTTTTTTGATATCGAGTTAAAAAGTCCAAATATAAGTTTTACGAAAAAATAATTTTGAGCCGAATATTCATAACAAATTGTAAAAATTACCTACATATTTAGAAAGTTTAACTCGGCAGTAGGCATTTGTTACGCATTTGAAAAATATGTTGTAGCTATATTAAGGAAAGGTTTCATTATTTCAATTTAAATATTAATATGTATACTTACTAGCTTTTGCCCGCGGCTTCGCTCGCGTTAAATTCGGGGTAACACGGTTCCCCTTTGCCCCCCGTAATGCTCCATACAAACTTCCACCCCCCATTTTAGGGAAGTGGGGGGTTAGAAAGAGACAAAAAGTAGCCTATGTCACTCTCCATCCCTTCAACTATCTCCACTTAAAAAATCACGTCAATTCGTCGCCCCGTTTTGCCGTGAAAGACGGACAAACAAACAAACATACACACTTTCCCATTTATAATAAAGAGTGTATTGACAATTATAAGGACAAGTGAAATGTGTAATAACTTTTTAAAAGTTTATTATTGTGCGTAAGTATGTTTTGGGCATTTGGTTGGAAGGCCTTTTTAAACGTTTTAGTGTTGACTAAGACACCTGTAACCTTTGCTTTCGGGCGACTTTTCGTCGTTTGCTTCGGACGTTTCTCATCAGATTCGGACAACGTTTACTGTGACCAGTTTCGACGTTTGAGCCAAGTTTTTTTTTATTTTTTTGTGGAATCCGCTTCCGTGAAGCTTTGCCGAAGTTTTCTCTTCATGATTGCCCATCACGTCCTCGATGGGACGTACCTAAGGTTAATTTGGCGGATTCATATTCTTAGCAGCATGACGCACGTCGTCGGTTTCCATCCACTCTCTGATGCAGGGGGCACAGTGGCAACTAGCCAAATCGGGCCAAAATAAAGTAGAGCCCCTGTGGCATCTCATTAGTGACAAAATTCATTTTGTCCACACTTCTTTATGTAAAGATTGGCAGTCATCGTGGAAGTAACTAGTGACGAACGCCGTAGATTTCGCATTCGCATATTACCTACCACACATTGTCTTAGATCCAAATTTTTCGGAAAAAATTGACGTTTTGTTCTCATTCAGGTGTTCTCCTTTGCGAATAGTAGAGTACTACAGGCCCGGTAGAACAAAAAATCCAGTTTGAAGGGGTTTTCGTCACTTAGAATTATGCACTGTTCATTTTTAAGTAAAACTGTGTCATATAAATTTCGAGGACGGTGTTTAACTTTTGCAGCCTATTTTGGAGTTGGTTTGGCTTCCGTTGCTTCCGATGGCTACCCAGTCGTTGCGATTCTTGGCCCTTTGAACCATTCCTACAGAAGTTCTCTACTTTTTTCCACATATCTTATTGAAGCACTGAGTGAGTTTTTGATTTTTCGATGTATCTTTGAGTCAATATTGCGATTATTCGAGCCAGTTTTTCGACGATTTTTCGACTTGTCATTAAAAGAGAAGTCTCACTCAAACTTTTTAATGCAATTTAAATCGCAGAAACACACACCCTCACGATTTTAGCGATCTTTCTCATGGACATATACCGTTTTCTCGTATGTATTTGTCCAAGAGTATTTTTCGTTGCTCTTGTGTATGGCCTCTCAGTTTATGAAATCAAAAGTGATCCGAAAAAATAATTCTAGTAATTGATTTAACATCATATCATCTACAACATAATAAATAATGTATGTTTTTAAAGCAAATAAAACAAGAATGACGGCTTGTTGCAGTTGTCCTTATAATTGTCAATACAGTCTTTATTAGTATGGATTTGGAAAGATAACAAACAGTATGTACACATAAAACTAGAAATAATATATATGACTATAAATTACAACTTAAATTAAAAATAAATCCTAAATAAAACTAAACTAAAATCTCAAACTAAATAAGCCTAAAAAATATCTAGAAAATGGTCCGGTAATCTGACATGATTTTTTTCTTATTACAATGTCTGACATATTGTGACTATCTGTGTTTAAAGAATAAAAAAAGGCTTTCCGAGCTTGTGAGGTGAAAAATAAATTGTATGGTAATCATATATTTCACTGTAAAAATAGCTATTAACATTTCATTTATTTATCAAATATGTAAAATTATAAAAAACAGAATGGCCACCAACAAGGAAACGTTGCTAGTACAGGGTAGAGGTAGACGGGTTGTGTAGGGCCGCACCGTCATTGAAACCGAAGAAATGTTGGATGGATATTAATTTTACATTTTTGTTAAATAAATGAAATGTTAATAAAAAAAATAACTATTTTATAATTTTTCCATACTTTAAACAGGGCGACTATGTAATCGTGACGTCAATTTTACACATCATTTTGTTAGGAGCGTTTTAAGAAACAAATGCAAATCTCAGACTTTAAGTTTTATTTATGACTTTTGTGTTTCTTTAATGCTATTGACCTCATATAGACACTTGATCCTCACAACAAAACGAATGGATTGATACCATACATGAAAAAAATTCATCATGCATATTATATTGAAATCATACAGAAATAAGCCGTGTATGATTATAATATAATTATTGAAACGGATATCCATCTATTTATTTTTGAATCCATAATCTTAACGTAAGTATCATCAAAATGATCTGGTAAATTTTTGTGCATCATCTTTATGTGAGGCAAGAATCTCATACTAAATTTGAACAATACTAAATTATATTTATTTATAAACCTACAAAGAAGAAGAAGTCCAATGTGCCAACGACCTAAAACTACGCTTAAGAACGATCGCCAGCAAGATATAATGTAAAATACGTTTTGCATGTACCTACTCCGTATGCCTCGTCGAATGAAATGTGCCCAGCTACCCATTACCATGTAATGAAAAAATTGGAATACGTGACTACTACTTATAGGGAATTGGTTATTAGAATGGAAAACAATAAAAATAACAAGCGTCGTGATACTACTATAATTGTTAACTTCACATATGAGTGCATTTTTTACACGACTGTCCAAAGCTCAAAGTGCCCAAACTAAGAAGTTTAGTGTTCTAAAAGGTATGAGCTCCCATATAAACTACGACAGTTCTCTTTCCGGACAAACTCTACACTCTATTTTCGACTTTTATTGTGTCTTTACTTGTACACATTTTCTTTATTTCGAAAATTAATCACATATCATATTAATATTCATAAGTTTATCGTAATTATCTAAAAAATATCCGATATTTTTTATGAAGCCTTAAGTTTCGTAAAATATTAGTGTTGCTAAATATTAAGTTCAGTTGACATGTATGATTTTATGTACCTACGGTTAATTACTTACGTAAATATAAGACAAAAGTTAGTATTAGATGCAAATAAAACTACTTTAGTAAATAACCTACATACACTTAAATTTCACCGCAACTGAGCCCAGTCGCAGTGCAGTAAAAAAGTTCGTATAAAGCTAGATTTCAGATAACATCGCCATTCTCATACATAGAACACGACAAAAACAAGTGTCACAGGGCGAAGAATCTTACGGAGATGGCGGTTTGGACGGATGTGAGTGTTTAAATAGCGGAATATTTGAAGGAGTACCTAACATAAAGTTATAACATTCTAAATAAGTAAAATAATAACAGTTATTGCAAAATCTTATATGACGGCTACAGGAATGTAGGTAGATAGATAGTGGTTATATTTAATTATTGTGTTTGTTAAAATACATTTTATTTTGATTCTGATTCAGCTATATTATACACAGAAACTTATCTATCTTCTATACATATAGTCTATCTATATATACATATATAAAGCTGAAGAGGGTCGAAAGTCTGTACATGGAAGATAATCGAAAAAAGTTGGCTGGGGATACTTAGAATCGATAACAGAACACCTTCCACCAATTTTTAGATGTTTTGTCTGTTTATCTGTTTATTTGACCGCGCATCACGTGGAAACGGCTGAACAGATTTTGATGAAATTTTGTATAGAGATAGTCTGAGTCCTGGGAAAGGATAATAGATAGTTCTAATCCCGAAAATCAACCCTGGTGGGGGTGAAAAAGGGGTTGAAAAATTGTATGGAGAAATTTAACTGCTGAAACGATTTAGATAGAAATTAGTATGGAGATAATTTGAGTCCCGAGAAACGAAGGCGAGAAAGTTGGTATGAGGAATTTTTTACCGCTAAACTGATTTATAGTATAGAGATAGTATGGGTCTCGAGAAAGGACAAAGGATAGTTTCATCTTCAAAAAATCCCCCCCCCCATCTTACTTTTGAACCGTAGGTCCAAAAAAATAGAAAAAAATAATGGAATTGAAGCCTGAAAGGTATTTTCAAGATAAACTGTATTATTCAAGATAAACTGTATTATATATATATCAAGATAATCGGTTCAGCTGTTTTTGAGTTGTCAGTCAAAAACGCATAGTGAAAGGACGTAAGTGCCGGATAGTAGAATTACAACGCCAAACAATTAACCCACCACGCAATTATTAGTTTATGACGGAAGCGCCGCCAAATATCCCGTAATAAACGACCTATTGAACGGATGTTTTTTAACACGGCGGCAATTACGAAACCCTACACTGAACATGGCCCGACATGCTCTTGGCCGGTTTTTTTTTTGCTTTGTTATTCCAGAAGTCACCCCTTAAGGATTACTAATTCCAATTATCAAGAAAATCCTCGGCCAGGTATAGGAAGGCTATAAAAATTCATCCTATAAAAGGGGGGTAGCCACTACACTCGATTGAGTTAATTTTGCACCTGAATCTTATGGCGCTACTTAGGAAGGAGGTGCAATTTTTTTTCCAAATATGTCCTAAGACTAGCGAGTACCCTACTTAACTAACAGATGGCGCTGAAATTAATACGTTGTGACATGAATAATTCACTAAGGAAGGATTTTGCCAAATTAACTCAAAGTTTAGAAATGGGAGTTCGGATATCAACAAATTTAAAAGAATTATTGGATAGTATAGTACAACAAAATTAAACTACAATAAATTAATTGCCCTACATTATACAGTGCATGTAAATACTCAGCCTCACGATTTTGATATCTTTTCTCCTTTTCTCTAATCTTACTTCTAAGTCTTCTAACTAATATTAGACCAAGTTCGTTGTTAGTATATTCGTTAATAAGTTGTTAGGTTATGATATGAAGTATGGATTTATATGTATATTTCTTACCCAGGCGCGGTCCGATCGGTCCGATGGGGTGGGGGGGTTACACGGGACATGACCCCTCCCCCCCAAATCGTGCACGTCAAATAGAAAAATGCATTACTGACCCCCTCAAAAATCATTTCTACATTAGTGACCCCCCAATTTCATAGGGGGCCCCCATCCTCCAAATTTTACGCTGCAACCGGGCCTGTTCTTACCTTTCATTCTTAGACTGATTTGACTGGAGGATCGATTTGGATGATATTTGCCATGGAAATGATATGAATAGGTACAGTCAAGGACGTATGAATACAAAAGTGGTACTGTATCGTCCGATATACACCTACTAATCTATGTCGTTTAAATCATGTCCAAAAATTTAATAAGGAAAAAAAAAACTATTGATTTTGGAATGTGTTTTATTTAGTAGTAATTGTCAAATATTTTGTCTGGACTACTGTCCTCTAGCGTATCCATCTGTCAACTTTACTTCAAGACCATCAAGTTCCGCCTCCAGGGGGAGGGAGAGAATTTAGGGGTGAATTAGCCGCTTACTGACAAAGACCGAATTCCACGCAGGCGGAGCCGCGGGCACAGTTTTAGTTTAGTTTATCATAAAAGTGTAAAAAGACTAATCTCACTTTTACTACTAATTACACTTACGTGTTCCGCCTTTTCGCCAAACATTTTTTGGCCGTATTTTACTTGCCAACCAACATTTTGCTAATGCTTCACCTTTACAACTAACTACTGCCCAATTTTTGTATGATAACGTTTCATTTGGTAGAATTAATTTAAAGTAGATTATTACAATGATTCAAAACTTTTGGGATGATTATCATTTATCAAATCATTTACTAGGCCAAACAACTATTAACCGAATAACGTTTCGCCAGTGCAACAGTTTCCTTTTCATACACTAGGCAACTTAGGCATTAGGCTGAAACGAAGTAAAAGATACACACGATTTTTGCCTAAACCATTTTTTTTAATAACTAACTATCGAAAAAGAAAGCTCGTATGTGACAGAGTCCAGTTCGGAGCGATGACGAGCCAAGCGAAGAGGAGCGGGTTAGGTTCACCGTGAGCAAACAGTGTCAGAATTGACTTTTTTAATATGTCACATAACAACCCGCAAGCTTTTATGACAGTCCGCAAGTAATGATGTAAACACTTATCGTCAATAAGTCAATTCATTCGTACTTAGTGAGTGGGTGGGCTTACCCACATTGTTAATAATAATAATTACATGGATGGTTACTAAACGAAATTCTATTAACAATGGCAAACGTTATACTTACAACGAAACGAATATTACGCAAACTAAAACATTCAACTAATCAACAAAACAACACAACACAAAATTTACTGTTGGTATCTGTGAGGTTGGGAAATAAAACAAAATCTTTTGATAAGCTGGCACACGATCATTTCGGTAACTGAAATTGTGCGAAAAATCGTACGCCGATGCCAGTGCGGGTTTTATGTAACAACCTTTAAGTTGTAAAATGACCATACTGATTGATATCAATACTGATGGTTTAGGTCCTAATATTTTTTTTATGCTGTAAATTCAATACATTTTACTCATTGCACAAAGTCTACAATTAAACGAAGCATAATCATATTGTGAGTAAATACTCAAGGGTAAATACCGAGTAAATACTCAGTATTTACTCAAAATACCCGTATTTACTCGTTTATACCCAAATTGGTGGGTATAAACTATTTAGAGTGCTGCAAGGGACATAACATTTTGAAATTTAGGTGTATTTTGTAACCCGCTACTAAATTAACTAGTCAAAGTCGCAAAAAACATTTTTTTAAGAGGGGCACTCCATACATGTAACTAATTGTCACACCAAAAATTAGAAACCATCAACGTGTCTACATGATTAAATAAGGCATTAAAATAACTTGGATGATTCTAAATATATTTTTTCATAAATTGAACATATTTTTGAAGAAAAAAAACATTTCTGAAGACTAAAATTATGTTTACCGCTCTATAACATTTAAACCAAAGTACAAAAATGTGAAAAATTATCGGATGAATAGGGACTAGAAAATACTTTAAAATAAAATTACTTTCAATATGATCGGTTGAGCCGTTTTTGAGTTTTCTTTAAAAAAACTCTTAATAAAATGACGTAAGTGCCACGCAAACACTCACCTATGCTTTGAACGGGGTCAGGTTTGCTAATGGCGATACCTAGCTCCACAAGATCGATGTACCGACAACTTGGATATCCCAGGACGGTTAGCACAAGTGTGACGCGACAGTATCTCGCGCGCGAGATAGTCTATCCATCTTTTTCTGAATGTATCATTTAAAAAGAGACCTGTAATCCAATAGCGAGCATGTGATTTCTGTCGCGGTCCTCAGAGTCACACATTTTAGCGTGAGACTGGAACGCTACCAAAAATATCCATTATCCAAAGATATTCACTAACAAAAATCAAAAGTCCAGAAACGTTAACTTTAATCACAAAGAAAACACCATCAAAGTCCATATACTCGTACAAAGCAAGGGTCCAAGGAAAATCACACGAGGCACTTTACGTAAAATGAGCAAGTAGGTAGTCCTCCGAACAGGTTGACTGACAAACAGCAACTGTGCGTGCCAAACGCGCCAGGCGCGCCAGCGTGCCTAACTGTATTTTCATTGGATACTAGTCGTACTACACTTGTTAGTGTCCGCTAATCACCTAATCAAAATAAGGGAAGCGAAACGCGCATTTTGCAAGATAAGGATTTAAAGCACATTCAGCGAGCTGAGCCACCTTTTGTTCACTCTGCGACACTATATACCCTTATGAAAACGATGTTTATTAATGTTAAAACTGTGCATACTTTTGAGATAAGAAGTAGACAAATATAATAGAGAATTCAGTTTAAGTCCACGCCGCAAACTAGGTGGTCTTTTGTTCGCAGTTTGACCCTTTATGGTCATTATTTCTATATTCTTTGTTCATTAGCACTAGCTAATAATCGCCGCGCAATCGAGCTATAATGCCTATAATATTGTGAAGTATTTTCGTGGCAGTTTTTTTTTGTAAACAACTTGTTAACATCTGTATAATATTCGAATCGGCTTGCGAAATGCGCTTATCTAGAATACAGAAACGACTTAAGTCCCATGTTTTCAAAGTAAATACCTTCGTATTTGAAACAAAATAGTTGACTATGTTTTTATCACGCCTACATTCCTACATTCCCTAAACTCCAAATTTCTTCTCACTGCTAATTACCTTTTTTTCATCTTATATGCTTCTTATAACAAAAATATTATTACTACACGCTAGAAATATTCAATACAAAACAAACAAACAAACAAAAATTTATTTACAGAAAAAGGGTAGATTACAGTGGTATTGTAAGTATCTACTGTATCACCTTTTCCGACTGTTTTAAACAGTATGTAAATATTTAAAGTACGTACTAGATACACACAGAATATTTTATAAAGACTACATTTATATATGTATAGTTTTAACCTTTTAAATTATTTATAGTTTAGGATCCTGTTACAATAAATTGGGTTTGTACAACACGGTAGTTTTTAACAAGAAATGTACAGAACAAACTTAGAATTAAACAAAATATACAACATACAAATCATACAATACAAATTACTCTTCGTAACTCATAAATTCTTCGACCTTGTAAAAGCAGTGATCAAGAAGCCAATATCTTAGTGTTTGTGTAAATTTATTTCCCTCAAGTGTTTTCATTTGGGCTGGTAACTTTTTGTATATTACAATACTCATATTATACTGTTACACAGTTTGGCGAAACTATAAAATATTGTATTGATTAAAATATCTTTTGGTAATAAATAAAAAAAAAAAAAAAACGTTTATTTTATAGATATCCTTGTTTCAGCGCGGCTTAGTGCTTTAATCTCACTTTTTATATATTTTATTAGTAATAGTTTTTACCCACCGAAATGAGTAAATACGAGTATTTACGGGGTGCTTTGGATAAATACTGAGTAAATACTCAGTATTTACTCACCCCTACCCATCTCTACATACATTACAATAGTCGTATGAAGCATCTTTATTCGCATTTCAGTCTCTTTATTTGCTCATTGCTGGTTGATTCTCTTGAAATTATTTGTAGATTGTATTATTTAGTTGATAATTTTTTAACAAGTAAGTACTGACATTAGTAATATAATCTTTTTATTTGTTTTTGTTTTTGTGTATTACTAACCAAATGGAATTTATATTCTGAAATAAAAATTATTGTATTGAAATTATCTGTAACTTGTATTCGCTGGCAGCTGTTCTGCTACTTTCAAAGAAAGAGACGGCAATAGGCATGAGGATTTTTTTTTCATGTATGGGATCAATCGATTCGTTTTGTTGTGAGGATCGAATGTCTCTATAGGGTCAGTTGCATTAAAACAATACAAAAGTTACAAATGAGTCAAAGAGTGACAATCGCACTTGTTTCTCAAAATGCTCCCAACAAAACGATATTAAACCATGACGTCACGATTGCACAGCCATCCTCTTTAAAGTGTGGAAAAATGATAAAATTGCTATTTTGATTATATGGTTTATTTATACAATTTATTTTTCAGTGAAGAATCAAAAATATTTTTCATTGTTTTTTTTTATTTATTTCGTGTCTAAAATCGTGACATTTTGAGCCTTTTAAATTTTTTTTTAATTTTTACTTTATTAAAATATATATTGGTCATTTTGCATGCATTTAACTAAATTTCATTAAAAAATTCAACATGTGTCATCATCCATATTCCAATAATCTTATGGACGTTAAGTAAAGAAGACGCTTTCGTCTACAGGCTGTATTTAATACCCTTGTATCGTATATTCCACACTATTTCCTTTAATTTAAGCCTCGTTTGCATTTCCATCTCCGCACGATCGTATCTCCGTGGTGTTTGTATATCGCGCCGTTTAGTGTGACATGTAATAGGCCGTTAAGGGTAAGTGGTGTCCGATATTTTGCCGCATCTTGTGTCATGCGAAGTGACAAATTTGCCCCAGTTGGACGCTATTTCGCTCTAGTGAAATGGACCAATAAACAATACATTTATGTAACGATATTTTTTTGATCTACCAACATAATCTTACATCCTTATGTAACAAATTAATACAAACATCCCTAATCATGTAAGTACTTTTGAAGTTAATCGTGTTTTTGTTATGATATCCGTTTATATCGAGTGAACACAATCAGTGTAATAAAGAATTTGATTAAAAATATCCTAGTATATATTTTTTTCATTTTTAATATTAAAATATACTAATAGTAGTTTATGTAACTGTTACGTAACAAGGGTCCTTAAAATAGGTGTGAGTGTGGTTTTATGAAACGAGCCGCAGGCGAGTTTTATAATAAAATCACACGAGTGTTTTAAGGCCTAATTACGTACAGTTGCGTACACTGCTTTATCTACACTCATATTATATATCCTAAATGAAGTGTTCGGAAACCATAGAATCACCGCCATTGCACCGCCATGGCCAACTCGATTGTACCGGCGGTCGCGCGGGCGCGTGCCGTTGGTCGGGAGGGAGGGCAGGATTTACATTATGTTATCAAATTCGATGTTCGGAATTTGAAACTCATAACGTATCAATATATGAGCTTGCTTACCGTTTTTGAACACGTTTTAGAAGACTTACAATGTGAGTGTAGATAAAGTATTTTATGTACAAAATTTTGAGTACATCGAGGCGAATCGGGATTCAGTGTGAAATAGATCAATATATTTTGTCATGTCATGCCGGCGGTAAGTTCAAAGCCAACGCGGTACGCTGATTTGCTGTATGTGACTACCCGCGATCATATTAATTAAAAAAATGTTTTACTTGAACCCTTTCGCCCTGCAATCTGATTCGCTTCGGTCTACCCTACAGGGAGGACATTAATTAATATTTATCACATAAGATTATTATATTAGAAAAGCATGTGATCTCTGTACGCCATTAGATATTTAATGTAAAATTTTATCTAGGAGTATGCTTAATTTAACTAATAACACAAAATCCCTACACGTCTTCCATGGTTATACAAATAGTATTCTGATTAAATATAATCACAAAAATGACTCTAAATAATATAATATGTCAATTTATTAACTTAATTAAATCTGTGTCACGTAAAATAAAGATTAAATCGTAATTACTCCGCAACAACGTAAAATTAACGCTATTACGAAACACTCTACTAATTGTTTGTGATTTGTAGGTAGGTAAGATTTACTAGGAAGTATCTATCCAGAATCTAGCCTATAAAACATTACAACTTTTTATTATGACAAAAACGGGACTTAATCGCGTACACTTACTTTTATTATTCCTCGCCAGTCTGCCTGCGACCACGAGCGTTACGGCACGCTCGAAACGTCAGGAAAATAATAAAAGTAAGTGTACGCGATTAAGTCCCGTTTTTGTCATAATAATGAGTGAAAATCGTGTAAGTTTAAATCAGTACATTACAACTTTTTGTTTAAGATTTATACATGGCCTTAGAACACTTATTGATAAATGAGCGGAAAATCGCTCATTTTCATATATATTTAGCTCTAAGGCATAACCAGCAACGCTTTTCGGAGCCAGCTTTGTAGGTCTGGGCACGAGGCGTTGAGCGGCGTTAGGGAAAATGACAAGGCATGAGTCTGCGCTCTTTTAAGTAATTACATACACGTCATATTGTAGGTACCGCTTCAGTGAGGTGGCCGTATTTTATGGCAATAATTGCGTTGCTTTAATGATGATTGCACATTTTTGCGTTAAGTGACAGGTTACAGTGGGTTTTACAATGTTGCTCTCATGGTTTTGTTAAGTGTTATAAATGAAAAATGTTTGTTTCTTCGATTTCAATACTATTATTTTAAAATCCATTCTACTAGCTAAAACGATTTCCAAGTACTTCCACACATATAATTGTTTACGTAGTATTTATATGAAAACTATATTTGGAAGCTATAACTGCCTATAAATGTGGCAAAAGTATAAATCCATGCTAGAAAATATAATAATGTTTAGATTTAGTCCAACAACGATTTTGTCACATTTCATTGGTCTACTAGAGCGACTTACTAGATATTCGTCAATTATCATGCGAAAGGTAAATAAAATTGCCCAGTTGTAAACGCATTTTAGCACTTGAAGTAAATATGAACTTTTTCTTTTGTTGTACAAATATATATTAATAGCTGTACCCTCGGCTTCGCCCGCGTGTGTGGGAGTTTTTGTTATTTTAATTTACTATCCAGGCCATTAGTGTAGAATTTACGCGTTCCACATATTTATTAGTTCATCCGTGATAAAGATAACTGACTAAAAAGGCGTGCGTCGAGACCTGCGAATGCTAACGGCCGAGTTCCTGCAGGAGAACATACTTCGAACAGAGGGTCAAACGCTGAAGGTATGAGCGCGAGGTAGCATGTGAGCGCAACGTCCCAGCGCAAACTGCTTTTGCAGGCCAAAATCTAATAAGGCCAAAGACAGAATTAATTCAGCAGGAGCATGAAAGGGTCCCCATAAAACTCAATGGTCAAGTTTTTTGGTGAACCCGAACGCCGAAGCCGTGACGCGGTAAGCAGCAATATCGTGAAAGCCATAGGGCGAGTACCGCGCAGGACCCAGGCCCGGGGGATCGCAGCGAGAATTTCTTCAGCAGAAGCAACATTCAGGAACGAGTCAGGGACCGAACATAAATCAATGGCGAAGTGTCTTAGCGAACTGGAGGGCTGCGGACACGAGGGTGAGCGGAAATGTATGTGAAAGTCAAAGGCCGAGTACCGCGTAAGGTCCAGGTGCGGAACATCGCAACGAGAACTTCTTCAACATCATCATGACAGGGGCCGGACATAACTTAAAGGCGTAGTGTCTTAGCGAACCCGAGGGCTGTGGCTCGAGGGTGAGCGGCAACGTCTGAGAAAACCAAAGGCCGAGTACCGTATAGGGCCCAGGTCACCAGCAGTACAATGACAGGGACCGGACATATCTCAATGGTGAAGTGTCTTAAGGCCCTAGGATGAGTGGCAATATCTGCGAAAGCCATAAGCCGACTACCGCGTAGGCCCAAGTCCGGAGCGATGCAGCGAAAAATTCTCCAGCAGCAGCAACATGATACAATCCGAACAAAACTCAATGGCGAATAATTTTAGCTAATCTGAGGGCCAGAGGCCCGAAGGTGAGCGGCAATGTCTGCGAAAGCCATAGGCTGAGTACCGCTTAGGCCCAGGCCCAGAGCGTCGCAGCGAGAATTGCTTCAGCAGCAGCAGCAGCAGCATGAGAGGGACCGGACATTATTTCAATGGTGAAGTGTCATAAGGCCCGAGGGTGAGCGCCAATATCTGCGAAAGCCATAGGCCGAGTACCGAGTTGGCCCAAGCCCGGAGCGTCCTAGCGAGAATTTATTCAGCAGCAGCAAGCGGCATGACAGAATCCGGACAAAACTCAATGGCGAAGAGTAAATCTGAGTGCCAAGAGTAAATCTGAGGGCCAGAGGCCCGATGGTGAGCGGCAATGTCTGCGAAAGCCATAGGCTGAGTACCGCTTAGGCCCAGGCCCGGAGCGTCGCAGCGAGAATTGCTTCAGCAGCAGCAGCATGACAGAGACCGTACATATCTCAATGGTGAAGTGTCATAAGGCCCGAGGGTGAGCAGCAATGTCTGCGGAAGCCATAGGCCGAGTACCGCTTAGGCCCAGGCCCGGAGCGTCGCAGTGTGAATTGCTTCAGCAGCAGTGGCAGCAGCGTGACAGAGACTGGACATATCTAAATGGTGAAGTTTCATAAGGCCCGAGGGTGAGCGGCAATGTCTGCGAAAGCCATAGGCCGAGTACCGAGTTGGCCCAAGCCCGGAGCGTCGTAGCGAGAATTTATTTAGCAGCAGCGTGACAGCTAGGAGCTAGTAATTTCTAGATTCATGACTACCCTTTTTATTGCAATCAGCTGTTAAAGCAAGATAAAACATGTTGCTCTCACAAACGGTACATTTTTTTTTTTTGTCGGGATCGAAATGGATACATCTTAACTGTTTTATTTGTTTTTACGTATATTGTAAGTAGGTTTCATGTATTGATAAAAAGATAATTTTTACGTTGAGAATAAAGTACCTCCAGCTATTAATGGATCACAATATAAATGTCCGGATACTTACAATTTCCAAAATGATGTAACTTGTTTTAAAAATATTTAACCCGCAATCCTTAAATTGAGAAAGCATTCAAAAATCCATGGTTTAAACCTCGGTGTAACGCAACCGACCGAATCGCTTAATTTAATCTAAAGACGTCCTTAAATAATATTTATCTACACTCATACTGTAAGTACTCTAAAATGCGTTCAAAAACCGTAGACAATGACAAGCATTACAACAAACGATTTAACTATGATAAGTTTCTTATCTGCGGCAGTAACGTAATTTTAACTTTGCATGCTCAAATATTGTTAAGCACTGAGTTTCAAATTTGGAACATCGAATTTGATAACATAATGTTACCGCCATGGCCAACTCGATTGGTCCCGCGCGAGCCCCGACACAATCGAGTTGGCCACGCCGACACAATCGAGATGGCCGCGGCGGTGCAATGGCGGCCATTCTATGATTTCCGAATACGGCATTTATAATAAATAATATGAGTGTAGATAAAGCAGTGTATGCAACTGTACGTAATTAGGCCTTAAAACACTCGTGTGATCTTATTATGAAATTCGCCTGCGGCTCATTTCATAAAACCACACTCATGTTTTAAGGACCCTTATTACGTAACAGTTACATAAACTACTATTGTGTACAGTATACAGGGTACCTATACAGCGCCATCTGTGACCACTTTTGAGAACTATTTTTTTATGAAAATTTTGTTATTAATAAGCAGAATACAAACTACCCTATATGTTGCTCCGGGGTATAAACTGTTACTATACAAAATTTCGTAATATTCTGTGTAGTAGTTTTTACGTAATGCGCGGACAAATTCACAGACAGACAGACAAGAATTCCAAAAATCACTGAAATGTATTCAGTCAACGTTTCTAAGACCCCCTGAATACGTTTTTCTAAAATATCTTCAATGTACATTTTTTTTTCTCCTTACGCGTTTATTATATGTATAGATTAGTATTACCAGCAATGAACACAGGCAGTATTAATAAATGAATGTTTGCATTTACCTTTGAATTTGGCATTTGATAAAATAAATATCGAGTTAAATAAATCAGGGTTTCTGTATGCCTTAACTTATTCTTATCAGCAAACTTAGTAGTGCTAGGCTCCTTCAACCTATTTCAGCCAATCAATTTAAACATGTAATCCAAAATATCAAAAATAACCTCTGAAAGCAAAAAAAAAAACTAAAAGCTATCAGAATCTTTATTTTATAAAGGCAGACTTAGTAATTCTCGACTTCTTCAATCCAATACAACCCATCACCATCAATTAATGGCGTGGCCAAAACGAAAAATAAAATGTTTTATCACTTAAGAAAAAAATATTCAATTTATTTCCCACACCATTGCGATACTCAACGTAAGAGCTCTTAGGGAGCTGTAAATAAGCGACAAGAAGTGCCCCAAATGTTGACAGATTAATTATAAAGCAATTCGATTTTACCAGACTTGTATCTTGTAGCTTGTCGCTCACGAAGTGAACATTTTACGCCAGTGCGACATGCACGGACAAATATGTGGGTATAGTCAGCTGAAGTAACTTATTTGTACACCTAGATATTTTTCTAGCGCGAACGAATTGTTGTAAGTGATTGACAAAATAAAAACATCGACAATCCTGTTATCGATAAGTACATACTACTTCAAAATGGGTTTGTGATATTCTTAGTCAATTTGAAAGACAATTTCGGTGTGTGTGTGTGTGTGTGTGTGTATTATAGAGTGACTTATGGGATGATTAATACAGTGACACGAATAAAGAAAGTTACGAAAGTATTCCAAATTATTTTCTGAAGTATGTGAAATATAACAGGACTGTCGATGTTTTTATTTTGTCAATCACTTACAACAAGTTGTTCGTGCTAAACTAAATTGATTTTTCTTATTAGTATTGGTGTAAATTGTCTACCGACAATCGCTAAGAACAAATAAACTGGTACTGCATTTTCAAAATAATGAACTCGCTTTTATTCAATTTGTGTGTACTATTTCCACCTACTTATCTAGTTTAATACGTATATACTTCACGTAAGAGATACAACTTTTGGCGCCATTCACTTCGAGATTCGGATTCGCATTGTGTTTCTTTGTTTGTGAAAAGACGGAAAACTATTTCATAAAATAAGGGCATTTGAGTCTCTGTCATTAAAATTCTATTTTTCTGTGGTCTCTCGTCAATGTATCTGCAATTTTTCGGGAGTTCGCGCGCAAGTTGATTGTATATTTTTTAGTTTTTCAGAGATATAAGTTAGTAGGGTTTCGTCTCAGTACAAAAGTGAAAAAAATTGTGCGCATCGAGAAAAAATTGTGAATTTTTGACCAAGAATAGAATGCCCCACGATGAATATTTTTTAGTATTGGAGGTGTAAATTTTTTTGACCTTCACGTCAAAATCAGAGGTCCCGTGCAATATGTTTTTACTCTCTGGTTAAGGCTTCTAGGGGTTGTGTGGCATCGTTTCTTTATAAAACAGACATGCAGAATTCATTTTTGATATTAAAAAAGTAAAAATACATATTTAAAAAAAGTTCTGCGGAGAGGAAAAACACACAAAAAATATTATTTTCTAGAACGTTATATCTTCTATACTAATATTATAAATGGGAAAGTGTGTGTGTTTGTTTGTTTGTCCGTCTTTCACGGCAAAACGGGGTGACGAATTGACGTTATTTTTTAAGTGGAGATAGTTGAAGGGATGGAGAGTGACATAGGCTACTTTTTGCCTCTTTCTAACCCCCCACTTCCCTAAAATGGGGGGTGGAAGTTTGTATGGAGCATTACGGAGGGCAAAGGGGAACCGTGTTACCCCGAATTTAACGCGAGCGAAACCGCGGGCAAAAGCTAGTAACTAATAAATGTCATTTATTTTTAAATTAAAACAATTTCAAAAGGATATTTAATTTTACTACAGTTTTTAAATATATACAATTTTAAAGCTTATATCATACAAAAACTACGCGAAAAAAATCATTCGCCTCATGGTGTTTCGCGTCATGGTGTGTTTTCTCCATAGTAAGTATCGAAGATCAATGTGAAACGTGAACATATTGTACACCGTAGCGTATTGACCTTAAAATGTATATATTGTTTATTAGTCTGATGAAGAACAAGCATGCTAATTTTCAAGCGATTGCCTGACTTTTTTTTTCTTCGATCTCGTACAGGGCGCCAGTCCAACTAGGAGGGATGGCATTAAATTTTGTTATATAACCAGCATACATTCTTTCAGGCAACCGCTGTTTCAATCGGTTGCCTAGCGATAAAAAAAAATGGCTGTAGTTTGGGAGTCAGTCAGCACCTAGTACGGTCACATCTGAAAATATGGGTATATTTAATGTAATAAAAATATGTATCCAAGACTTTACGCCTTGGTAATAAAGTCGTGGCTACATATTATTGTCACATTAAATGTATCCATATTTTCAGACGTGCCTGTACAACAGGGTAGTCTTTAAAGCGCATAATATTAATTACTTTTTAAGCGGAGTTACCATTAGCTTTATTAGACCCGTACCGATAAATTATGAAGTTTCGATAATATTAAAGATGCTTATTATTCGCATACAGAGTTCAGGCCGTCCAACTTAGCTAATAATAATAATTTGTGTCATCCTAGGTTGTTGCGTAGGTAGAAACTTAGACATTTCTTTTTTTTAACATGATTCGTTAAATAGAAAATTAGAGATCAAAATTGTTTTTTCACTGTAACAGCAAAGTTGTTACTGACGCACGGACGCGTTTTGTGTCACTTTCGTCAATGGGAATACTGACGTTCAATCAGCACATATATGTGGACTTTTACAAGCCTATATAAAATTAGAGTTGATCGATTAGGTACTGTGCTTTCTAATATATCGGTATCTATTATTTGAATAAATTTGTGCCATATTAATCAATGATATTTATTTACTTTAATTTTTTTTCTTGTATGACCCCTGTTAACAGTACTATAAAATATTAAAGTTATTAAAGTTTGCATCAATATTTTTATAAAAGCGTATCGAAACAATGTTTGAAATTTGTGTCATTATTATCAATGGATTATTTTTATTTTTCAGAATGAAAACTTGTTTTGCGTAAAGGGCATGCGCGGGGAAGGGTAAGGCGCGGGCGGGGTTCATGTGCCGACCAGGCTGCCAAGCGGCTTGTTTTCTATTATTACTCTATGCATACATATAGTAATAGTAGTAATAAGTGCGACAAAGACAAACAGCGATTTTTCAGTCGCTCTTCTTTATTTTTCATAGTAAAGAAAGCAATAATATAAAACTTAAGTAAGTTAAGGATAATTAATGTAAACGTAGTCCATAAGGGACTGCAACGGCGGATCTGTGTGCCACGGTAAACCTAGTTTACCATTTAAACATTATTTTGGCAAATTGTCACAGATAATTTGTAATTAATAAATATGTAATTTATGCATCAAGGCGTTTGTTTACAGAGTGGCTATCGTGAAACGCGAAAATCGAAATATCGTTATCTGCCTCTCGATTGGACTAGCAAAGGGCCGGGCTGGACTTAATAAATTTTTCATCAGTGTGATATCATAATAAGGCTGTTTTTATTAACTTATCGCATATAACACATAAAAATAAGCAACTTTTCTTTAACACATTTTTTTTTAACTCAATAATTTCGAAGTTATGGGGCCCTGAAGGTTAAGTACAATTTGGACTATTTTGGTTGGAATGGTGTCATTATGACACATACTTTATTTTGCAGAATGTGTTAAAATAAGCAAGTATTATAAGAAACATTTTTTTACCCAAAAACATCGAAGTTACCGGACTTTGAAGATTGACTACATGGACTAATTTGGACTTAAAAAATTAAATGGCGACGGGGTATCATTATAACGTGTACTTTTAATGATTTGTTCCGTATAGAATACGCTAAAATAAGCGTCTTTTATTTGGAAAACTTTTCCCTAAAATCAAAAATGGCCGAGATAATGGATTTTGAACTTGTACATAATTTGGACCTCGAAAAAAAATCATCGACGGGACGTCATTATAACGTGTACATTTTATGATTTTGCCGTATAGAATACGCTAAAATAAGCGTGCTTTACTTGAGAAACTTTTCTCTAAAATCAAAAATGGCCGAGACAATGGACTTTGAACTTGTATATAATTTGGACTTCAAAAAAAATACCATTGACGGGACGTTATTATAACAAGTACTTTTTATGATTATTATGTATAGAATACGCTAAAATAAGCGTGTTTTATTTGAAAAACTATTCTCTAAAATCAAAAATTGCCGAGATAATTGACTTTGAACTTGTATATCGGGACGCCATTATAACGTGTACTTTTTATGATTTTTACGTATAGAATACGCTAAAATAAGCATGTTTTATTTGAAAAACTTTTCTCTAAAATCAAAAATGGCTGAGATAATGGACTTTGAACTTGTATATAATTTGGACTTCGAAAAAAAACCATCGACGGGACTTCATTATAACGTGTACTTCTTATGATTATTCCGTATAGAATATGCTAAAATAAGCGTGTTTTATTTTAAAACTTTTCTTCATAATCAAAAATGGCCGAGATAATGGACTTTGAACTTGCATATCGAGACGTCATTATAACGTGTACTTTTTATAATTTTTCCGTATAGAATACGCTAAAAAAAGCGTGTTTTACTCAAGAAACTTTTCTCTAAAATCAAAAATGGCCGAGATAATGGATTCTGAACTTGTATATAATTTTGACTTCGAAAAAACAACCAGCGATGGAATATCATTATATAGCATATTTTTTATGATTTTACCGTATAGAATACGCTAAAATAAGCATGTTTTATTTGAAAAATTTTTCTCCAAAATAAAAAATGGCCGAATCTTGAAGCAAATCAAATTATTTTGTTCAATATTTTTTGATTTGCTATTTTTAAGTAGTTACACTACTATATATAAACTGAAAATAGATGTCATATACTTAAGAAAAAGTGACCAAACCCTCCGGTGTCCGAGGCCAGATTTGAACTGGCGTCTTCAGCTTTCGCGGCTGACGTCCTGACCACTAGACCACCCGGTCACGGCGGAACTTGACAAATTTTCTCATGTATATGCAATTTCTGAATTTGAAACGGCTAGGCGCCGTTGACCATACTCTAAGGGCATGCGCAGTACGTGCTTGCACCTCCTATCCGAATCTCTTACGTGATTCTGGTATAGCGAGAGAGATGGTGCTGCCATCTATGAATCTTGAAGCAAATCAAATTATTTTGTTCAATATTTTTTGATTTGCAATTTTTAAGTAGTTACACTACTATATATAAACTGAAAATAGATGTCATATACTTAAGAAAAAGTGACCAAACCCTCCGGTGTCCGAGGCCAGATTTGAACTGGCGTCTTCAGCTTTCGGGGCTGACGTCCTGACCACTAGACCACCCGGTCACGGCGGAACTTGACAAATTTTCTCATGTATATGCAATCTCTGAATTTGAAACGGCTAGGCGCCGTTGACCATACTCTAAGGGCATGCGCAGTACGTCAGGACGGTAGTGGTCAGGACGTCAGCCGCGAAAGCTGAAGACGCCAGTTCAAATCTGGCCTCGGACACCGGAGGGTTTGGTCACTTTTTCTTAAGTATATGACATCTATTTTCAAAAAATGGCCGATTGGACATGAAACTTGTATATCATTTGGACCTCGAAAAAAAACCATCGACGGGACGTCATTACTATAACGTGTACTTTTTATGATATTTCGTATAGAATACGCTAAAACAAACTTGTTTTATTTGAGAAACTTTTCTCTAAAATAAAAAATGGCCGAGATAATGGACTTTGAACTTGTATATAATTTTTATTAGAAAAAAAACTATCGACAGGACGTCATTATAACCTGAACTTTTTGTGATTTTTCCGTACAGAATACGCTAAAATAAGCGTGTTTTATTTTAAAAACATTTTTTTCTAAAATCGAAAATGGCCGATGGACATGGAACTTGTATATCATTTGGACTTCGAAAAAAAACCGTCGACGGGACGTCATTATAACGTGTACTTTTTATGATTTTTTCGTATAGAATACGCTAAAATAAGCTTGTTTAATTTGAGAAACATTTCTCTAAAAGAAAATGGCCGTGATAATGGACTTTGAACTTGTATATATGTAAAAGCGTGTTTCATTCGACAAACTTTTCTCTAAAATCATAAATGGCCGATATAATGGACTTTGAACTTGCATATCGAGACGTCATTATAACGTGTACTTTTTATAATTTTTCCGTATAGAATACGCTAAAAAAAGCGTGTTTTACTCAAGAAACTTTTCTCTAAAATCAAAAATGGCCGAGATAATGGACTCTGAACTTGTATATAATTTTGACTTCGAAAAAACAACCAGCGATGGGGTATCATTATATAGCATATTTTTTATGATTTTACCGTATAGAATACGCTAAAATAAGCATGTTTTATTTGAAAAATTTTTCTCCAAAATAAAAAATGGCCGAATCTTGAAGCAAATCAAATTATTTTGTTCAATATTTTTTGATTTGCAATTTTTAAGTAGTTACACTACTATATATAAACTGAAAATAGATGTCATATACTTAAGAAAAAGTGACCAAACCCTCCGGTGTCCGAGGCCAGATTTGAACTGGCGTCTTCAGCTTTCGCGGCTGACGTCCTGACCACTAGACCACCCGGTCACGGCGGAACTTGACAAATTTTCTCATATATATGCAATCTCTGAATTTGAAACGGCTAGGCGCCGTTGACCATACTCTAAGGGCATGCGCAGTACGTCAGGACGGTAGTGGTCAGGACGTCAGCCGCGAAAGCTGAAGACGCCAGTTCAAATCTGGCCTCGGACACCGGAGGGTTTGGTCACTTTTTCTTAAGTATATGACATCTATTTTCAAAAAATGGCCGATTGGACATGAAACTTGTATATCATTTGGACCTCGAAAAAAAACCATCGACGGGACGTCATTATTATAACGTGTACTTTTTATGATATTTCGTATAGAATACGCTAAAACAAACTTGTTTTATTTGAGAAACTTTTCTCTAAAATAAAAAATGGCCGAGATAATGGACTTTGAACTTGTATATAATTTTTATTAGAAAAAAAACTATCGACAGGACGTCATTATAACCTGAACTTTTTGTGATTTTTCCGTACAGAATACGCTAAAATAAGCGTGTTTTATTTTAAAAACATTTTTTTCTAAAATCGAAAATGGCCGATTGGACATGGAACTTGTATATCATTTGGACTTCGAAAAAAAAACCGTCGACGGGACGTCATTATAACGTGTACTTTTTATGATTTTTTCGTATAGAATACGCTAAAATAAGCTTGTTTAATTTGAGAAACTTTTCTCTAAAAGAAAATGGCCGTGATAATGGACTTTGAACTTGTATATATGTAAAAGCGTGTTTCATTCGACAAACTTTTCTCTAAAATCAAAAATGGCCGAGATAAATGGACTTTAAACTTGTATATATTTTGGACTTCAAAATAAAACCATCGACGGGACGTCATTATAACGTATACTTTTTATGATTATTCTGTACAGAATACGCTAAAATAAGCGTGTTTTACTTACGAAACTTTTCTCTAAAATCAAAAATGGCCAAGATAATGGTCTCTGAACTTGTATATAATTTGGACTTCGAAAAAAAACCATCGACGGAACTTCATTAAAACGTGTACTTTTTATGATTATTCCGTATAAAGTATGCTAAAATAAGTGTGTTTTACTTAAGAAACTTTTCTCTAAAATCAAAAATGGCCGAGATAATGGACTTTGAACTTGTATATTATTTGGATTTCGAAAAAAACCATGGACGGGACGTCATTATAACTTTTCTCTCAAATCAAAAATGGCCGAGATAATGGACTTTGAACTTAGATATTATTTGGATTTCGAAAAAAAACCATCGACGGGACGTCATTATAACATGTACTTTTTATGAGTTTTCCATATAGAATACGCTAAGAAAAGCGTGTTTTATTTAAAAAACTTTTCTCTCAAATCGAAAATGGCCGTGATAATGGACTTTGAACTTATATATCGTCACCCTAGTTCACAACCGTACTAATTACATTTTTTTCAAAAAAAATTTTTTTATCGCTACCTGTATAAAAAATAATTCTGCATCGTATGGCATTAACAAAAACCTTAAAAGCCTTCTCCTTCCATGAAAAACAATGTGACACAATGGTACTAAGTACGAAGAAAGCATGCGCTTTTGTACTAAAATCCATTATTTCATGTACAAAAACATTAAGTGACTTAAGGTCATTTCACTCCTAGTTGAAATTATGCACAGTCGTACTAAGTGTATTTAGTTCAATTGGAACTTATTATATTTTGTATGCAGTAATGTATTAAGTCGCTTTATTACAAAACATAACAAAAAACATGTAACAAGATTGTCACAAGTGCTCTTAATTGAATATGTCTTTTGAACTGGTTGTTTGACAAACATGTTAACTTACTTTAATACAGAGGTATGTTCGTAAACTTTTTTAAGGCGAAATTGAAATAAGTATAAAAATTTCAATTGCAGGAATAATATTTACTAAGCGGTGAATAACATGCTTTGTTATTTACTTGAGCCATTTTAAATACGTATTATTTTTTTCTCAAACATGCTCGGAAATGTTCCTGTTACGTTAGTAATTAGAGACCAGTAGGGACTCTATTCCAAGGCAGGTTCAGCGCGACGTACGTAAAGGATTTTCATACAACATTAAATCACTCAGCCAGTAACTGAAGCACTAAACAAGTAATTTTATTTCCTTACATGTTTGAGAAAAGCACTATACATGCTTCGACCGTAATCAGCTTACCTGGCTTCGTATTATAGCCGTCCTCGTCTTCGACTCGGACGGCTACTAAATACTCAGCCAGGAAAGCTTACTTACTGGTCTCTGCAGTAATGTACTATTTCTCAAACATGCTCGGAAATGTTCCTGTTACGTTAGTAATTAGAGACCAGTAGGGACTCTATTCCAAGGCAGGTTCAGCGCGACGTACGTAAAGGATTTTCATACAACATTAAATCACTCAGCCAGTAACTGAAGTTGTTTTAAATTTTTGATCAATCTTACTATGCCAAAGGCTCGAGTCATTCTGCCAGAAAAAAAAGGTCAGCAATATTTTTCTGTGTTTTCCGGTTTTTATGTAGGTACAAAAAGTAATACTTATAAATAAAACTATTATTAACACACCAAAAACTTTATTTTAAAACCGAATATGTTACAATAAATCGACAAAGACAGTTTAATCTCGAATAACCGGTAACAAGTTGAAAGAAAAATACGAACATAAAAAAAAAAAAAAATTGGAGGGAAAATACATATATTTTATTGCATCGTTTTCTTTCATCGATAACGAATAATTTTATCTTGCTTGGATACTTGGATAGTATTAAAATTTTTAATAAAATGACTTCTGACGAAAACGACATGGAAATTGATGGGACCCCTCCGGAACTACGAGCCGAGGCGCAATTAGCTTTAAACAATTTGCTGCCAGCTAAATCAAAAGAGAGGTATATCACATGTTACGAAAGTTTCCTTAAATGGAGGGCAGATAAAAATGCACATAGCTTTTCGGAAACAGTTTTCCTGGCCTATTTCACAGAAATGGCTCAATCGAAAAAGCCATCATCATTATGGGCAATGTATTCCATGATGAAGGCTACAATGCAGCTGAAACATAATATTGACATGCAGAGTTTTTCAAACTTACGTGCTTGGTTAAAAAGGAATTCAGCTGGGTACAAGGCCAAGAAAGCAAGAATATTTAGCAGTGAAAACATAGAAACCTTCCTCAACTGCGCACCTGATGATACATATCTTGCTATAAAGGTAAGCAAATCTGACTATTTAATCATATTTTACATACCTACTTGCATAAAAATGAAGTAACTACATAATCTTGATAATTTACTGCTCTGTCCAGTGTCCTAGCAAAACCACATTTGCACTAATAAGATACAAAAAATAACAAAAAAAGTTTTGGTCTGACTATAATTTAATAAATAATAATGAATGTACCTACCTAACAAAAAACTTAACTAAAACTAATCAGGACACCAATAACATATTCTACATATTAATTTTATGACTGAATATTTACAAAAAAGTCTTAATTCATTTAATAAAAAAGCCTAGGTAATGAAATATATATCTACTATTATCTATTACAGGTAGCCATGATCTTGGGCATAACAGGAGCATGCGGAGGATTGGAATTAAGTATGATTACTACCAAAGACATTGAATTTCAAGGCGATATAATCGTAATCCAATTGAGAGACACTAAGACAAAAATAGATAGATCATTTGTGGTCCGGGATGAATTTAAAAATATTTTTCAAAAATATTATGACTTGCGGCCCAAGGACACAATTACTGATAGATTGTTTCTCAATTACAAGAATTCCAAATGCACTAAACAAGTAATTGGACGGCATACCATAGCTTCAATGCCTAAGAAAATTGCAACTTTTTTAAATTTAGATGACCCGCACTTATATACTGGACATAGTTTCCGACGTAGTTCAGCAACACTTCTGGCAGACTCTGGAGCCGACCTTCTAGCTCTTAAAAGGCATGGTGGCTGGAAGTCGGATAAGGTTGCAGAAGGTTACATTGAAGACTCCATAGGAAACAAGGACAAAATATCAAAAAACATTACAGAAAACATAAAATTAAGAAGTAGCACAAACACAGAAAATCAATACAACTCTTCGCATCAGAATTATGAATCTTTGTATGAAAATCCACAACCAGGCTGCTCCAAAGATCCTCCAGGTTTCATTCGGCAAAATGTAAAACAACCTCCATCCATTCAAGTTCAACCTTCATCTTCAAGTACATATTGCCAGGTTCAAAATTTGACAGATTGTCCACAACCATCACTGCATGAATCAAATCCCCAGCCACCGCCTTCTCATCAAGATGTTGGAAATAGCGAGCAGTCCACCGCACATATCGTACCATCACAAGCAGGTTCTTCAACAGATATACAACAAACCAACATTTCTGTTCCTGGAAAAACAATAAAAATATCTATAAGTAACTGTCCTAACATGTCCAATATCACATTCAACATAAATTAATAATAACTTTGACAAAGTTTTCACGTTATGATTGATTCTAAATGTATGATAAAGTACGTAATATAAGTAAGTGGTCATATCTTAGACACTAAGAATGTTTAGTGAGTATTAGTAAGACTTTGCATTTCAATCTTACCTGTAGGTAGTCCCCTCATGATTTCATTTTTATGAATGTTGTACTGTACAGTTAATGTAAATAGGTAGCCACTTTATGTTTGTTTGTTCCCTTATTCCCAACGAATATTGCGACGTCCGAGTTCCGATATGTTGAAAAAATATTTAAGGTTATTATAAATGTCAATTTCCATTGGGTCGTTGGGTCGTTCTCGTTGTGACATATCGTTCAGAAACTAGTATAATGATTTTCTAAATTATATTTTGTATTAAAGGTTGAGCTGAAAGATATGACGGTGTACCATGTTGCAGTGTCTATTGAATCGAAACTGGCAATAGCAGCCAACCTTTTGAAATGATTTATAATTAAAACTTTTAGGGGGCGTATGCACGATCAACTTATTTTCAGAGCGATTTATTTCTCTTTGTCGCAGTTTGCTACACTTTATGCGCATACAAAGAGAAGAGTCGTGAAATGTATGGGGCACCATACATTTCACAACTCTTCCTAGGTATGAAGGGCAAAATAGTAGCCGAGAAAAGTCTCTTGTGTGTGTGTGAGCCCTTAAATAGTTTAGTATAATTATGAACTATTATAGTAACTATAATGGGCTGATATATCTAATACAATAAATATATATCTACACTCAAGAGCAAAAGTAACGGGTCACTTTGTACTGATTTCTCATACAAAGTGACCTAATATTTTTGCTCTTGAGTTTATATAAAGACTTGTCTCTGCAACTATTTTGTATGTAATGTAAATAACCCTGTGTTAATTTTAGCGATATACCTAATATGATAAAATAAATTTTTATACCCATATACCCCTGTGTTTTATTTTATTTTATTTCCTTACATGTTTGAGAAAAGCACTATACATGCTTCGACCGTAATCAGCTTTCCTGGCTTCGTATTATAGCCGTCCTCGTCTTCGACTCGGACGGCTACTAAATACTCAGCCAGGAAAGCTTACTTACTGGTCTCTGCAGTAATGTACTATTATTATACACCTACGTTAATAGGGAGCGCGAGCGCTACTGTGCCACACCGTGCGCCGGCGCCGGGTTCGGCTACAACTGCGCGCGCCATCCTTTTTACTCCCAACAGTCTCAACCTACTTATATTTTCGGAGTCAGTCGTTGCGCGGAGCGTGCGTTGAGTGGGCGCTGCAATGTGTTTCGTTCCGTAATTTAATGTTGAAAATATTACGTTTGTGATAATGTTAAGTAAAGGTCGAAGACTTGTAAATTTGGTAAAGCAGAATGATGCCAAAATCACGGGCGGTTCTGACACTAAACCAAGAGCCACGTCAAAATCACGAAACCCGCCAAGAAGTAAGTAGAAAGTTTTATTACCTATTTTGCTTTACTTGGTCCATGTACAGTCTAGAACATTTTACTTTTGAGGTCTAAAAAGTGCATGATGAGACTATGAAATACCTTAACGTTTTTGAATGATGATTCACGGTCAAGCTGCTTCGTTTGGGTATAATAACCGCACTTAAAACAGCTGTTCTTTCTAACATAAATAATTACTTGATACTAACAGCACATAACATGGTTGTGCACAGTTTTTTATACTGTAAAGGTTAGAGTTTGATGACACTAACAACACTTAATGCACTTGTGCGCTAGCATTTTAGTCGTATTCAATGAATGGTTTAATATTAATAGCACATAGTTTGGTAGAACATAATAATGGAAGTGATGTTAATACATTTGATTCGTGTTTGGTTTGGCATTTTATCACACCAAGTGCACTTAATTAATTGAAGAGGCAGGTTTAACATTACGCTTTAACTTTTTATTGTATTATAAGGCTTAAGTGCTTGTTTTATGATATTATAGGGACCGAACCTAGCCCAATACTTGGTGAACCTGTGTGCTTGACTTCTGCAAATCAGTCTGAGGCACGAGAACTGAACAAAACTTCTGTCGATGACTCTAAGAACTCCACTACTACTGAAAAGGGTAAGTTTTTAACTCGTGTTATAAACCGCCTCAAAATCAGCTGACGAAATAATAACTAATTGTTTGGATTTGGTGATAACTACTAACTGCACTTAATACGATTGTCCACTAGCAGTATATTATTATTATAGGAATCGTTTGGTGTTAATAGCACATAGTGTGGTTGTACATGAGTGTGTAATGGATGTTAATGTGTTTTGTTTTATTTGGTTTTGTTTTTAATTGCGCTAAACGCACTTAATGTATAAGGTGGGGTTAAAATTATAAGCTATTTTTTTAGATTTAAGTGCATGTTTTTTTTTATTGCAAAGACAATATTAATAAAATCTTCAAATGCACGGGACAACGAAGCCAACCGAATACTAGGTCCGCCTGTATGCCTGCTACCTGCGGATCAGACTGAGTTATGTGAAGCTACTGTTTTGGCCGATGAATCTATAAACTCCACTACTACTGAACAGAGTATAATTTTAACTCATGTTATAATCCCCGAGTCACCTGATTTCAATAATGTTTCTGCGGAGATATCTTCTGAATGTGTCTCGGAGAATCTCGACCCACAATCAGCCGACGAAGTAGCACTTCCAGCTTCACAATACATGAATACGATTAATCATAACTTCACTTCTCAATTCGACAGCAATAGATCAATATCAATTCATGATTCCTCAAAGTGTTTTACTGACTTAGATACTGGATCAATCATAAACGATTCATCTCATAGTCCAACTCTATCTAGAGCAGTGGCAGCGGGACCTAGTACAGATTCTTTCGACGATAGCTGCTCTGCTTTTCTTGATAGCTTGAACGAATCGCCTGAAGTATCAAGCTCTCACATTGAAAATGTGACTCAACCTCTACAAAGTACATTAGGAGAGGATGCCGTTGAAATTTTGCGCAATGACTTACTCTTATCAGACGAATCAGATATTTCTCATTACGTTCATACTGAATCTCCTTTTCGCCCTTTAGATTCTCCTTTAGCAAGCGAAGACAATAATAGTATCAAAGAAAATGAGGATAACAATACACCTCAAAGGAGACGGAAAAGGCGACCTGCAAAGTGGCAAAGAAATATTATGAAACAGTTACGTCAGTCAGGCCTAAGCTACATTAATAGGAAATGTAAATCAGTAACAGCAAAAAAACTTGTACCTATAGACTGTTCAAAATGCCGTTACGAGTGTAACAAAAATTTTCCAGAAAATGTAAGGCAAGACATTTTTAACGAGTACTGGAAACTGGGTGATGACAGGAGACAAAAAATGCTAATTTCTAGTCTTGTTAAACATACCAACGTTCTTCGAATTTCTACACAAGCACAAAAGAACCGTAACATGTCACGTCAATATTTTTTGGTCCATAAATCTGCAGGTCAACACAGAATTTGCCAAAAATTCTTTTGCAAAACTTTTAACATTAGTACAACAATAATTAATACCTGTTCGAAACAAGTTGGCTGCACCGATTTTTACGTAGGACAAGATGGTAGAATAGGTAAAGTTCCTGCTAATAAAACACCAATTGAATGTGAAAACCATGTCAAAGAGCATATTGACATGTACCCACGAGTAGAGTCCCATTATTGTCGAAAGAACAGTAAAAAACAGTATTTAGAGAGTGACCTAAACCTGTCTAAATTATATGATACTTACAAAGACGAGTATTGCAAAGTTCAAAAAATAAAACCCGTTTCAATGTTTGTATACCAAAAGATTTTTCACTCTTATGAACCGCCACTATCATTTTTCAAACCTAAAAAGGATCAGTGCACTAAATGTAATGTTTATAAGCGAACAGAAAACAAGGTCCCATTACAGGACGAATATGATGGTCACAAAAGGCGAGAAAAAGACTCTTTAAATATGAAAGCTGAAGATAAACAAAAATGCATCAATAGTAACGGCAGTTTCCGGGCGATTACCTTTGATATGCAAGCTATCCTTTCTGTTCCTTTTACTGGTGACAGCAAAATATATTACTTACGAAAGTTAACCCTGTATAACTTTACGATTCTAGATTGCTACAAAAATACGGGTCATTGTTACATGTGGGATGAGTCAAATGGGAAAAAAGGCAGTGTCGAAATAGGCACAATGCTACTAAAATACCTTTTTGCTCTACCAGAAACTGTGAATCACGTTGCGTCGTTTTCTGACACTTGTGGAGGGCAAAATCGTAATAAATTTGTAACGTTAGCCGCATTGTATGCAGTCAATAACATCCCCCATTTAAATACGGTTGATTTGAAGTTTATGGAGTCAGGACATTCATATCTGGAAGCAGATTCCATGCATTCGAGTATTGAGAGAGCTCGTAAACACAAAAGCATATTCACTCTACGTGAATATGCGTTAGTAGTACAATCTGCTAGATCGAGGCCGAAACCTTACGATACATTTATATCGAAATATGATGAGTTTTACGATTTAAAAGCTCTAGAAAAAGAACTGAATTGCAATACGACTATAAACACAGACAAAGAAAATGTGCAATGGCTTAAAATTAAATGGCTGCATTTGAGTAAAGAACATCCTTGCTCCATATTTTATAAATATGAGTTGTATGATCCTGACTTCATGGAAATTAATCTTTGTAAGGTGCGAAGTGCAAAGAAAAAAAGAGATTGCATTAAAGTATTGCAGAGTCCTCTAAAAAAAGCTTACGAGTCCACAATACCTGTTTCACAAGCGAAAAAGAAGGACCTTATAACACTGTTAAGGGACGGTGTAATTCCTCCAGAGTATGCCAATTATTACAATAATATTCCTTGTGCAACCCAAATCATCCATGTTTTTACTGATTCTGAGGAATCCGATGATGATGATTAGTATTATTAGTAGCTAATAATAAGTATTGTTCTGACTGATGTGTAGTTTTAGTCATTGCTGACTGATTAGTTTTAGTTTATGACTGATTATAAAATAATTAAAGTGATAGTGAAGTGGTGAGTGCCATTATAAGTAATAATAAGAAACTGATATAGAAATTAATGGATCTCAAGATTTTTTATTATTATGTTAGTAAGATGCGACAATTTTTAAGTAATTTAATTACATTTTTGTTAAATAGAACCGCAAAAGTTTGCATTTATGTTTTATTAATGTTTTTTTATAGTACGATTTTAACTCACAGTGCTCAATATAATTATGTTTAGAAGTTCGATTTTTGTTCAGATTTATTAAAATGTCTATTTTAATAATAAAAAAGTAATAATTTATAACATGTCTGGTTGTTTCTTTTCATTTTCATTGGCTAAATATTTTAATAATTATAGTACCTTATGTCCTAACTACATCGATGACGTATTTTACACGTGCACACTTGTATTAAGTGAGGGGTTTAGTTGTCTAAAGTTCAATTTTCACTATGAAATCTTTCTAAGTGGTAAATGATATCTGAAATATAATATCTCAAAGACCTATTCTACAACACTAATATATAATTTATAACTTTTTGTATACCACTGATATAATATTCATATGCAAACATTAGATTTGCTGTCCTGTAAAATTACTCAAATTGTAGTTAGTACGGTTGTGAACTAGGGTGACGATATTATATGGATTTCGAAAAAAAACCATCGACGGGACGTCATTATAACATGTCCTTTTTATGATTTTTCCATATAGAATACGCTAAAATAAGCGTGTTTTATTTAAAAAACTTTGCTCTAAAATAAAAAAACCGGCCAAGTGCGAGTCGGACTCGCGCACCGAGGGTTCCGTACAAATCTATAACAAGCAAAAGTTGTAGTATGTTTATTACTTATTTCAATTTAATACCTCTACGCGTTTACGAGGAAAAAGGTAGTAAGTTTAAAATTAAAAAAAAAATTTTTGGTATGATTTTACTAAAAATATCTACTTCTCGTAATTTTTCCTCTATCTATGCTATATGAAGTTTCTTCGTGCCAAGTTTCAAGTTTCTGAGTTTACGCGAAGTACCCTTTAGGTTTTGAGTTTCTTGCGAGTACTCAGTTTCAAAATATGCGACTTAAATTGCTATTTCTTTTGATTGGGATGACATAAAAGTTTGGTTTTGCTACATCTGAAAGGTCCTATAGCCCTGAGTATTTGACTTGAATTTCAGTTTAATACCTCTACGCGTTTACGAGGAAAAAGGTAGTAAGTTTAAAATTTAAAAAAATATGTTTTTGTATGATTTTACTAAAAATGTCCACTTTTTGTAATTTTTCCATTGTATATGCTATTTGACGTTGCCTTGTGCCAAATTTCAAGTTTCTGAATTCACGGGAAGTACCCCGTAGGTTTTGCGAGTGCCGAAAAACTCTAAAATTTGCAGCATAAACGACTGTATCTTTTGATTGCGTTAGCTTATAAGTTTGATTTTTTCACAGCTGCTCCAAGGGACAATATACCTAAAAATTGGTATCAATTTCAGCTTGATACCTCTACGCGTTCCTGAGAAAAATGGTCTTGACAGACAGACAGACAGACGGACAACAAAGTGATCCTATAAGCGTTCAGTTTTTTCCTTTCGAGGTACGGAACCCTAAAAATGGCCGAGGTAATGAACTCTGAACTTGTTCCTCCTTTTTGTAAAGGGTCGGCAACGCGCATGTGACACCTCTGGTGTTCCAGGCATCCATATGCTACTGCTTACCATCTGGCGGGCCGTATGCTTGTTTGCCACGTTGTGGTATAAAAAAAAAAGAGTAAAATAAGAATACAATTAAACAAAATAAACGGAATAAAAACAGAATCAATACAAAATGACAAAATAAAAACAAAATACAGACGAAAAGAAAAACAAAAATAAAACAGAAGTAAAAAAAAACGTTAGTGTCGTGGAACACTCGGTTAGAACGGAGTAATATTTTTAAATTTTTGACTTTTTCGTAATTTTTGTCATTTTTGAATTTTTTGAGATTTTTGAGATTTTTGAGATTTTTGAGATTTTTGAGATTTTTGAGATTTTTGAGATTTGAGATTTTTGAGATTTTTGAGATTTTTGAGATTTTGAGATTTTTGAGATTTTTGAGCTTTTTGAGATTTTTGAGATTTTTGAAATTTTTGATATTATAGAAATTTTTTAACTTGACTTTTCACTTTGTCACTTCTCACTTTCACTTTCACTTCACTTTATTCTATTTTCATTTTTTTTTATTTCATTCATTTCACATGTTTCTCAATGCTTTTTCGTGACGGTCACGTGACTTTTTTTCGCCTAGCCCCCCATCTGCGAACCGTCCGATAAGGAACTTCGTTGCAATAAAACAACTAAATAAAAATATTACGTTGCGTTTACTACCCATAATTCATGATGCTTGATATCTTCGAAAATGTACTCAACAGTCAAGTCAAAATACAAACAAAGCGGCTACCGCTCAAAAAGGTACGTATTGGCGAGACACGCACGAGTTCATTGCCCTACTCGCCGGCTTCCCGCGACTCGCTCCTCCGCTCAGTTCCTTTGTCGAGTATGTCAGCTTTATCACCCCGCGCGCGCCTCCGTGAGCAAGTACCTACATCGTAACAGCTAAGATGCCAGCGCCTGGTTGACCCATGGATTAGCTTGTTAAGAAGCGAGCCTGGGGTCTACTTCTAGTGTTCAATACAGAAGTAAGCCGAACAGGCGTACCATCAAGGTCACGCGCTATAGTTAAGAAGATTTCCTCTGAACGCAAATATTGTTTCTGTTAAATTTTAGTCCAAATATCATTGATGAAAGTGACACAAATTGAAATATCTACTTTAAAATCCCTTTTTGATTATTAAAATGTGAACTCTGATGACTTTAATAATTTATTAAAACGATAACAGCCTAAAAATACGAAATTACCAAGAAACTTAAATTTTCATTGCTTAATTTGACACATATTGATTTTATTGACATATTTTGAGGTGATGATATAGTTAATCCTTATTTTATGAACTCTAATTTTTTATACGTAGTTTTTTAGCGTTGTCATACTATATAAAATTGCACTCGACGTAAATGACACAAACTAGTTTTGTACAACAATAAAACTGTTCTAAATACAAAACAGTTATATTTTCTAATTCTAATATTCTCTTACTCAAGTTATGGCAAGCTAAAAAAGTTAACCTCAAATTATTGAATTACAAAAAAAGCACCAATTGAATATGACACAAAACGCACTGAAAGATTCTCATGTACACACTGTATTTCCAACTTCAATAATAAGTGACTTTAGAATTTTCGAAACTTAACCCTCAAAATATTGCCAACGAGACGGGACTATATGTGTTGACGGGGAGCTGATAGAATGTTCGTCCTTTAATGACATAAGTACTTATAAAATTTTGTTTCAAATGTACGTTTTGCTTAACGGTTTCTTACGTAAGTTAGGACGAGGACATTTGATAGATTGAGATAGTTATACTGCCCTGCTAAGGCAAATGGCGGTATCTCATTTTTAGAGATTTTGAGTAAATTGAGAAAACGTGAAATGGGATTTCGCGTCCACTCTGAAAGTCTTAATTTTAAAAGTAAAAGTGTTTTAGTTCTATTAGCCATCCATATTTTCTTTTGACAGGCATTAATTGAAAAAAAAAATGAAGTTTTGACTTTTATTTGAGATACGGCCATTACGCTTAGCATTCGTAGCTCAGTTTTTTGAGTTACTGCTATTTCTCTTTGTACTCTCATATAAAGTATCATACTAAAATCGGGTGCTAAAAAGTAGTTAATAAGCAATATAAATATACAAAAAAATACACATTTTATTTGTTATTTATTTTATTTACAAATGACAGCTACTGGATTTAATGAAATTACAAACTAAATTTATCTCTTTTTGCGTTATTTTAGTGCTTAAATAAATGTATCTTAAATGTATGACAGTTAATCAATTGCATATATTTTTCAACGAAAAGGGTTTTCTATTTTATTATCTATGTAAATATTATATATCTTTATCCTCTAGCCGCCCAGGAGTCATAACTTGCTACGGCATATGTGATTCTGTTTTGACAATAAAGATTCAAAATGACATAAATTGTGAGACTTTTTAATAGGTAGGTCATTGGGCGGCAGGAGGTAAAATCGTTAAACTGAATAATACGTCTCTAGTCTATGCACTGGACTCAGAAACAGACAGTTCGTTCCAAAATTTCATCCTATTAGTAGGAATAATATTTTTAAATGTACTACCAGTCAACCTTAAGGCAAAACAGAGAAATTGTGGGCGGTGCTTACGAGAATATAACAAAGCAAAGATATCACTAAAAAATAACAATACATTTAATTCAAACATGAAATAATATGTATAATAACATAAATACATACATACGTAGCAACACTTAAATATACATACTACACATTATACACACATATAAACGATACGATAAATTATAATATTTAAAAAAACTATAAAAATTTAAAAGATTATTGGCATTTTCAGTCAAATAAATAACGAGTTATAAATAAGTAACCAAATTTTAAACATAAACAAACAAACATCACGATTATGTCCTATATGGCTGTAATCAAGTGTTAAACGTTAAATACCTATAAATTTTAACACTTTTTTATTGAAATAATAGGTACAAACAGCTAAAAACTCAACTTACCTTGTATCTTTAAGTACGGTAGTTGCATAAACTGCCTTGCACGTTGAACAATCCGCTTCTAATAAGTAGGTTTATTTAACAAAATCACTAAGCCAGTGAGCGGTATCTCAATGAGATACCGCCAAACCACTTAGAAATAATGACTTACCGCTAATTGCTTTCGAATATGTCACACGCAAATTTATATTTTTAAGCAGCCGTTTGGCAGGTTTACTGCTATGCCGCTATTTCGCTTAAAACAACTGAGTTACCGCCTAATGCCTTAGTAAATCAGAGGAATTTTGAGATAGGGATTTTCTTTTTAGGTATTTTTGGTACGGTTTTAAGTAAAATTTGTAAAATTCGATTTTTACATCTAGTACAGAATTTCTTAGGCTACTTGATGCAATATTTAACTCAAAAATCATTTTTTTTGAGTTACCGCCAATTGCCTTAGCAGGGCAGTATATTCGTCTCTCATTCTGCAAGCGAGCAAAACAAAACTTATAAGTGTAAATCTGATCCAAGAATAAATTGTTCCGACAAATATTTAGAAGCGTCAAATAACAGCGACCTACTGAGCCATCAACTAATTAAGAAATTTTAAAAGAATAAAATATATATTTACCTGCATACAAAATAAGTTATTAACATTTCGATAATAAATGTCAGAATGGAATACATAACGGAGACGTATAAATGAGACTAATCGTAATCACCTAACACAAAGCCCGTCACTTTGATGAATTACACAATATTACCCCCTGTGACCATCAATTGTCGATTATAAATTTGACATGTTTATTGCCAGTGGCTTTGTCCGGGTAAGTGGGCGGTGTATTGTGGTTAGGAATAGTAAATTGTGCGGTCACTGTGTTCGCGACATGTGAGGAAGGCTACTTATGCGACGTTTTCCTTATTAAGAATGAATAAAAATAACGATAGCACCTAACAGTAATATTATTTCATGTATTTTTTTAAATCTATTAATATACCTCTAAACATATATACTCGTATATGTCATCAAATCTGTGAATACTTTCTTATATATTCCTTTACAAAATTAGTTTGATTTAAGTTTTGATTAGTAGGTACCTAATACAATAATTCGTTTTAATAACATTAATATTGTTAACTTTAGTCGGAGGCTATCCTAAAAAAGAGCTATATTTTATATAATTACGATTATCGAAATTAAAAATGTATTATCTGCTTCTTTATCAAAATGTTCAGTTTCCGATATTTAATTACGGTAGGTCATCGCGGTAGTATATTTAAATTCAGTAACGCGATATAATCCGTGTTTAGTTGTTTTATTTCTTGAATAATTATGTATTACGACAACCGAAGATAATATTAAGCACTGTTTTTCTTTATACAATTTAATTATCTTCATGCCGTTCATGCGACATAATTCTTTTTGTGACTGTTATAGGTCACGGGTAGTAAAATAACAAAATATACACCGGTATATTCCTGCACACTGGCTTCACCTTGTCACCTAGGTAGGTAACAATAACAAGTAAGTAAAACGTGTCCTGGTTCATTCTGGTATAATGATAGAGTAATAATTTTAAACAAAAAAGAACCGACTACACTTACACTCCACCTTTCCAAGAGGGAATGCCCGAGCTGTTGTAAAAATATTTAAATCACTATTTATTAATAATAGCCTATAATATTTGAAGAGTTTCCTCGATTTCTCCAGGATCCCATCATTACATCCTAACCTGGATACAATTGGACCAAACGTCAAGTATACTCTTTCAAACAATAAAAAAAATCCAAATCAGTCCGTTGACTAATTGGAGTCTAGTATTTGATTTAGATTCCAAATACTGTCACACTGTGATTACTTTTGTCAGAAGTTTTGCAAGCTAGTTTAATATTCTGTGTACGTAAGTAAAAAACGATCGGCCCGAGATTCGGAAGCTTCACGGGAAATTGGGTTAAAGCCGTTCATTGTTAGTGTGTCCGAGGACGTATTAAGAGTCCGGTAATTTTTCGATACCATTTTTCAGTAACTAACAAAACTTCTGTGAGTTTGTAAATATATTTTGAAAGTGTGTTTCTTTTTAAACTGCATAAGTGGAACACTTTTTTGATTTTATGTTTCATTTGTATATAATTCACCGTAATCGTTAGCAAAAATTATTAGCAGCAGTTATGCTGTTACGCAATTTTTGCTTGTAAAGGTGAATAAAGTAAGATTTTTATTATTTGATATCCCACCAAAAACATAAATGTAAAAAAGGAGAGCCAAGTTCAATACAAAAATTATGCTTGGCTGTGGGCTTCACCGCAAAAAGAATGGAGATCTAAATGAGTGCCAAGTTCTATGCAAAATAAAAATATGTATTTATAGGAACAAAATAACATTATGAACAAGTATTAAACTCTATTTCTTGGCTTTATTGGATACCTAAAACAATTGCTGTTATTTAAAAATGTGAGATCTTAACGTAGATTAGATTTGACTTGGCCAGTTTTCATTACATCAGTCATTTTATAAAGTTATTCAACATATAAATATATTTTTTAATTCTGATAAAAACTAGCCAAGTCAAATCTAACCTACTTTAAGATCTCACATTTTTAAATAACAGCAATTGTTATAGGTATCCAATAAAGCAAAGAAATGGAGTTTAATACTTGTTCATAATGTTATTTTGTTCCTATAAATACATATTTTAATTTTGCATAGAACTTGGCACTCATTTATATCTCCATTCTTTTTGCGGCGAAGCCCACAGCCAAGCATAATTTTTGTATTGAAATTGGCTCTCCTTTTTTACATTTATGTTTTTGGTGGGATATAATTACTTTATCTACACTCATACTGTAAGTACTCTAAAATGCGTTCAAAAACCGTAGACAATGACAAGCATTACAACAAACGATTTAACTATGATAAGTTTCTTATCTGCGGCAGTAACGTAATTTTAACTATGCATGCTCAAATATTGTTAAGCAATGAGTTTCAAATTTGGAACATCGAATTTGATAACATAATGTTACCGCCATGGCCAACTCGATTGGTCCCGCGCGAGCGCCGGCACAATCGAGTAGGCCACGACGGTACAATGGCGGTCATTCTATGGTTTCCGAACAATTAATTTAATATATATAATATGAGTGTAGATAAAGCAGTGTATGCAACTGTACGTAATTAGGCCTTAAAACACTCGTGTGATCTTATTATGAAATTCGCCTGCGGCTCATTTCATAAAACCACACTCATGTTTTAAGGACCCTTATTACGTAACAGTTACATAAACTACTATTTTGTAAAGAAAACTGGGCAGGTATTGAGATTTAATGTTTTTCCTTGCGTTTCCGCTGCATGGTTTTCTTTTTAGGGTTCCGTAGTCAACTAGGAACCCTTATAGTTTCGCCATGTCTGCCCGTCCGTCCGTCCGTCCGTCCGCGGATAATCTCAGTGACCGTTAGCACTAGAAAGCTGAAATTTGGTACTAATATGTATATCAATCACGCCGATAAAGTGGTAAAATAAAAAGTGGAAATTTTTTTTTTATTAGGGTACCTCCCCTATACGTAAAGTAAGGAGTGATTTTTTTTTTCATTTCAACCCTAACGTGTGATATATTGTTGGATAGGTATTTAAAAATGAATAGGGGTTTACTAAAATCATTTTTCAATAATGTAAATATTTTCGGAAATAATCGCTCCAGAAGTAAAAAAATATGCGCCCCCCCCCCCTCTAACTTATGAACCATAAGTTTTAAAAATATGAAAAAAATCTCAAAAGTAGAACTTTATAAAAACTTTCTAGGAAAATTATTTTGAACTTGATAGGATGAATAGTTTTTGAAAAAAAATTACAAAATAATTTCTGAAGTAAGTTTGTAATTTAACCGTATAAGCAGGTGTTTATTGTACCTGTAATTTCTACAAAATTACAATGAAATGACGTGCTTTCAAATAAAGTGAAAACGGTGAAAATCGGTTCACGCAATAAAGAATTATTCCATAAAAATCATCTTTCATACTTTAAGCTCGCGCGCAATAGTTTACTTAATTTGCCGATAGATGTCGCTGTGCGTGGAACTCTCATTTCATATCCTACATGGCGGTGTTATTAACTCTTAAGTGGGGACACTTACTGTGACGGACGGAAAACTACGGAACCCTACACTGAGCGTGGCCCGACACGCTCTTGGCCGGTTTTTATGCTATTGTCTACATTCTTCAACCCTCATTCTTAAATTAGAACATTATGGTTTGTCAGAAAATGCCTTGAATCTCATGTCTTCATATCTTAGCAACAGAACACAAACAGTTGTTGTAAATAAAACCCAGTCTAAAGGGACTTCAGTAAAATTAGGAGTGCCACAGGGTTCTATTTTGGGCCCATTCCTGTTTTTGGTTTATATAAATGATTTACCTTGTGTAGTACACAACCTTTGTGATATCGTTCTGTTTGCCGATGATACATCTTTAATTTTCGAAGTTGACCGGCAATCTACCGATTTTACTGTAATCAATAACACACTAGCTGCTGTACTGAACTGGTTTACTATTAACAATTTGCTACTTAATGCTAAGAAAACCAAATGTATTAGATTTGTTTTGCCAAACGTTGCACCGGTGGACACTAAGATTCTCCTGAATGGTGAATGTTTAGAGATAGTAGATAAAGCAGTGTTCCTTGGTTCGACGTTGGACAAAAATCTACAATGGAGTCCTCATATAAGAAAACTCGCTCTTCGATTAAGCTCGGCCGCTCATGCCGTTAGGAGAATTAGACAATTAACGAATATTGACACAGCTCGCTTAGTTTATCACAGTTATTTTCATAGTGTAATGTCATATGGTATTCTGGTTTGGGGCAAAGCAGCTGACATACAGACTATATTTGTTTTACAAAAAAGAGCCATCCGCTTTCTGTATAACTTAAAGGCAGGTGCATCAGTTAGAGAACTATTTAAAGAAATTAATATTTTAACTGTTGCTTCCCAATATATCTATGACAATATTATTTTTGTTGTAAAGAATATACATACATTCAAAAAAAATTCTGACATCCACAGCTATAACACTAGAAATAAAAACAAGCTTGCTATCAGAAGTAGTCGTATCCGCAAAGCATATAAGTCATTTTTTGGTCAAGGTATTCACATTTATAACAAGTTACCCGTCGATGCTTTAAGTTTATCATTTCCCGCTCTTAAGAAATATTTGAAAAAAAGTTTAATGTCAAAGGGTTATTACAGGGTCGAGGACTATATGACGGACAAAGATGCATGGCCCAAACCAAAAAATACTACAAAATCATCTAACATTTAGAGGACACAGTTCAGATAGGGAAAGCATATCAAACGTTTTGTGAAGCAATCAGATTTGGATTTTATTATTATTATTTTATTTTAATTAAACAATACGTACATTGTATCTCTCTCAAGCTGTTTTGATTTGCCTTCTTATAGAACTACGCATTATTGTGTATCTTTAAGATGTAATATTACTGTATTACTGTTTTGAAAAAATAAGGCCCGCCGAGTTTCTTGCCGGTCATAAATAATTCTTCTCGGGTCAAAGGTGTAGGGTTAGAACCGGAGGTAGTTTTTTTTTTTCTCTCTGACGTTCATAAGTGCATTGTAATGTGCCTAAATTGAAGAATAAATATCTTTTATCTTTTATCTTTTCTCTCTTATAGCGGACGAGTTGTATAAAGTATATTTATTTATTCACTGAATCTCATGTATGTACTTCACTTTTATACTGTGTAGCAAGCCGAAAGAACGCCAGCTACATCTCGCGGCGTCCCTTCGGACTATCCGCGCTATTAATTTTGTTTACCGGCCAAGTTGCGCGAGTTAGGGTAGATTAGATCGTGGTTCGTCTATTTATTGTTAGGTGGCGCCGATATCAAAATTTTTTTTTTTTTTTTTTTATACCACGACGGTGGCAAACAAGCATACGGCCCGCCTGATGGTAAGCAGCTACCGTAACCTATGGACGCCTGCAACTCCAAAGGCGTCACATGCGCGTTGCCGACCAATATGATGTGTCCTTTTTTTTATTTTGAAAGAAGCTGACGACTGAGAAGAGAGGATATTCGCATCAATTTTAAATTCAAACTTTGTAGGAGTTTGGAATAGTTTTTGTTTTAGTCGAGAAGACAGATAGATTGTGAACCTCGAGCTGTGCAGTTGTCAGAATCCATTTTGACATCCCTTTTTTCCTATTTTAATCTGAGTTTGATTATATGTTGGGTGTGATTGGAATTAGTATTTTTGATATCCAACGCCAAGTGCGTGCGTGTACCGCGTCGGAGGGGCGTCAAGCGTTTGCGGCCGAAACTGCGATACTGTCCAACGCAGATATTGGAAACCGGCGTATCGCCTTGGAATACGGCCGCCAGTCGCCTCTAAAGAACTCGAGCCCGCATTTCGCGTCGCTCACCAGGTGAAACCGGAGTATCGCCTTGGAATACGGCCGCCAGTCGCCTCTAAAGAACTCGAGCCCGCATCCCGCGTGGCTCATCAGGTCAAACCGGAGTGTCGCTCTAGGATACGGCCGCCAGTCGCCTCTAAAGAACTCGAGCCCGCATCCCGCGTGGCTCACCAGGTGAAACCGGCGTGTCGCTCCGTGAAGTGCTCTAGAGTTTAATTGGGGACTTCGCATTTTATTTGCCGTGCTTTAGTTCTATATTGTTGTTACCATTCTTACATATCTGCGATCCGCATCTTTATATTAACCCGCAATCCCCAAAATTCTAATTGCCTCATTTGACGGGCGTACAAAGACCTGGCTCTTGGATTTAGGCTACTTTCAGCCAGCGAATCATCTGTCACCATCCATATCACTCGCCTCATTAATCCATTACTTTCCCCGCAGCCAAATTACCAGCCGAGTCTTTATTTGTACTTACTAGTTTCGCTAGTACTCCCTCGTTTTATTTTCCTTTCGTGCGGAAAGTAGACGTTTACGATACTAAGGAAATTATTGAATGTTAAATATCTTTATCGTCATTTTTATGTGAAGTGCTAATTTTAAATAATCTGATTATTGTAATTTAATTACATTCTATCCGGGTCTACGATACTAAGAAAATTATTGAATGTGAAATACCTTTATCGATATCGTTATCTTCATCTTTATGTGAAGTGCTAATTTTAAATAATCTGATTATTGTAATTTAATAACATTCTATCCACTAAGGAAATCATTGAATGTGAAATATCTTTATATAGATATCGTTATCGTCATGTTTATGTGAAGTACTAATTTTAAATAATCTGATTATTGTAATTTAATTACATTCTATCCGGCTCGAAGGACCAAATTGCTAATTATAAATAATTTACTTAATCTGCAAAATTAAACGTGTTAATGCAAATTACGAAGTGTTTTACTGCAACTGTTACTGGTTTAGGCACGAAGAACGTTTGTGGTTATAGTATGACAATCATTTAATTCATCGTTGAGAAAGAAGCAGGATGAACATAAATGTAATAAAACAAAAATAACTAAATTGGTATTCGTAAGCGGTGCCTATGTGTTATGTGTTGCTCGGGAGCGCTTTTATGTAGATTTACTTCTGTTCTGTGTATAATTATGTGGTACCGCGCGCCGCCGATGACACACCGTTGGCCGGTCGTTTAGCGCGTATTACAAGTTTTTTGGTATGGGGACACCACTTATTTTTTGACTTAAATTTATTTTTATATTTCTGTTATATAGCAAATATAATAATAATACATACATATATTGGGATAGTTTCAAATATCTGCTTGTAACGGTTCCAACGATACAATTTTTTTTTGTATGGGGATTATTTTTTAACCCCCCCCCCCCCTATTTTTTAACTTATTTTTTTATTTTTAGATTTTTTCCTACCTTAACACACAATTACCGAGCTGGATTCCAAATTTCATCCTTCTAGGTCATCTGGAAGTAGGTTAGATTTAGGTACTATATGTCAGTCAGTCAGTCAGTCAGTGCTAAAACTTACGACTTTTTGACATTCGTCTTTATAACCGTTTGAGCTAGCTTCATGAAATTTGGGCTTCTAGATGTCCTTATGGATATAATTAAACACACGTAGATTTATGTGTTTACGTTAAAGAGGTTTTGAGTTATAATAGGGTCAAAAGTGGTACCAAGTGGTTCGTGTAAAATATACACTTGGCGCTGGCTAGCCAGTTCCTTTGCTTGAACTTGGCTTGACACGCTGCCGCGTGTCTAGATTATGTTAAACTAGTATGAAAAATATTTGAATACGTTGGAAAGTAAGTCGTCTAAGGAATAAGTGGAACAGTTTTTCATTTTCATATGTATTTTTTAAGCTAGAACATGTTTAGCTGGAGCTGCCATTTTAAGATTTTTATCCACAGTTTAGGTGATATTTTTGGAAATATTTTAATGCATTTAATAAAAATTAACTTGACTTAATGCTTTATTCAGGTGATATAAAACATACAAGAGGACATCAAATTAATAATAAATAATCAAGCGACAAGTTTGCACGAATTAACGTTTTCACATCGTTACCGGACTCGATAATTCTGTTTGAAATTATATGTAAATAGATCGGCTTTTCGTATAAATAGATACAAGACATGTCAATATTAATGACATTTTTAAAATCTACTTATCTACTATATTTTTAAATTAAAATTAAACGTACTTACAAAATGTATGTAAAAAGTATTTTTCCTCAAACATGCAGAGAAATATTGTCGTTACGTTTCTTATAATCTCTGAAATAGGCTGGACATACACGAACGTTTGTCTATGAGTATGAACTAAATGCAAATTTAACGAATGGAAAAACGCCTAAGCCAAGTGTTTCAATCTTACCCTCCACTTGTTTTAGTGAACTTCTAACAAATAAATTATGACCGTGGTTTTTTTCACATTTAAAAATAATTTTCGTCATAATTTATTTGTTAGAAGTTCACTAAAACAAGTGGAGGGTAAGATTGAAACACTTGGCTTAGGCGTTTTTCCATTCGTTAAATTTGCATTTAGTTCATACTCATAGACAAACGTTCGTGTATGTCCAGCCTTATATCGGAGTATTTAACTTTGATTAGTTTCTGAACGCAACTTTAGCTGTCATTGTTGACATTTCGTAAAATTTAATTATAACCTCTAACTTTACGTTCAGTACGCTTTGTTATTAATTGTTTTGCATCCTTTTAATCAAAGATATATATATTTGGGTAGCAGTAACAGCGTAACTAAACTTGCTAATTGGTATTACATAAACGAACCATGGGACCCGGTGATAAACGTGAAGAACCTTATAACAAAACCCGGGTCGGCAGAGATTATGCATTTGTTCGAATTGAGCTTATACAGAATTCAGATTTGCAAGGGTATACCTGGCAGGATGTGAATAAAGTAGAGAATGACTTTCATGCATTTCAGATCGAGCTGCTTTCTTCTATGCCTAGTGAGAGTAGGACCAGTGAGTTGGAAATTTCGTCAGAATTCGAAAAGATTGTTAAGTCGATTAAATTGCGTTTAGCGGAACGAAAGGAAGATCATAAGCCTGATGTCGTCAGTCATAGTTCAAGTGTTAAATTGCCAAAAATAAACATAGTTCCTTTTGATTCTAAAGTTGAAAACTGGGTATCTTTTATCCAAATATTTGATTCACTGATTCACATTAAAAATATCCCTGCAGTTGAGAAGTTGCACTATTTGTTGTCTAGTGTCAGAGGTCATGCTTTTGACTTGATAAAAAATTATCCTTTGTGCGATGAAAATTATTTAATCGCTTATAACACACTCAAAACACATTTTGATAAGAAAAGAGTCATCGCCACTATCTTTTATGAAAAAGTGTTAAATTGTGAAGCCGCCAAGTCCAAGAGTGCATCGGAATTGGTTAGAATTTGTCGAACATATAAAGAAAATTTAGAAATTTTGTCGAAATATCAATTACCTGATAAGAACTTTATGTTGTTTCATTCATTGTGGTCTAAGTTGGACATAGGTACAAAGGAAGCTTTTGAGTTACAACTTGAATCCAATGCTGACATACCTAAGTATGAAGAATTAATGTCGTTCATTGAAAAGCGAAGTCAAGCGCTGGAAAACTCAACAGTTAGGTCTAGTACAGTGCATAGTAAGCAGCCGGTGGCTAAGCCTAAGTCATCCTTTGTTGTGCCGCCTGTCAGCAGTTGTGCCATGTGCGCTGCTTCAGGACACAATATTGAAAATTGATCAAAATTCTTGGGATTGTCCCCATTTGAGAGGTTTACACAGGTAAAAGAAAAGAAACTTTGTATACTTTGTTGTCGTCCATCACATTCAGTAAAAAATTGTAAATCATCGGTGAGTTGCAGCTTGTGTAAGCACAAACACCACTCGTTACTGCATTTTGACAAAAATAATGAGATGGAGCCTTCGACTAGTTCGGCACAAGCAACTCCGGTGACTTTGGCTGTGTTGAATTCAAATGCACCAAGTATGTTCTCGACAGCTATTGTATTGATTAAAAATAAATTTAATAAATTGGTGCCAATTCGGATGTTGTTGGATAATTGTTCGGCATGCAATTTTATTACACAAAAATGTGCACAAAAACTTGGGATGAATATTAAAAATCATTCACCATCGGTGAATGGTATTGGCCTATCATCGACTGATACTTTTGGAGTTGTCGACTGTGAGATAGTCCCTGCGAATGGGGACTCCTCATGTAAATTCTCGTTTGAAGCATTTGTCCTACCTAAGATTTGCCCTGATACTCCATCAGAGCCACTAGATGTCGCTTCGTGGAGTCATCTAAAGAAGTTAGAACTCGCTGATCCCTCGTTCTACAAGTCGGGGCCAGTTGACATGTTGGTCAACGTTAACCTTTACGCTTCGTCACTTCTGGGTGGTATTGTCAAGGGCAATGACAATGAACCTGTCGCTGTCCACACTGTTTTCGGCTGGTTAGTGATGGGTGAGTGCCCTATAGACGTTGGCTCATCTCGTTCTCGTTATCGTAAGACTTCCAGTGCTGAACCCAAGGGGTGCTTTCTCGTGTCGAGTCTATCATTAGACAATAATATCAAGCGCTTCTGGGAGCTGGAAAGTGTGGATCCTCCCAAAAATGTCGTTTTGTCGAAATCGGAATTATCGTGTGAAAACCAAATGGGACATAAATATTGTCGGAATCCTGAAGGAAGGATGGTCGTTCCGTTAACTTTCGATGACCTTCAGGATCGGCCCCGGTTTTCTCATTCTCGTGAAATCCCACTTAAGCGACTTCTAAGCCTAGAAAGGAAACTCAACATAAATCCTAACTTTCGGACGGCATATGTCAACTTCATGAGTGACTATGTGGACAGTGGTCATATGGAAGCGGTCGAGCCTCCCCCCACGAGTGAAGGTCCTTTCTTCTACATTCCGCATCATGGAATTTTGCGCCCCGATTCGGTTTCAACCCCTTTGCGCACGGTTTTCGACGCTAGTGCCAAGGATGGTTATGGAAGGTCTCTGAATGACACTCTCCTGTCAGGGCCAAAGTTGCAGAAGAATATCTTCGACTTGCTAATTCGGTTCCGTTGGCATGCAGTCGTGTTTACTGGGGACATAAAACAAATGTACCGCCAGTTTCTCGTAGATAAGCAAGACTGCGATTACCAGCGCATCCTGTGGCGGCCATCTCCCTCCGAGCCTGTTAAAGACTTTCGCTTGCTCACGGTCACTTATGGCGTTTCATGTGCCCCCTACCAAGCTTTGTGGTGCGTCTCGAAGCTGGCGCAGGAATTTGTCGAAACTGCTCCATTTGGTGCCACAATTCTTGATAGGGATACCTACGTCGATGACATTGTGTCAGGTGCAGACTCGGTGGAGAGTTCTGTACGCATTCGGGATGACCTAATCAAAATATTGACGTCGGCACGCCTGCATTTAAGGAAGTGGACTTCAAACGATCAGAGATTCCTCGCAGACCTGCCGGACTCAGACTTATACTCGGAACAATTTCGTAACTTCGACGATGCTCATGACGTCTCGCTGAAGATTTAAGGTCTATTGTGGTTACCCAAATCTGACACATTTTCGTTTAAAACTTCGCACGCAGATTGTCGTTGCACTAAGCGTTCAATTCTTTCAGAGATCGCTCGGATCTTTGATCCTCTCGGACTCCTTTCACCAGTAGTCTTTCTTGCAAAATATTTGATGCAACTCTTATGGTCATGCGGGCTACATTGGGATGATGACGTTCCTGCGTCCATAGCTGAAGAATGGCTCAAACTAAAATCTCAGCTGTCGTGTTTGAGTTCACTCTCCATACCTCGTCGGATGATTTTGTCCTGTGACGTTCAAATTCATGGCTTTTGTGATGCATCGGAACGAGGATATTGCGCAATTGTCTTTCTTCGTATGGTTGTCGGTAACGAAGAAACCATAGTTCGTCTGTGCTGCGCAAAATCAAAGGTGGCACCCCTCCGTCGTTTGTCTATCCCTCGGTTGGAGCTTTTAGCAGCAGTGTTGTTAGCTGATCTCGTAGCGTCGGTACTACATGCGTTGAGTGACTTCCACTATGACGCTCAATTATATGCATGGTCTGATTCAACTGTTGCCTTGACCTGGATTCGCTCTTGCCCTTCGCGTTGGAAGACGTTTGTCGCTAATCGAACTGCGGCTATTCAATAGCAAATTGCTCCCGACTGTTGGCACCATGTCTCTACTAGTGACAACCCAGCGGACCATGGGTCACGTGGCTTACTACCCGCTGATTTGGTGCAGTGTGAGTCATGGTGGGCGGGACCTCCCTGGTTGTCGCGTCCTGAAGATGAGTGGCCAAGACATCTTTCCCAAACCGATCAATCGGCATTCGAAGAGGAAAGGATCTTGACATTGTTTAGTGCCACGAACTCAGATTTCATCGGAGCTCTCTTGTCGAAATTTTCGTCATTTCGTCGGATCGTAAATATATTAGCATACTGCTTCCGTTATCTTCAAAATTTGAAGAACCCCGCCTCAAAACCCACGGCACAGGCTCTGTCGGCGTGTGAAACCAACTCGGTGATCCGATTTCTCGTACGGCATGTCCAGGAGCATGTCTTTTCGACTGAAATTCGGCTCATTAAAAAGGGTTCGACTAACTCACTTCACAAACCTCTTCGTAAATTATGTCCTTTCGTTGACGAAGAGGGTTTGTTGAGGGTGAGCGGAAGACTAACCCATAACCACACGCTCGACTATGGAAGGAAGCACCCCATGTTGTTGCCCCGTGACCACCGGCTAACGGCACTGGTGATTGAAGAATACCACCGCAGGTTCTTACACCCAGGACTACAAACCCTGCAAAGTCTCATTGCTCAAGATTTCTGGATTTTGTCATCCAAACGTGCAATTTATGCTGTCATCTCATCATGCCTTAAGTGTTTTCGTGTGTGTCCACGGGCGACTCCTCCCCCTCTTATGGGAGATCTACCCTCGTTCCGCGTGAATCAGTTAAAACCTTTCTCGTCGGTTGCAGTAGATTTCGCTGGGCCTTTCAACATTTCGTTAGGTAGGGCGAGAGGCAGTAAATCGTACAAAGCATATATTTGTGTCTTCGTGTGTACTGCCACGAAAGCAGTTCATTTCGAGCTCGTATCAGAGCTCACATCAGATGCCTATCTGGCAGCCTTGCGTCGGTTCGTCTCACGCCGTGGTCGATGCTCGAAACTCATATCGGACCAAGGTCGCAACTTCATAGGCGCAAGTAACATAATTAAAGAATTAATGGCTGAGGCTTCCCAAAAGGAACAAATTGAATTCGTATTTAACCCGCCAGGCAGTCCTCACTTCTCGGGCCTAGCTTAAGCTGGCGTAAAGTCTGTAAAAACCCATTTGTCGCGTGTTATTGGCTTACAGCGCCTTACGTTTGAAGAGTTTTACACAGTGCTCACGCAAATTGAAGCCCTGCTAAACTCGAGGCCTCTTTGCCCCGTCAGCTCCGATCCTAATGATCTCTCGGTCTTAACTCCCGGGCATTTTCTCACCCTTGAGCCACTTACCATATTGCCGGAAAGTAACCTTACTGATGTAAAAGTAAGCCCCCTCCAGAGATGGAAATTGCTCCAAAAAATCCATCAAGACTTTTGGCGCAAATGGCACCTAGAATATTTACACACATTGCAACAGCGCCATAAGTGGTTTGATAGCCAAAAAACCATTATCGCTGGGACGCTCGTGCTCATTGTTAACGAGCAATGTAGCCCCATGAGATGGAAGCTGGGCCGGGTGGTACAACTCCACCCTGGCAGTGACGGAATCTGTCCGGTCGTCACAGTCCGCACCGAATCGGGCCAACTCAGGCGTCCGATCGTAAAACTGTGTCCCTTGCCTATGCAAGGCTAACTCACTAACGCACTACTGTCGTTCTAGTTTTAATATTATCGTAGATTAAGATTAATTTTTAAAAATTCGTATAGTAAAAAACCCCAAGCCAGTGTCTCTATATTGTCCACAGTTGACAAGAACGTTATAAATCTTTTGGAAAATACGTTGCATTTTGGTGGCCGGAAATGTTAAGGATTGTAGCTTTTAAATAATTTTGCCTGGCAACATTACAAGTAGAAGTTAAAAAAATATATATAGAAACTGTCGATTCACTTCAATTCGTGTCGCTGTCATGTCGGAACGCGAGCGTTGCCGCGTAAATTACATCTTAAATTAATATATCGTGTCGGTGGCATTAATGTAGCCCGGTTTAAGTAAAGTTCACGTTTAACTGCTCGAAATAAGTCAAGTGATTGGAGGAGGCACTGATCCAGCTCCATCTCGGGAACTGAGTTGGTCAAGGTAACCTGGATTCGAGGTAAGTTCGAACGAGCCAAGAACCTGGGGAGCCTACGCCAGCTCCTGTGACCGAGAGCTGCAGCGTCATCAGCAGCAAAGCAAAGGTGAGTGCTTCATACAATTCACTGGCTATTCCTTGTTTCGACAGATATCGTTTCGTGTCGTTTCGTAACATATATTCGTTCTCATTTCGCATACAGTCCTAATCTATCGAAGTAAAATAATCCATAAACACCCTGTCTGGTAAGTACTCGTGAGGACTGTCATGGGATTTCATACGACTTTTCACGCCTGCAAAGTATCTAATGTGAAAATAATAATAAAGTATAGTAATAATACCTTATGAAAAGAACTTATTATTTTAATAAGTTTCATTCATTATTTAATTGCAGGTAGGTCAAAAATTTGAGAAAAGCATTACGTCCCTTTGTGATGTTAATGTCGTGTTGCCAATGGACATATTCCGGTATGTCGGCGGGTGTTTTTTCGAACTATTTATAATGAACGCGGTAATGAGTGTAAAAGTAAATGTAATATTTGCGACATTGACATCAACATCGTGTGACGCTGTATCGCAGTGATTATAGACCCCCTTTACGTTCGGGAAGTTCCCCTATTCAACCACCTGGCAATACTGCTATCCTGAAGTTAATGTTTTGCGAATTTACTGAGTTTTAATATGATTACGCAATAAATTGTTTACTGAACGGTGAAAAGTTACCCCATCGATTTTTTCTTTCGACTGGTGGCATTTCTGCAGCATTTGACGACGCACGACGGCATATTTTAATAATTTTTTAACCTCACTTCAGAACGCTGGGGAGCGGCTTATTATTGCTGTGCGTATGTGTGTGTAGTACGTAAATACGAGGACACTGCAGTTAGCAATTTCCAATCTAAATATTTTTTTTAAATCTATGGTTAAAACCATATAGACAAACGTTGAGTATTATTTTTGCGGAAAATCTGTAAGAACTTTTATGCTGATAATTTGTTCAAACTACCTACCTACCTACAACTATAATCAATATAAGTAAAAAAATCATTTGAATCTTTTTCATGTCAATTTTGTTACTTGAAAATACTTGCACGTTTTGACCTGGCAAGTGTTTTCACCACTCCTTGTTTTCTCCTTCCTACTATAGTTCTGTACGCTTGTCTATTTTCGTAAATTATTAATATTTTTAACGAACCTTAGTAACTTAAATATACTTAATAACTTAATAATAATAACTGATCTGTGATTTAAATATATTTTCTTATGGAGACTGCTCTTATTACTGCAATTTACACTTTTATTAATTTGATATTTATTTCTCTTTCCTCCTAGCGTTTGTCCACTTGACAACCAAATCCCATGAATTGACGTAGGCACTTGATTTTGCGAAAGCGACTGCCATCTAACCCAGAGGGGAAACTAGGCCTTATCGGGATTAGGTCCGGTTTCCTTACGATGTTTTCCTTCACCGAAAAGCGACTGGTGATGGGGACTGGATCAAATGATATTCCGTACATAAGTTCCGAAAAACTCAGTGGTACGAGCCAGGGTTTGAACCCGGAACTCTGGATTGAAACTCAGACGTCTTACCGCCAAGCTACCAGCGCTTATGCTTATTTAGTATTTATTTAAGTAAATATAATGGGTGCGTATCGTGGTGCAATAAAATACGGTATACATTTGTTACAGGCTTTCGGATCCAGGTATGTCCTTAAACTATGTCCAAAAGAGAGGTATATCACTGAAAAAAACTAAGTCCAACTAAGTTGCTAATAAAATGTTTGGAATAAAAATATATTTATTTACTATATCTAACTTTAACTTATAACTTTTACTAAGTGTTCTTAGCTTCAAGATCTTATTAGGCTCATATGCAGTAAAGATGCGTGTTACATTAATTTCAGTGTAGGTACTGCGAATGTCATCTCGCTAAAATCTGGAGCAGAACCCGACTGGGGAAGTACCTCCACCTTACAGAAAACCACAGAAATAGACCCTACTCATAGTGTTGTGTTCCTCCTAGTGAGCAAGGTTGCCAAAGAGCTCACAGAGGACTCAGTGTGTTGACGACGAGTGATACTCTTGTTCCTTTAGTCATCATGTGGCACCTCTGTAAGTGTAGGCGTCCATAGACTACGGTAGCTGCTTACCATCAGGCGGGCCGTATGCTTGTTTGCCACTGTCGTGTTATAAAAAAAGCCTTCCTTTGTCTGACATAAATCACAATTATTTATTTTAAAAAAATGTAAAAATTCGTACTAGCCAAAATAACTAAGATACATAGGGTTACCTATTATAATACCTACCTACTGAGATTACAACTAGAGCTCTTCAGATCTTTAAACAGTTGTCCGATACAGCACGTCCAACTCAATTAGAATGGCAATGAATATAGTCAGTCACCAGTTTTAATGTTGCTTTAGACATGTCCGCTTTGCTGGCATTACGGAGCGATGAGCTCGCAAAACTGGGAATTATACATACAGCGCTGCAACGCCCAGGACATACAAATTAGTTGACAGATATTGCAGCTGTGTCCGAAAACAGAAACAAAAACGTCCCTGATTTACTAGTTAAGGAAAACTTTCAAATGGCACGTCGATTAATAGATAAAAATATAAGAAAAATCTCAGCAAGCCTATTAAAAGAATATAATCGTATTATGGTTAATTTTAATTAGACAAATAAAATGATTGAATTTATTAAAAGTGATTTTGGGCAGACTATTTTGTTTTGTTTTGTATCAATTTCATACCTAATAAATATGATGATGATGATGATGATCCTTCCGGCCGATTTCGACCATGGCGACCACTTCAACTCCTAGTTATTTATTCGGCGCTCGTGCGCCTGAATATGGCTGACGTAGCCGATCTTCGAGATGAACCCCCGTGCACACTGAGGGCATATATGTGAGGACACCAGCCAGGTAGTGGTAGTGAATGGTAGCAGGTTGGCGTGTTTTTAGCTCGTCGCGTATAGCATCGAGGTCAAGCTTACGTTGCTCCTCGAAATCGCTTACCTTGTCCTGCACCAACCTGCGCCACTCAGGACGCTGTACTGCCAAACCTTCCCACTGAGAGGGCTCGATGTTGCATCTTTTCATGTGCCGTTTTTGAACATCTTTATGTCTGAGGAGTTGTCCGCCCTGTTTCCGCTTATCCTCCTCTAGTACAGAATAAAAGATGCGCTTCGCCACTCTCTCCTCTACCATACGCGATACGTGACCGCACCATCGAAGCTGTCGACGCATTAGATAAGCCTCTATTCCACCTACCTTGGCTTGACGCAGAACTTCGGTATTTCGCACTCGATCAAACCATCTAATATTCATGATCTTACGCAAGCATTTGAGGTGGAACCGGTCTAAGGTACGAATGTGATGACGGTACACGCACCACGTCTCGGAAGAGTATAAAAGGTTTGGCAGCACAATCGCCATATATACAGATATTTTGGTAGCCAGTTTTAGATCGTGCGAGCAGAAGACCCAACCGAGTCGGATTCGTCGATTAGCCTCTTTCTCGAAGTTGGATTTACCTAATTGGACAGTCTGTCCTAAGTATATATAATCGTCCACAACTTCGAGTGTAAAGTCTCCGATTGTTACTGGAGTTGGTGCTACATGGGCAACATGGGAATTTGACATGATCTTCGTCTTATCCATGTTCATCTTTAGACCAACTCGCTCGGAGGCTTTACTGAGGTCATCGAGCATCGAACTCAAATCCTCCATGGTCTCAGCCAAGACTACTATAACGTCAGCAACAGCAGCAGGTGTGATGTACTCGCCGTTTATGTTGATGCCTAGCCTTGTCCAGTCCAGAGTCTTGAAAACATCCTCCCGTGCAGCGGTAAAAAGTTTAGGAGAAATAACATCTCCTTGCCTGACTCCCCGCTGCAACGGAATAGGCTTCGATTTCTGGTCCCGGAGTCGGAATGACCTAGTGGCGTTCTCGTACAAACCGTCGTAAACTCCTGGAAAATCTAAGTTTTACTTACAGAGTTTAACTTTCACTTATTATTCACCATACTTTACCGTAACTAATATTTAAAGTAAACAGCTTTCTGTCAAATCACAAGTGTAAAATAAATAAAAAGTATTTTTATACATAGACTTAACCCATTTTAAACTATAAATTTCAAGTTAATATTTTGAAGGCAAGTGATTTTTTTATCTACATTTATATGCTATTTGACAATAAATTATCGTTCCCACTCGAATTTCATTCACAGGGAGGGAAAAATCTAAGTTTTACTTACAGAATTTAACTTTCACTTCTTATTCACCATACTTGACCGTAACTACTTATCACAAAAGCGTTCACGCGCAAACAACTATCAAAGTAATGAAAGAGTGGGGTGAAAATTATTTACAATTGGCGCACTTGTGTATTCTCAGCTGCTTAAAAGCATTACATAAATCTTTTTGTGTTCTTTGTGCTGAAAAAAGGACATCAGGAACTCTGTTAAATAATCAGCCATTGCGCTTTATAATAGGTAACGCATACCACTTTAATCAGTCAATATTCAGCTCTAGGGGCATCTGTTACCTTAAGTAGTCCAGATATAACGCTATTATAACGTAATAAGATACAGTTATTCAGTTAATAACTGTTTAATTTGTGCCCAAAACAGAGTTATATCAGCAGAAATTACACAAGTTAGAAACAGAAAAATAAGGGTAAAATAATTGGCGGTCTTATCGCCACATTTAATTTTCCTACATATTATATTGCATCTTGGTCGAGTTGCACCTACTTGATTTGGTGGCCAGTGAGAAACTGTACAAATTGTAACAACTAAGTCGACCACTAACTTCAGGAGGCAATCCGAGTGCATTCGCCCGCCCTAACGAGGGTATCCTTGCGCAAAACCTGTTACGCAAGCAAACAAGAGTGTTCGGTGCTAGTGTCACTACGAGTACGGTGGACTGACCTCGTTACCGCAGCGCAATACACAAAATTAACAGTATTAAACAGATTCTCGAGTAAATAGATAGATATGATATTGTATATTGACCAGTTGGTATAACTGGGTATATCACAAGCTGCGTAGCAACGTATTTTTTTCACATATTACTATTTTTTTCCCCATAAGTAATGGAAGAACATTATAAACATTTTTGTTTATCATCACTATAATAGTATAAAACAAAGTCGCATTCTGCTGTTTGTCCCTATGTATGCTTAGATCTTTAAAACTAAGCAACGGATTTTGATGCGGTTTTTTTAATAGATAGAGGGATTCAGGAGGAAGGTTTATATGTATAATACATGCATAATATAGTAGTGAAACACTGATGATTTTAGAGGTTTCTAATGTGATGTCGTAAATAAACCCATTTTTGCGCTTACATTGCAAACGCTGGCTGAGTCCTAAGAGATAGGTCAAAATAATGTACAACAGTATTGTAAGTCTACAAAAAAGTCCGCGATGGTATGTCTATCTCTTAGGGATAACCCACAATAACCATTTAAAATCCCGTGCGAAGCCGGGGCGTGTCGCTAGTAAAGTTATACAGCTTCACTGGGATCATTTTTCCATAAATAGATTACAACCCTCAAATAAAATAGAACCCACCCCAAGAGTTTAGTCAGTACATTCTGTAAGTATGGCTGTGTACTGTGACAAAGTGCATGTCACGGGTGGGTGTGTCCCCTATTCAAATTTATTGGGCATTCTGAGCGTTTGTGTTTGTTTATTGTCGATGAGCTGCTTACTCTTTATCAAACGTTGTAGTTAGATGATTACTGGAAAGTTTTTAAAACGAATTTATTATCTTTATTTCCGGTCAAAATAATAAATTATCCTTACTAAAATTATAGAAGCGAAAGTTGTTATCTTTTTCTGTTATCTTTATGTCTGTTGCCTGCTCATAAAACCAATTTAGTTGAAATAAGTTATGAAGAGGGAAAGTTTTTAACAAGTATTTAAAACATCCCATTTCAAAAAGAGAGAATAATTTTACTATGGAAGAGATAAGGTTTTCTGCGCATAAAAAGTCTCAGGCAGACTAATTCAATATAACGTTCAAATTTTTTCAAACATATTCAAGTCGAAGCAGGTAAGACGATGAATTATGCTATAATAAGAAAAAAGTTTAACGAATATGTAGACCAGTGACCGTACTCGATAAAATGGCTGTTGCTGGACATTGGATAGCGTTAAAAATGTGTTTTATGGGCGGGCCATGTTGTGCTTGACAGTAATGGCCGTTTGTGAAATATAGGGCTTTTCAAAAATATGTGTCAGTGAAATTTTGAACCGAACATGTATGTAAGTATCGCTTAGGCAAATTGTTTTGGAGATTTTGTGGGTCCAGCATTTTGGTAGCTACATTACATATAAAACCGGCCGAGAGCATGTCGGGCCATACCCAGTGTAGGGTTTCCGTAGTTGCCAGCCTGTTACAATACATCCGTTCAAAAGGTCGTTTATTAAGGGATATGTTGCGGTGCTTACGTCATTTTACTATGCGGCACGTACGTCCTTTTACTATGCGTTTTTGAGTTATAAGTTATAACTCAAAAACGGCTAAAACGACTCAACCGATTTTCTTCAATATAGTTTTCTTTAAAAGTACTTATCAGGCCTCACTTCCGTGAATTTTTTTGGACCAACGGGTCAAAAGTTAAATGGGGGTTAGATGTTAGATGGCGTGGGGGGGGGGGGGGCTTTTTAGGGTTCCGTGCCCAAAGGGTAATAACGGGACCCTATTACTAAGACTCCGCTGTCCGTCTGTCCGTCTGGCACCAGGCTGTATCATATGAACCGTTATGGTTAGACAGTTGAATTTTTTACAGATGATGTATTTCTGTTGCCGCTATGACAACAAATACTAAAAAACAGAATACAATAAATATTTATGGGGACTCCCGTACAACAGACATGATTTTATTGCCGTTTTTATAGATACTGGTACGGAACCCTTCGTGCGCGAGTCCGACTGTCACTTGGCCGGTTTTTTTTAACTTTCGGAGTTGGGCCAATTTACTTTTCGTTCTTGGTACTTTTTCGTAAAATGCATATTCCATCAAAAACATTACATGTACAAAAATGCCAGTCTCACAACAACGCTATTCTCCAACTGCAAAAAGTATTGAGATCTAATGTAAAACCAAGCCGGTGTGCCGGAGTTTACTAACAATGTCATTATGATCCTTTGAATATTAGTTAGATGTCTATATTTTTATAATAAATAGAATGACCTGGCCATCCCGATAGTTTCGTTTATAATAACAACTGTAAATATTTTTAAACACAGTAACTCTGCATTTACCACTGCGTAACATCTTTTTACATTAATCAATAGTAATATATGAATTCTTGTTAACACATTCATATAATTTGGTTCAGGTACAAATTGGGAATACAATTTTATGCACGAAATTCAATATCAAATGTCTAACATATTTTTTTCTGGCAATATATTAATGGTCACGAAAAAGTAGAATGAGGCAGCTGTTATTTACTAAACTATTACTTTTATCCAAAAATTGGTTTAGAAGATCTCTATTCCTTTTGAAAGTCCTATACTCGTACAACTATACCCCACATGATAGGGTTAAAGCGAAAAAAAAATCACCCCCCACTTCATGTGTAGGGCAGGTACTCCAATAAAAAATATAGATATTTCTAATTTTTATTTTACCACTTTGTCTGGGTGAAACATATACATATTCTTACCAAATTTTACCTTTCCGGGCCGCGATTCGAAAAATAAACATACACACTGGATAGACACAGCTCCAACCCAACTCAACTCAACGCTATAACGACATTGACATTTGCTATTCGAACAGATTTTCATTCAACATTGGTATCACATTGGTCTCACATTGGTTTCACATTGGTACAACATTGCTACAATGTGCGACCAATGTGTGACCAATGTGAGACCAATGTGATACCAATGTTGAATGAATATCTGTTCGAATAGCAAAAGTCAATGTCATTATAGCGTTGAGTTGAGTTGGGTTGAGTTGGGTTGGAGCTGTGTCTTTCCAGTGTGTGTGTTTATTTTTCGAATCGCGGCCCTGGTATTACCCATCACTGAGATAAGCCGCGTACAGACGCACGGACAGGCGGACATGGCGAAACTATGAGGGTTCCTAGTTGACTACGGAACCCTAAAAGTAAATTGAGAAGGTTACTTAGATTATAAGGTCACTTGAAACAGTCTTTATTGGAGTTAGACGTTAATAAGTTCGAAAAGTTTTGATTAGTAATTTACTTTTTTAATAATTACAGGCTCCGCGATACAGGCTTTGCCACGTGCGGTGACCACCGATACCAAGATTGCATCGCTTGTTTAAGATTAGTTTATTACACAAGTAAATATATGAGTGACCTAAATACGTGTATTGTGTTGCAATGTGTGTACTTATCTTTAATACATATTGTTCACTTTTTAGGGTTCCGTAGCCAAATGGCAAAAAACGGAATCCTTATGGATTCGTCATGTCTGTCTGTCTGTCTGTCTGTCTGTCCGTCCGTATGTCACAGGCATTTTACTCGGAAACTATACGACGTATCTCAATAAAATTAACACATAAGGTGTATTTTGTATGCAGCTACTTAGTTATGTAGTTAAATTTGAAAAAAAAAAAATTTTTAGGGGGGCGCTCCATGCAGGTAACTAAATTAAAAAAAAAATTAACCAAATATCAACATGTGGCGCATAAATCGATTGGTCTTTCAAAATAACATTGAGGTTTCTTTGACTATTTTGTGATTAAGTGAATATTTTCTGAAATAATCGCTTCGAAAGTCAGAAAAGTTATGTAGCCCCCCCCCATAACTTTTGAACCGTAAGTTCAAAAAATATGAAAAAAATTGAAGAGATGCTCCTTATCATATACTTTCTACGAAAGTTGTTTTAAATATTATCGGTTCAGGCATTTTTGAGTTATCTCCAAAAAACTTCTTATATAGGTATCAGATACGACCTATTGGTATTAGTTTGGTTCTTATTCCATTGAAGGTACGGAACCCTCCTTTGCGTGGTCCGACACGCACTTGGCCGGTTTTTAATTTCTCAAACGATATGTTTCCAAGTACCCAACCTTTAAATGTTAATTTTGTTTTTGCCCTTAAAATTATTTTTATTTAAATCTAAGAACTACTGCGACTTTTTCCTCCTCCTGCAGCCTTAATTGAAACAATATTTACGAGATTTTCGTACTTACTAGGATAAAACGTTACTACTTACCATATCCAGTTAATTTCCCCTTATCCGCATGTTGCGGAATATGTGAGGAGAAAATCAATGGTGGCAGTGATAAAGTAAAAAGTTCAAGGACCCAGTATCCATCATGACGAAAGCGTGATGTTGACATTTTATGAATAATGAATAAGGCCCATACGAAGCTATTGATAATGTGTACAAACTGTTTGCCTTATACGTAACGTTACAGCCTAAAATAGATCAGATGATTGAAAATCGTTTAGAAGTTACTGTCAGGTGCCGTTTTCTAATTTTAAAATACATTAAATACACAATCTATCTTAAACATGACTCCAACACACAAAAAATAAGCAACCAATGTTGAAGTTGTATTGGAGTTGCATCGGAATATTTTTTAAGGAAATTCTGATATTTCTGATTCAGACGTTAATGCGTTAGCTGTATTGCGTAGTTAACGCAATGGAATTGTGTTCGTGTCTTAAAGTTTGAAAGGTTCCGTTTATCTCTTAGTTACACGTACTTGGTTTATTTATTTACGTAGACTAATATAAAAAATGTTCTAAATATATGACGCATTTGTACTATACTTCATTCATTTTTACATCAAAATGCCCTAAAATAACGGTCACCCAAGTTGGGTTGTATTTTTAGCAGTATTGTCATTGTCATAGGGACCGTGCACGTTGAAGGGTCTGCCATCTGTTGATTTTAGTTGGAAAGTCGGACTGTGTCATGTGAAACTTCAAGTAAATAAAATTGTTGTTATTCAGAAAATTTCGATGAAAAATACCTTTTATTGTACTAAAAAGGTATTGTTGCATATCTTTGTGTAACAATATACGACAGGATAACCAATGTAAGTTATATAATATACTATTTTAACAGTTTTCTACCGACAGTACTCATGTGCGTTGGCTAGCTCTAATACGAAAACTATGAATAATCACAGTGAGAAAACATTGTATGGGTACAAGATATATATCATTAATATCATTTTGACAACCCCAACACGTTATTTGTAATAATAGTTACGAATATTTATAAATATTTTTCTATGAATATTGACAGTAAACATAACCTATATTATTTCCACTTTCAGCGAGAATTCTGGTCCCTGGGTTCTCTGCAGAAGCTAGAAAAGCACCAAAATACGCAGTGCTCATTTTGTTGGCAGCGTGAATCCCGAAAATCCTTTACATTATATGTTCCTACAATTTATCCGATAAAATAAATCGATCATGAAAATGATATCAAAGTAAAAAAAGCCTTTAAAGATGTCAACATACATATAATGCAACGAGTAACACTGGTGGAATAAATAGCTTCGAGAGTTCGTGCTCAGAACACAGAGGTGAACAGTGAATATTGTCTTCAACATCAAGCAAGAATCAGCAAACGTTCATGTCCAAGACTGGTATCTCATGGACCAGCGGGTAGCAGTTGTAATTGAAAATCAGATACCTACTTCTTTCTTAATTTTTTGTGCGATTTGATTGGCATAAATAGTATATGTGCTGCTGAAGTTAACTCACACTTTTATTGTTAGTAAAAAATGCATACATTTACAAAGAAACAAAGTTTGCGGTTTCAATGAAAATGGTAATAATTCCTTTACACACAAAGGTTTGAAAGGTTTTCTTCAATTAAAACAACTGTTGAAAAACATAAAGCTATTTTATTTAATTATGTTACAATTTCTTTATACGCTTACCTGTAGCAATATTTTTTGATCATAATCATGATATAATTAATTGCGCCATAGTAAAAATACAGTTTACAAAGTAAAATAGTATCTCATGGACACTAGAAGGGTACATCCATTTCCTTATTACTTGCTAAGTGCGTTAATATAATGATAAGTTACTTATAAAGACAAGATATTTTATTCACTACAATGTGAAAGACTAATAACATCAAACATAAGCATCTTAATTCACAAAACTATCAATGAGAAAATCTGTGACAGCAAAGAACAATTTCAGTTTTTGGCATATCTTGTGTCTTTGTCCTCTGGCTTTCTGATATAAGTTTAAGTTAGGAGGTGATTTTATAATTTTCTGCTGCATTGAGCTGCTGATAAATTTGGCACGGGGAGTTTGCATTTTAATCTTCTATTTAATAACTCTCAGAACCAATGCATATTTTATCTCACATGCATGCCTTCTAATTAATTTGGTGGAGCTGTTAATGGAGCTGAAATGAATGAAAAATCATTAGTAATAGACCACTAGAATGCCTACTAGTGACTAGGTATCTAAACTGTACAGACATAAGAGTGACGATAATTCCACCCTCTAGGTGGCTGCCGTAGCTATTAAATATTGATTTATATCATACAAAGTGAAATTATTGTAAGCTTAGTGTTATTGTAAAGCGCCAGTGAAGTGGCGGGGATAGGTATTTTAGTATCATACATGAATGACTACTATTTTTAAAGTATACTTACTGCAGTTATGGCATCGTAAATATTTGAAATGCAGGTCTGGGCGACGATTTCCCCACAAATTTCCGAAATTTTATCGTTGTTTACCATCTCGGTCATTTTCAAAAAATGGGCTGCCTGGAAACATTATAGGCCTTTTGTATTGTGTTGGTCATGCCGGAGGTCGTTTTACACCGGAACAACACTAAGTTTTATCACATTAATCATTTTGTGAATAGTTTTTCCTATTTTTCCATTTCGAAATGAGTTGACAGACAGCTTGACAATGAGTCTTTAATTTACATGTTCATCCGCACGATGTCTCTAGTCGGTTTTTGTGCTGCCCTCTATAGTTCACGCACGGTCCCTATTCTGTTTACTTAGAATATTTATTTCCACATGTTCGTGTTCTCACGGCTTTTGACAAAAGTGTAACAAACACCTACGGACCAAATCCGTCTTGTCTACTTCACTGAGCAATCGAACGACTGGGTTCTTACAAGTCCATATACGTATTTTAATATTCATGGGCTATGGATATCATTTCGGAAGGAACAAAGCGATCGTGTAAAAAGTACATAAGTCAGAAGCGATCCACTTTTACTGACTGTGTAACGTTGTGAACAATGGCCTGTTAGAGCCCTTGAAACGACTTGTTTGTTTACTCCATTAATAAATAACAGATGTCAGTACTTACATGAAAATTTATATAGCAGCTACATCTTTTATTATAGGAGTTATATTTATTTACAAAACATAATAAATTGGCGCATTAATACAGTAAACTTAAATATAAATAAAAAACCTACTAAAAAATATACTAAACTAACCAATCCCCCCGCGGCATGGTACCGTAGATGCTGGCAGCATTCCCTCTCTGTATGGCAATACCAATACGTTGGGCCAGGAAGCTGCCAGCTCTACGGTCACCGGTGGAATCCACTAGCCTCTTAGAAATCTCTTTGAAGAGGGCTTGGGCACTAGGACCCCACGGGCCGAGGGTCTCGACGCTGAAAGGAACGAAGTTGTATTCGACGCCAAGGCCCCCATATTTAACTTTTTTAAGTCTTTCGGCCGCCTCTGCAGCCGCGCCGGCCCTGGTGGAAGTTCCGTGGAGATGGGAGGGGGCCAGCGTGTCTACACATGTGGCGTCCCATACTAGCACCCGACCCATCTTCCACGGAACCAACGACATCCCATCCGGCCTCTTGCCGTCATCCCTGAGAATGCCAGCTGGCTCCAGAAGAGCGGGAACATTAATGCTGGCAAGAGACCGACGTAGGATGTCATTGAGTGCGGCGTGCCTGGAGAAGCGCCCCGCGCTCCTCTGACAAGACAAACCGTGGTGCCCGAGGACGTCTACATCTGTGCCGCAGGGGCACTTATGTGGTGCGCAAACCCGGACGCCAAGCCGCAGACAGGCCGCAACGCGCAGAGTGTGGGGTTCCAAAAAAGTGCCAGTATGCACGGACGGAAAGGCGTGCAGCCAGGCACCGGCTTCTTTGGTCCCCACAGGTAGGAGTCTGGCACGTTCGGAACCTGTGCTGTGACTAAGGAGAGTGTCATAAGTAATTTTGCATAAAATGTCATCCCAGGTCCGTTGGGAGGTCAAATTATTGGGAAAATCCTTACCCGGGCAGGCAATGGACCAAGCGTTTTTGGCCTCCGTCAAGCCTGCAATCTCATAGTTTGAAGGGCAGGCCCTTAGGATTTTTGCTACGAGACTTGCCGAGCTATGAACGGAAGACAAAAACGCCGGTGCAGAAACACTTGAAATTTTGCGTATCCCTATCCCACCATAGCGGATGGGAAGGGATGCTTGGGTCCAGGACTCTTTGCTTAGCTGTAAATTCAAAATAGATTCTAAACTAGATTTAATCAAGTCATCCATAGGTATTAATAAATTTTGAAATTTTGCGAACGGGCAGCAACGAAGTACATATGTTAATTTTGGTACAAAAAGGCAAAATTTTATAACAGTTAAAGCAAAATGGGGACTAATTTCAAGTAGACGACTTTCTTAATTTTGGAATTTAGAAATAGTATCTGATATGTAATCCGAGAAGGATTCTTCAAAGATGGGGGACCCTAGGAGGCAGAGTGAGGTTTTGTTTACAATTTTTATGTTAGGAGTCAGAGAATCAAATTTTTGTTTTACATCACTAACATTCAAAGACGTGTTATGGATGTAAAGTTCACATTTCGCGTAGTTAAGGTCTAGACCAATGGAATGTAATTTGGATTGGATGGTCGAGAGGTCAGACAGCACGGACTCCAGGTCGCCTCCCAGGGTTCCATCGTCTAAATACCACACATTAAATTTTGATTTTAAATTTTGAATTATTGGGTTAATGGCCAAACTAAATATTGCCGGCCCGAGAGGATCACCTTGTTGACAGCCTATTTCAGAAGATAGAACGTTTTCGCGGTAAACTAGTTTAGTAGGGTCAGCATAGCAATGTAAAAGGTAGTTGTAAATTTCTGGTATGTTGCTTTTAATTTCTGTCAGCAAGGTGTACCTATTGACTGAATTGAAAGCGTTCCGGACGTCAATTTTGACCAGTACATCACACGGTGAATTTGGGAGGTAAGTGCGTAAGGCATGGACGGCTGCCTCACAACCTCCTTTAATGCCGAAACCGAGCTGGATAGGTTCGAAAAGGGGTTTTAATTTGGAAGCTATATACCTAACTGCAATCTTAGAGGCGAGACGTCTGAGTGTAGAACCAACGGCTATGGGTCTCACCCCTCCGTCCTTTTTGGTGAGGGCGATGAGATTAGCCCCATATAATATGGGAACTATTTCAGGGTTGACGTTGCCAGTATACATAAAGTTGACTAATTTCGTAATTGACTCGATAAGGCGCTCACCGGCATCGCCCGCAATGTGGGATGTGAGGTCCTTCAAATGTTGGGGTGAGAGTCCATCCAGGCCTGCAGCGGAACCGATTTTGAGTGATGAAATACCTTCCATGACGTCTCTATTTTTTATTTGTAGGCAGGCCTGGTTTGCCGTTGGTGGGTCCAAAAAGTGAGGAATAGAGGGACCTGGGGGATGTTTAGATTGTAAGGCCAAAAGAGTGTCGGGGGTCTCCGGCGATAACACGTCGCTCGAAAATAGAAGGCGGGCGGCCCCCTTAAGGTCACCGTCACTGATCTTGCTCTCAATGTGTTTCTGACGATTGAAAATTAAGTTCGTCTTACTATGAGTATTATGTACGGGTGGCGAAGGGTTATTAATACAGTTGTTTTTTATTTTTTGTGTTAACGATATGCTTGGGTCGTCTTCTCCTGCGTGGAGGGTATGGTAAGGGAAAAGTAGGAGTTGGTGCCAGTCTGCGGTAGTATTATATTCGGTGCATTTGCCTATTAGATGGGCAAGATGAGTGGCGACGGACATAGCAGCTTAGTTACGTAAACATGTCACTTTCATTATTACGCTGAATACTTGGATAATATATATTTATATATATATATTATTGCAGACGATAACAATATATTTTTGTGTCCAAATTGATACTATAATGTGTGAGATGCCCTTGAATCATATCAATACTTTTATTACAAAATATTATTTAAACAATTTGTTACAATAAATATATAGGTATATGTTTATTTAAATGTATTGTAAATTAAAATTACTAATGACAAAAATATTAGCTACGCGCATGTTTTTGCCAAGAATAATTTTTCTATTGAAATACTTTTTGAAAGTTTATTTTAATATTTGTTATTGGACGGAATCTTACTCCAGTTTTTAATATAAGTAACTATGAGGACTAGGTTGTTGGCTCAGAGTGTCAATGAATTTACAAACAAATTAGATAAGAACAATTAAAATTCAACTCAAATCCGATAACTTTGTCAAGAGGTAAGATCATACTGGATACAGGCACTATTGCATAACAACTTGTGACTAATATTATTATATAATATTGCGTATTTTATCATTGCTTTAAAACCCTACTGCATTTTTATTTCCACTCAAAATATTATGGAGTCCACGGGAAGCCAAGAGGTGGTATAAAAATTTAACAGCCTGCAAATACATCGCGGAGTAGTTGCGATAAACCTGAGCCTCTTTATGCCTTCCTGAAGGCCATAAACTTGGTCTTTAAAATTTATGAATTATAAGACCACCGCGTTATGTTACAATTTTCTTTTAGTGCAACCTTGTTTGAGTTTTCAATTTACATACGTTATTATTGAGCAATTTCTTACCTCTTGTGGATGTCGAACTTAATATATTTCCTCTTGCAGTTGTTCCTTATTTTGGAAAAGTAAAGTAATCTGGCCCACCACAACACACATCATTGATATTAAAAGGCCAGTTTAAATTTATAGTTTAATACGTTAAGGCCACCAGATTCTATCAGTTATAATGTCATTATTACAGACAGTGTCTAGGGGCCTTGAGAGTGGTAATAGTATTTTATACATTCGTGACATAATTAAGAGCTTTTCAGTCGACTACCGTGTTTGTCCTTATAATCCTTTGTACCATCGTTGGCGATGCTACAATATGCGACCATAAAAGCTCTATCGAAAATTAGTAGGTAAGTCAGTCTACACAATCTCAATTCAAGCATTAGAGTAGACGAGTTGAAAAAATAATAAAATGTGATAAGACGGTTGATATTCATGGTTACATTAAAATACGTAGATATCCTTACAATTAATAAACGTTATTTATGACAATTATGACCGACCAATATTCATAGCATATGCACTCGTCATATCTGGTGAATGGGTGTTATCAGCTTAGATATACATAACTTGTCTTGTATTTACAGTACTAACAACTTGATGTAATAAAAAAAAAAGAAAGGAATAAAATAAAAAGGAGACTTTATACCATTGTAAGCCAGTAATTAAATAAAGCATGATCAGAAATGTATGATTATTGTCAAGAGGGCGCTATTACTCTCATTTATATGGCAACAGTTCAGTATAATCATAGAGCGTATTATTCTCTACGGTATGGTGACATCTTGATTTGTTTACCTGTCAGCACTGATGTTAATTTGAAAATGTTTTACAGCTAAATAGTTTAATTTCCCGAGCGTATTATTTACACCTGTTTATTACATACACTATTTACAATGTTTCGCTCTTGACTATAAATATTTTTTGGATTTTTTGTCATTTATTATTTAATATTTAAAACTTTACTATTATATTCAAATAAACCGCGACAATGACAATGACAAAAGTGACAGGCCATCACATGCCCTCACACATGCATATAATTCTGTCAGGAAACAGATTAGATAGAGCAAGAAATTAGTTCCAATGAAATTCCGCAACATGGCGCATGATCATATATTTCTGGTCAGGCTTTACATTCATGAATTCCGCATTTAACTAAAATGTGCAATATACTTATGATCCATTGAAATGTTATATATTTCCTTATACCAATTCAGATATGGCAGATTTTTTTATATTTTAATAGTGATGAAATACTTATGTTAGACAAGAGTTTCCGACCTCAGAATCACACCGGGTCAATGTCATATTCTTAAAAAACCTTTAAATATTTGTGTTATTTTTGGTTTCTAAGATTATTTCTAACAAAGGACGTATCTTACGGCAAAAGTATAGCTTTTTTCCACAATCACTTTGTAGTAGACTATATTTGCAACATAATGGGCCTAACCTAATTAAGTTTACAAACAGTTCATAGCTCTTGAAAAAAAACACTCTGTTAAATAATAAACATTAATAATAAATGTTAAATGGGTTGTATCTGAGATACGATTAAACCCAATTAACATATATATAGTAACATATAGTTTCCAAAACTGACTTTTAATATGTTGCTAGTTATAGTACTGGGATCCCAAAACTGCCTGCATGTAAGTCTTGATAGAAACAGTCTCCCGAATAATGACGCGGACGTCATCAAAATTATTTCCCCCTTATTTGGAACCGTCGGAATTCGACCCAAATCGTGAAGTGTACATACACAAGTGGATTATCAAAATGAAAGCCCATTAAATAGTCTATACAGATTTTGTACAGTTTGTGGCCGAGCTGCGAGGAATTTTATAGGAGGAATAATGACAAAATGGCTTTACCATGAACACCTTTATCTTGGAAACTATGAGGCCTATCATAATCAAAGTGGTCTCAACTTATTTGAAATTTAATTTTATTATAAATTATTGTAGTATGATTTTTTATTATTTGATTTTATTGTCTTTTGGGGAGTAAATTGTTAAAACAATATTTATACTCCAAAATGCACACTTCAGCATTGCTACAACACCTTCAGCTTACACAGATCTGTCCCTAGACATAAGTTAGCTGACACAATCCTGCGGGAACCGAAAGATGTAAACATTAATAGGCAATAAACGATTTCTCATTCTCATTCTCATTCAGCATTGCTACCCTGAAATTCCTCAGAGCTCGGGCGCATACTGTCCATAAAACTTATATAAAATTTAATAAATACATTTAATTTTAATATCCCACATGTGTCTGTGCAATTTACGATTTGGGTAAAATTTTAACTGTTCTTAATAAGGGGGAGATAATGTTAATGATGTCATTACTAGAAAAATTGTCCCGATCAAGACAATATGCAGGCAGTTTTGGGCACCTAGTACTAGACCTAACAACATACTAAAAGTCTGTGCTGGTGACTGTTTGTTAACCAGGTTTAAACTCATGTCATATACAAATACAATCCATTCAAAATACGTGTCGGAAAAATATGCAACTTTGAAGAGTTTAGATGTTTGTAAACCTAATTAGGCTCATTAAATTGCAGATAAACTATAAAGTGTCTTTGGGAACGTTTGCCGTAACATACGTCCTTTGCTTAAATAAATGTAAGAAACCAAAAATAATACAAAAAAGCAGTTTTTTTTACGAATTTGACACTGACCCGGTGTGAGTCTGAGGTCGGGAACTCTTGACTAACAAAGTATTTCACCAATATTAACATACTAGCTGTGCCCGCGGCTCCGCCCGCGTGGAATTCGGTCTGTGTCAGTAAGCGGCTAATTCACCCCTACACTTTATCTCCCGCTACCCTGGAGGCGGAACTTGAAGTAAAGTTGACAGATGGATACGCTAGAGGACAGTAGTCCTGATAAAATATTTTACAATTACCACTAAATGAAACTATAATTAAACTATAGTTTTTTGTCCTTATAATTTTTTTGGCATGATTTAAACGACATAGAGTACCTAGTAGGCATATATCGGACGATACAGTACCACTTTTGTATTTATACGTTCATGTCCACGGCAAATATCATCCAAATCGATCCTCCCGTCAAATCAGTCTAAGCATGAAAGGTAAGAACAGGCGCGGTTGCAGCGCGGTTGAAATTTGGGACGGGGGGGTCACAAATGCAGAAATGTTTTTTCTATTTTCTATTTGGCATCGCTTACGTCATTTTATTATCCGGCTTTTCCTTTCACTATGCGTTTTTGACTGATAAATTGAATTAAACATTATTAGATCTTAAAGATACAAAATAATGCGTAGTTCTTCAAGAAGACAGATCAAAACAGCTTGAGAGACAGATAATGTACCTATTGTTCAATGATAAAGAAAAATAAATAATAATCTGACTGCTTCACAAAACGTTTGAAAAGTTTTCCTACCTAAACGGTGTCCTATAAATGTTAGATGATTTTGTAGTAGTTTCTGGTTTGGGCCATGTATCTTTGTCCGTCATATATAGTCCTCGAACCTGCAATAACCCTTTGACATTGATGACATTTTCAAATATTTCTTAAGAGCGGGTAAAGGTAAATTTAAAGCATCGACGGGTAACTTGTTATAAATATGAACACCTTGACCAAAAAATTACGAACTATTTCAATACCAAATTTCATCTAAATACGTACAGCGGTTAATGGTTGTTTCTTCCCCAAATTATCTTCATACCAAATTTTATCTAAATAGATTCTGCGGTTAATAATTGCCTATACAAATTTCCAACTCCTTTTCACCCCTTTAGGGTTGATTTAAGGGGTGTAAACTATCCTTTGTGTTTTCTTGAGACCCATTCTATCTCTATACCAAATTTCATCTTTATCAGTTCATCATCATCATCATCATCATCATATCAGCCGAAAGACGTCCACTGCTGAACATAGGCCTCCCCCAAAGAGTGCCACAATGACCGGTCCTGCGCCACCCGCATCCAGCGGACTCCCGCGACCTTCACCAGGTCATCAGTCCACCTTGCGGGGGGTCTACCCACGCTGCGCCTTCCGGTTCGTGGTTGCCACTCGAGAACCTTTCCGCCCCAACGGCCATCGGTTCTACGAGCAATGTGCTCCGCCCACTACCACTTTAGTTTAGCGATTCGGAGGGCTATATCGGTTACTTTGGTTCTGCTGCGGATGGCCTCATTTCTGATGCGATCACGCAGAGGGACTCCAACCATAGCCCTCTCCATTGCCCTTTGGGTGACTTTGAGCCTTCTTATGAGGCCCATTGTAAGCGACCACGTTTCAGTTCCATATGTCATCACTGGCAACACACACTGGTCAAAGACTTTCGTCTTGAGACACTGCGGAATATTGGACAAAAAGATGTGCCGTAGCTTCCCGAACGCTGCCGAACCGAGTCGGATTCGTCGATTGACCTCTTTCTCGAAGTTGGATCTACCTAACTGGACAGTCTGTCCTAAGTATATATAATCGTCCACAACTTCGAGTGTAAAGTCTACGATTGTAACGGGAGTTGGTGCTACATGGGTATTTGACATGATCTTCGTCTTATCCATGTTCATCTTTAGACCAACTCGCTCGGAGGCTTTACTGAGGTTATAGAGCATCGTACTCAAATCCTCCATGGTCTCAGCCAAGACTACTATATCGTCAGCAAACCGAAGGCGAGTGATGTACTCGCCGTTTATGTTGATGCCTAGCCTTCTCCAGTCCAGAGTCTTGAAAACATCCTCCAGTGCAGCGGTAAACAGTTTAGGAGAAATAACATCTCCTTGCCTGACTCCCCGCTGCAACGGAATAGGCTTCGAGTTCTGGTCCTGGAGTCGGACTGACATAGTGGCGTTCTCGTACAAACACTTCAGCACTTCGATATAGCGATAGTCCACTTGGCACCTCTGGAGAGATTGTAGTACAGCCCAGGTTTCGATCGAGTCGAAGGCTTTCTCGTAGTCCACGAACGCTAAGCAGAGGGGCAGGTTATACTCATCAGTCTTCTGTATAACCTGACGGAGCGTATGGATGTGGTTTACGGTACTAAAGCCTCTCCGGAAACCAGCTTGTTCGGGAGGCTGTTCGTTATCAGTTCAGCGGTAAAAAATCCTCATACCAACTTCCAACCCCATTTTCACCCCGACAAGGGTTTATTTTCAGTTTTCAGTCAGACTCAAATTATCTCCATACTAATTTCTATTAAAAATTCTCCATACAAACTTTCAACCCCCTTTTCACCCCCTCCAGGGTTGATTTTCTGGATCAAAACTATCTATTATCCTTTCCCGGGACTCAAACTATCTCTATACAAAATTTCATCAAAATCCGTTCGGCCGTTTTCACGTGATGCGCGGTTAAATAAACAGACAAACAGATAAACAGACAAACAGAAAAAAAATCTAAAAATTGTTGGAACGTGTTCTGTTATCGATTATAAGTATCCCCAGCCAACTTTTTTTCGAATATATTCCATGTACAGACTTTCGACCCTCTTAAGCTTTATTATATGTATAGAAGACGATAGAAGAAGAAGATATAAGAAATCAACCACGCCTGATTTGATGTCAGTCAACACCCCTTAACAATTGCTATTTCCATCAGCTATTACTCAAATACTCACTACTAGCGGTTACTCGTATATTGTGCGATATACCTACAATACGGCTGGAATCACTCGCTTTGATATATTCGGCCTATCTCTCGGTAACCGAAAACAGAATCTACGTTATTTATGACTGGTTATAAACTCACACGCCTGTTACCATAAATTTGAACTAGCATTGTGTCATGACTGTACTTTTTTTGTTACTAAAATAAGAATAATATGACTTTCGTACTCAACTCGTTTATTTATTTTAATTTAATAAATATACACAATTAGTTTCTTCATAGGTATTTGTACGAAAAAACCGTTCTTATAATATATTTAACGGCCCCCTAGCCTAGTCGGTAGTGACGCTGCCTATGAAGCAGGAGGTCCTGGGTTCGAATCCTGGTCAGGTAATATATTTGTGTGTTTACAAGTATTTATCTATACCTATCTAGTATATAAATCGTCGTCTAGTACCCACAACACAAGCCTCATTGAGCTTACTGTGGGACTAGGTTGATTTTTGTAAGATTGTTTTATAATATTTATTTATTAGTTACAACAAACAGTCACATCTAAGTGTATATTGACTTAAGAGATAACAGACAGACCTTTAGTTCCATTTAATATTATATGTTTAAGTCGAATTGTCGAGGTTGCAATAAAATAAAATAAAATAAATGTAATTGCCTCGTAAAATATTTAATTTGATTAAATTAATTTTGAAATTATAAAAAAATTACGACGTAATAACCATACAACTTGAGACTATAGATAGTTTCTAAATTATTTAAGTAGTTATTGATTTTCGGACCCTCACAGTGAACAATAACGACCACGCGTGATTAGCGTTATCAGCACGTTTAAGTGAACGTTTGTTTACGACACATATATTATTTCAAAATTATTTAATTGTTATCGATTGCATCATTGGAAGTTGTAAATAAAGGTATGTTTCATTGTTATTGGTATTTAGTAGATACGAGTATTCATTTAATAATATCAAACAGCTTAGGGTCTACGTGACCTCTTAATACCAAGTTATATACTACTAAGAGTATTCATAGTAAGCTTTTAAAAGTACGGGTCCACATGGGTCCAATGATTTTATATACGTCGTATTGCCCATAAAGCTTAGTTATGGGATCATTGTATTTTGTCTGCCTGGTCGTGCATGATTGAAGGCTATAAACCCTCTACGAATTTCGTAGCACCCACTACGAAATTTAGTTGTGTTTTTACCAATCTTGAATTATATATTTTTATTATTTCTAGATATTTTTGTTTCGTTTCAGGTACTTTTATCACTGTACGATTTTCACGATGTTTGTATATATTCGAATTATAGCGCAAAGTTACTTTTTTCCGAAAAAAAAAAACGCCATATTCTACAACGGTTGCCAGACGACGCTAAAAACGTTGATGTTGGAAATATTAAAAATTCGTCGATACATCATATTATTAAAAAAACTATCAAAATACTGAAAGAGACAGAACACATATCACATTGCTAACCATAGTGAATCGTTAAATGTCGTTGAAAGTATGGGGCGATAAATAACTATGTACCTTCCGCAAATTACAGTTGACTAAATGGTGGATGGGAAAGTATGTAATGCCTTGGCCGGCACATCGACTCACACGTGTCTAATATGTGGCTAATAATGTAAGGCTCGTCCCATGGAAAATAATTTAATTAAAGATTGCCTGTGTAAAGAAATTGATGTCGACGGATTATCTCTGATACACACATTCTTTGATTCATCATCATCATCATCTCAGCCGTAAGACGTCCACTGCTGAACATAGGCCTCCCCCTTGGACCTCCACACGTACCGGTTGGAAGCGACCTGCATCCAGCGTCTTCCGGCGACATTAACAAGATCGTCTGACCATCTTGTGGGTGGACGTCCTACGCTGCGCTTGCTGGTTTGTGGTCTCCACTCGAGCACTTTTCGGCCCCATCGGCCATCTTCTCTACGTGCAATGTGGCCTGCCCATTGCCACTTCAGCTTGCTAATCCGGTGGGCTATGTCGGTGACTTTAGTTCGTCTACGAATCTCCTCATTTCTGATTCGATCACGTAGAGAAACCCCGAGCATAGCCCTCTCCATAGCTCGTTGAGCGACTTTGAGTTTTGAGATGAGGCCGATAGTGAAAGACCACGTTTTGGAGCCGTAAGTCATCACTGGTAACACACATTGATTAAAGACTTGTCTTGAGGCACTGAGGTATGTCGGACGAAAAGACATTACGTAGTTTCCCGAACGCTGCCCAACCGAGTTGGATTCGGCGGTTGACCTCTTTCTCGAAGTTGGACCTACCTAATTGGACTACTTGTCCTAGGTAGATGTACGAGTCAACAACTTCGAGTACCGAGTTCCCAACAGAGACTGGGATGGGAACAACATTGGCATTTGACATAAGTTTCGTCTTGTCCATGTTCATTTTCAAGCCCACTCGTTGTGAAACTCGGTTGAGGTCATCGAGCATCATGCTGAGTTCCTCCATCGACTTTGCCATGACTACGATATCGTCGGCAAACCGAAGGTGAGTGATGTATTCGCCATGTTGATGTTGATGCCAAGTCCTTGCCATTCCAGGAGCTTGAAGGCGTCTTCCATTACGGCAGTAAACAGTTTTGGAAAGATAACGTCTCCTTGCCTTACGCCTCTTCGCAATGGAATCGCCTTCGTACTCTGCTCCTGCACTCGGACCGACATGGTGGCGTTACTATACAAACACTTCAACACTTCGATGTACCGATAGTCAATATGGCATCGCTGAAGGGACTCAAGCACCGCCCATGTTTCCACCGAATCGAAGGCTTTCTCATAGTCCACAAACGCTAAGCATAACGGCAAGTTATACTCTTCGGTCTTCTGTATAACTTGCCGCAGCGTATGGATGTGGTCTATGGTATGGTATAACCTTCTCGGAAGCCGGCTTGTTCGGGAGGCTGGAAATCATCAAGTCTGTGTTCGAGACGGTTCGTGATGACCCTTGAAAACAGCTTATAGAAGCGTGATGGGTCTGTAGTTCTTCTTCTTCTTATTCTTTGATTAGATTTTTAAAATATTTAGTGCATGTGTTATATCGACGTAGTATATAAAATAGTGAGTTTAGATAAGGCAAAACTAGGGCAAAATACATTTTTAAATACTTGTTAAGTATTAAATAATCTAAGTAAGTATTTTAAGGTGACTGACACGTGACGTGAAATATTTTGCGTTGCATAATTTGTACGATATTAGCATGTCTGTAATTATAGAAATTTTAATTTTAAATATAGAATTTTTACATAATAATTAATAGGAACTAGTTTTAATCATATTATAAAATAATAAGTTGATATCTCTTGAATCTTGAAGCAAATCAAATTATTTTGTTCAATATTTTTTGATTTGCAATTTTTTAAGTAGTTACACTACTATATATAAACTGAAAAATAGATGTCATATACTTCAGAAAAAGTGACCAAACCCTCCGGTGTCCGAGGCCAGATTCGAACTGGCGTCTTCAGCTTTCGCGGCTGACGTCCTGACCACTAGACCACCCGGTCACGGTTTTGATATCTCTTTTTAATTGTATTTTAATAAGGCTTTAAAATAGTATATACTTCGCACATTTTATTGTTACAGGTTTGATTTTTTTCATGATGTAAAACCAATTATTGTTTTTTTTATTATATATTAAAATAATAAACACGGAAATATTTTTATATTGGCCGTACCTATGACACTTTTAGAAAAATCAATTTTTAACACTTTCTTCATACAAGCTGAATGAACCACAGTGCGGCGCCTGGCCGGCCCCGGCAACTGTGTTACTTAACTTATAATAGTGTATGAAAATCCCTATGGAATACTATAGACAAAGTTTATAAAGTAAATATACATATTGAATATACAGTTAGTTGCATAACTGAACCAATGTGCATCATTTTGACATGCTTCTTTCATTATTTCAGAAGAGGCTAGTTATTAAGTTACTATTTTATTATTAATTGGTAACAACGCTAATAAACTTACTGACCTATTATGTTATTGTAGATAAAAATAAACATTTTCTCTATGAGATAATATTTGGTACTGACTCAGTTTTGCTCCGACATCGTTAAATGAAGATAAGTCTGATGATCAATTACGGAAAAAAATAAAATCTTTTAGGTTATATTTGTTCGTCTAGTTGTCAGCTATGTATCCATATGAAAAGCCAATTTCGATTCATTGCATTCACAATCTTGATTTTTTTATTCATCCATGATTTTGAACCAAAAACTGTTAAACTACTTTTTTTTTATTTAACCCAATATTTATATTTTTCTTTTACACAGCCAGGTAAGACAATTAGTTGAAATAGTACATTATATGCTCTTTAAAATGACGTATATGACTTTTATATCACTCACGTATTTTTATGGTTATCTCAGAATGAAGTCCGCTACAAACATTAACTAACGAGAAATTTGTTCGGCCATTTGCCTTGACTCAGTTTTGCACCTGACTATACATCGCCAGTAACTAAATACAAAAATAAGCCTGATTTAAATGATTGATAAGTAAAATAATGGTCGTGGAATTCCTTACTTTAAATAGTTACTGAATTGGGAATGCCTAAGAAAAAATGAAATAATGGGAAAAATAAATTAGGTGAAATTTTACAGTTTTCGGTATGAAATTGAGAAAAATGTATAGGTCGGAAGAAAATCATTTGTGAGGCAGTTTTGTAGCGGTACCTAAGGATTAATATTCTGCGTTTAGAACTTTTATGTAAATTTGATTGTTATCAAATTATTTACATTTTACTAAGGTACTAATATTGACTCAGTTATGCAACTAACTGTACCTATCAGTCATTTTATTGATAAATTATAATGCAGGAGTAGAAAAAATCTTTTAAAACCGAAGCCAAAGCGATTTCACTTTTATTTTATAGGTACTCGTACTTTCTATTCGCTTTTTTTTGCTTTCCCTGTTGCCAGTTTAATTTTTATTTTTGTCTGTATTGTGTCATCATCATCACTCATTGGTCATGAGTTGGTTAGCTGAACGTTTTTTTTTTCAATACCACGAAGGTAGCAAACAAGCATACGGCCCGCCTGATGGTAAGCAGTTACCATAGATGAATAAACATGCAGTTACTTGAAATAAGTCTCATTATTTTCTTCCAATAGGATGTTATTTTGGAACGAATTGCCAGTTTCTAATACCTAGCTAGAGCCAGAACACCAGAATGGCTAGATTTTTATTTGCAATTCCACATGAATACATGAATAATGAGCTTATAGAATATAAGAAACTCATTACCTATAATATGTAACACTTTCTACCCGTTAGTGACTGTTTGCATCAGTTTGTTTATGGATGACAAAAACATGAAAATACAATTATTTTGTTTGTATTTTTAATCAATCTAGTATGTGTAAGTAACAAATATAATAACACATACTTTAAATGTGAGTTTTTGTTTTTCTTTGTATTATTTTCTTAATAAATATAAAATCAAAATGTTAGTATGGGTAATAGGTCCGTGAAATTAAACAATCAAAATTGCTAGATTATGTTAGAAAGCGTAAGTAGTAAGTTAATGTAGTTCAGAATTTTTGATATGTTGTTGGGAATAGTTAAAACTTTTTTTTTTTTTTATACCACGACGGTGGCAAACAAGCATACGGCCCGCCTGGTGGTAAGCAGTTACCGTAGCCTATGGACGCCTGCAACCCCAGAGGATTTACATGCGCGTTGCCTACCCTTTAGGAACCTATACACTCCTTTTTTGAAGAACCTCATACTGTAGCCCACTGGGAAAACCTCGGCAGGGAGTTATGCTTAAACCAAATAATTGTCGAAAAAAAAAATAAAAAAAATGAAATTGACAATAGTAAAAAGGGATACCAAATTTTGGACATTTACTTTAAGATTTTAAATGTCGACTTTCTACGTTAACGTGAAATCTAACTTTACGTTTTATCGATTTACTTGAAATCTCCAAAACTGAAATACCGCCAATTGCCTAATGAAGGCAGTATTAGTTTTTTTAATGGTTTCAATGTTTGTATCTGATTTAATAACATTTTGGGGATCAATGTTACTCTGCGTCCGTAGGAAACACCTTAGACAACCCTACACGTGATCCCTGGGTGGTGCTAAAAGAGTAACAAACTTGGCAGCTGCACTGTCCCGTCTGGACCTCGTAGCACTCACTGGATTTTCCTTATCATCTGCTTTCCCACTACTACTATCCCAGGGAAGAAATACCTATCTATATCCAGTGACATGGTAGCCATACGATAAATAATAAATTTAATAACAAACTTAAAAAAATACTTGTGGGATTTAACCTAAACATGGTTTACGAATAGACGATATTTATAAGTGTAAATAGGTCATACAGAGATTTAGGTTCGCGTCTCTTCTGTGCACATTGAGATAATTAATAGTTTTAAAATCTACATTTTTAGGATTTGTTTAATTTTTATTTAGACAATTCATTTTCATTCAATGTACTATTTGATTCTTTCGACATTGACGTTCTTTTATTTTTATTTTTGTCCTTGTTTTATTTTTAACGGCCTCCTAGCTTCGGTAGTGACCCTGCCTATGAAACAGGAGGTCCCGGGTTCAAATCCTAGTCAGGGCATTTATTTGTATGTTTATCACGGATATTTGTACCTGAGTTATGGATGTTTTCTATGTATTTTAAGTATTTATCTAAATCCATCTCTTATATATAAATAAATAAATAAATATTATGGGACAATTTTTCACAAATCAACCTAGTCCCACAGTAAGCTCAATAAGGCTTGTGTTGTATTAGACGACGATATATATAATAGATAGATATAGATAAATACTTAAATACGTAGAAAACATCCATGACTCAGGAACAAATATTTGTGATAAACACACACATAAATGCCCTGACCAGGATTCGAACCCGGGACCTCCTGCTTCATAGGCAGGGTCACTACCAACTAGGCTAGGAGGCCGTTATATATATCGTCGCCTTGTACCCACAACACAAGCCTTTTTAAAGCTTACTCTGGGACTAGTTTTATTGTGTAAGATTGTCCCATAATATTTATTTATTTATTTAATATGATTTGTACAATGTGACATGTATTTTATTTTTCGCAATTCAGTTTGTCGTTTATTTTAAGTTAAACACGCACACCTGCCATTTCATTATTTATTTTAAGCAAATTATGTTGCTTGAGTCAGTTTTATATGTAATACTACTATAATGGAGGTTAGTCACTAGATTTAAAAATACCAATTAGCACGTAAGGTTTAGCTGTAAGGGCTTATTGTAGAAATAAATAAATAATAATAATAATAATTTGTGGTCAGACTCATTACTAGCTTAAAGACCTCCCCCTACGACGTAAATTATTTGCTATAAGAAAATAACTTGGTTGCATATAGGCCGTTAACTACTGTCCACAGGAAAGACGATTTTTGTTTTCATCGATCTGTATGACCCAAATAAGAGCCTGTAAAAATGGCACGATTAGTTAACTTAAAAAAAATATCAATAATTATTAAAGAATACAATTAAAAAAGTTTTTCTACTTCAAAACATAGTATATAGATTTTATAATAAATTTGTATGTAAACATAAAGGTAAGACATTCTTTTTTTAAGAATTCAGAACTACAACGTTGTTGTTCAGATCAGGATTCAAAACTTTTCATCACCATTTTATACGAAACAAAATCGGGGGGTGCCGTGGCATCTAGAGTTTGATTTTTTCCACACAAACGAGAGTCACCGTAATCTTTAATAATATTCGAAATATTGAGATATAAAAAAAATCCTAGCCATGAAATACCGCATAACCCCTCTCCTAAATATACAACCATATAGCTAAATTACCTGTACCTAGGGATTAGAAATAACCATCAGAAAAGAAACATAATAAATATTTGTCTTCTGGATATACATACACTAACGAATTAAGGAGTGTATAATCAGCAATTTAGTCCTATATACCTTTTTATATGTACTTATAATATAAATATAAAAGTTATTTAAATATAAAACTATGTTTTAAAAATGAGGTAAAAATAATTAATATTTGTTTTAAGGTATGTTAAATTAGGCAAATCTATTTAGTTTCCCATTAATGTAAATCAAGAGATAACAACGTTGTTTCAAAATTATCTCCCGCTCAGTCCTTAGCAACTTGTTCATTATCTAACAACAAAATCATTCAAGTATAACAAAACACTCTAAACTTAACGGTCTCGTCTACCAAACCGTATCAAGTTCCATGGAGCTTTTATACCCAATGTAGCCCTTACAACTTACCATTAAAACAGGTAAGGAACCAGAAAAGCGTGGCGCAAAATTTGGGGATCAGTGAGCGCTTGCCCACCCGTCGTCGCACCATTTTAAAAACACTATGAAACCACCACTTTATCCAGTACAGTTGCACTTGTTATTCACGTGTGACGCAACCGAAGTTGGTTCGGGAGCGGGAGGACGAGCACTCACCGCGACGAGAGGCAACAGACTGAGGCGCGATAGCCGATTGCCGATAGGGCTGCTTGCCTAACGGCGGGGGGTTTGTATCAACTCTGCATCCTCACTTCCCTCGAAACCACGTGCCGCGTTAGTCAATTTTCGTTTGAATGGCCGGCTACTTTGTATTTTTATTGTGGCCGTTAAACGAAACATCATTAGAACGATCAGAGTTTATTGTTGCTCGCAACTGTTAATATAATTGAATAGTTCCTGTTTTCGTTTTCTCTGCTACAATTGGCCGTAAATGCTTTTTATACTTGAATGATAACGCTAAGGAAGAACGCCTTCTTTTATTACTTTTTCTTAAGGAAACAAACAGTCATACATTAACATTCATCATCATCAGCCTATACTAGTCCACTGCTGGACATAGGCCTCCCCTAATGAGCGCCATAGCGCCATGTCTTCAGCTTGCCGCATCCAGCATCTGCCAGCAGTCTTTCGCAGATCGTCATCCCACCTGGCCGGAGGGCGTCTTACACTACGTTTGCCGAGACGCGGTCTCCACTCAAGAACACGTTTACCCCAGCGGTTGTCGGTTCTTCGAGAGATATGGCCGGCCCACTGCCACTTCAGCTTGCTAATTCTTTGAGCTACGTCGATAATTTGGTTCTCTGTCGGATGTATTCGTTACGAATCCTATCCTTCAGAGAAACTCCGAGCATAGCTCGCTGAGCGACTTTGAACTGGTGGACCAGCCCTATCGTGAGTTTCCACGTCTCAGCTCCGTAGGTCATTACGGGTAGGACGCACTAATTGAAAACTTTCGTTTTCAAGCATTGCGGTATGGATGACGAGAAGACTCGGCGTAGTTTTCCAAATGCTGTCCAGCCTAGTTGGATCCTCCTCTTGGCCTCTTTCTCAAAATTGTTTTTACCTAACTGCAGGATCTGCCCAAGGTAGGTGTACTCAGAAACAATTTCAAGAAGATGGTCATGTACGACGACCGACATTAACATTAAATACTTTTAAATGACTAGCAAAAATAAGAAAGCATAAAAATGTATTCGTTGTACACTATATGTAGATAAAATACGAAATATACTAAATATTACAACAAATAAGGAGTTAGATTGCTTAAAAAAATATTTAACTTTCCAGTGATTATAATGTTACATAATGGTTTTAGAATTCCGTATTCCGTACAAAAAACTTAAAAAAAAACCTTATGGTTCGAATCTGTCTGTAGTCAGTATGTCTTTTTTTACGCTTCAAAATTTTAACAGGATTCGCAGCCTCTATGTCCATTAAAGTTTAAATCTACGCAGTAAACCAGCCCGGGCCTCTTGGTTTTCTGATAAAACTGAAGGCCTAGCACGACACCGCAAACTTCGTCCATTGCGACCAACTTTGACGGGAGTTTCGAGGGCGTCGTGGTTATAAAATTGCCGTTATGTTATTCTTTTGGGCCAGATAGCAGGCGATGGTGCGATTTTGTACAAGTTTGCGTCGCTCAAAGATGTTGTATTTCGCTTCCAACTGTTAAGGGTCGCAGTTTTATTTTTAAATGTTTTAGAAAAAAAAACTGTTTAATAAAGTTAAGGTCGATCCCGTAGTTACGCTAATTATACAACAATTAAAATCAAATTTTAAACTAAATATTGATTTAGGTGACTTACATTTTCCATGTGCTTCTTTGCAACATAGTATTAGGAAAATGCATCAAGCCTAATGTATCTAATAGTTCAATTTTAATTCAAAGTTAAAACCAGAAATCGGCCGATTGCCGTCGTTGTATTGATATACTTAGTTAATTTTTAAATTCCGAACGCGTCATACAATAACGCCAATTTGTCCCATCTACTAAAGGCAAACAAAGTACATAAATCTATGAAAATCCATTAATTATGCGTTTAAATTAAAAGCATATGCTACGGAGCACTCCGCGTAAATTACTCTCTTCTACCTGCATCATTACGCGGACATTATTTATCTCTTTTCATGCTTTCACATCGCACCTGACGATCGCGGTGGCAGCTTTAATAAGAACGAATTATGTTTTTTTTAATGTGCTATTCATAAAAAAGACTGTGATTGATGTATCCAATACAAGAAATGTTATAATTTAGGTAACAGCAGCCACTGATTTTAATTAAACTACGATTAGTGATTATACTTTTTTTTTGCTAAAGGTAACCTCACCATCCTGCCTATCTAAATTGTATTTACATTTTAACGATCGCTATACGAAAGGCAGTATAATAAACTATAATATAATATATGAAATTTGTTTACTGAAAAACAAAAACTAAACCGAACTAAACTAAAAGTCTGTAAGCATATAAAATATTGCACTTTTTAGAGTTCCTTATAGTTTCGTCATGTCCGTATGTCACAGCCATTTTACTCGGAAATTATAAGACGTTTCCTAATATAATTTATACATAATGTGTATTTTGTATCCCGCTATCTAGTTAAATTGCAGAAAAAAAAATATTTTTCTCAAACATGCAATGAAATATTCTCTTTACGTTCCTTATAATAGACTCGGAAGTATCCTTTTTCGGGCGCAGCATCTCGAGGCGGCCTGAAATGGGATTTCATCACTTTTCAGGCCTAGGCCTGCAAAGTAACTTTTTTTTTGTTTCAACGTCCAACCTCTTTCAGACAGCGTCAAAGATGGCGGCAGGTTTTACGAACAGCTGATTTTAACTTTTAAATTTTTACTTCATGGTCGCTTTTTAGATTGAATAAAACATTGTCCTTTTGGTTTTTTATTTTATTTTATCTCATTGCATGTTTGAGAAAAGCACTATACATGCCTCGGCGTGAAAACGGATTCCCGGCCTCGTAGATGTTTTGTGATTAAGTGAATATTTTCAGAAATAATCGCCTGAAGAAGATTCGCCTTATAATATTATTATATTATAAGGAGCATCTTTACCGATACGAACCGATAACGTAAAAAAAAATTTTTTTACGTTATCGGTTCAGCCGTTTTTGAGTTAACTCCAAAAAACTTCCTTCATAGGCATCAGATACGACCTTTGGTATTAGTTTTGTACTTATTCCATTGAAGGTCCGGAACCCTCCATTATGCGTGTTCCGACACGCAGTTGGCCGGTTTTTTAAATTAAATGTATGGGTGGCGTTTGCTATAATTATTAGTTTTTTTAATACCATCAGATATATCGTTGCGGGTGAAGTGAGGTACCTACTCAAATTATTCTGAGCAACATCAGAACATGCAATTTTTCATAAATATCAGAGCAGCGATTCTCAATATGTACCTATACAAATATGGGAAAGCAGTCAGGTTAATCTCAATAAAACCTAAACAATTACAGAAAATATAGGTACCTACCTAAAGTCGTACCGTACAGCTTAGATTTGTTCCATATTCTCCTTTAAGTTGTCAAGTACTTTATGATATTGATAACGAATGTGGATTTTTTGCGGAGTCCGCAAAGTATTTGTTTGATGAACGAAAAGTTTTCAAGCAACACACTCAAAAATGGAGTGATTCACGTAAATTGTCTCAACATTGACGACCGTGGGTATTATACATTAGGTATTTATTAAATTGTTTTGAGTGAAGTAAATAAAAATTCACAGATTTCGTGCCTCACACGACTATCGAGCACATTGGAAATGAATCTACGGAATTCGAAAAAATATTGTCGATGAGCGACGAGAAAGTCGGGATAAGGAAAAGGTTATAAAATGAAACTACAACGTTGAATGATAATTATTTTATTCTTAGATTAACATAAGTATCCTAGACATAACACCTGTGAACCAGAGTTGGGCCTTTTAATCTGATTAACCACCGGCATGAGTAAATTATGTCGATTTTTAGTTTCACTCATGATTAGCTGAAGTTATTACGTTAGTAAGACAGAATGCTTAGTTAAACTAACGATTTAGTTGATTAGATGATTAGATTTTGGTTAGATTTTGCGTAGCTACTAGCTCCTTCACCTTTTTCCCTGACGAAACAGAGGTGGTACCTAGGTGAGTATAATATACATTTAGGATAATAATTTTTAAGAAAAAAAAACCGACTTCCATGGGGGTAGCCGGTGAAGCATTATTGTAGATGGTGCACTTAGATTCCATACAATGAAATAACTTGCTTAACAAACGCAGCGGAGAGGACAAATCGCCAAACCTGAACTATGCGTCGTTGAAGAGTTCCGTTCTGATCATCATCAGCAGTTCCACTTCATCAAATGTCACTCTTTTGAATGAAAATGCTTGACTTGTTGCTAAAAATACAAAAATCACTATGTGTAAGCCCTTAAGATTTGAGGAGTTCCCTCGATTCTTCATGGATCCCATCATCAGAACTTGAGCTTGACGAAAATTTGTCCTGACAATTAAACTTGCTAAACAAACACAGCGAAGAGGACAAATCGCCAAACGTGAACTATGCGTCGTTGAAGAGTTCCGTTCTGATCATCATCAGCAGTTCTACTTCATCAAATGTCACTGTTTTGAATGAAAATGATGGTTTTGTTGATAAAAATATAAAAATCACTATATGTATGCCTTTAAGATTTGAGGAGTTCCCTCGATTCCTCATGGATCCCATCATCAGAACTGCGTTTTGACAAAAACGTGCCCAATCTGTATATATATACTTAAAATAAAAAAAATAATTTTCAAAATCGGTTCAGACATGACGGAGTTATGGAGTAACAAACATAAAAAAAAAAACAAAAAAAAAAAAAAAAAAAAACATACAAGACGAATTGAGAACCTCCTCTTTTCAAATCTTGAAGTCGGTTAATAAATGGCTATTTGTGACAATATTTCTAAAGGTATCATTTGGCGGTTGGCGCTTACGTTTTAAGTTGTACAGTGCAGATTCAATATTGAGCAATAAAAGCGTAAATGCCAGTGGCAAATGTTACCTTTACCAAAATATCGACAATTTTTTTTAGTTTTTGGAATGAGTGTACAAATGAATGCTCCCATTTAACTTTGAAACGGCCTGTTCGGTTTTATTGCGGTTTTCGGCTACCGTTAAGGCAGCTATCACAAAGCTGCGGTTTCCACATGTGCTTTTCATTTTCATTTTCATTTTCATTTATTCTCATTCTCATTCTCATTCTCATTCTCATTCTCATTCTCATTCTCATTCTCATTCTCATTCTAATTCTCATTCTCATTCTCATTCTCATTCTCATTCTCATTCTCATTCTCATTCTTATTCTCATTTTCATTTTCATTTAGGATAATGAAAATTTCTACATATGTATCTGGTTCAATATGTGAAATTCAGAACAAACGCCTTATTCTAGTAATAAATTAATATAAATCAGCTTAAGAACACTCTAATCATGCATTCGTCAATCACATTGAACAAGTTAGTTGATTAGCGTTAATTTAGTTTCAATCAGCGCCCGTCGTTAATGATTTACTCATGGCGAAATTACTTGATTGTTTTGTGTTATGATTTAACCAGCGATGATTAGTAATCAATCACCGATTTTAATCAAGTGTGCCCAACTCTGCTGTCAACAAACAAATTGAAAAATTTCCACACGCATATCGAAGTTTGAATAATTGTCGCCGTGGCGCCTAAGTATACATATTGCATTTTTAGATTAATAAGCAGGATATAATCCGCAGTCAACTCGAGAAATGGTAGCCACATAGCTAAATAATTTTTAAGAAAAAAAAACCGACTTCTTCAATGGGGGAAGCCGGTGAAGGATTATTGTAGATGGTGCACTCTATACAATGAAATTACTTGCTTAACAAACAGCGAAGAGGAAAAATCGTCAAACGTGAACTATGCGTCGTTGAAGAATTCCTTTCTCATTTTACATTTCACATGTTTATGGCATCAGCCGCAGTTCCACTTCATCAATATGTCACTGTTTTCAATGAAAATGCTTGATTTGTTGATTTAAATACAAAAATCACTTTATGTATGCCTTTAAGATTTGAGAAGTTTCATCGATTCCTCCTGGATCCCATCATCAGAACGTGAGCTTGACGAAAATTTGTCCTGAGAATCTAACTTGCTTAACAAACACAGCGAAGAGGACAAACCGCCAAACGTGAACTATGCGTCATTGAAGAGTTCCGCTCTGATCATCATCAGCAGATCCACTTCATCAAATGTCACTCTTTTGAATGAAAATGCTTGATTTGTTGATAAAAATACAAAAATCACCATGTGTATGCCTTTAAGATTTGAGGAGTTCCCACGATTCCTCATGGATCCCATCATCAGAACTTGAGCTTGGCGAAAATTTGTCCTGACAATCTTACTTGCTTAACAAACACCGATGTGTGTTCGATAAGAGGAGGAATCGCCAAACGTGAACTATGCGTCGTTGAAGAGTTCCCTTCTGATCATCATCAGCATTTCCGCTTAATCAAATGTCACTGTTTTGAATGAAAATGATTGATTGGTTGATAAAAATCACTACATGTATGCCATTAACATTTGAGGAGTTCCCTCGATTTCTCATGGATCCTCATCAGATTGACAAAAACGGGACCAATATATACTACAAAAAAAAAAGAATTTTTAAAATCGGTTCAGACATGACGGAGTTATGGAGTAACAAACATAAAAAAAAAAACAAAAAAAAAACATACGCGCCGAATTGAGAACCTCCTCATTTGAAATCTTGAAGTCAGTTAAAAAAAATTAATGTGAAAAATGTCGTTCTGACTTTTTTCAAAAAGTTTAGGCTACAGGGCAGACCCTTAACCCTATCGTCTTTTTTTTAGACTTAAATTGTAGCTGACTAAACTGTCCAGAGGAATTCTTCTCACATTTTTGATATCATTCTTCGTTTCCAAATTATCGAACGCCAAAATCAAAAATTTGGAAAAAATTTATTTATTTTTTCACTATTTCGGCCATAACTTTTTTCTTTTTTGATTTCCTCGAAAAATTCTTTTTGTACCTTACAGCTCTCGTAAATATGAGTCTTTTGAGCTATTTTTAAATATCATATCTCTAAAACTTTCCGAGGTATAAGGGGATCGCACTTTTTCGTGAAATCGGGGCCTATACTGGAACGAACGAAAAGACATTTCCAATGTCAAAACGCGCAGTTTACCAGAAAATACTCCCTATTTTAAGACTCTAACGCAGTGAATCACTACATCTATTTTTTATTACTTAAATATATAAAAGAAGAAACTGACCGACTGACTGACTGACTGACATATCAACGCACAGCCCAAACCGCTGGTTCTAGAGATACCAAATTTGGCACGTGGGTTTCTTATAAGGTCTAGGGGTGCACTAAGAAAGGATTTTTCAAAATTCACCCTCTAAGGGGGTAAAATGGGGGTCCAAAGTTTGTATGGCGCATCAAGATTTGTTAGATTATTTTATTCGAAGCTTCACAGGAGTATTCCTAACGATAAATGAGTAAACACGTGTTTCAGGTTTTTTTTTAAATTCAACCCCTAAAAGGGGCAAATGTGGTCACAAAGTCTGAAAATCAACATGGGTATCGTATCCTTTTTGAGTACTTATAGTACGCGGGCGAAGCCGCGGGAAAAGGCTAGTTTGCTTACATAATTTAAAAAAAATTCCTTAAGCGTAAATTTGCTAATTATCTTCAGTCAGTCATCGTCGGTAAAATCGTTATTACTTTGTAACCACCTTCTTCGTTCATTACTGCATACAAACGTCTTTACGTATAAACTCGACCAAATTTATACATACGTTCCGCCCTCTAAACAAATCCCAAACGTTAATAGCGTGGCTTTTTCAACTATTTTTTGTAAGACACTAGTTTCCGTCCCACTCATGTAACATTTTGTCCCATACATTCCCTATTTTTTACTGTACAATAACTTAATAAAGTTTGCTTTGTTTATTTCACTTGAAACAATCGAACTTCAGACTAACTAATCCTTCCATGTTTCTGAAGAAAATGTTACCTTTTACCGATATTTTTTTCAATTTAATTGTGGACAAAACGTAAAAAAAAAACCGGCTAAGTGCGTGTCAGACCACGCATAATGGAGGGTTCGGACCTTCAATGGAATAAGAAAAAACCGGCCAATAGCGTGTCGGACCACGCTCAGTGTAGGGTTCCGTAGTTTTCCGTCCGTCACAGTAAGTGTCCCCACTTAAGAATTAAAATAACACCGCCATGTAGGATATGATATGAGCGTTCCACGTACAGCGACATCTATCGGCAAATTAAGTAAACGCAATAGCGCGCGAGCTTAAAGTATGGAAGATGATTTTTATGGGATAATACTTTATTGCGTGAACCGATTTTCACCGTTTTTACTATATTTGAAAGCACATCATTTCATTTTGATTTTGTAGAAATTACAGGTACTATAAACACCTGCTTATACGGTTAAATTACAAACTTAGTTCAGAAATTATTTTGTAATTTTTTTTCAAAAACTATTCAACCTCTCAAGTTCAAAATAATTTTCCTAGATTTTTTTTATAAAGTTCTACTTTTGAGATTTTTTTCATATTTTTACAACTTATGGTTCAAAAGTTAGAGGGGGGGGGAGACATTTTTTTTTAATTCTGGAGCAATTATTTCCGAAAATATTTACATTATCAAAAAATGATTTTAGTAAACCCCTATTCATTTTTAAATACCTATCCAACAATATCACACGTTAGGGTTGAAATGAAAAAAAATCACTCCCCATTTTACGTATAGGGGAGGTACCATAATAAAACACTTTTATCCACTTTTTATTTTACCACTTTGTCGGCGTGATTGATATAAATATTAGTAGAAAATTTCAGCTTTCTAGTGCTAACGGTCACTGAGATTATCCGCGGACGGACGGGCAGACATGGCGAAACTATAAGGGTTCCTAGTTGACTACGGAACCCTAAAAACTAACACCAAAGGTCGTACCTGATGCCTATGTAAGAAGTTTTTTGGAGATAACTGAAAAATGGCTAAACCGATAATGTACAAATCAATTTTCGTAGAAAGTATGTAATACGGTACATCTTTCCAAATTTTTTCATATCTTTTGGACTTACGGTTCCAAAGGTACAGGGGGGAAACAATTTTTCTGACTTTCGAAGCGATTATTTCTAAAAATATTCACTTAATCACGAAATGTTTAAAGTAACATCGATGTTATTTTTAAAGGCCTATCGATAGAGTTACAACATGTTGTATTTGAAAAAACAATTTTTGAAATTTAGTTACATGTAGCGCCCCCCCCCCTAAAAATATTTTTTCTGTAATTTAACTACAGCCTGACCAGAAATATGTTCAGGAAAGTTTAGTTTAGTTCAACTTGGTACCTGCAACTGTATCGAGGAACTCGCCTAAAACGGTAAAGTGAAATATATTATTTTCATAAATTAAATGGCCGGGTCTAAAAAAACCGTAACTACAAATGGTAGAGATTTGAATTAAGACTCGAATAGTGGATAATAATTTCCTCGAAAACTCAAACAACAACTTTTAATACAAAAAAAAACTAGTTTTTTATTACGCTATCCTAAGAGACTTATGTAGCTAAATATCATTTAACAAGGCCTTAGACGGTTCAAATCCTGTCAAAATATAAAATAATGTAACTACGTTACGCTACCTGCAATTGTGATGCTGAATTTCACCGCTTTAATTGCATCGATTTCACGCATTGAGCTGTTGTATATTTTCGGATTATAAAACGCGGCCTAGAACATAATCCAGGTTGAGTCGGGCTCTTTATTGTACATTCCGTAGCAAAGTGGCCAGCGCCTGAAAGCCGCTCAGTTCATTTGCATGAAATGTAACATAATGCTGCTTTTAACGCTGTATAAGTAAGGCCTTGTTTAAGGAACAATCGCCTACGCAGTTTCGTTGGTACTGGCGGAAAAAATAAACCCAAAAATACATACACTATAGGTAATTGCCAAAGAGTATAAAACTAAAACGTGTATAATTTGTAAAATATATGTAGGAAACGAAAAATATTAAACATACTATCTCAGGAATAAATCGGGTTATTTTATTAATGAAATCAATTTTATGTTAAACTATGAAATATACATGTTAAACTAAAACTAACAAAAGTTAAATACTAAATGAAATGAAATTATTATTATTAATAAAAGTACATAGTGTTTCATAGAGAAATATCACCTTGAAACTAGCGTACATTATATAAAACAATACTACTACTACTAAAATATACACACTAAAAATAGCCTTTACTAAAAGTACTCTAAATAATTAAAATTACGTTAATTTTGTAAAAAACATAGCTATTTCATACCGAATCGATTGCAGTTCATTTTCAAACACCTACCCACAGGTATTATTATAGACGCCAACTTTAATTGTGTTTTATATGCCTACGGCATTAATTACTTTTTCACGCCGCTGCTCGGATATTTAAGCAAATAGCATCCAAGCTGGAAAGTAGGGGCCAGTAGTATAGGTACACCTGAACCAATACTCTAACAATATTTTGGTAACTCAACCATCAATTCAACCATGTTATTTTCAAATAATTTTAAATTAAACATTAGTTCACGCCAAACCGACAACGAATTGTCAAGGCATCTGGCGGACTTTTCTCGCGCGCAAAAGCATGTGAGTGGCTAGACGCGGCGGCGGAGGTGACTGAGGCCCTCAAAAGACGAAAATACAGGAGTCTCGACGCCAACTACAACTTTGTTGCATTTGGGATCGAGACTCTTGGTTCGTGGGGCCCAGCAGCACAGAAACTACCTATATCGCGAGTTTGCTAAACGGCTGGTCGACGTAACCGGGGATGAACAAGCTGGCAGCTTCCTCGCCCAAGGTATAAGTATTGCGATCCAGCGAGGAAATGCTCCAGCATCCTCGGCACCATGCCACAGGGGCCAACTTTAGATTTAGATTTTTAGTTTTAGATTACTTTATTGTAGGGTTATTTTATACTAGCTACCCGCCCCGGCTTCGCACGGGATAAAAAAATGGTTATTGTGGGTTATCCCTACGAGATAAGACGTATACTATCGCGGACTTTTTTAGACCTTTTTAAGGTATACAATACTGTAGTACATTATTTTAACCTATCTCGTAGGGTTCAGACTACGTTTGCTATGTAAGCGTAAAAAAATGTGTTCATTTAGTCATAGTTCATCAGTGTTTCTCTACTATATTACGTAAGCATGTATTAAACATATGAACCTTCCTCTTGTATCATTCTATCTATTAAAAAAAACCGCATCAAAATCCGTTGCGTAGTTTTAAAGATTTAGATCTTTCCTTCCCCTTTTCCTGTCCCTAAATATGTACGCATGCTTAGGGCATGCATACATATTTAGGGACAGGTAGCGGAAAGCGACTTTGTTTTATACTAAGTAGTGATAGTGATAGTGATGTACATAGTTAAGTGATATTTTTGTGTTTATTTATTTATTTCCTCGCATTAGATACGGCTGAAAGTGCTATTCGGTAGACTCGTATTTCCGAGGGATATCTCGAGTCATACGTAGCTATTCATATTCGGCTACATATAGTTCTGCACATTCGGTTCTACATAATCGACTCTACATGTCTCTCTACATTATGGAAAAAATTATTTATTGCCTCGCATGTAAAGAGCATTGTAATGTCTCGGTCGAAAGCGCTATATTCGAGGGATCATATATGGTTATGGAAGATATGGTTATATTTTAAGCTCTACATATTCGAGTCTACATGTGACTCTAAATAATGGAAAATATTCATTTATTTTCTCCCAGTTGTCATGAAAAGCATATTGTAATGTCTCGACCGATAGCACTATGGGTGGATTCGTATCTTCGAGGGCGAGTCTATTTACTATTTTAGACATTAGCGGGGTCGTCTCGGCTGATAGTTTTGCCTCTTTAAGGTCACTTTGGACAAGCCCCATCCATGTTATCTTGGGCTTCCCACGCCCCCTAGGCAGAAGCCTGAAGATGAGTGAGAACACTCATCCCTAACACCTTTCTCGTCATGTGGTCTGGTGGGCGCCTCATAACGTGGCCATACCATCGAAGTCGAATTTCGGTGAGTTTTTCTTGGATTGGCCTCACTCTGAAACTCCCTCTGACATGGATGTTTTTAATATGATCTAAAAGAGTTACTCCGCCAGCCCATCTGAGCATCCTCATCTCCGCAGCGTGTAATTTGTTGGCGTGTTCTTTTTTAAGAGGCCAGCATTCAGAGCCGTATGTCATTGCCGGACGCACAGCCGCCTTGTAAACTTTGCCTTTAATGTGAACCGGCATTCGTTTATCGCAGAGAACGCCCGAAAGCTCACGCCATTTCACCCATCCAGTGTTGATACGATTAATGACATCTGATTCAATGGTTCCATCGTTTTGGATATTGGACCCAAGATATCTGAAAGTAGTCACTTCGTTCAAAGGGTTGCCGTCCAAGTAAATCGTGCTGCTGAGGTTTGTACCGCTGAAGTCGCAATGCATCACTTCAGTCTTCTGTCGGCTTACCCGCAGTCCACCGTCTTCAAGGGCTACTCTCCAGGTTTCTAGAATATTTTGCAGCTCTTTTACGTCTTCGCTAATCAAAACTATGTTATTCGCGTAGAGCAGATCCCACGGAGGCGAACGTTGTATATGCGACGTGAGGTGATCCATCACTAAATTGAACAAGAGCGGGCTGAGGGCTGATCTTTGGTGGACTCCTACCCCCACTTGGAATTCGTCACTAGTGCTAGCTGGACTTCGAATTACTGACCGTGCGTCTTTGTACATGTCCATCACAATAGAAATATAGTATTCTGGAACATTTTTGGCGCGTAGTGTGTGGTAGATCAGTTTTCTCGGTACCCAGTCGAAGGCTTTCTCCAGATCGATAAATACCATGTGGAGGTCAGTTTTGTTGTCCCTGTGATTTCCCATAAGTATCCTTATTGTGTGGAGGGCATCAGTAGTAGACTTTCCGGCGACAAACCACATTGGTTCTCACTGATATTGGTCAGATGATTAACTCTCTAGCTTACAATGCGCTCCCAAATTTTAAAGGAGTGTGATATCAGCTTTATTGCTCTATAGTTCCCACAGAGTCTTAGATCGCCTTTGTTTTTAAAGAATGGCACCGAGTAACTTTGCCTCCATTCGTCCGGGATGCCATCAGTCAGAATGCCATTAAACAAGTCCGTTAAGAAAGAAACTCCTTCATCACCAAGGCTCTTCCATAGCTCCGCTGGAATTTCGTCAGGTCCAGTAGCTTTACAGTTGGCCATTTTCTTTATTGCAGTTTCAACTTCTCGTTTTGTGATACTTGGTATTGGCCCTTGCACACAAGGGGTTTCAGGTAATTCTTTACTAGGGTTCTTCGTTAAGTAAATTCGAATAATATTTCTTCCACCTCTCTTGTATGTCTTTGTTCGAAGTTAAAAGTCGGCCGCTCTCGTCTTTAATATACTTAATAGTTTTCGTATCCTTTGAGTTTTTATTTCTTTGCTTGGCGATTTGGAAGATTTCTTTATCACTTGCGGCGGCCTCGAGTTTGGTGTAGAAATCATCCCGCGATGATGCTTTGGCTTGCGCAACTGCACGTTTTGCGTCCTTTTTTGCTATTTTATATAAATGTAGGTCTTTCTCGTCTTTGCTGTGTTACCAAGTTTTGAAAAGGGTTTTCTTTAGATCGATTATTTGTTTAACATCTCCTTGCCACCACTCAGTTTCTTTTTTGTCGTGAATAGGGCCTTTAGACACGCCCAGGTGTTGTATAGCTTTTTCAGTGCAGAACTTCAGAAACTTGACCCACTTTGCATTTGTTGAGTCCTGATTTTGCATTACTTTGAGATGGTGAGTGAGGTCTTCCTTTAGGTGATTGCCGTTCTGACTGTCCAGTTTATGCCATCGTATTTTAGCGACCGTCTCTTTAACAACCTTAAAAGGTTTTGGTACTACAAACTCCGCTACAAGGATACGATGCTGTGTAGTCAGTGGCTCGCCTGGAATCACCTTGCAGTCCTTGAATGTTTTCAGATGGGTCCGGTTTGCTAGGATGTAGTCTATTTGAGTATTGGCCCCTCCACTTTTGTAAGTTATGAGGTGTTTTGGTGGCTTGGCAAAAAATGTGTTTACAATAGCAAGGTCATGTGTTACTGCAAATTCCAGTATGCTATAGCCCTCCTCATTCATCTGACCCAACCCGAAGTTTCCGTGGACTCTTTGGTACAATGTCGAGGTGTTGCCAACGTGACCGTTTAGGTCTCCTCCGATGTATTTTGATTCGTTTAGGGGCATTGATTGTAGTAGATCGCTCAATTCCTCCCAGAATATCTGTTTGTCACTACTTGGACAACCAACCTGCGGCGCGTATGCACTTATGGCGTTTATGCAAGGTTGATCGTCCAAAGCAAACTTAATTGCAATTATGCGATCGCTGACCCGTGTGACATTTATTATGCGGTCTTGGAGGTTGATGCGTCTTCGATGTAAAACTTCGCTCAATTCTGCGCTGTGTCCCGTCATAGAGCCCACGTTCCAACTGGCATAGCGCATTTTAGGTGGTTTTCTTGTTTCTCTAGTAACGGCTCCGTCGCTTTGGGGGGACGCCCTAGCATTTATCGTTTTTCTCTTTCTTGTTGTACTTGCCATATTTGGAGTGTTGGATTTGGCTTAGTGTTTTACGGCCGGTTGCCACCTGACGCCAAGGTTGAAGCCTTCCTGGAAGGCCTGAGAGCCGCCGTTGACCCAAGGGGGGTTCTTCCACCGCCATCTCTTCTGCACGCCCCAACCTGGACGCGCAGTACACCAGTAGCCTAGATTCCGAATACGTCAGAGAAGCCTACTGGTGAGGTTTTATTACGGAGTGTCCATCTCCGGCCTTGTGGTCCGCGGGAGGTATTTTATTTCCCTCCAGCCCTTCGGGTGAGTTGCCTCGCCCGAGAGGGCACCCCCGATCCGCCACCTGGGGACGCGGTCTCTAGGGAATGAGGCTACCCCGAGACGATCTGTATAATTCAACTGATGTAAAAAAAGACACTCGTTCAATATTTTTCAAAGAGTTTAAATTAATGTAGAAAAATGAAGTAGCATTTTTCAAATATTACGGTTAATACCTAAGCTACCTACGGACACCCTTAAGCATTATATTTAACTAGCTGTACCCGCGGCTCCGCCCGCGTGGAATTCGGTCTGTATCAGTAAGCGGCTAATTCACCCCTAATTTCTCTCCCGCTACCCTGGAGGCGGAACTTGAAGTAAAGTTGACAGATGGATACGCTAGAGGACAGTAGGCCTGATAAAATATTTTATAATTACAACTAAATGAAACTACACTCAAAAATCAATACTTTTTTGTCCTTATAATTTTTTTGACATGATTTAAACGACATAGAGTAGTAGGTGTATATCGGACGATACAGTACCACTTTTGTATTTATACGTTCATGTCCACGGTATATATCATCCAAATCGATCCTCCCGTCAAATCAGTCTAAGCATGAAATGTAAGAACAGGTGCGGTTGAAATTTGGGGGGGAGGGTCACAAAAGCAGAAATTATTTTTTGAAGGGGTTAGTAATGATTTTTTCTAACTTTCTAACTCAATCGAGTGTAGTGGCTACCCCCCCTTTTCGACGTTAAATTTTTATAGGCTACTACTATAACCTGACTGGGGATTTTCTTGAATTGGAATTAGTAATCCTTAAGGTGTGATTTCTGGGATAACAATGCAGAAAAAACCGGCTAAGAGCATGTCGGGCGATGCTCAGTGTAGAGTTTCGTAGTTGCCGCCCTGTTACAAAACATCCGTTGAAAAGGTCGTTTATTAAGGGATATTTAGCGGCGCTTGCGTCATTTTACTATCCGGCACTTCCTTTCACTATGCGTTTTTGACTCCGAGAGGAGGGCAGATTTTCATTACGTTACCGTAGGTAATGAATTTTCACACGTTTTTACCACATTGTTACAGATAATACACTGATGTTACGTTACTGGTTGCGATAATCGTGGTAATTACATACGGTTTCCGAACGCGGAATAGAGGATTTACTCGTATGATATTGGTGTTGACCACGATATTTATTCTTCAATGTAAGCACATTACAATGCACTAATGAACGACAGAGAAAAAAATATACGTGAGTGTCGTGGAACACTCAGTTGCAACGAAGTTATGTTATTTCATTTTTGACTTTTTCGTTGTTTTTTTTTAATTTTATTTTATTTTCTTGAAATTTTTGGATTTTTTGAAATTTTGGAAATTTTGGAAATTTTGAAATTTTGGAAATTTTGGAAATTTTGGAAATTTTTGAAATTTTTAAAATTTTTGAAATTTTTGAAATTTTTGAAATTTTTGAAATTTTTGAAATTTTTGAAATTTTTGAAATTTTTAAAATTTTTAAAATTTTTGAAATTTTAATATTTTTTGAAATTTTCGAAATTTTTTAAATGTTTGAAATTTTTGAAATTTTTTTACTTTTTGAAATTTTCGACATTGTAATTTTTTACTTTTAGGACTTTATCGAATTTTTTCACTTTTTTCATTTTGTCACTTTGTCACTTCTCACTTCCACTTTTCACTACACTTCACTACACTTCACTTTATTCTATTTTATATTTTTATTATTTCATTCCATTTTACATGTTTCTCGATCGTATGGGTGTCGCGTTTTCGTGACGTGATGCTTTTTCGTGACGGTCACGTGACTTTTTTTCGCCTAGCCCCCCATCCGCGAACCGTCCGATAAGGAACTTCGTTCCAAAACTAACCCTACACCTCTGGCCCGAGAAGTATTATGACCGAAAAGAAACTCGACGGTACTTATTTTTTTCAAAACAGTGATTACATAATACATTATTAGATCTTAAAGAAACAAAATAATGCGTGGTTCTTCAAAACAGCTTGAGGGACACATAATGTTTAATTAATATAAAGAAAAATAAATTCTAATCTGACTGCTTCACAAAACGTTTGATATGTTTACCTAAACGGTGTCCTATAAATGTTAGATGATTTTGTAGTAGTTTCTGGTTTGGGCCCAGCATCTTTGTCCGTCATATATAGTCCTCGAACCTGCAATAACCCTTTGACATTAATGACATTTTCAAATATTTCTTAAGAGCGGGTAAAGGTACATTTAAAGCATCGACGGGTAACTTATTATAAATATGAACACCTTGACCAAAAAATTACAAACTATTTCAATACCAAATTTCATCTAAATATATTATTCGTTGTGTCTTCCATGGGGAAGCAAAAGGGGTGTAAGTTTACATGGGTAAACCTCCACCCCTTTTGCATCCGCTTAAGGGATAATTTCTGAGATAAAACTATTTTATTTCCTTTTCCAAAGCTCAAATTATCTCCATACCAAATTTTATCTAAATCGCTTCTGCGGTTAATAATTCCCTATACAAATTTCCAACTCCCTTTTCACCCCTTTAGAGTTGATTTTCGGGGTGAAAACTATCCTTTGTCCTTTCTTGAGACCTATAGTATCTCTATACCAAATTTCATCTTCATCAGTTCAGCGGTAAAAAATCCTCATACCAACTTCCAACCCCCTTTTCACCCCTACAAGGAAACCCTTCGGAAAATAAACATTTTCGGAATGAAAACTATGAAAACTATTTTGTCGTTTCTCGGGACTCAAATTATCTCCATACTACTTTCTATTATAAATTCTCCATACAAACTTTCAACCCCCTTTTCACCCCCTCCAGAGTTGATTTTCGGGATGAAAACTATCCATTATCCTTTCCCGGGACTCAAACTATCTCTATACAAAATTTCATTAAAATCCGTTCAGTCGTTTTCACGTGATGCGCGGTCAAATAAACAGACAAACAGATAAACAGACAAACAGATAAACAGACAAACAGACAAACAGATAAACAGACAAAAATTCTAAAAATTGTTGGAACGTGTTCTGTTATCGATTCTAAGTATCCCCAGCCAACTTTTTTTCGATTATCTTCCATGTACAGACTTTCGACGCTCTTCAGCTTTATTATATGTATAGATAACTAACCACGACTCGTCTCAATTACTGATTAAAACTTATGAAATTAGGTCAAAAAACGAAGATCGCTTGCCTATATAATGCCTAGGAGAGAGGTCAGTTAACCGGGAAAAATGCAAAACGCTTTTAACGCCTCAGAGGCTGCGCTGAATAAGTAATTTATGTTTTGAATTAAGACGTTGTTATGTTTTGTAAGAAGCCATCTTGATTTTCTTGGGCATCATTTACTTTGTGGCTCGAAAATGTAATGGGTGATTTTCCAGTTTGCGTTTTTAATAAAAGCAATCATTCATCTCATTAACATATTATGATACATGTTGATGAACTGAAATGATAACTTAATATTTGTGACGTTATTTCGGAACAGGTACCATTTGGCGCTCCGTGATTACGCTTTTATTGGCTCAAATTCATTATTGAATCTGCACAACATACCTGCAACGTAACTGCCATCTTCCGAATGGTACCTCTGCCAAAAAGCGTCATATTTTTTGTTTGTTTACTACTTATTTCCATTTAGTTAATGATGACAGTGTTAGCATTATAATTACACTTTTATTAAGACAGCTTTCTTGTTTAATTACAACTAAAATAACGAAGGTAACCAAACCTGAACTGCCACCCATGGTCCAAATTAGGCGCACAAATATTCCCTTAAGCAAACCGTATGACTTCGAATAATGTGCCGGACAAACAGGCGGCGAAATTGCCGTCCACTTTATTTATTGCGTGACCCTAAACTTTCTTAGATCTGTTAACATTGTTTTTATTTGGTAGATAACGTCCTGTTCGTGGGTGCGTGACGAATGAAGTGTTTGTTGATTTTTGTTTTAGTTCAGCTTATTTACAGGTTTGTATTGATCTGTTATGAACAGTACACGTCTACACGAGTATGAAGAACAAGTTAAGGTAAAACTTGAAACTTTTCTTTGAACATTGTAAATGTAGATGTAAGGATATCCCATTAATATAATAAACAATTAAATAAACATATTATATTACTAGCTTTCCGCCCGCGACTTCGTCCGCGTATAATACGGTTCCTCATACAGAGTTTCATATCCAATTGTATCTTCTTAACGAACTTTTGTTAATCCCCGAACCATCTTCTTAGTCTATTTATACTTATAGGTATTTTGGCGAAAAAACGTAGACATAGTTTCAGTTACAAATAAGTGTTAATATGCAAATAATAACGTAAATTTACCCTATTATTTGCGTAACTTCTATATAGTGGTGGTTTTATTTGGCGACACGATGACCAATTTATTCTCATAGCTCACTATGAAACATGGCAATGGAACGGAAATAGGAACAATAATTTCTAGTAAATCTCAAACCAAAAAAATAGTAAATCTCTATACAAACTTTCAACCACTTTTTAGCCCTGATATTGCGTGTTTTATTTTTTAATTATTAGTAAACGTACGAAGTTTCAAATCTCTAACTCTAAATTTTAAACCCCACTGATACAAACTTTTAACCCCCATTTTATCCCCTTAGGGGTTGATCTTTTCAAAATCGCTTCTTATTAGTTGTACAGATTGTAAATGTAATCCGTCCTGCAAATTACAACTTTCTAGCTTCAGTACTAGAGACTTCTCTTTCATACAAACTTTTCAACCCCGTTTCAACTGCTCTGGGGAGGAATTTTGAAAAACGCTGAAATTAGTTTTTTTTTCTTTAAAGTTTACAAACGAACTTTCAAGTCTACCACAAAAATAATTATCTATACAAACTTTCAACCCCCTTTTTACCCCCTTAGGGGATACATTTTGAAATACCCCTTCTTAATGGATACCAGCGTTATAAAAACGACCTATTGTGAAAAATTCAGCTCTCCAGATCTAACGGTTTGGGCTGGGCGTTGATTTAAGTGAGTCAGTCAGGACTTTTACGTTTACATATATAGATAAAGTTGAGAGCCCCCCCCCCCCCCCAAAAATTGCATCAAAAATCTTGGTGTGTCCACTTATCAAGGATGTACTTGGATCCTAATCCTTCGCCCGACTTCGTAGTGTGAGGGTGCCAGAGGGGCCCAATGTAAGAGCGCGCGATGCCCGCAGTCAATGTCTGGCTTCACCCGACTTCTTAGTGTAAGGGGCGCCCAATGTAAGAGCGCGCGATGCGCGCAGTGAATGTCGGGCTTCGCCCGACTTTTTAGTATGAGGGCGCCGGAGGCGCCCAATGTAAGAGCGCGCGATGCGTGCAGTGAATGTCAGCCTTCGCCCGACGTCTTAGTGTGAGGCGCCCAATGTAAGAGCGCGCGATGTGAATGCCGGGCTTCCGCCGGCTTCGTCCTGTGAGGGCGCTGGAGGCCCCCAATGTAAGAGTGCGCGAGGCTTCGCCCGACTTCGAAGTTTGAGGGCGCTAGAGGCGCCCAATGTAAGAGCGCGCGAAGCATGCTGTGAAGGCGCCGGAGGTGCCCAAGGTAAGAGCGCGCGAAGCGCGCTGTGATAGTCGGGCTTCGTACTGTGAGGGCGCCAGAGGCGCTTTATGTAAGAGCGCGCGAAGCGCGCTGTGAATGCCGGGCTTCCGCCGACTTCGTCATGTGAGGGCGCTGGAGGCCCCCAATGCAAGAGAACGCGAGGCTTCGCCCGACTTCTTAGTGTAAGGCGCCCAATGTAAGAGCGCGCGAAGCGCGGTGTGAATGCCGGGCTTCCGCCGGCTTCGTCCTGTGAGGGCGCTGGAGGCCCCCAATGTAAGAGTGCGCGAGGCTTCGCCCGACTTCGAAGTTTGAGGGCGCCAGAGGCGCCCAATGTAAGAGCGCGCGAAGCACGCTGTGAAGGCGCCGGAGGTGCCCAAGGTAAGAGCGCGCGAAGCGCGCCTTGATAGTCGGGCTTCGTACTGTGAGGGCGCCAGAGGCGCTTAATGTAAGAGCACGCGAAGCGCGCTGTGAATGCCGGGCTTCCGCCGACTTCGTCCTGTGAGGGCGCTGGAGGCCCCCAATGTAAGAGAACGCGAGGCTTCGCCCGACTACTTAGTGTGAGGGCGCCGGAGGCGCCCAATGTAAGAGCGCGCGATGCACGCAGTTAATGTCGGGCTTCACCCAACTTCTTAGGGTGAGGGGTGCCCAATGTAAGAGTACGCGATACGCGCAGTGAATGTCGGGCTTCGCCCGACTTCTTAGTGTGAGGGCGCCGGAGGCGCCCAATGTAACAGCGCGCGATGTGCGCAGTGAATATCGGGCTTCGCCCGACTTCTTAGTGTCAGGGCGCCGGAGGCGCCCAATGTAAGAGTGCGCGAAGCGCGCTGTAAATGTCGGGCTTACTTCGTAGTGTCAGGGATGTAAGAGCGCGCGACTTCTTAGTGTGAGAGCGCCGGAGGCGCCCAATGTAAGAGCGCGCGATGCGCGCAGTGAATATCGGGATTCGCCTGACTTCTTACTGTGAGGGCGCCGGAGGCGCCCAATGTAAGAGCGCGCGATGCCCGCAGTGAATGTCGGGCTTCGCCCGACTTCTTAGTGAGGGCGCCGGGGGCGCCCAATGTAAGAGCGCGTGACGCGCGCAGTGAATGTCGGGCTTCGCCCGACAGAAGCTGTGATGGCGCCAGCGATGTAGGAGCACGCGAAGCTCCGCTAGCGACCTGCGGCCGGCCTCTACCCCGACCAACCTCCCTATAAGTTTCTCGGGGGTATACAGGGTGGAATTTTGTAATGCCACCTGAAGGGGAAGTACTCTTAATACTGTAGATAGAAAATTTTACTCAAAAAAAACATTCCTTTATTTTTTAAAAGAAAGAAAACTGCATTCAAAGATTTTTGAAAATTCGCTTGTCGCACCCGGTAATCGAACCGACTAAAATCTTAAACGTTGCACCCTGTACTTTTATTGCATCGATCGTTAGGGTCAATTATAAGGATGAAATCTCTCTAACAAACTTCATAAATTAAATGAAAGGAAAACAATGAAATCTTAAATTATTTTAATTATTTACAAAAAATGGTAAACTAACTAATTAATTGTTCGAAATGGGCTCCTCCTTTTTGGTTACACAAATTTATTCTTCTAAGGAATTCATTTCTAGTAACCTTTAATAACGTGTTGTGGTGAATGTTATAAATCGTATTCTGAACTTCAACTCTCAACTCGTTTACATTCTCATAAGATTTAATGTAAATTTGATTTTATACATATCGCCACAAAAAAAAATCTAAAGGGGTGAGATCTGGTGATCTCGCAGGCCATTTGATTGTGCCGTTTGTACCAATCCAGGCATTAAAATGGTTATTAATGTAGGCAGTAGTGATTCTGCTGTTATGGACTGGAGCACCATCTTGCTGTAGAATTATTTGGTTTCGCTCTTCCTCGGGAAAACCATTTCACTCATTTCTTAATAAATCCAGTATTTCTAAATACTTGACGGTGTTTAAGTGACCTTCGTACACATGGACTAACACAACCATATTTCTCATAATTCCGCACCAAACGTTGAAAGAAAATCTTACTTGACTGTTAGTTTCGTGAACACGAAGAGGATTCACTCGAGACCAATAGTGGTTATTGCGGCGATTGTACATGCCGTTGTTACTGAAGTTGGTTTCGTCAGACCATACAATGTTACTCAAAAAATTAGGGTTACGGTCAATTTCTCTCAGCATGTCTTGACAAAATTGTAGTCGTCTGTCAGAATCCCCAGGATGCAATTTTTGTACCAACCGACCATCGCGATAACATTTAAACTTATACTTTTTCAGCACTTTAAGTACGCGAGTGTGGGTTGTTCCAATTACTTCGGCAGCATCTCTGCTTGAAGCCTTCGGAAATGCTTCGAAGTATGTTAAAACATTTAGATCAAAATCGAAGTTGTTCTGCTGAAGAGGTTGCCGTCGCTTTTTGAAACTACCCGTATGCTTTAAATTTTTTACCATTCTTTTCAGTACAAACCGAGTTGGTGCCTGTCGATCTCGATATTTCTCTCCATACCACCGCAGAGCACGATTCACATCTTTGTTATTTAAAAAATAAGCTTCCATTAAATCAAATTGTTCTTGATAAGCCATTTTTACCGTGAAACTAATATGAAATAATTTGTTTGTGACAATCAAATGTGAATAACAGATGAAAATCTATTTTCAAATGTAACATTCCATATTTAAACTACGTCACACACGGAGTTATGTCGCATCTAAGAAAGGAGTCTGCATTACAAACACGTGCAAATTGCAATCGTCTTATCTAAAAAGTAATACGTCATTTTAATGGATAAATGACGTCAATGATAATTATTAATTAATAACATAAGTAAACAGATGGATCTTTGAGTAAAAGTGCTTTAACTTGATCCATTGAATTAATAATAATTTAAGATTTCATTGTTTTCCTTTCATTTAATTTATAAAGTTTGTAAGATATATTTCATCCTTATAATTGACCCTAACGATCGATGCAATAAAAGTACAGGATGCAACTTTTAGAGATTTTAGTCAGTTCGATTACCGGGTGCGGCAAGCGAATTTTTAAAAATCTTTGAATGCAGTTTTCTTTCTTTAAAAAAATAAAGGAATGTTTTCTTTGAGTAAAATTTTCTATCTACAATATTAGGAGTACCTCCCCTTCAGGTGGCATTACAAAATTCCACCCTGTATATACGCGACTCAAAAAATTTCGATAGCGCGATGTAGAACATTCCATATTCAAAATTCTTAACAACTTTATTTTACTAACAAAGTTCAGCGATTTTTATATTTTTATGGTTTTCAGAAAATTACATCTCCTTATCTAGCAAAAATAACAGTATAAAATCTAAGTGGGATGTAAATTTAACCATATGATCTATCATTTCATAGATATTTCAATTTTTATTTTTATGCAAACATGGATTTTTCAGCGGCCAAATTGGATTTTGATTTGGTTTAGAACTTGAAATCGACATCTAATGTTTACCTTGCCATGTTCTAGAGGCCAGAAAAAAAACTTGAATCCTAGTCTGTCTTTGTCAGTAAGCGGCTAAATCACCCCTAATTTCTCTCCCTTCCCCTGGAGGCGGAACTTGAAGGTCTTAAAGTAAAGTTGACAGTTGGATACGCTAGAGGACAGTAGTTCAGATAAAATATTTTACAATTACCACTAAATAAAACTACACTCCAAAATCAATAGCTTTTTCCGTCCTTATTAAAAATTTTGACATGATTTAAACGACATAATAGTAGTAGGTGTATATCGGACGATACAGTACCACTTTTGTATTTATACGTCCTTGACTGTACCTATTGATATCATGTCCATGGCAAATATCATCAAAATCAATCCTCCAGTCAAATCAGTCAGTCAGAATGAAAGGGTAAGATCAGGCGCGGTTGCAGCCTAAAATTTGGGGGTGGGTTAACTATGACATTGGGGGGGTCACTAATGCAGACATGATTTTTTGAGGAGGTCAGTAATGATTTTTTCTATTTGACGTGTACGATTTGGGTCATGTCCCATGTAACCCCCAACCCCATCGGATCGATCGGACCGCGCCTGGGTAAGAAATATACACATAAAAATCCATACATCATATCATAACCTAACAACTTATTAACGAATATACTAACAACGAATTTAGGTCTAATATTAGTTAGAAAACTCAGAAGTAAGATTAGAGAAAAGGAGAATAGAGTAGTTACATGCACGGTGCAATGTGTGGCAATTGGTTTAGGGTCGTTTAATTTTGTTATACTATTAAGTCAATAATTCATTTAAATTTGTTGATATTCGTAACCCCACTTCTAAACTTAGAGTTAATTTGGCAAAATCCTTCCTAAATGGATTATTCATGTCACAACGTATTAATTTCATCGCCATCTGTTAGTTAAACAGGGTACTCGTTAGTCTTAGGACATATTACTACAGTACGCAAACAGTTTTCAGCTTCGATAACTCGCAAGTGCGATTTTCTTTTTTATTTAAATAAAATAATATGATTGCTTACAGAAAAAAAAATTGTTACAGGTTTTGACGTCGCGCTAGGTATTATATAGATATTTGTTTTTAACAACAAAAAAGATTATACAATATATATTTTCCTTTACCATACTATTCTACTATTTCAACATCATCTCATCGTCATTTTAAAACAATTTGGTCAATAGATTATCTGAGCATAATCGAAAACAATTTGTCAAAATATAAGTGACCTTGAATTCTAGACGAATTACAAATGGCTAAGACGACATATGCTCTTGACAAAACCGTTATCAAATGTGAAGTTATACAGCAATAATTAAAAGCCATAGCCTGGTGGAGAAAAATCAAACTTACACAATCTTTCCTTTGTGTAGCATACAAATACATGTATTATTCCTAGCGCGATGCTAACAATTGTTAGAAAATATTTTTCATTATTAGTACCTACTTAACGTATTCTAAAAGGTCACAAAATAAAATCGGATTTGTGATTTATGTCATTTTTACAGGTTAAAAAGGCGTTCCCGTACTCCACTATATTGGAAAAAAAAAATTGCACCTCCTTCCTAAATAGCGCCATAAGATTCAGGTGCAAAATGAACTCCATCGAGTGTATACCAGAATTCACCCCTTAAGGATTACTAATTCCAATTGTCAAGAAAATCCCCAGCCAGGTATAGTTAGGCTATAAAAATTCAACCTCTAAAAGGGGGGGTAGCCACTACAGTAGTGTAGTAGGTGAGATTTTATTAAATATAGTTTTTATTCAAAGTTGAAAGGTACAAAGGCTTGACTTCCATTATTATTTTCAAATTTTTTGGACCTACGGTTCAAAAGTAAGATGGGGAGGGGGGCCTTTTTTGAAGATGAAACTATCTTTTGTCCTTTCTAGACCTATACTATTTCTATACCAAATTTCCTCTATCAGTTCAGCGGTAAAAAATCCCTCATACCAACTTCCAACCCCTTTTTCACCGCACAAGGGTTTGAAAACTATCCTATGACGTTTCTCGGGACTCAAATTATCCCCATACTAATTTCTATCTAAATCGTTTCAATGGTTAAAAATTCTCCATACAAACTTTCAACCCCCTTTCCACCCCCACCAGGGTTGATTTTCGGGATTAAAACTATCTATTATCCTTTCTCGGGATTCGAACTATCTCTATACGAAATTTTATCAAAATCCGTTCAGCTGTTTTCACGTGATGCGCGGTCAAATAAACAGATAAACATATAAACAGACAAACAGATAAACAGACAAAAATTCTAAAAATTGTTGGAACGTATTCTGTTATGGATTCTAAGTATTCCCAGCCAACTTTTTTTCGGTTATCTTCCATGTACATACTTTCGACCCTCTTCAGCTTTATTATATGTATATAGAATGTATTCAAAATATACGACCCCCCCCCCCCCTCTAACGTTTGAATTTATATTTATAGTTAAAGTTTTCTTATTCCATTGAAACTACGGAACCCTCCATTATGCGTGGTCTGACACGCACTTGGACCTTGAACGGTTTTTGTTTATTTACATATTAGAACGGATTAAACAGAGTCACATAATAACAGATGCGTATTCATTATTAGTGAGCTCATAAACAATGACGCTTCTTATAATTTTAAAGAGCTCTGTAGATTGCCATCAAAATGGACTTAAGCATTTGGCAGTAAATAGAGCTTTTGAAATACTACTACCGCCGTTGCAGCAACCAGCAAGTACTATGCGATTTATACCACCACCGCCGGGCCACAGTCTGCGTAAACACAGTAGAACTCTCAAAGGATTTAATTCAGTAGGGTTTGTTTTAACCGGTGAGTGTATGGAATGCAACTACATAGTATTATTTAATACGTTAAGCTAGATTTAGTTATTTAATAGAGATGGGTCGCAGGTCCCCCACCCAATCTACCCACCTGGGTATTTACCCGTATCTACCCAAATCGTCGGGTAGATCAGTTTCTTATTAAACGTGTCGGTTTTGGTTATTATTAGTTTTCCTCATAAACCACCTTTAAAATTAATTATAATGAAAATCTTGAATATAATATCGTAAAGATTAACTAGGATTTACTTGGATGGGCAGCGTTTGGGAAGCTACTTAGCATCTTCTCGTTCAAAATACCGCAGTTAAGACGGACGTTTTCAACCAGTGTGTGTTGCCAGTGATAACATACGGAACCGAAACGCGGTCGCTCACAATGGGCCTCATGAGAAAGCTTAGGGTCACTCAAAGAGCAATGCTCGGTGTTTCCCTGCGTGATCGCATCAGAAACGAAAAGATCCGCAGGAGAACCAAGGTTGTCGACATAGCTCAGAGAATTGCCAGACTTAAGTGGCACAGAACCCCAGACTAGGTGGACCAGCGATCTGGTTAGAGTCGCGGGAAAAAGCTGGTTAAGGGCGGCGAATGACCGTTCGTTGTGGAGAGCCTTGGGGGCGGCTTTTGCTCAGCAGTGGGCGTCTTTCGGCTGAAATTATGACGATGAAAGATAAACTCAGATCACTATTTATTTAATTCAGAGATCATATATAATACCTATAAGTTACAAGAAAAACGAAAACACCAGCGTATCTATTCATGGAAATGGAAATGGATTTAGGTAACACTTGGTTAAATACCGGGTATTGGATAATTACGAGTACCCATCTCTAATTATGAAAAACAATTATAGACGCCTAGGTACGTCGTCAGAGGTTCATAGGTATTGGAATTTTTTCAATGATCCATTTTACTGCTCAAACTTATATTATGATGAAACCAGGCAGAAAAGAAAGTCGTTCCGAAGATATATTAACGTAGAAAATTCTAGAGAGAACGAAGTTGGTCTTAGTTTATGCATTACACGATACCCTGATTTAGCGTTATTAAAAAAATGACGTCCTTAAAACATACCTATACGTCCTTACAACTATGGTATATAGGTACCTACATATTACTATATTATATTTTCAATATACATGTCGAAATATATCTTGCGTTAGGAGGCTCTTTAGTTAAGTGCCTATAGTGTATACGGCTTACTCACGTTACTGTGGTAGTAAACACTTTTACCATTATAGTTTTCATTGACTCACAAATTTGCACTTATGATCCAGTAACTTTATACAATCATCGTGTGCGTCAAATCCGGTAGATCTGATTTTTTTGCAGACTTGTTTGTGATGTTTGACCCAATAAATAATCCAAGTTTGTGACCTCGAGCGCCGAACGCTACTTTGTCAAAAAACGAGTAATCAGATTTTTTTCAGATTTTGGCGATTATAACCCCTAAAGACTAGTTTTCTTATCATAGTCTAGTCATAAAGACAAACTATTTTGCTATTTTTGACAATGTTGCGTTCGGTGCAACTAATACTGCAGTTTTTGGTTAGCCAGACAAGAATTGGATTTTTTTTTAATATTTCCTCGATATTATTTTAAACTCAGAAACAAAAAAACATTAACTTTAACCATTGTTTTTTATAATTCGGACCCGGGGTATGTCCTTAAACTACGTCCGGACCTGGGTATGTCCTTAAACTACGCCAAAAAGAGAGATATGGGCACTGCGAATGGCATCTCGCTAAGTGTGGTAGGGCACGTTCAGCGAATGTCATCGCTCAAATCTGGAGCAGAGCCCGACTGGGGAAGTACCTCCACCTTACAGAAAACCACAGCCAAATAGCACTAGACCCTACTCATAGTGTTGTGTTCCTGCTGGTGAGTAAGGTTGCCAAAGAGCTCAAAGAGGACCCAGTGTATTGACGATGAGGGACCTTCTTATTCCTTTAGTCGTCAACACAGTGAATCCTCCTTTTTGTAAAGGGTCGGCAACGCGCATGTGACTCCTTTGTAGTTGCAGGCGTCCATAGGTTACGGTAGCTGCTTACCATCAGGCGGGCCGTATGCTTGTTTGCCACCGTCGTGGTATAAAAAAAATAAAAAAATAAGTGAATCTTATTTATAACTACATTTTTACTAAATATTTGATATGTAACCTCTAAGTTCGTTTTACTTAGTGGCATACCTACCTAATTTATAAAAAATAAGCCCTTGCTCCCGAAATAATCAAAATGAGCTATTACTTGCGCAAAGTGTGCCTGAAATATCACGTTTTATGAGTAGATAAGTGTGATGAAATAGTACATTACTACAGAGGCCAGGAAGTAAGGGGATGCCGGCCAAGTACGTATGAAACTTATAAAAAAAAATTCGCATATATACAGCCTTGGCCAGAAGTGTTGAGCATAGCTCTTTTTTGTTTACAATTTTGATGTTAAGTATTAATTCCCTATCAAAACAATGTACGATGACGTAAAATGTTATATTTTATTGATATATCTAGAAAACTACACTTAATAACACTTTCAAGGTATCTATAAAATATGAAAAGTGGGGGTCCCAAAAATGTGAATTTAGGTCGGTGCGAAAAATTGCAAATATTCTATGCAGTTACTACACTTCAACAAAACATGCCTGTTCAGTTTGAATTAATTGATAAAATAACTTAAAAAAAGATAGAAACGCCGGTCTAAACTTCGAGTTTTGTATGAAAATCGCAAGTGCGCTCAACGGTTGTACGTTGTTTTATAGACTACATTTTCGCAGAATATTGGTTCATAGAAAATGTTTCTCATATTTTCATTTCATAGAGTGATCATTTGTCAGAGCTCTTACATTGTAGAATCTGGTTTTGTATATTTTTTATTGTTCAGATAAGTAGTTTTTCGAATTTCAGTTCATTACGTTTTAAATCAAATATTATTAATCCGTATAGTATTTAGTTTGTATAACATTTGTTTCAAAGCCTGCATATTCATAAAATGTTGTTTCTGATATTATCAAACTTAATATTTTCGTTTCATAGAAGACTCAGTTTCTCAATACTTATTGTAATATACATAAAATCCTAAATGTTTTTATTCAAAGAGAATTAAACTGTAGAATTTTCATATCAATTAAGCTGATTATTAAACTCACATAAAAAAATGTATCTTTTATTAATGTATTTCATTTAATATATTTAATTTAGTAATATGTTTAATTTTACTATTCTAATTGCACTATTCTAACAACAGTTTGTTTCTGTGGGGGACGCAATTCTAACCTAACCTAACCTACTTTTCTGGTAACAGTTTGTTTCTGTGGGGGTTGCAGTTCTAATCTAACCTAACCAACTTTTCTGGCAACCGTTTGTTTCTGTAGGGGTCACAGTTCTAACCTAACCTAACCATCTTTTCTGGCAACAGTTTGTTTCTGTGGGGTTCGCAGTTCTAACCTAACCTAACCAACTGTTCTGGCAACCGTTTGTTTCTTTGAGGGTCGCAGTTCTAACCTAACCTAACCAACTTTTCTGGCAACCGTTTTTTTCTGTAGGGGTCGCAGTTCTAACCTAACCTAACCAACTTTTCTGGCAACCGTTTGTTTCTGTAGGGGTCGCAGTTCTAACCTAACCTAAACAACTTTTCTGGCAACAGTTTGTTTCTGTAGGGGTCGCAGTTCTAACCTAACCTAACCAACTTTTCTGGCAACAGTTTGTTTCTGTGGGGGTCACAGTTATAACCTAACCTAAACAACTTTTCTGGCAACAATTTATTTCTGGGGGGGGGGGGCGCAATTCTAACCTAACCTAGCCAACTTTTACGGCAACCGTTTGTTTGTGGATTTTTTTTTTGTGTGTGTAACAGATCTAATATCATTATGTATATTATTTGCAATAAGATTCTTTGCAATTAATGTAAATGAAGTGCATAAATACTAAAATAATAATATTGGAAAAGAAAATACTGGAACTAAATATTATATAAAACAGTAGCTATGAAACAACAATGTATGAAATCTGTGTCTACGAAACAAAAATACATGAAATATGATTCTAGTGTTCGATAACTTTGTAAATTAAAAAAGTTTGATAGCAATATACATGGAACTGAATGTCTGTGAAATATGTTTTAACCAATTGAATAGTCTATGAAACAATAATATTGGAACAGAAAGTATATGAACCAAATAATCTATGAAATAATTTCTGAGAAACGAAATTCTATGAAATTTCTGTCTATGAAAGAGGGTGACACCGCGCTCAACACTTCTGGCCAAGGCTGTATAAGGCAATAACTACTCTACTTGTAAACTTAAATTAATAATATATTGTATGTTGTATGCACTTCAAACACCTTCGTACTTGTGTTTTTATGTAAAATGATACAATAAGTTCAATAAGCCACAAACTTACAACCAAAAGGAGATCGTCAATTTTTGTTAGGTGATCTGGCCCAGATTATTTAGGACCGTTTAGGAATGGTTCTTACTTTTAAAGAATCGTCATAATTTCTAGATCAGGATGGTGGTAAAAATATTGCGAAATCTAATGGGAACATTGAAAAATCATGAATTTAAAACTTGAATCTGACAAGGACAATATTTGAAAGCGTGCTTGCCTATGATTTAAAAATGAATGTAAAAAAAGTACCGATTTTTTAAAGATAATGTACAAAAGCGGCCTTGAAAACAAAACGGGAATCATGATGAAATAATAAAAAGTCATATTTTGATCGTATTTATAGTTTCTGTATTTCGGTAAACAAAGACTGCTGTCAAACCATCGTTGATACTATTAACTGAACATTACTAACAGCTATTGCGAAGGGATAAGGTTTACCACCGTTCAGTGCGATAGCACTAGTATCTGACATTACAAAACTGAAAAAAATATGCGTTTCGTTATCGAAGGAGCATGATATTATGCCATTATAAAACCCACTTTTAATATTCAAACTACGATCAAAAATGCAAAAATACGCATTTTCAATCTTTAGGCGTTTTAATACAGTCGATTTCTAATTTAAACTTCCGTATTCGTAGGCTTAGATACTATTTTAATATTACAATGTTCTAACTTACCGATCAGTATCAAAACGCAGATTATGTAACGGTATACATTGACAGTGTCAAATCAAAAAAACAATCCCGTTTCAGGCCAGGGTGAAGTTAAACTTTATGTCAATGCCATAAGGACGTTAACAACTTGTTTTGCTGTATTTTAATCGCGGAAAAATCAACATAATGTTTATTTATTTAGTATTTCTAATTCCCGTTTAATTTTTTTGCAATATTTTGTCTACTTTAGTGATAAAATGAGTAATTATTTTACATTGCAGTAAAAACTGTCTACGGTTTATATCAGGTGGCCGAGAATTGACGATCCCCTTTGATTAGACATGCATTAGTCGATGTGTTGTCGGTCAAGGCACCTCATACTCAACTGTAAACATGTCAACTGTAATTCGTGGTAGGTACATATTTATCGCCCCATACTTTCAATTCAGCAACATCTAACCATTCACTATGGTTAGCAATGACATAACTATTTGCAAGATCTTTTTTCTCTTTTTAGTATTTCGATAGTTTTTTTATAAATTATCAATGATTTTTTTGTAGAGTTCCAACATCGACGTTTCCAGCGTCGTCCGGCAAACGTTGTAGAAGTGATTGGAGAACATGGCGTTTCTTTTAAGAAAAAAAAATTTAGGAAGTATAATTCAAGATTGGTAAAATCACAACAAAAACTTCGTAGTGGGTGCTACGAAAGTCGTAGAGGGCTTATAGCATTCAATCATGCACGACCAGGCAGATAAAATACATTCATCTCATAACTACGCTTTATGGGCAATTATATTTTGACGTATACAATGTGTTCGGCTCCAACATAGGTATGTTGGAGCCGTTAACCATTACATTATGATTTTTTTTTGATAAATCAACCCCCATACCATTTTTTTTTCTCCACCATTTACTGCACCTCTTTAAATTTCCATGTTCTATGGCGCTAAACTCTACCGCACTTGATAAATTCACCATTTTTTGTCGAAATATCAGTAGCTATGGTTTTATTTATTGTCTCGCAAAAGTAGAGTTTACTCCTCGGGGATAAAGGTGCTCGGGAGTTAAATCTGGAGTTCTTCGTTACGTTCAGGATTCAATATCGCGCCCATGATATAAAACAGTGCTTTATCCCCTTGGTGTACAATCTACTATAAAAACCAACAAAAAAAAAACGTTTATAGATGGTATCACTACAAAAACATTTTTTTTACATATTCCTGTACCATATAGACATATAATTTATACATGCCTCTTTGAAAAAGTTTAAACAAAGATAATTACCAGCCTATCCATCAAAAAGTCCCAAACAAACCCAAAACAACAAGCCGACCAAATTTATACACACAATTAAGACAGTATGTCATATCCGTACATCACCAGATAAGCAACGATATAATTGCAAGCACGGCACGAATACTTGATGCTTATTACCCTTGCCGTTGTTTACACTAGGAATGTTATTTGCTGTGTCTGTGAGTCAGATTATACCAAAATTAAAAAAATTACCTACCTTAATAATTTTATCCTGTTGTCAACGTACGTAGGTAGGTATTACCATTGTGGACTAAGAGCTGGCCACGTCAGATAATGACACATTAATGAGAGCAACAAAACCCATCTGGTTAGATTGTTGTACTATACTTATTGCTAGATCCGGGCATCTGGCAGCTTTTAATGGGTGGAGGACCATTTCAGTCTAGACTTAAATATACGTTTCATATCGAGTGTAGAACTAGATGGTATCCCGTTCGTCAGCCAACACAGAAAGCTTCCCTATGTGCCTGATAACCATGTTTATTTCAGTCAACCCACCACGCTTCCGTTTAGGTGTCTCACAACGACTACACAGCTGCAAACCTCAACGAGTCAACAACATCCACATATAGACGGTCAATTATGGCTCTGTGTTTAACGTTATTACATGTATAATGTGTTGCAGCAGCATGAGAGTTCATGCGGAAAGTCTATAATGCGTAGCCTCTCGTTACATACAAGGTGTAACAAAAAAGCTAGTGATCCTTTTAATGGAATATTTGGTGTCGTATTCTAATTATGAAAAACCAAGAAAAAAAATTTTGCGCGAAAAAAAAAAATTGGATTTGTATGGAGGGTTGGCCGGCTGGGACCACGTGCCCCATACAATTTCAGAATTTAAAGTTGACCCGGTGTGATTCTGAGGTCTTAAGCCTAACATAAGTATTGCATCACTATTAACATATAAAAAATAAGCCATACCTAATTTGATGTAAGGGTTTACCCATTTCAATAGATCATTAATTGGAATTATTAATTCCTAAGCTTTAATTATTCTAGGTTGGTATTAGAAATAAAAAACCGGCCAAGAGCGTGTCGGGCCACGCTTAGTGTAGGGTTCCGTAGTTTTCCGTCCGTCACAGTAAGTGTCCCCACTTAAGAGTTAAAATAACACCGCCATGTAGGATATGAGCGTTCCACGTACAGCGACATCTATCGGCAAATTATGCGCGCGAGCTTAAGGTATGGAAGATGATTTTTATAGGATAATTCTTTATTCCGTGAACCGATTTTCACCGTTTTTACTTTATTTGAAAGCGCGTCATTTCATTGTGATTTTGTAGAAATTACAGGTACAATAAACACCTGCTTATACGGTTAAATTACAAACTTAGTTCAGAAATTATTTTGTAAATTTTTTTCAAAAACTATTCAACCTATCTAGTTCAAAATAATTTTCCTAGAAAGTTTTTATAAAGTTCTACTTCTGAGATTTTTTTCATATGTTTAAAACTTATGGTTCAAAAGTTAGAGGGGGGGGGGGACATTTTTTTTACTTCTGTAGCGATTATTTCCGAAAATATTTACATTATCAAACAATGATTTCACTAAACCCCTATTCATATTTAAATACCTATCCAACAATATATCACACGTTAGGGTTGAAATGAAAAAAAAAATCACTCCCCACTTTACGTATAGGGGAGGTACCATAATAAAACACTTTTATCCACTTTTTATTTTACCACTTTGTCGGCGTGATTGATATATATATTAGTACCAAATTTCAGCTTTCTAGTGCTAACGGTCACTGAGATTATCCGCGGACGGACGGACGGACGGACAGACATGGCGAAACTATAAGGGTTCCTAGTTGACTACGGAACCCTAAAAAGAAGCGTTTATGAAATCCTAACTGAATAATTGGTTAACTATTGAATATTAAAAAACTAAATAGAACTTGCTTTTTGCACGACAACAGTTATCCGTGTACCGTATTCTTAATTTAAAAACATAAACTCTACATTGAAAACACAATCTAACAAATCAAGTTGCTTTTTTAAAGTTTTGGATAAGCCTCTTGGATCGAGCGTGACTTGGCTTGGAAAAGCAAAGATGATAGATTCAACGGCACTGAGTTTCAAGCTTCTTAACAAATAAAAATACAAGTAGGGCCCCTTTTTTAGAAAATATTGCGGCTTCGAGATATTTTGTGCAAGCTACTTGAAATAATATAAAATTCGATATTCCTGCCAAGAAAATATACTTGTAATTTTTTTTTGCTATTTGTTTGGTTCCCTACCTATTTTGAATTTGAGGTTTGTATTTACAGTTTTAATAATAGGTAGGTACCTATTTTTGAAACTGAAAACTTTGATATACTTAAATCCATTATAAATTGCCTAAGAAATATATTTGTTCTATCATATGGGAGTCGGCATTTTATTGCTTGTTATTGTGCGAATTGACACACAATTTGTGTAACTAGGTACGTATGTTAAGAGTCCGGGAAAGATTTTTTTACATTTAGCTCAAAGGAGGGTGGTCAGATTGGCCAATTGACCAATAAGGACAAGCGATATGTCACTGGATAGCTTATTCAAAGTTCTAAAACTTTTACTATAGCAGGTAATCCCAAATCTTTGTGTGAAAAAAGTTGTGCACATGTACGAGCCCCAATGCATATTAGATCGTCTAGTCACACTTAAAAATACGATATTTTTTTAAAGACTGCTATTTAAACCCGGATTGACTTTGATGATTAAAGGAATACGCTACATACAAAGCCATTGAAAGTAGTTTAATGTTGCGTTGTACAAAGTGTAATAATGTTATTTAATTTAGAGTAATTGTATCGTAAAGTTAACATTAAGCAAGCGAAAAATTACGTCTAGTTCATATTTTAGGCAAAATAGGTCGTCTATATAAGATAAAAACTGTTTTTTAAGAAGTTTAATATTTAATTATATTTCTAATTGAATATAGAATATTCTCTATTATCTAAAATGACAGATGGCTATATAAAAACGCAATTGCAGTGCAAATTTTCATTACTTTATAATCATTATTCTATCGAGATGGTGCGAGGTAAACCAGTGACTGAAAAAGTGCGGAAAATTATAATTTCCTGTAACAATAACGGCAAATCTACTTACCAAATATCCAAGGAGATGTCGTTGCCACGATCTACAATTCAAACGATTATCGAGCATCACCGAAAACATGGAACAATGTCCTGTTTAAAGAAATCTGGCCGTCGACGAATAACCTCCAAGGCAGAAAACAGGATGTTGAAGAAGATTATCAAGAAAAATCGTCGTGCAAGAGCAGGAGAACTTACCGTATTGTGGCGGGACGCTATTAAAAAATACATTTCAGTCGATATCTGCAAGAGAATAATGAAGAGAATGGGCTATAGTTTTTACACTGCTAAAGAGAAACCGTTCCTTACTACAAAAAAGAAAGATTGAAATTCGCTAATAAATACAAAAACTGGACTGTCAATCAGTGGCGAAAAATAATATGGAGTGATGAATCCAAATTTGAAGTCACAGTTGGTGACGAACGAAGTAAAGTCATTCGGGAAAAAGGAGAGGCATTTCATAAAGACTGCCTCAAGCGAAAGGTGAAGTTTCCAACATCTTTAATGATTTGGGGCTGTATGTCGGCACAGGGTGTGGGCCGACTGCAATTTATAGATGGAACCGTCAATGCCGATAAATACCAAAGCATCCTGCAAGAGAGTTTGCTGCCGTCTATACGGCAGTTAAAATATAAAAATGCATTTACTTTTCAACAAGACGGTGCTGCATGCCATACCGCGAAGACAACGATGGCGTGGCTGACGTTCAAAATAATCCCTACCATGCCATGGCCGTCCAGCAGCCCGGACTTGTCTCCCATAGAAACTTAGTGGAGGAAAATGAAGATAAGGCTGCGAAAGGACCCTTCTAGATCTAAAGCTGATCTTAAGGAGAAACTAACCTGTGTCTGGAATAAAATAACCACCGAAGAGTGTAGAGAGTTGGTAGATTCAATGCCGCTCAGGATCAAAGCCGTTTTGGATGCAAAAGGTGATACCACCAAGTGGTAGACGGTCTATTATGCATCGGCTAAACCGAAGACGAACTTTATTGCGAAAATCTTATTTGGCAAAACAATGTTTTTTTTTATCACTGTGGAAAGTTGTTATTTTTTTCATTCGATACATAAAGTATTATTCATTTTCTATATTGTTTTTATATTACATGATCTTCTAAACATCGCTGTCATCTTGAATTGTAAGGTTAAAGTTAGGTTAGTACATTTTTTACCTGCTAGACGAACTCATTTGCATTGGGGCTCGTAGTATCCATAGTTTGGTACCTTGGTGCAGGAAGACACGGAGTATTTATTCCTCCAGCTGGGCACTTAACACAGCACATAATTGATGAACCTTTTGCTTAAAGAATAATAGTAGTCAATGTTTTATGGTATATCAATCGATATTTAGTTGTTTTCTTATGTGTATTTATGTAAAAACGTTTAAAAACCGTTGTATAGAACTTAAACCCTAGATATATCAGTAAAAAACTTCTTATTGAGGGGATGTTTTTATTTTGCCATAACTTGTTTCACACAGCGATTTAAGATTTCCCGCCATACAAAAAGTTTTAGAATATGAAAAAACCTTTCAAATGACATATAACTTGTCATTATTGGTTTTTAGGAGTCCATATGAATCTGGGCATCCTACTTTTCGATACCATTTTGCCGTAACTGACAAGACTTGTGTTAGTTTGTATACATATTTTTAAAGATCGTTTCTTTCTTAACTGCATAAGTTTAACACTTTTTAGATATTATGTTCCATTTATAAATAATGCACCTTGATCTAACAGCTGTTTCATCATTTTTACTTGGAGAGGTGACAAAAGTAAGATTTTTTAATTATTAAAATTAAGTTAAACTAGTATATAAAATCCCACCAAAAACATAAATGTAAAAAAGGAGAGCCAAGTTCAATACACTAATTATGCTTGGCTGTGGGCTTCGACGCAAAAAGAATGGAAATCTAAATGAGTGCCAAGTTCTATGCAAAATCCAAATATGTATTTATAGGAACAAAATAACATTATGAACAAGTATTAAACTCTATTTCTTTGCTTTATTGGATACCTATAACAATTGCTGTTATTTAAAAATGTGAGATCTTAAAGTAGGTTAGATTTGACTTGGCCACTGTCTCGAGGAACCAACATAAACCTTAATAAACTGTAATAGTAAATTATGATACAATTGTGCTAAGTTGATCATTACATATAAAGTGATATCGTGCGCACGAACGCACGTGAGTGCGCATAAGGAAGCTGAGCTATATAATGATCAAGCACACGCGATTCATACGAAGTTTTTCAACACACTTGCGAGGAAATAACAGAATACTGTAAATAATAACTGTTGACAAATACACGTGCCTAAGATAATTAAATTTAAAGAGTTTATAGAAAATAAAAGTAATACCCAACTAAATTACGACGGTTCGTCTACATACATACAACTAGGTACTAGGGTTGAAACGTAACTTAATTGGGTTTTAAATTGCCGCACTAGTTCGATAATATAATAGAAAACCCCGCATGTTTAATATCTATATTGGCCTAAGAACGGTAGAATAAGTATCCTGTTATACAAGCAAATATGTTGAAAAGTTTTTCATTTAATTTTATCAATGACTAAAGTGGCCCTATCTCAGAAGCTACAAAAGATAGAATTTAGAATGTGGACTTAAATGACGGATAATAAATGCTCTTTAAACTAACCGTCCCTAACAACATACTAAAAATCTCAACTACATCACGCATTGTAAATTTAATATCTAATTTCACAGGCCTAATATATGTTTAGCTAGAGCAATTTAAAGAAAAATTACTGAATTTTAGGTGGTATTTTCGGGTATCTATTAATCATACAATTTTAAATGTAAAAATAAACTTATATAATAGTTGTATAATAATATAATAGTACATTATTGCAGAGGACGGGAAAGAAAAAATGGTGGACGATTATTTTTTTCGGACTACATAAGCGCAGCTGAGTCCGAAAATATAAGACGAGTCCACGAATTTCTATTCCCGTAGAGGCATATATAGTGCTTTTCTCCAAATGTGCGAGGAAATAAAGTAAATTAAATAAATTACAATTAAATATCATGCTTCCCTTTATATATTTTTTTTGAGTACAGAGCTGTGATAGAGCACTAGGTACTTATACTGCCAATGGTCATTCAAATAAAATTTAAAAATCAATTTTTGTCAAAAACTGTTTAAGACAGTATTAAATATGCTCATTTCACACAAATGTAAAAACTTAAACCTTAAAAAAAGTTGTTTTCTCTATTATTCTTTTAAGCCGTATTCGCACGATCAGACGCGGTGGAACACAGAACGAGACAGCCAAGGTTTTTGATCTCACTATCTCGCTGTATCCTATAGTTTGAAGGGATTGCGATTCAGTCGGTGTAGATGTGGCTTAAGTAATTGGCGTTTTGAAATGATATTTCTTAGTCGAATGAAACGTTTAAAAGGTAAAAAACAATACAGTAATGGATTTTAGTACAACTTGTTGTCCGCTCAAATAGGACAATAATGATTTTTACTTTTTTAAATTTGTATTGGTAAATAAGGAAGAACTTCTCGTACTCATTTTGCTACAGTAAGGTGAACATTTCCAAGCACATTGAAGAAAAAGATATTAATGGGCAAAATAATAATAATTTAAAATCAAGAGACAAGTTAGGTTTTATACGATGACCAAACTATTGTAAGAGCTCACTCTGGAACATGGAAATGGAACGGAAATATGTAGGAACAATAATTCCTAGTAAATCTCAAACCAACAAAATAGTAAATCTCTATACGAACTTTCAACCCCTTTTTAGCCCCGTTCTAGGTTGAATTTTGAAAAACGCTGAAATTGCGTTTATAATTTTTTTATTATTAGTAAACGTACTAAGTTTCAAATCTCTAACTCCAAATTTTAAACTCCACCGATACAAACTTATACCCCCTAAGGGGATGAATTTTTCAAAATAGCTTCTTATTAGTTGTACAAATTGTAAATTTAACTCGTCCTTCAAATTATAACTTTCTAGCTTCAGTAGTTACGGCCTCCCTTTAATACAAACTTTTCAACCTCGTTTCAACCCCTCTCGGGTGGAATTTTGAAAAACGCTGAAATTTTTTTTTTTGCTTGAAGTAAGTAGCTTCCAAACGAACTTTCAAGTCTGTCACAAAAAAAATGTAATCTCTATATACACTTTAAACCCCTTTCTTACCCTGTTAGAGATTGAATTTTAAAAAACGCTGAAATCAATTTTATTGTTTTTTAATTATTAGTAAACGTACGAAGTTTCAAATCTCTAACCCAAAATTTTAAACCCCATCCATACAAACTTTCAACCCCCTTTTTACCCCCTTAGGGGATGAATTTTGAAAAACTCCTTCTTAGTGGATATTAACGTTATAAAAACTACCTATTGTGAATAACTCGGTTCGGGCTGGGCGTTGATTTAAGTGAGTCAGTCAGTCAGTCAGGACTTTTACGTTTATATAAATAGATATTTACAATATTACATGTCAAATTACATTATATTGGTACTTATTTAATATCATGTTTTATATTACATTAGTAACTATCATAGTAACATAATTATTATAATTTTTGGTTAAATTTATAAATATTAAATCTAAGTATTTATAAATATATTGCATTTATTATTCACATATTCTAATATTCTTTTAAAAAAAGTTTACTTTCATATTATATTATATTAAGCATGGATCTCCTACAAAGATCATATGTTTGTTTTCTTTTTGTTCGGTGGCCAAGTCATCTGACTTTGAATAAACCAACGATGATATCAATTTTATTTCCATTACAGGTTCCACAGCTTTTAATAATCCAGATAATAATTAAAGTGTTCTAACATTGTGTGGCAACATAGAGCTTGTTCTTCAAGGGTTGTTTCAATTCTTGGTCGTTTTTTTTTTGGAGGGTCGTGGTCTATACTCTTCCACGGTGACCAGCCGGCTTCGAAGATATTTTCCATTTTTGACATTGTTTCTTTTTTTTGTGTTGCTGAGAAGGTTGCTATATGTGTTCAAATTATTTGTTTGTTGCAATTCATTTGTTAATGAGAAAGTTTAATATCCCTGGCTTGACTACACATTCGGAAACATTTACTGGTTTTTGCTCGTAGCTTGGGTTGTTGGTAGTGCGGTAGGTTTGTTTTTCTTATTTGCTGGAACTCTATATGGTCCTTTGGTTTGGTTGCTGGCAGTTTCCTGGGGCGAAGCTGGAAGAGGTATTTTATTGTTTCCTGGTGTGTTAGTTGTTTTTGGTCTCTTAAGTATTACCAATTTATCATATTTAATTACAGCTTTGTTTCCCTTTTCTTTTTCTATGGTGACTTGTGTCTATAGTTCCTTTCTTATCTCTAGAATATGCCGGGGGTAGTCTTCCTTTATGAAGTAGTTGGTGTCCTTCAGTACACTCTTTTTCTTGAGGATTTCTATCTTTATTCCAAGCGTAGTAAAAGTTACAATCACTGGCCGCGGCTTTTCTGATATCTTTCCGATTCTTCTGACTTCTTGTATGTCTCTGCGGCTCAGATTTATTTTAAAGTAATAATTTATAAACTTAATGGCATCCGGCTTCTAACCTTGAGTAAGAGTATTGATCGTTATACTCTTCAATGCCAAAAAATACTATATTTCTGTTTCTTGCCTGTTTTTTAAGTAGTTCAGTCTCTGTTATTGTTTTTCAGATTGTTCTTTTAGGTTTGCGTAATTTTTTTCCCAGCCGGTTAAGTTTCTCGTCTAAAATGCTTTGTATGTTTTCTGTGACTGTTTTTGTAACTTCCGCGCCATTTTCCCTAATTGCAACTTTTTGTTCTTCTAGGTCTTTTTAAATTTGGCGTAAAGATGCCATAATTTCATCCATTTTTATTGCTTTATGATGGCTTTATGTGATGTTAAGGAAATTATGGCTGTCAAAATTTGTTTACATATAAGTGGCGCACTCTATTGGGGAGTAGCGGAGATTTTGAACAAGTTATCGATGCGATGGGTGTCGCCAACAGACATTCTGACAGCGAACCTGACTCCTACCCTCCAACTGACACGACAGACTACGACACACAGGACAGCGACGACACTCTACGTGCACACCGTCGTGCCCGCCGGCGGGGACGTCCTCCGCGCCCCCCTACACAAGCCCTCTCACAAGATGTAGGTCCGATATCTTCCATATCGGACATCCCTTAGTTAGGAAAACTTATTTGTAATATCTAACATATAGTAAAGTTCCAGTACTCAAAAGCCCAAAGCAGCTAGGTACACATAGATTGACCCGTGCGCTCCCGGAGCGCGTCAATTCAACTCAGAGCGGTCCCTTGGTTTACCGCGGTAAACCACACCGCAACACCGACCCGCCGTTGCAGTCCCTTACGGACTACGGTGTTATGACATGAGTCATTTAGTAGAAGTAGATTGATTGTCTTCGAAAAATGATGATGGTTGTCACTAGATGTCGCTACTAATCTTGTTTGGCGTGGCTGTGTTGAAAACTCGATATTGTGACTTTGCTGGTTCGGTTTTATTTTTTTAGGTCATGTATTTTTATTTTTTACAACACTAACACTTTTAATTTTTCTTTCACTTTTTATAGTTTTAGATACAGGAGGCACGTTTATGTTCTTTTCTTTTGATGCACAATCACGAAATTAGTCTGTCCTTAAAGGGATGTCACATAAATGTAGTAGCTTTAAGGTGCGACCACACTGCTGCTTAAAATACGGCGACGTTACGGAATCGCAGTGACGCATCGTATCCGTACCGTTTTTATCGCATGCTCTCCACACCGCTGCTTAAAATACGGCGTCGTTACGGAATCGCAGTGACGCATCGTATCCGTACCGTTTTTATCGCATGCCCTCTACACCGCTGCTCGAAATACGCAGACGCAACGTGTCCGCCGTGACGTGCCCCATACTAAATATTTTGACGCAGCTCAATGTCTGCGTATTTCAAGCAGCAGTGTGGAGAACATGCGTTAAAATCGTGACGTTTACGGCACGTCATTGCGTTTCCGTACCGTCAGCGTATTTTGAGCAGCGGTGTGGAGGGCATGCGATTAAAACGGTACGAATACGATGCGTCACTGCGATTCCGTAGCGTCATCGTATTTTAAGCAGCGGTGTGGTCGCACCTTTATTGTTCACTTTTTCACTATTTATTCGATATTTTTCGCTTTTCCTTTTATTTCTCAAGGTGAATTGAGACAAAAATGTTGTTTTGATTTGTTCACTTTTTTACGATATTTCTATTAACTTTGTATTAGGCACAAACGTCTGCAAGCGATAATTTCAATTCTATAATTGAAAGAAAAATGTAAAATTCACCGCGTCGAGCAAGATTCGAACTTGCGACCTTTCGGAACACCGGTCTGACCGCTCTGACCAACTGAGCCATCTACGCTTACTCAACCTCTGTGAATCTTTCCATCGGCTCCTTCATTGCTTACGTCATGGGGAGACGTGTAACGACATCTACCGTAAGTGTATATACACATCAATCGCTTCGAAGTTCCAAGTCATATTGGAATAACATCGATAACAATGAGCTAACCCGTACTTAATTAATTTTGTTTTAAGCAGAAACGTCTGCAAGCGATAATTTCAATTTTATAATTTAAATAAAAATGGAAAAATTCACCGCGTCGAGCAACATTCGAACTTGCGACCTTAAGGAACGCCGGTCCGACTGCTCTGACCAACTGAGCCATCGCGACGCTTACTCAACCTCGCTGTTATATCGACAACAATGCGCTAACCCGTACTAAATTAATTTTGTATTAAGCAGAAAGGTCGCAAGTTCGAATCTTGCTCGACGCGATGAATTTTTCCATTTTTTTTTTCAATTATAAAATTGATATTTCAATTTTTTAAACCTCAAGTATGCACTGACGATGTTTACTACGGCTCAGCAGCGCTCTCTCTTCTCTCAATCAACGTCCTCACTAAACAATAAAATAATAATTATAATAAGTGTATACATCAAAAGTATTTTTTTTTTTCAATAAATAAAGACTTTAATAGTAGTTTATGCAACAGTTGTATAAGAGGGGTCAAAAAAGGTGAGTGGCGTGGGTAACAATTTGAGCCGTAGGCGAAAATTGTTAAGAAAAACGCCACGAACATTTTTTTACCTACTTATACGACGTTGCATACAATACTTTTTCTACGAATACACTTACTTTTACATAAAATGCGAAATTGAAATCTTCATGGATATCGCAGTTATTTTGTCAACATAATCAACAATCATTTAAGTTTTACTTTTTAAAACACTATTTTTCAATAATACTAACATTCGTCGTTATTTGATCAATTATTAAAGAGCTACAGAGATTAGTAAAAATACCTAAATTACTTTCAAAGTTTGCAATTCGCCCCAACAAACGAACGGGAAACGTAAAAAACTACGAAGTAGGTCTGTGGTTCTTATAATTTTTTCTTTTTTAAAGTTTTTTTTTCTAAAAACGCTGCGTTTATTTAGGTTTCTTAGGTTGGCAGTAATTTATTTTATATTAATAGCCGTGTTTGCACGCGATTCCGCGATACTATTTTGGCGCTTTTATAGAACAAGTGTTATTTTGGGGAATAGACTAGATAGACTTTTCATCGAGTGTATTATCTATGTTCTTATAAAGGTGTTAACGAATGTATAAATGACAGATAAAAGTACAGGAGTAGAAAAACTATCTTATCAAATGCAATTCATGTGTTTTATTTCATTATTAACGATTTTAGTTTTCAAATCGTTAACGGACTATTAATTATTTAACTGAATACTTATGAAAGAGATTGACAGTTACATCGCACGTTTTGCGATGCTGCAACCATGTGCACCCATCGTAGTCGAAACGTAAATAGACTTTATCTACACTCATATTGTAAGTTCTCTAAAACGTGTTCGAAAACGGTAGGCAATTGCTAGCATTACCACGACCGATTTTACTATGATAAGCTTTTTATCTGTGGCAGTAACGTAATTTTAACTTTTCATGCTCAAATATTGATGTGCTATGAGTTTTGATAACATAATGTACACCTGCACCCTCCCGCGCATCCGCCGACAGCCCGAAACGCGCCTCCCGACACAATCGAGTTGGTCATGGCGGTGCAATGGCGGCCATTCTATGGTTTCCGAATACGGCATTTTGGATAAATAATATGAGTGTAGATAAAGCAATGTATGCAACTGTACGTAATTAGGCCTTAAAACACTCGTGTGATCTTATTATGAAACTCGCCTGCGGCTCGTTTCATAAAACCACACTCATGTTTTAAGGACCCTTATTACGTAACAGTTACATAAACTACTATTATGTTTCATAAGATATAGCTTGCTGGCAAACATATACGCAGCAGAGGCATAATAAAATAAGTCACCCTTAGAGTAAGTGAAAATTTCTAAAAACACTTTTTTGCGAATACATATTTAAAAAGCATCTATTCTATGCTGTTAAGCCATCATAGAACCATTACCTTATTTTACAAAACTACGCTGAAGTGGGCCCAGTCCACTGTTTTCACGTCGTGACTGACGGCTTTGTACAACAACATTAATAATTTCTTTACAATGATGTACCTTGTCAACGTTCACTTCTCCCTTATCTGAAGTAAGATCGTTTTCAAGCAGAAGCAAATCACCAATGTATGATGCATTAGATGATGTGATCGTTAACTGCGAATGTACACGACGTTCGTGGTAGCGGGACAAACATGCTGTGGTATAGTTGAACGCTGCACGCTTGACACGTATACATGCAAGGGGGCTTTAAACTTTTCTATGCTGAACTATCTTGGTTATCTTGTTGCACAATACCTTGGTCATTAAAGTCAAAGTCAAAAACCGGCCAAGAGCGTGTCGGGCCACGCTCAGTGTAGGGTTCCGTAGTTTTTCGTCCGTCACAGTAAGTGTCCCCACTTAAGAGTTAAAATAACACCGCCATGTAGGATATGATATGAGCGTTCTACGTACAGCGACATCTATCGGCAAATTAAGTAAACTATTGCGCGCGAGCTTAAAGTATGGAAGATGATTTTTATGGGATAATTATTTATTGCGTGAACCGATTTTCACCGTTTTTACTTGATTTGAAAGCTTTTCATTGTAATTTTGTAGAAATTACAGGCACAACCTGTTTATACGGTTAAATTACAAACTTAGTTCAGAAATAATTTTGTATTTTTTTTTTCAAAAACTATTCAACCTATCAAGTTCAAAATTATTTTCCTAGAAAGTTTTTATAAAGGTTTACTTTTCAGATTTTTTTCATATTTTTAAAACTTATGGTTCAAAAGTTAGAGGGGGGGGACACATTTTTTTTTACTTCTGGAGCGATTATTTCCGAAAATATTTACATTATCAAAAAATTATTTTAGTAAACCCCTATTCATTTTTAAATACCTATCCAACAATATATCACACGTTAGGGTTGAAATTAAAAAAAAAATCACTCCCCAATTTACGTATAGTGGAGGTACCCTAATAAAACATTTTTTCCACTTTTTATCTTACCACTTTGTCGGCGTGATTGATATACATATTAGTACCAAATTTCAGCTTTCTAGTGCTAATGGTCACTGAGATTATCCGCGGACGGACGGACGGACGGACGGACGGGCAGACATGGCGAAACTATAAGGGTTCCTAGTTGACTACGGAACCCTAAAAATGTGTTTATTCAAGTAGGCATAGCAACAAGCACTTTCGAATCGTCAGTTCTAATTATTATCTAAAGCAAATATATAATTCAGAGAAATATAAAATAAAATAAAAATTACACGTCATAATGTATGATAATTGATAATACTTTCACAATAAGACGTCAAAACTTAAGATAAAAAAAAAGTATAATAAAATACTAATCTAGAATGTTTCTAGAACAAAATCTAAATGTCAGAAGGAAAATTTCACTAAATATTATTTTAATAAACCAATGTATGTAGTCTTCTATACTATAATATGCTTTACAAATAAGTTTAAGTTTTACATAATTATTGCATTTATTTATTGATAATTTGGTCGTTTCTGTTGGAAGCTTATTATAAAACCTTATACGATTACCCATGAATGAATCTTATATTTTACGGAGCCGAGGCACTGCCAGTTTAAACTTATTTCTAGTATTAAAACTATGTATATCACAGTTCTTTCTAAAATTAACAATGTTTCTATGTACATGCACAATATTTTCATATATATATTGACTAAATATGCACTGTTATTATGCTTGTACTGAATCATATTCCATGGATATCTTTTTTAAACAGTTTTTTAATTCATGGTCTCGGTTTTTAAAGTAGCAGCAGTTATAGTTCAGCAATACAGATAAATATAAAATCCTACCTCCTGCATCACATCCTGCGCATCCTGGGGATATACTGGCCGCATACCATCTGAAACGTATGGCTGTGGGAGATGACTGCAAGGAAATCCATAAGTCAGGAAATCCTGGAAAGAAAATGGCGATGGATCGGACACGCTCTCCGAAGACTGGACAACTACTTGTCTAAGCAGAGTCTCCGCTGACAATCTACTGGCAGTAGAAGGTACATGTAAGGTTGATAACTGTTTCTTTTCATGTAGGAACAATTGAAGAGATTTTCACGCCGGCATAGTTATACTTTCCACGTAAGTAACTAATATTTTCTTAACTGCTTTTATTAGAAATAATTGAAAATAACACAATTTACATAAAATAAAAATACGACCAGTTCCAAAACAATTTCAGATCCAACTGAAGAACAAATCAAATTAGTTAAAAAAAATAAAGGTATTTATTTGTTTATTTTAAGTAGGCACATTACTAAATATATAAAATATTATAAACTTAAAACTGACCAAGGCCACCAGTGCCCAAGGCTGGGCCGCGATTCGAAAAATAAACACACACACTGGAAAGACACAGCTCCAACCCAACTCAACTCAACGCTATAACGACATTGATATTTGCTATTAGAACAGATTTTCATTCAACATTGGTCACACATTGGTCTCACATTGGTCACACATTGGTCTCACATTGGTACAACCAATGTTGAATGAAAATCTGTTCGAATAGCAAATGTCAATGTCGTTATAGCGTTGAGTTGAGTTGGGTTGGAGCTGTGTCTGTCCAGCGTGTGTGTTTATTTTTCGAATCGCGGCCCTGGGATCGAACCAGCGTCTTCTGCATTCGCGGCAGACGCCCAAACCACTAGGCTACCCGAGTCACAGCGGCACCGGTCGTATTTACCACTTTGTACATTTTACAATCTTTGTAAATGCTAAGGCGCATTTTGGCCAATCATCGAGGATACAAAATTATGAGTTCTTCCCTCCAATCGGAACTACTTAGGAGGAGAGACTAGGTTACTGTTTCCTTTGGATATAACATATACGTTTATAATTTCAGATCCATTTCGAATACTGAAAACTATTTTATCTACACTCATATTGTAAGTTCTCTAAAACGTGTTCGAAAACGGTAGGCAATGGCTAGTATTACCACGACCGATTTTACTATGATAAGCTTTTTATCTGTGGCAGTAACGTAATTTTAACGTTACATGCTCAACTATTGATGTGTTATGGTTATGACTTATGAGTTTTGATAACATAATGTACACCTGCACCCTCCCGCGCTACCGCCGACAGCCCGACACGCGCCCGCGCGACCGCCGGCACAATCGAGTTGACCATGGCGGTGCAATGGCGGCCATTCTATGGTTTCCGAATACGGCATTTAGAATAAATAATATGAGTGTAGATAAAGCAGTGTACGTAATTAGGCCTTAAAACACTCGTGTGATCTTATTATGAAACTCACCTGCGGCTCGTTTCATAAAACCACACTCATGTTTTAAGGACCCTTATTACGTAACAGTTACATAAACTACTACTCTCACCTAAATTTTATGTCTCTGCGTATTCTAATTTTAAAATATATTAGCAATACAATAACATCACAACCTATCTCAAACATAACTCCAACACACAACAAACAATCAACCAATATTGAAGTTGTTTTGGAGTTGCGTTGGAATATTTCTCAAGCAAATTAGGATTGTTAATTTTTTTTGAAATGATGTATTTCGAAAACCATTTCGAGATATGAGGTTTTCAAGCAGTTTCCGACATTTGCTACTATATAATAATCAATGATTGAAGATATTTCCATAAATATATGAATGACCTTAGTTTGACCTTACTCGTGGCTGAATATGTAATGTCATCGAAAAATCTATAAAAAAGTTACTGAACCATAGTTCTTATCCGTCACTCACGTAACTGTCAAAGTCATCATTGTCATAACATAAATCTCAATTTTCTCAGTTAAACTTAAATCGTTGGTTTGTTGCGATTTGAATGTTATATTATAACTAGCTGTGCCCGCGGCTCCGCCCGCGTGGAATTCGGTCTGTGTCAGTAAGCGGCTAATTCACCCCTACACTTTATCTCCCGCTACCCTGGAGGCGGAACTTGAAGTAAAGTTGACAGATGGATACGCTAGAGGACAGTAGTCCTGATAAAATATTTTACAATTACCACTAAATGAAACTATAATTAAACTATAGTTTTTTGTCCTTATAATTTTTTTGGCATGATTTAAACGACATAGAGTACCTAGTAGGCATATATCGGACGATACAGTACCACTTTTGTATTTATACGTTCATGTCCACGGCAAATATCATCCAAATCGATCCTCCCGTCAAATCAGTCTAAGCATGAAAGGTAAGAACAGGCGCGGTTGCAGCGCGGTTGAAATTTGGGACGGGGGGGTCACAAATGCAGAAATGTTTTTTCTATTTTCTATTTGGCATCGCTTACGTCATTTTATTATCCGGCTTTTCCTTTCACTATGCGTTTTTGACTGATAAATTGAATTAAACATTATTAGATCTTAAAGATACAAAATAATGCGTAGTTCTTCAAGAAGACAGATCAAAACAGCTTGAGAGACAGATAATGTACCTATTGTTTAATGATAAAGAAAAATAAATAATAATCTGACTGCTTCACAAAACGTTTGAAAAGTTTTCCTACCTAAACGGTGTCCTATAAATGTTAGATGATTTTGTAGTAGTTTCTGGTTTGGGCCATGTATCTTTGTCCGTCATATATAGTCCTCGAACCTGCAATAACCCTTTGACATTGATGACATTTTCAAATATTTCTTAAGAGCGGGTAAAGGTAAATTTAAAGCATCGACGGGTAACTTGTTATAAATATGAACACCTTGACCAAAAAATTACGAACTATTTCAATACCAAATTTCATCTAAATACGTACAGCGGTTAATGGTTGTTTCTTCCCCAAATTATCTCCATACCAAATTTTATCTAAATAGATTCTGCGGTTAATAATTGCCTATACAAATTTCCAACTCCTTTTCACCCCTTTAGGGTTGATTTAAGGGGTGTAAACTATCCTTTGTGTTTTCTTGAGACCCATTCTATCTCTATACCAAATTTCATCTTTATCAGTTCATCATCATCATCATCATCATCATATCAGCCGAAAGACGTCCACTGCTGAACATAGGCCTCCCCCAAAGAGTGCCACAATGACCGGTCCTGCGCCACCCGCATCCAGCGGACTCCCGCGACCTTCACCAGGTCATCAGTCCACCTTGCGGGGGGTCTACCCACGCTGCGCCTTCCGGTTCGTGGTTGCCACTCGAGAACCTTTCCGCCCCAACGGCCATCGGTTCTACGAGCAATGTGCTCCGCCCACTACCACTTTAGTTTAGCGATTCGGAGGGCTATATCGGTTACTTTGGTTCTGCTGCGGATGGCCTCATTTCTGATGCGATCACGCAGAGGGACTCCAACCATAGCCCTCTCCATTGCCCTTTGGGTGACTTTGAGCCTTCTTATGAGGCCCATTGTAAGCGACCACGTTTCAGTTCCATATGTCATCACTGGCAACACACACTGGTCAAAGACTTTCGTCTTGAGACACTGCGGAATATTGGACAAAAAGATGTGCCGTAGCTTCCCGAACGCTGCCGAACCGAGTCGGATTCGTCGATTGACCTCTTTCTCGAAGTTGGATCTACCTAACTGGACAGTCTGTCCTAAGTATATATAATCGTCCACAACTTCGAGTGTAAAGTCTACGATTGTAACGGGAGTTGGTGCTACATGGGTATTTGACATGATCTTCGTCTTATCCATGTTCATCTTTAGACCAACTCGCTCGGAGGCTTTACTGAGGTTATAGAGCATCGTACTCAAATCCTCCATGGTCTCAGCCAAGACTACTATATCGTCAGCAAACCGAAGGCGAGTGATGTACTCGCCGTTTATGTTGATGCCTAGCCTTCTCCAGTCCAGAGTCTTGAAAACATCCTCCAGTGCAGCGGTAAACAGTTTAGGAGAAATAACATCTCCTTGCCTGACTCCCCGCTGCAACGGAATAGGCTTCGAGTTCTGGTCCTGGAGTCGGACTGACATAGTGGCGTTCTCGTACAAACACTTCAGCACTTCGATATAGCGATAGTCCACTTGGCACCTCTGGAGAGATTGTAGTACAGCCCAGGTTTCGATCGAGTCGAAGGCTTTCTCGTAGTCCACGAACGCTAAGCAGAGGGGCAGGTTATACTCATCAGTCTTCTGTATAACCTGACGGAGCGTATGGATGTGGTTTACGGTACTAAAGCCTCTCCGGAAACCAGCTTGTTCGGGAGGCTGTTCGTTATCAGTTCAGCGGTAAAAAATCCTCATACCAACTTCCAACCCCATTTTCACCCCGACAAGGGTTTATTTTCAGTTTTCAGTCAGACTCAAATTATCTCCATACTAATTTCTATTAAAAATTCTCCATACAAACTTTCAACCCCCTTTTCACCCCCTCCAGGGTTGATTTTCTGGATCAAAACTATCTATTATCCTTTCCCGGGACTCAAACTATCTCTATACAAAATTTCATCAAAATCCGTTCGGCCGTTTTCACGTGATGCGCGGTTAAATAAACAGACAAACAGATAAACAGACAAACAGAAAAAAAATCTAAAAATTGTTGGAACGTGTTCTGTTATCGATTATAAGTATCCCCAGCCAACTTTTTTTCGAATATATTCCATGTACAGACTTTCGACCCTCTTAAGCTTTATTATATGTATAGATTAATAAACAGTATATTTCAACAGTATATCAAAACCAAGAAATGAAATGGTTTTGTTCCTACGTGTAGGAACATGTACCTAAGTATAAAATTGATATGTTGGTAGGATCACTACCTATTGTATTTATATGGTAATGTATAGCCAGAGTATTTACATACTAGCTTACCGTTTACGAAGGAGTTGTACCTACTGCGAAGCGGGCACAACAAATTTGACGACGAATTTCTTGAAAAATATTTCCGAAAAGCTGCATGTACCATCAATCACGCTCCGCGATTGTTGAGCAATTTGGGGTCCTTGGTATAAGGGACCGTGCGTGAACTATAGACACACAGTACACAAACTGACTAGAAACATCGTGCGGATGAACATATTGTAAGGCTCAGTGTCAAGCTGTCCTTCAACTCATTTCGAAATGAAAAAATAGGAAAACTATTCACAAAATTATTAAAGTGATAAAACGTTGTGTTGTTCCGGTGTAAAACGACCTCTGGCATGACCAACACAACACAAAAGGCCTATTAATGTTTCCAGGCAGCCCATTTTTCGAAAATGACCGAGATGGTAAAAATCGATAAAATTTCGGAAATTAGTGGCGAAATCGTCACCTAAACCTGCATTTCAAATATTTATGATGCCATGACTGCAGTAAGTATACTTTGAAACTAGTAATCATTCATCTATGGTAGTAAAAGACCTGTCTCCGCGACTTCACTGGCGCTTTACAATAACACTATACGCTTACAATAATTTCACTTTGTATGATATAAATTAATATTGAATAGCTACGGGAGCTAGCTAGAGGGTGGACTTATCGCCATTCTTATGTCTGTACAGTTTAGATACCTAGTCACTAGTAGGCAATCTAGTGGTTTATTTTATTACTAATGATTTCTCATTCATTTCAGCTCCACCAAATAAATTAAAAGGCATGTATGTGAGAAAAAACATGCTTTTGTTCTGAGTGTTACTAAATAGAAGATTAAAATACAAACTTCTCGTGACAAATTTGCATGCAGCAGTAAAATTATATAATCACCTCCTAACTTAAACTTATACCAGAAAGCCAGAGGACAAAGACAACATATGCCAAAAATTTAAATTTTTCCTTGCTGTCACAGATTTTCTCATTGATAGTTTTGTGAATTAAGATGCTTATGGACTAAGAGCTGGCCACGTCAGATATGACACAATAATGAGAGCAACAAAACCCGTTAGGTTAGATTGCTATACCTATACTTATTGCTAGATCCGGGAATCTGGCAGCTTTTAATGGGAGGTTAGAGTGACAGACTAGCAAAATTTTTGAATTGGGTAATAGTAATATAATACCAAAATAGGTCAAAACTGCCGAAGTTGCCTGAGTGATAAATGACAGGGCCTATATTTTAACATAATAACTTAACACATTGCGTATTATTACGAACAAAAACAGTAGGCGACAAACTATGAATTACATTTATAAGTCGTTTGGCACTACTTTCCCGCAACAGACACTTTTTGCAATGATATAATCTAATTATTTATATAACTTTCTCATATACTGCATTAAATCTAGAACTCAGGATCTGTTTTCTAGAAGTGGTTTGCAATCTTTGACCTCCACCACTTTACAGCTCCCAGATGTCCAGATCTACAAATAAGCATAGCGTAGCAAACTGACTAGATGAGTTTCGTTGCTCTCATTATTGTGTCATATCTGACGTGGCTAGCTCTCCGCCTATTATGTTTCATATTGTAGTGAATAAAATATCTTGTCTTTATAAGTAACTTATGATTATATTAACATGGTGCAATGAATGATATTATGATTATGATCAAAAAATATTGCTACAGGTAAGCATATAAAGAAATTGCAACATAATTAAATAAAATAGCTTTATTACTTTCAACAGTTGTTTTAATTGAAGAAGACCTTTCAAACCTTTGTGTGAAGGAATTATTAGCATGACACTTTTTATTTACCATTTTCTCTGAAACCTCAAACATGTTTCTTTGTACATGTATGCAATTTTTACTACGCCAACCAAATCGCACAAAAAATTAAGTAACAAGTAGGTATCTCATTTTCAATTACAACTGCTACCCGCTGGTCCATGCGATAGCGGTCTTGGACATGAACGTTTGGTGATTCTTGCTTGATGTTGAAGACAATGTTCACTGTTCACCCTTGTCTTCTGAGCAGGACCACTCAAAGATGTTTATTCCACCTGTTTTACCACCACTTCAATATCATTTTCATGTTTGATTTATTTTGTCATAAAAATTGTAGGAACACATAATGTAAAGGATTTTCGGGATTCTCGCTGCCTACAAAACGAGCGCTGCGTATTTTGGTCCGTTTATAGCTTCTGGACCTGAATTCTCGCTGAAAGTGGAAATAATATTAGGGTTATGTTTACTGTCAAGATGCATTGAAAAATATTAATTAATATTCGTAGTTATTATTACAAATTACGTATCATGGATATCAAAATGATATTAATGATATATATCTTGTACTTAAACAACGTTATCTCACTGCGATTATTCATAGTTTTCGTATTTAAGCTAGCCAAAGCATATTAGTACTATTATTGGTAGGAAACTGTTAAAATAGTATTTTATACAACTTATATTGTTGGTGGTATTGGTTATCCATGTGGTTTGTATTGTAACACTAAGAAATGCGTCAATACCTTTTTAGCACAATAAAAGGTATTTCCATCGAAATTTTCTAAATAATCAATGTTTATGTTTATTTACATGAAGTTTTACTTGACACGGTAATACTGACAGATGACATCATGACAATGACAACTATTTTTTAATGAATTTGTATGCTTGTGCTTTATCAATTCAGCTTAGCCATGTAATTTACGAGACATCGTATCTCATATTTTTAATAAATCATAAATAACTAACTGAGACACGAAATACAAAATCATTCAAATTAGTATCTTAAATCAAACTATATTTTCAGAAAATACAATAAAAATAAGGGTAAAAAAAAGTGAACAATCCTAATTCTGATATTTCTGATTCAGATGTTTATGCCGTAGCTGTATTGCGTTGTTAATATATTGAAGTTGGATCGTGTTTATAATACGTGTTTATAATTTATTATACGTGTTTTAAAGTTAGAATACGGCCCCAAGTTGACTAATATGTTGACGGATTGGAGGCCACTTTCGGATGAAGGGAGTCCTTGGCGTCTGTTGGCTGGTTGGTTGGACGATATTTGGTTCGGAAGATCGCTGGATCAGATTAGCTCAGGATCGGGACAAATGGCATGCTCAAAGAAAGGCCTATGCTCAGCAGTGGGCGGCAAATGGCTAAAATGATGATGATATGATGTTGGCAATGAACAAGAAGAATAATTTTCCACTGCAAATCTACTGCAAAAGCCGTAAACTCGTAGTATAGTATGTCTATAGGACCGTATACTTCCGTTGCTTGGGCCTGTTCCGCCCAGATCCTTCAACGTGAGTCGGGGCTAGCGTATTGACATAGATTGCGTCCCACGCGTCTTTACGACGGGATGGTCTTCTCGCCAAGCCAATTTAGCATCCGCCAGGTCCGACACTGAGACATTAGCGGTTGGTGAGATATGGAGTATACCGCCAATAAGGGTGTTCATAGGCAGACGAATTATGGGTTGGGAGAGTTGGACTGCCCGTTTAATGCCAGCCATATCTAATTCGCCAATCCGCCATTATTTAATCGGGAGAATATACCTTGGCTCTAACTGTTGAGAGTGAAAATTGCGATCATGATTTAGCCCTCGTTGACTTTGTTGTCTTTTAAGATAAATGTTTGCAAGGAGTTGGTAAGGGTTGATAAGGGTCATATCCATACTAATATTATAAATGGGAAAGTGTATGTGTGTGTTTGTTTGTTTGTCCGTCTTTCACGGCAAAACGGGGCGACGAATTGACGTGATTTTTTAAGTGGAGATAGTTGAAGGGATGGAGAGTGACATAGGCTACTTTTTGTCTCTTTCTAACCCCCCACTTTCCTAAAATGGGAGGTGGAAGTTTTTATGGAGCATTCCGCAATTTTCAAGGTAGAAAGCTAAAAATTGGTATGCGGACTATTTATGTGTGGTTTATTCTGTTCCGAGTTCTCTTCTGTGTTTTAAATCAGGAAAGGAGAACCGTGTTACCCCGAATTTAACGCGAGCGAAGCCGCGGGCAAAAGCTAGTATTAAATACATTGAACTCATCTCTATTGTCAGAGTTAGACATTGTAGAGTAAACACAACATACATTGTTATGTGCATAGTAGTGTAAACTTTTAAATGTAATTTAATTGAATGTGCATTAATGAATATGCTAACAAATCGATGCTATTGCAATCCTGATTTAGTTTTTACAAATAATTAAATACCTACTAACTAATTAAACTGTATGAAACTACAATTTATGGAACCCCATCAAGATCTTATCTTAGCCTCTCATCTCTTAATCTTAGCCTGCATCAAAATACATATCATTAAAACTTTAATTAAGTTTCGGCGTGGTATGAATAACCGTTAGGAAGTGTTACTTGGATCTTGGCGCCGAATACTACCTACTCCATTAAAGTGATATTTTCTCTGCCATTGGCATTAAAAGTTAATTAAGTCTTCGTTAAGGATGGTTTATAAAAAACTTTTAAATTCTATATCTAATGCTCTATCTAATCTAATGCGGTCTTTTTACAAAATTTAATACAAAATACAATAATGTATTTTGTTTTACTTGGCTAATCGGTTCTGTAAGTATAAGGTAAATGTACGAACGTGCCGTATCGCCGAATATATTCCATTTTAACCTATAAGTCGATTACTTACAGCAGACACTACTTTGTGATATTTTTTTTCTGTGAGCTACATACCTACCCTTACGAATACGCGTCAGAGACGGCTATTTTTGGGCTCAATTGCAACACGATAACTGATCTAGTCGTTCGAGTGCCACTTTGTATGGGCAAATCTGATTTTAAGAAATCGCGTGCACTTATTAAGATCATAGAATCGTTTAAAACTTTATGTGGGTTCCAAATTGTGGATTTAGAGTGTTGTTATTTAATAAGTTTATGTATTTGAGTAATTTAGTGCAGTTATATTCTCAAAATTTGAGTTAAATGTGAATCCGGTGATGTGTGACCCCATTTTTTGACTGGATGGTTTAACCGAACAGCGTACTCTCCACCAAAATAAGCGTCTATATGAGAGGGGTGCTGCCAAATCTTCTCTATTCTTCTGAGAAATGGGTCCTGTACTGCAAGCATATCCGTATACTGGACAGATTTCACCTCAAGTCTCTCCGAGACATCATGAACATAAGATGGTCGGGCCGTGTCAGGAACACAAACGTTCTTAGGCGCGCTGATGTCGGAGGCATTGAGGTGTATCTGATGAGGCGGCAGCTGCGGTGGAGCGGACACGTGTCTCACATGTCAGAAGATAGAATGGCGAAGCGCATCTTCTTTTCGGAACTCCAGAATGGTAAGCGCAAATGTGGTGGCCAGTACTTGCGATAGAACTTGCGATATAAGGATGTTTTGAAAAGGCATTTAAAAAAATGCAAAATAGAGCCCTCTGATTGGGAAGATAAGGCAGCGCGGAGGTGAATGGCGTCGCCCCATTAACGATCGAGTTAACACCTTCGAGACTGAACGTCGCTATGAACTCGACAAGAAGCGTGATGACTTAAAGGCTCGACCGCCAGTAGCAACCCAGTACAATTATATCGATGGTGTGCTGACATTTCCACTCGCATCTTTAGTAAAGATTGGATACGTAAGCCACCTAAGGGCGCACCAGAGAGCAAAGCGGCAACCCTCAAATACCTGAATTCCACTAACAGTCGCTGTGGCCGAAGTCATTATAAATCATCATTATAAACTATTTATATAAACTTCTTGACTTTTCAAGTAATAAAAAGTATGAGTAATTTTATAAGCAATTACCGAACATCTGTAGACAGCAAGGCTATAGTAAATTGGCGTTTGAAATCTTATAGTTTTACGACTTTTTGAGTTCAAAATAAGCCTTTCGATAAAGCTATCTTTAATAAGTGTTTATAGTTATTTTACGGCAATATTAGTAAGTTAGTTATAAAACCAAATACATGAACGGATTCGTAATCCTTCTAATTATTAGTTTCAATGTTAAATTTGTGGTTATGTCACAATTGTGCAATTTAGGTACTATTTTCAAAATTTGTTCGCGTATTAGGTTCCACATGTTTTGCATGGTTTATTTACCGAACGCGCGGTCGGTACACATAGTTTTATGATTGATATGAGTTTCTAACAATTACAAAAACAATACTGCGGGTAAACTCCAAAACTCTAGACTCCAGAATACCAGCCCGGCGCTCTACCAACTGCGCTATCGAGATCCGTTGGCTTCGAATTTTTTAACTTATCCATTTAATGCGCCTTAGAAGGGCGCCTAATAACACGTGTTACATTTCATTTCTTAACCGGGAATAGGGGTACCAAGTCGTATGGACATTTCACGCGAATCCTATGACAAATAAAAAGAGGCACAAGAGACTATTTAAAATAAAAAGAAACAATATACTTACATACGTACTGTTATTAACTTCGTAACTCAAACAGCAGGGACTTGATTAAGATTACGTTCAACTTCTTTCAGCCATTTCGCGTATCAAAATTTGAACTTGTACAAAGAGAGAGAATTGAAGTGTACCTCTAGGGAAATTCACTAAAATTATTATTTTGTTGAAAGCTAAACGTCAAAATGGAACCGTAACGTGAGCGAAAAGCGACATCCCCTAGGATCGAGTGCTCTTCAGTGATTAGTTACGCAAATGACCCTTAACGTAAAATTAAATTATGGTTCGAATTGCGTGTACAGGCGCTGGCAAAAGTGCTACGACTAAAGGATAATTCACGCTGCACGCACGTAACAGCGTGAATCATCCTCGAAATGTGTTTTTTTATCGTCGTATCCGTTAGGAGTACATATGTAATTTTCTTATACTGCTGGATTTTCGAACCAAAAGTTTAGGAATATTAAATGCCGTCTAAACATGTACAGACTATTTGCTTTTTACTGATTCAAATGGTAATCCAGAAAATGAAATAAAAGTGAGAATATTCATGCAAACATTACGTTAAATTTTGACACTGTAATACACCGTAAATATTATTTTTACCTGAAAAATAACTTTTAAGCCACAAGCCCAATAGCCTACTCGTATGTGTTGGCAGCTTTAGCTGTTTGTTTACCATATTTATTTGCTGTCAGAGTTAATAAACCTGTGTAGTGCTATTTTTGCTTCTTGGGGGAAATAGTTAATATAGTTATACTGCCCTATTACATTTCAAAAGTGTGGATTTTTTTAATAATCTGGTTCTCTGTTAAAGTTGTATTCTCACTCACCATCGGGATCTAGGAACAAAATATTACATTGATATCTGTAGTTTTATAATCTAGAGAGTACTCTCAATAAGTATATTGCCTTATTTTACTGAATTTGTAGTGTCTACAAGTACTTTTTATTAGTAAAATATTTTCAATGTACATTTCTAATTTTTCATACCAGACTGTTTAAATCTCAAGCACGTCATTACCGTTTCAGGACGATATTAAATGCCCCTGTCGTTACCCGATTATTTATTTACCCGGCAGCGGCAGGTAGCTGGCGTCATTCCAGCGCCAGCTGCCAGGGGTTCAAACGGTAATTACAATCATATACCTACTATACTATGATATTGAGGAAAATGAGCCTCTTTGAAATATGTAATAGAGGACACTTTCTAACCTTAAACTTATTTTTTTAAAGTCAAGAAAATAAAACATTTATAGAGAGTGCATTTAAATTAAAACTCTCACCGTTGAGTTTTACCAACGACATGAAATATTCAAAAACGAATGTTCCTGAAAACATATGAGTTTTATTAACTACGTTTTATAATAAAAATAGAAATCAAATACGATCCGTTTTGTATATTGTCTGTTTCTTTGTTTGTTTTGTCTGTATATCATAACATTTATTTAATTGGCTCTGCTAACTTACTTCTTTTTTTTTTTTTACTTAAATTTTTTCTCGATTTCCGTTCTTCTGCATGTTTATGTATGTTCTGTAATCGTTCGATGACGTATGTGTCGGCACTCTATTTAGTCATAGTTTAGTTTCGTTTTTAGCTCATAAGTTAGGTCCCCACTGAAAACCAGCGCCATGGTTTAAATTGCCGCGGCATCATGCTGAGTGGGGATCCTATTTAACGTCTTTGTATTGTTTTATTACTTGCTTTGTTTTTTGTGTGTATTTGTGGCGTTAAACAAATGTATTTTCTTTCTTTTCTTTCTTTATAAGGTGTAACTAATTACAAATAAAAAATTAAATATAAATATTATCGGAAAATCCTACACAAATCGACCTAGTCCCACAGTAAGCTCAATAAGGCTTGTGTTATGGGTACTAGACGACGATATACAGTAGAACCCGTTTAATACGATTTCTTGCGTAATACGTTTTTATATGAGTCCCTGAAACTTGAAGTCCAGTCCACAGGACAGTCACGCATAATTCTCTTTCCCGCTTAAACCGCGTGTTGTTTTACTATATATAATAGATATTATATATCAAATTTACTGAACACTTTTGGAAACGACAGTCCTTGACGTCTGATCTTGATTCAAATCAGCGTTCAGTTAGCAATGTGTATTCAGGAATCGATTTATATTCCAAATTTTGGGAATGCGACTAAATGCGATAAAAATAATGACAATATGTAACTACCTAATTTAGCTTAAGTATTCATTATACATACAATAATGTAACAACATTAATTTGTAAATATGTTAAGGTTAATGGTTTAAACGGTTGTAATGAGTTCAGAGGGTTTAAGCTGTCATCAGTAGTAGTTATAATTGTTATAATAATGGCTAATTAACAACTTTTGATCAATACTTGAATTGTCAGGATTTTTACAGGATAGAGGTACTTACAAACCTAATTAGATTTAACTAACCTTTTTAGGGTTCGGTAGCCAAAATGACAAAAACGGAACCCTTATAGTTTCGTCATGTCCGTCTGTCCGTCCGTCCGTCCGTCCGTATGTCACAGCGATTTTTCTCGGAAACTATAGGACGTCTCTTAGTCAAATTTAGACAGACGGTGTATTCTGTATGCCGCTATTTAGTTATGTAGTTAATTTGCAGAAAAAAAATTTTTAGGGGGGGCTCTCCATACATGTAACTAAAATAAAATATATTTTTTTTTACCAAATGTCCTATCGATTGATGTTGCAAATCATTTATTAAACGAAACTAGAATATCTATAAAAACATAAACCTAACTAAAAACTTATAAATAAAAAAATGCCCAGGTCCATGTCATGAGGTAGAGTGCCCAGAAGGCTGGCCGCATTTCCGCGCTGGAGCTATGCTGATCCGTTGGCCAAAATAGTGGCCAGCCCTCTGGTCACCAGAGGCCTCAATAAGGCGCGCTGAAATCTCTTTATAGAGGCGACGCGCATTTGCTCCCCATGGACCCAGGGTTTCGACCCCAAACGCCGCAAACATGTAACTACTGTGACTCCGCATTGGCAGCGATGTGAGACATAAGTTGGTGTCCCTATTTATATATATATATATTAATATTCTTTTTTAAGAGTTTCCTCCGGTACACATAAAAGTGGGGGGGGGGGGTGTGATTTTTTTCGCGCCAACCCTATCATATGGGCTGACGTTGGATAGGTCTTTCAAAAATAATAGGGGTCTTTTAAGATCATTTTTAGATAAATCTAATAGTTTCGTAAATAATAGCTCAGAAAGGTAAAAAAGGGCGTCCCCCTGTAACTTTTTAACCGTGTGTCCAAAAAAATTTTAAAATTTTATAAAAGTGAGGCCTAATAGGTAAGTACTTTCAATGAAAACTATATTGAATAAAATCGGTTGACTCCTTTTTGAGTTACAACTCAAAAACGCCTAGAAAAAAGGACGTAAGTGTCGCATAATATATAAACAACAATATTTTGAGGGTGTGTATTGTGACGGGCTGGTAACTACGAAACCCTGCGTTAAGCATGGCCCGATATGCTCTTGGCCGGTTCTTTAAAAATGTGGTATCCATCCGTTAGCAGAAAATTGGTTTAGCGGGCGAGGTATTCAAAATAATGGGGGGGGGGGGGGCGCACAAAGCAAAAGCACACTGCACGATTATTATTCATACCAAAAATAGTTAGGTTGAATGTTTAAAAGCTATATTTGTGTGATTGTCACTCAGCCAGGCAGAGTGTAATTTACGATTTTACTGTTTCACAGTACTTAATATTTTTTCTAAGATGATTAGTTATCTGCTTTACAAATTAATTTCTTATTTACCTATTGTCTGCTTTTTGTCGATTCAGCTTTTGCAAATTTATCAAATTGGCAGAGCCATACATCTATATTCGTGGTCTATAGAAAAATAAAATAAGTTAAACACATATGGCTGCATTTCTATTTTCTAGGCAAAAACAGGACACATGGCAAAATATTTTTGAAGAACCTCGTTTTGTTCTAAATAGAGGTAATCAACGTTTATTTTACTAAAATGAATTTAAATAACAAGTTTATGTATAAATTGTAAGAATCAAACCATGGTTGTTCTTTAAAAGTGCGTGAAAGCGAAACGATGAAGATAAATGGTTTTGCTTACATACCTTATTTGATATTTCTATCGACCCCGAATTTACTCAGTTTTAGCTATGCTCGCGAGGTCTACAGCTCACAGAGCCACTAGTTTATTAACATAATATGATTTTCTTAAGACTCTTGTTGACTTCATGTTTACTTTATTGAATTATTTCCATACATTCAAGACCTGGTTTTCGAAATAAATTAGATTTGTATACTATAATCGCTACGTGGCAGGAGCAGAATCAGTGCAACTTGGCGCCTTGCCACTACAACGAACATCTTAGGAATATTGGAATATAAGGGAGATTATTGCACTGAAAACCGTAGCGAATTATATTTCGGGTTATGGGTCATATATCATCAAACGAAACTTTTTTAGAAAAATCTACCTAATTGGAATTAAATAGCACTCCGTTCATGTAAACTTGACGAAACATAGTTATTACTATGTTTATCATCAATATGAGGGTTTATCATCATTTGGTAAACAACATTTCGCTAAATATACAAACTATTTATTTCACAAACCAACAAAAACACAAACATGCTCGTTTTATTAGGGTTCCGTACCCAAACGGTAAAAACTGGACCGTATTACTAAGACTCCGTTTCCGTCTATCCGATTGTCACCAGGATGTATCTCATGAACCGTCATAGTTAGACAGTTAAATTTTTTACAGATGATGTATTTCTGTTGCCGCTATAGAAGCAAATACTAAAAAACAAAATAAATTACATATTCAAGGGGGTTCCCATATCAACAGACATGATTTTTTTGCCGATTTTACCCGTCACCAGGCTGTATCTCATTAACCGCCGGTTTTTTTAATTACTCGACAAATATACGTTTGGTAACCTAGACGTTTTATAAACATGTTGAACGACAAATTATTATTTAAAAATGTTTATTTCAGAAAAAAATCGTTTTTCAAATCAGTTATTTTGCAAAACTTCAATAGGTAAACTATTATTTCATATAAAAAATACTTTCTAGGTAAATCCACGGAAGAGCGCAACGCCAGTTACCAATTGCTCGTGTGTGTATGTATTTCTTAATAGTGCATGAAATGATTGGATACCGGACGTATACAAAATAATATTCATTTATATAGATAACGAATGATGTGGTGGTGTACTAAATGCTCCAAGCTTAGCTCAGGCTACCATATACTATAATACATATTTTTTCACCGTGCATTGCCCTACGAGTAAACGGCGTTCTGCTACTCTATGATGTATATGCTTGCCTATGGTCTACTCTTGATCTACTATTACGTCGTCAACTAATTCACGCTTTTATTTAGGCGACTATCACACTGATGCGATTTCTACATCGCCACTGCATCCTAAATACTGATTCGTGTGTTTTCATTGTTAAATCGTCACGTTACTTCGCCTATTAGAAACTATGTCCAAGGGACTCGACACCGGGAGCCTTCATGATTGAAAACTTTCAACAGGGTCTCGAAAAAAAAACTTTGTCTTCTTCAGCTTCCAATTTGAGACCTATTTTCCAAAATTGCAAACTTTATTTAAAATTAGTTTGAAATGTTAACCTGAATTAGATGAACCGCAATGAATTGCTCAATTAATAATTATGCAGTGTAACAAAAATTCAGTAACACAACCTAACCTCTTTAGTCAACATAAAATAAACAAGATACATAACATATAGATCATAAGCCAGGAACAAATTTCGTTTGTCATCGTGTCCCAAGCGATAACTTGTCAAGTGGTTAAGGGCGATGTGTAATGATTAATGAAGCCTCGTGAAGGTCAGCTGCCTCTCCGTTGGTGGGTTGAGGAACAGCAGCGATATAATCAATTAAAAGAAATATATATTTATTTATTCAATAAAATTATTTACAAATGTCAACTCTTAATACGTTCTACGTGCTTAAATAAATTACACTTATTTCTATACAAAATTAAAATGAACGGTCATGTCAGCGTAAGTCATAATTAGTCAAAATATATTTAAGAACAATTCACATTAAATTTTATAATATAACATTACATACCTAATTTAAAACTACCTTCAAAAACAAAAAACAACAGTCAAAAATTATTAACATATACCTAATAGTCAAAAATAACCTATACTAAAATTACTACAATTAAAAATATACAATCATCATCATTTCTTAAAAACATACCTATTTTTAGGAATCAGGATAGAAAAAAAACCGGCCAAGTGCGAGTCGGACTCGCGCACCGAGGGTTCCGTACAAACCTTTAAAACTTAAAGGTATTATAGACCTGGGTATTTGATATGAATTTCAATTTAATACCTCTACGCGTTTACGAGGAAAAACGTAGTAAGTTTAAAATTTTTAAAAATATTTATTGTATGATTTTACTAAAAATGTCTACTTTTCGTAATTTTTCCTTTGTCTGTACTATATGAAGTTTCTTCGTGCCAAGTTTCAAGTTTCTGAGTTTACGGGAAGTACCCTGTAGGTTTTGAGTTTCTTGCGAGTACTCAGTTTGAAAATATGCGACTTAAATTGCTATTTCTTTTGATTGCGTTAACATAAAAGTTTGGTTTTGCTACATCTGAAAGGTCCTATAGCCCTGAGTATTTGACATGAATTTCAATTTAATATCTCCACGCGTTTACGAGAAAAAAAATGTAAGTTTAAAATTTAAAAAAATGTTTTTTTGTATGATTTTATTAAAAATGTCTACTTTTTGTAATTTTTCCATTGTCTATGCTATATGACGTTGCTTCGTGCCAAATTTCAAGTTTCTGAGTTCACGGGAAGTACCCCGTAGGTTTTGCGAGTGCCGAAAAACTAAAATTTGCAGCATAAATGACTGTATCTTTTGATTGCGGTGGCTTTTAAGTTTGATTTTTTCACAGCTCCAAGAGACAATAAACCTGAGTATTTGGTATAAATTTCAGCTTGATACCTCCACGCGTTCCTGAGAAAAATGGTCTTGACAGACAGACATACAGACAGACAGACAGACAGACAGACAGACAGACAGACAGACGGACAACAAAGTGATCCTATAAGGGTTCCGTTTTTTCCTTTTGAGGTACGGAACCCTAAAAAGTACGAAATCAGTCAACAAAATTACATTTAATGAAATCAACGTTACAAATTATCCGAATAGTCTAAGTAAGTACGAGTCCGATGCCTATCGACCGATCCCTAGCAAGCGCGCCGCCAAAGTGATCGCTCGTGCTCCGGCGACCGTTCCACCTCCCTCGCCCGCCCGGCGCGTGGTGACGTGATGTGACGTCAGCGTGGCGAGCAGGACAGACGATCGCTCTCTTTCTAGGGCTTCTAGGGACGTTCTGGTAATACTATCATAATTATTTCCCCTACAACTGACACTAAGACCTAAAACCCGCTCCGCGCCATACCTGGTCCAAAGGTTCCCATCACGCTCGCAGCGTTTCCGCGCTGTATGGCGATGGAGACCTGTTGAACCAGCCAAGACCCAGAACGGGGGTCGTTACCCCTCTCCTTCAACCGCCGACCCAGTTCCCTAAAGAGCTGGCACGCCTCGCTGCACCAGGGACCTGCTGTCTCGACGGCGGCAGGGACGAAATCGTAACCCACTTCCAAAGCAGCGTACTTCGCATGCTTATTTTTCGCGGCAAGCTCAGCCGCCGAGCCAGCCGACCTGACTTCGACAATTAAATTCTCAAAGAGTCATTGTCAAGGAGTGTACCCAGTTGTCCCAGTTGTATTAAAAGAAATGGTCATCGCGTCCTGATTGGAACTTTGTCAGATGTTAGTTTATATTTTCAATCGGGACGCGATGACCGTTTTTTTTTAAAGTGATTGAATGGCTGCCGTTCCTGAAACTACCAACGGAGCGGCAGCTGACCTTCACAAGGCTTCATTATACATCGCCCATAACCACTTAACAAGTTATCGCATGGGACGCGATTGGTCATGAAATTTGTTCCTGGCTTAAGGTCCAATAAAACACCGATCAAATAATACTAGGGTTACACAATCAGCCCAATAAAATGGCCCCACAAAATAATGCCACAAGAACAACTCGTGCGGTACTTTCTCTGACAGTCTTATTACGGTATAAGACTGGCCGGTTACAAATTTTCACGAGCCATATTTTCAGTAAATCTTGTTTGAATCTGTACCTCTTTTACATTGTTGCTCGAAGACATAAAATCATGCCCTGACACGACCGCAACAATCCCAATGTTGCCCTTAGCCAGAATATCTTTGTGACTGGGTATCAGACTTTCTGAGGGATCGATCGATTCGGGTTGTTATTAATGGCTGCTCGTCCGATCAATTGGCAATCAATGCCGGAGTCCCTCAGGGGTCCGTGCTTTCAGCGACGCTTTTCCTGCTCCACATAAACGACCTGCTGAAGCCAGGTACGTACGAGCTAGTGGAACACAAATACAGTCCTTAAGGGAGGCAATGGTCGAACGCATGAACGTGTCACTGAAGGCAGTCTCCGATTGGGGTGAAGCCAATTTGGTTTCGTTCAATGCTAGTAAGACTCAAGCGTGTCTTATCTCCGCTAAACGGAGTCCATTCCATCTGACTCCTACTTTCCGAAATGTATCCCTTCCGTTAACCGACCATCTTGAGCTTCTCGGAATCTCGCTGAGTTCGAAACTCAACTTCGGCCCACACATTGAGTCGAAAGCGCAGTTAGCAGCAAAAAAGCTGGGCATCCTTAACAAGGTGAGGCAGTATTTTACACCTAGGCAGCTGCTCGACCTTTATCAAACACAAGTCCGGTCGTGTGTAGAATACTGCTCACATCTGTGGGATGGTTCAGCAAAATACCAGCTTGAGGCGCTTGAGTCAGTCGAGAGGAGGGCCAAGAGAATCATCAATGATGACAAGCTGACGAATGCTCGACTTCAAAGTCTGGAGCATCGTCGCAAGGTTGCCAGCCTATCCATCTTTTATAGGATACATTTCGGAGAGTGTGCCGAGGAACTGCACAACCTTATTCCTCCGTCTCCATTTTACCATCGGACTACCAGACAATCGGCACTCCGGCATCGCTTCATGGTAAGTATTCCACATATACGCACGAAGCGTTTTGCTTCAACATTCTTTATGCGAACTGCCAAGGAGTGGAACGGCCTGCCCGAGTCTGTGTTTCCACTTGAGTACAATTTGGGTCTCTTTAAAGCGAGAGTAAATAGGTATCTCATAGGTAAGCGTGCTCCACCGTAGACCGCATCATCACTTACCATCAGGTGAGATCGAGGTCAAACGTCTGCCTATTCTCCATAAAAAAAAAAAAAAAAAAAATATTTCGCTGTCAACAACATTCAATAAGTGCTACTCGGACGCACCGAGTCGTCGACCCGCCGTAATCCAACCCCGAAAAATAAAGCGTGTTACCCCTGTCCCTGGCGCAACGCCAGAGGCCTTCGAGGCCAACACCTGGATCCTAATTGCCCAGCATATTTTGGACAACCTTAAAATTGATGTATAGAGAAGATGTGTTTTTTTGGCATATTATGGCAACGTCACGTTACCTACCATTTGTTATATTATACCTAATGAAAGTAAACTGAAGCTCAGATGAGAGATGGGAGTTAAATCAGATTATCGGAATCCAAGTCCTTTACTTTTAGAGTTACGGCTTAAGTAACAAAGAAATATCACTGATAATATCATTTACTTGTTAAGTTTCTTTTTAATATTAAATGTATACTTATCAACCTACCCATTATCAACTACTTCATATTTTGGTTAAAGATTCTTTAAAATGTCAAAATAAAAAATAATAGGTAACGTGAAATATTACGTTCATCTTCATCAGTGTAAGTCGACCTGAGTTCTGTTTTTAGTTAGTATAACGTTATTAAATATTAAACTGTTCAACTCGTTATAAATATTACCTTACCTGACATGAGTGAAATTACGTTACCATGATATCATCAAACTGACACGAAGACGAGGAAGTTGCGAGGAACCTAAAATCTCTGTGAAGTCTTCACTTCCAAAAAAGGAGATCGTAAATTTTTGTTAGCTGATTTGGCCCAGATTATTTAGGACCGTTTACGAATGGTTTTTACCTTTAAAGGACCGTCCTAATCTAGAAATTCTGACGGTGGTAAAAAAATTGCGAAAACGAATGGAAAAATTGAAAAATTATGTATGAAATCAAAAAATCATTAAAACTTGAATATGACAAGGACAATATTTAAAAGCTTTCAGGCCTATGGTTTATATTTTTATGTAAAATAAGTACCGGTTTTTTAAAGAAAATGTACAAACGCTGACTTAAAAACAAAACGGTAATCATGATGAAATAATAAAAAGCCATACTTTGATCTTATTTATAACTAGTTAGTTCCTGTATTTCGGTAAACAAATATACGGCTGTCAAACCATCGCAGATTATGTGACGGTAGACATTGACAGTGTCAAACCAAAAACACAAACCTGTTTCAGTCCACGTGAAGTTAAACTTTATGCCCATGCCAGGACGTGAACGTCTTGTCTTGCTGTTTTTTGTAATATTTTGTCTACTTTAGAAGTACAACCCGTATACGGTTTATATCAATCAGAAGGTGGCCCAGAATTGACGATCTCCTTTGGAGTAGACAATTAAAATGACTAAAGAATAGGTTAACATGTGGTAAAACAGTTTTTGGCGGTGATGTGGCACTCTGGTATGTATGTACTCAAATGTAGTGAAAGCCGAGATACACAAGTAAATAGAGAATGACAATAAAAAAATACTATTTCAGAAATAAATGTCGCGCTGTGTAAACTCAAAACAAATAATTTTGTTCAACTTTAATCTGTACTCATAAAGAACATATCGAAAAGGGATATTAAACCACGTAAACGCAAGTATTCCACATTATACGATGTTCAACAAACACAAAAGTCGATATTTGTAGTCTACTCTCTCGTGACAGCTTCACATGATGGCTTCGTCAAACGATAATCACCCTTATTAGCATTACAAAAAGTCCATGTGAAATGAAATGAAGGGTGGTTGTGGTATAACTTTGTGCGCATTCATTACTCGGCTTGACCCGGACGTGACAGCGCATAATGTTTGGTCCTAGTCAACGATCATTTATTACTTTCGAAGTTGGGGTAGCGCAGTCAGCGGGGAGTCAGAGGAGGCGACTTATTGGAAAGATTTTATGAACAGCCATTGATTTTGCTGTTCCTTAATTTGATTTGAGAGCAGATGGTGACGTCTGTAAGGTGGTAGCTACTTTTTAAATACGTTCTACATTTAACAAATAGCAAAGCTAGGCCTAGATTTTGAAACGCCGTAAATACTTAAACTTAAAGCCTTTTACAGGACAACGAGTATGCGGCGCTTACAGTCGAGACTCTGGGTCTTTGGTCAGCAGACGCGTAAACATTAATGAGCCTTGCCGTCCCACTTAATTCACGCTTCAGGAAATTATTATATAGATAAGAGGATTATTTTTTATTTTTTTAATCCAAAGGGGTAACGCTGCCAGCGTGATGGGGATAGGTATGCAACAATCACAACTACTATACAAAATTCATACTTGTCTTATCATTTAAACAAACGTGTGTCAATCTTAGACATCGTAATGTCATCTATTTTTCAGGTTTTTCGTTCGTTACTTCGATTATTGAAGAAACTTTTATTCGAAATGATATTTTTCAGTAGTTATTTGGTTAAATTCTATTTACTTTGTGAGTTTCTTTAATTATATAACAACATTTTAAGTAACAATCTTACAGAAAGCATCATCATTGAGACGTGTTTGATTACATGATCAGACAATTAAGGATGGATTCTGTATAGTTGGAGTATTGTTTTTATAACTTTGTGGGTTGTTAGGTATAGTATATTTATTTATTTAATAAAGCTTTATTGCACACAAAAATGGTACATATGATAGACTTAATGCCTTAAGGCATTTTCTTCCAGTCAATAATAGGGCCCAACAGAAAATTGCCAGGGTGTTTCAATTTGAAGCGTTAAAATAGTAAATACTTACTACAAATTAACTTACACTTTTTTGTATTATTGTCCTTGTTTTTATTATAATATATTTTTATGCTAAGTTTCAATTTAGCTATTTATAATTTAACAACGTATATTGTAATTTTTTTTAATTATAAAGAGGCTAAACCTGGTGCTTTTTAAACATACTTTAATAATAAGCAGAATACAGCAGAGAGCAAACTTGCTAAAGCTGCTGTCAATGAAACAGTCGGCAACATGCAACAATTAACTGCTTCTCTGTATTGGTTGTTACATAGATAGATGCGAATTTTATAACATCAGTCATTTTGGTGGCCATACAAGACGTATCACGTTTGGTAGAGAGAATGGAGGAAAGTAAAATATTTAATGAATGTCTTTTTGTTCCGAACTTTCGTTGGAGTGACAAAATGTGGGCAAAATATTATCTCAGCTATTATTCCCGTCAGATTATTAATTTTTGAGTATAACGGGCACCAAGGATAGATAGGATGGTAAACTGGGCTACGATTTCACTTAAGGTAAAATCTCTGCTAAGTAACATATTTTCAATATATCTACTAATAGACGGAGAGCTGGTCACGTCAGATATGACACAATAATGAGAGCAACGACACCCCTCTAGTTAGTTTGCTATACTATGCTTATTTCTAGATCCGGACATCTGGCAGCTGTAAAGCGGTGGAGGTCAAATAATGCAAATAACTTGAAGAAAATAAATCCTAGAGTTCTGGGTTTGATGCAATATTATGGGAAAGTATGTAATTAATTAGGTTATATCATATCCAGAAGTTTCTGTTGGGGGAAAGTAGTGGCAAATGATGTATAATGCAATTTTTAGTTAGTCGCCTACTGTTTTTGTTTCCGCAATAAAAGACAATGGTTTTTAATCTAATTTTAAAATATAGGCCCTGTACTCTATAAATGACACAACTTTGGCAGTTTTTATCTACTTTAGTATTACCTTTTTCCAACTTAAAAACTTTGTTGATCTGTCACTCCGACCTCCACCCATTAAAAACTGCCAGATGCCCGGATCTAGCAATAAGGATGGTACAGCAGTCTCAATAGACAGATTTCATTGCTCTCATTATTGTGTCATATCTGACGTGGCCTACTCTTAGACCATAAGTATCATCCATTTTTACTAAAAGTTACAGAGGCTTGTAACTAAAATAAAATGCTGTTGGTCCAGCCGCAAGGCGTACAACTTTCATTTCGCGGGTTCGTACCCCAGCTCGTACCACTGAGTTTCTCGGAATTTATGAACGAAATTTTATTTTAAATATTTAAATTTTCCTATAAACAATATAAGATTTGTTGAATTAAAGAAATAAAGAATGTTTATGGCACACGAAAAATAAAAATTACAAAAACAGAAATGCGAAATCAGCCTGCACTGCCTGTACTTTATTCGTTTTCGAATGAGTTGGCAATTGAATAGCGCATGAACTCGAAATACGATTTACGCGGACATACTCCGCTTAGCGCGTTATTTCTTTGAAACCTAAGCTGCCAAAAAGAACGGGTGCGGGAGGGGAACACGCAAAGCTAGACAGGGAACGCGCGATTGTTCCGTGGGGCGTACGAGAGAGTCAGATATTAATGGTTGCCATGGAGACATACTAAGTTTACTGTCACTTCCAATAATTAGTGTCTCACTGTAGAGTGAAATTACCTCAAGCCTGGCAGCGGGGGTCGCCCGGCTATGCGGGGTGTTGGGTTAATTAGTCTATGGAGGTACTCAATTAAAGGCGATGTGGTTTAGCGCTCCTTCCCGTTTGAAATCGAACGTGTAGTTTGTTACATAATAACATTTTTTTTCTCGTGTTAATATCGTGCTACGATAAAGACGGCACCAGGCGCAAAAGACGCACCATCTAAATCAGCCTTGATTTCGTACCTATACCGAGGGCAAAGCTCATTACAAAGAATTACCCTGAAATACTGTATTCAACAACAAACATCGGTTGATGAAACCAATTAGCTTTAATCTAACAATAACAATTCATAAAGATAAAAAACATCATTTCCCATAAAAGTTAATGGAGGGAGAAAAACAGGAAAAATAAAGTTGTATGACATTGCTAAAACACCGGCCTTGCTGGCGAAAATTAAATGGCGTCCGAATAATAATAAAAATGTGTGTTTGGAATCCAATGAGAAGGCCTTCCATTTTGCTCGACCCTTATGGAATGACCGCTGTCCCCTTCTCTCATTATCACTAAAAGTAAGAGGTGCAATTTTTTTACCTATGTGATCTCCAACGGGTAGGCTGAAACTAAATGTTTTTACACTTAAGTAGTTATTTTTTCCACAAAATCTTAATTGTAAAATTTTTTACATTCTTCTGAATTTTATCGGGTCTATCTAATTAATACATCTCACTGCTAGGCAAAGGCTTTTTTTCTGTATGGCTATTTCAATTTAACACTTCGAGCAACAATTTAAAGGAGGTACAGATTAATTCGAAAATGGCAAAAACGGAACCCTTATAGTTTCGTCGTGTTCATCTGTCCGTCCGTCCGTCCGTCCATATGTCACGGCCATTTTACTCGGAAACTAAACGATGTATCTTAATAAAATTTAGACATACGGTGTAGTTATGTTGTTACATTGCATAAAAAAAGTTATAAAAACACATTTAGTTAAAATTAATATAAAAAAACCGGCCAAGTGCGAGTCGGACTCGCGCACCGAGGGTTCCGTACAAACCTATAACAAGCAAAAGTTGTAGTATGTTTATTACTAATTTCAATTTAATACCTCTACTCGTTTACAAGGAAAAAGGTAGTAAGTTTAAAATTAAAAAAAATATTTTTTGTATGATGTTACTAAAAATATCTACTTTTCGTAATTTTTCCTTTGTCTGTGCTATATGAAGTTTCTTCGTGCCAAGTTTCATGTTTCTGAGTTTACGGGAATTACCCTTTAGGTTTTGAGTTTCTTGCGAGTACTCAGTTTCAAAATATGCGACTTAAATTGCTATTTCTTTTGATTGCGTTGACATAAAAGTTTGGTTTTGCTACATCTGAAAGGTATTATATTATTATATCGTTTTAGACAGGCAGCTCGCGCGGATAAGTCTAAATCAAAGTTCACTAAGCACTAATTCACAGCTTTAGATAGTTTGTCGAGTCTATTTTTGAACTGATTAACACTGTTGGAGTTCACAACTTGGGACATGATATTTGACATGAATTTCAATTTTATACCTCCACGCGTTTACGAGGAAAAAGGTAGTAAGTTTAAAATTAAAAAAAAAAAAATTATATGATTTTACTAAAAATGTCTACTTTTTGTAATTTTTCCATTGTCTCTGCTATATGACGTTGCTTCGTGCCAAATTTCAAGTTTCTGAGTTCACGGGAAGTACCCCGTAGGTTTTGCGAGTGCCGAAAAACTCTAAAATTTGCAGCATAAACGACTGTATCTTTTGATTGCGTTGGCTTTTAAGTTTGATTTTTTTACAGCTCCAAGGGACAATAGACTTGAGTATTTGATATAAATTTCAGCTTTATACCTCTACGAGTTCCTGGGAAAAATGGTCTTGACAGACAGAGACAGGTTCCGTTTCTTCTTTTCGAGGTACGGAACCCTAAAAATACCAAATATCAATCTATAGGTCTTTAAAAATATCATCGAGGTTTCATATCATAAGATAAAGACTGTGTACGATAAAATCCGGACATGCATAATCTGGTATATCTTTTTTTCGGTACCACATATTCAAGCATTTCTTTTATTTTAATAATCTGGAGTTATAGTTATATATACTAAAAATATAATCATATTACAATTGTATGGACTTGTGTGAGTTTTTGCCAAATATATTCCATCATATCTTGAATTTTTTGTCCAGCATTTTTTGATAATCTTCACTCACTTCCTGCTACAATGCCACAATTATATTTATATTTTCACAAGCTGTTTTATGTTCATTAGAATGTTATCTTACAAAAAATATACGATTTGAAACTCTTTTCTACTTGAGGCAGTTAGGAACACTTTCTACTCCACGCACTAAAAGTAGTTTTTATATGGGAGGCATATTTTTGTAAAAAAGTCAAGCTCACCAAAGCTAGAACACCTCAGAACTATTTACATCTAAGTACAATTAGAAAATAGTAAGCTATTATGAAAAGAGAATGTAATAAGGTATAATTTGGTTTATCTAATAAAAAATAAAAGACTATTTTTCACAGGTGAATTTGGTAAACACTGTCAGAACACCGTGGACAAAAAAATATATGCATCACAGTGGAATATAATTATAGTGATCAAAGTCACAGATAACGTGACGTTATATTATGTTTGTAATTTTATTATGTAGCTTGATGACCACAAATTATGTAAAAGAAGTATTGCTTGAATATGTAGTACCGAAAAAAAGATATACCAGATCATGGCGCATGTCCGGATTTTACCGTACACAGTCTTTATGCCTTATCACTTACTTTCTACGAAAATTATTGTGAACATTATTGGTTTAGCCATTTTTGAGTTATCTCTAAATAAACTTCTTCCATACGCATCAGATACGACTTTTTGGTGGTTTGGTTCTTATTTCATTGAAGGTACGGAACCTTCCATTATGCGCGGTCCGATATGTACCTACTTGACCGGCTTTTTGGGGCTGATTGTGTATCTCTATTATTATTTAATCAGTGATATAACCCTAATAATTATATGTCTAAGACTATTTTTCATCGTAATTTGTTTTCAGATCTATTTGGTCAGACCAGACGACGGTAATACAAAATCTAAAATGTAATAAACTCCTGATAGAGTTTTGAAACCGGATCCGAAGCCGTGCGCGTGAAACGATCCGATTAGCTACGAATGACACCTACTCCAGCATTTACTTTGGATTAATACTTAGTGACTGTATTGACTCCAACCGAGGGATTGAGGTTATCGGTTTATCCCACATTGTAAGAAATATAAAATGTGTAAAATAAATATATACATTTAGATGCTTGTTCCTCTTTGACACAAAAACTGGAGAATGTATTTGGTTTAAATTTGGTACACACTGGTACTAGAGTATAGGGGAGTAGCGTGAGAGGTGGGCCAAGTAATAATAATTTTAATTGTACAGTCACGTCTGAAAATATGGATAAATTTAATATGACAAAAATATGTAGCTACGACTTTGTTTACCAGCTTTGGTCTTGGATACTTGTTTTTTTCACATTAAATTTATCCATATTTTAAGACGCGACGGTACATAAAATATTAATTTTAAATGTTACATAAAATCGATCAATAAGTGGCGTCACATTAAAAATATAACCAATTTCAGTAAATGTGTTTGACGTGAGTGTCGAATTGAGGTTAAGATGATAATATATTTTTTATCTTTCAATTAGCTGACCCGGCGAACTTCATTTTGTTTATTTGTTCCAATATTTTATATTGTTGTTCGGGGCGAAGATACATCCAAAAAATCAAACATCTTTAAAATCGGTTCAGCCGTTCTTGGGTTATAAATGATATAAATGGTGTAACTGACACGACCCGACTATGTTTTTTTTTATTTGATTTAATTGCAAATAATATTTGATTTATTTTGAGAAATATACTTTTCTCAAACATGCAATGAAATATTGATGTTATGTTCCTTATAATAGGCCCTCGAATTATCACGTTTCAGGTGCGGCTACACGACAGGTCGATAATGGAATTTCATACTTTGGAGGCCTAGGCCGGCAAGTGCCTCTTTTTTAATTTCCATTGCACATATATTTGTGGCACAGGATCATGGCGTTCAGCCATTTAAGGCTATAAGCGATAATTATTTTTTGGTTCGTTTGATATTCTGCCACTACTTACGCGTATTAAAAAAAAAACAATAAACAATATGATATATTTTGCAATTTCGTTTATATATAAAATCGACATGAAAATAACAAATAACACATTATTAACAAATTGCTATAATTTTAAATTTCAAAGATGGTGGCAGATTAAACACGGGTATTAGACATTGCAATTTGTAGGGCCCAATCTGTTGTGTACCCTGCCTCTCCCTAACCCTCCTTCAGCTCCCTAAGGCCCTACGTCTTATGACACCTCCCAACGTGACAGATTGGGCCCTACAAATTGTTATGTCCAATACCGGTTATAGGAACAGCTGCTTTTGTGTTTTTTTTCGTGAAAGGTTCGTTATCAAGCTAAAATATTAGCAGCAAGGGCTATTACACACGAGCTGAAATTAAGAATTGGAATCTATAGTTACGAAATAAATTCGGATGGTACAGATTTTTCTAAATATTTTCTATAATAATGCATAAAGAGAGACCATAGACAATATTTGTAACGTTCTGAATTCAGTCACCATGTACATTTTTCTTCTTAATTTTAACTCGTGTAGAAAGGCCTTAAGTGCAACCTCTCGAACAGCACAGATACTGTGAAAAAAAAGTATTTTAGTGGGAAAATTTTAAAAACATTCTCTATATTTTATTATGTTCCGTTGCATATATTATTGTGAATCATAATGTCGATTTGTTTTATTCTATAACAATTTGGCTATAGGTACAATAAAAATGAATTAGATCTAGATGTTGTTCAAATGCAAGTGAAAATTATACTTAAATGGCCGACGTACGTAATAGTTATACATTTTTAAAAGCCGTTCAGTGACAATGAAATGCAGTCAGAATTTAGCAATCCAGACTTCATAACGTAATGTTTTTTATGCATATTTTTGATTACGTGGTAAATCTAATTAATGTTTTTGTTGTAGTTTGTTGATAGGATATTTCATTAATAACAATATGAACTTATACTTAGTCGTAATAGTGGGAACGTTGGTTGTTTTCTAGAAATTAATGCAAATTTTGTTTGTACGTTTGTGGCTTATATCATTTTAGATAAAAACCTAAGTACGAAGGTGTTTGAAGTACATACAACATACATTATATTATTAATACAAGTTTACGAGTACAGTATTGCCTCACCTATATCCGAAAAAAAAATTGATAAGTTTCTTTTTTATTTCATTGCATGTTTGAGAAAAGCACTATACATACCTCGGCGTGAAAAGGGGTTGCCAGCCTCGTGACTATCCGGCCTCGCTACGCTCGGCCGTCTATATGTACTGGGCCGGCAACCCCCTACTTCCCGGCCTCTGTAGTAATGTACTATAATTTAAGGTCAGGAATGTACATTCCTGACCTTAAATTAAGTATATTTCTCAAACACACTAGATCCTAATTAGCTCCATTTTTGAAATAATCCATAGTCAATTTTTGTCTTTCTGATGTGTAAACCTATATACATTCAATTATTTTTGTACTCTGAGACCCCGCTATAAATGATGCACCTGTGTGTTACGTCAATAAAATATGTTTCCTTTGTATCTCGGACTATTAAATGCTCGAAATTACATTGACATGTCATAATTTTCAATTATTTTGGTTAACGCAAATAAAAAAACACGCTGCATATGGTAGATATGAATTTGAACGAACGAAAAAATATAAATTATATAAAAAGGATAATCTGAATAAATAAAACGTCACCTATCACAGGTTCAATCTCGTTTAGTATTAAATTAAAATCAAATCAATGACAGAGGGGAGGCCTTTGCCCAGCAGTGGGACACCAAATAGGATAACAAAAAAAAAACAGATTATATGTTTGGAATAGGCCTCCTGAATTTTCAATATGGATGGAAGTGAAAATATTGACATAAATTGCTACCGGCGTGGTAACTGTGATTACCTACTTGATTGTTGTTTTACCTTATGCTGCTTATACACATGGCGTACTTGATCAAATATTCTTGCTACATCTCTTTTTTATTCCACAGTAAAGAGAGATAAAACACGAATATATTGACAACTAAAGCCTTGTGCTTGCGCAGAATTAAAATAAATAATACTCCGTGTAGTCGGCAAGTAGTCTGTGAAACTAGGCAACTTCTAAATAATTGTGCTATACTTGTACATATTTCTTAGTTTAATTTGCCTTCTCGTGTCCTCACCGCAAAAAAAGCAGTTATGAGAATTGGTACTTTCCAATAGTAAACCAAAAATTTAAGCCAGCGGATTAAGGGCGGGTTGCACCACGCACACTTAACGAACTCATCATGGTTACAGTAGACGTCAAGTCCGTTTTTCCGTTGCACCATGCACTTTAGCAGTCAGAAAGTTACGTTAACCTTAACCAGCCATCGAGCACTGGTTAACTCAAATCTACGTTTAAATATGGCTGACAGTTTGCAAAAATGTCTCGTATTTCAAGGATAAATGCATTATTAGACAAAAAGACAGTGATATTTGATGAAAAATATTAAAATATTGTTTGCAGTAATAAATATATGCGAGTATCTGAACGTAAAAAGGCGTATACGATTGACGTTTGGTTTTATTCACAATTTTTAGATCAGATAACGGTATTAAATAATAAGTACATAAAATTCTTTGTAAAAAGTGCGTTATTTAGTTAAAATCGAGTGCCGAGTGACTTCAGGTTGAAATAGTACAGACTTCTGTTATGTATCACAAACATACCAGAACCTACAGTCATTGTCATGAAAGCCGACAGCCGTAGAATGAGCAGGACCAGAATCATGACAACCATTAAAAAACCACTCTGTTTTTGTCAATGAAGACCAAACCTTTGGAAACAACGGTTGACTTGAATACTGCAAGGTAGAAGACAAAAGGGAACGTAAACCTCCGACGCGGTGGAATGACCAGGTCAAGAAGAAAAACAAGTTTTATGACACGGTAGAACAGCCCACGAACGGGACTTGATGGGAGCAAGTCATACGATTCAAAAGATGCCAGATGATCAGAGAGGTTTCTTTAATGCTTTTAATAAGGGCATGAAGTTATACCACCAAACATTTATCGCCAATGTCCTACAGAAATCGAGCCTCGACACCTAACTAAACAATGTTCAGAACAGTACATGTAAATAAAGTGTGATGCGGAATTTACAATCAAGTAAATAAGAGTGTCATGTGTTGTGGGACAATAAAAAAATAGTTCAACAATGGTTAGGTATCCACAAATTCAAATGTGTATGAAAATTCATTATAGTAATTCATATAATTCTTGTTTTTTATTTGATTTCATTATTTGCCTTAAAACAAGCACAGTAGGCCTCTATTTAATGACAACTTGTGATAATGTCACAAAATGTCCGGTCCCTTGAGTGTTGATAAAGAGCTTACACTGTATTTCAGTTTAATTTGTGAAATAAACACAAAGATTTTACAGATCTATTGAAACATTAAACCCATATAAATAAATAAACTATCTACTGACAACTAATTTGACTTCATGTGTGTCGCTCTTCTATGGCAATTGTTACCTACCATTTGCTGCTCGTCGCTGCAATCAGGATTATGGCCAATCAAGTGTTTACAGATGGTGCCGGCATAGGTTGTAGTCTCAGTCCTACCAATAGTGTCAAATTCTTGTTTTATTTGGAATTTACTGGCATTAATTTTAGCCCTTTAAGCCAAATCTCATTCAACAAAACTAGTGGTAGGTGCCTACTTATGCTGGCACCTCCTGACTTTTGACAGATACCTTCCCCATTAGTATATTTTAAATCGGACATTATTATGAACATGCTTTTTTTAATCCAAATTGTACTCACTGTACAGTTCATGTAGGAAGATACTATTGCCGGTGACTGTACGCAAAATAAGTACATGCATTTCATTTTGTAAGTATAAAAAGTAGATATATTTTCATACTTACATTTCTATAAGGGAAAAAGCTTCCTAAGATGATGTATGTATGCATGCATTTTTGATTAGTCCTAGTCCTATCATCAGTGCTCAAAATCAATTATAAAATATGTGTTATGTTATGATTTTACTATGAATTTATTAGTAATAAATAATAAAGGTCTCTCTTTATCATATATCTTTCCCAACCAGCATAGGTACCTATTTACAAATAAAACATAATAGTAACTAGGTACCTACCTACATGGCTGTTGTATGACTTGTAAACATATATCATTACAAAGAAATAAATGATTATGATTATTAAGATACAAGTGATAAGAAAACATTTTTGGAATCCTAGCCACACTGTTTTATGGTCACTTTTACCTGAATAATATTTGTAACATGTATCAAGAGTAGAGTATTGTTAATAACCATTATCAAAGATCTGTGGTTCAGTATATGAAGTTTTTTGTCCGATCAATAAGCTGGCTCACTTTGGCCAAGGGTCCGCTTCACACTATCTAAGAACTGATTGATCTGACTTAAAATACTTCAAGTGTCAAGTTTCATTGATTATTTATGCCAAGTGCTAGAAAACTGGTGAATAATATTTGCAGTAGAAATATGTTTGGAGGGGGGAGGATCTTGCTTCCATCTACAAAGGAAACCTATGCCAGTGTTTGAATAATAAATAAAACAAAAATAAGGTAACTAAATAAATATAATTATGTATTTTATTATCAAAATTAAAATACTGATTGATTAGGTTAGTATAATTATACTTTATTTAACATTGAGATTCTACCAATTTCTTGAAATCACTGCATTTTTACTTTCAAACATCCTGGAGTTAGGCACTGAGTAGCATAACAAGCCTCGATTTCATCTTGTCTTCAATACCAAAGGTAAATTCAAACCTGAAATAAAAAACATTGTGTATCATTATTCATTAGTGTAACATATGTGCTACTCATCATTTGTTAACAAAGATAAATATTATAAATAAATAAATATTATAGGACAATCTTACACAAACCGACCTAGTCCCACAGTAAGCTCAATAAGGCTTGTGTTGTGGGTACTAGACGACGATATATATAATAGATAGATATTGATAAATACTTAAATACATAGAAAACATCCATAACTCAGGTACAAATATCTGTGATAAAGACACAAATAAATGCCCTTACCAGGATTCGAACCCGGGACCCCCTGCTTCGTAGGCAGTGTCACTACCGACTGGGCTAGGAGGCCGTTAAGATACTTTAGAACACTCATTTAATAAGTAAGTACATGTATAAGTTCAATATTTAGGACGTTGGTTACAGTGCCAGCCATAATCAACCAGGTTGGAGGGATTCAGTACCCTATTTTTACGAATTTTCAAGAGTTAAAACTAGTGATGCCTTTGTTTTGCGATTGGGCTCCTTCTCGCCATTTGGTGCTTCCAGCAACGGCTTTACTTGTTTAGGGTTCTGTAAGTAGTAATAAACTAGCAGGATGATTTACTCACTATAATATAATGCACAATACACCAGCCGACTATTCTGGCTTTCGCTTTAAACTCCACTCTCAGCACAAGTTGCATTATCCTTTGAAAAAATTTCCTCGTAAGGCGCAATGGATAGCCCACTTTTTATTGAGTAATAAACATGTTCAGGAATGGCTAAATGTTTGTATATTCTTGATTTTCAAGCTGCAGAGTGCAAAGTTAAGTTTAGTTCGCGCTCCTTTCTTTAGATTTTTTTCTTCGTGTGACGATTTTGACAAGTTTAGTTTGGCATTTATGGTTGTGTTGCCATATTGAATAAATATTCTACCATAAAAATGTGAGTAGAAATGCGTTTAGACAGTGGCATCCCGCTTAACTCTTACGTTCTGTTATTTTGCACTTGGTGCAACCCATTTATGTTAGCAATCGTTAAGTAGCTCCGATTAGCGTAACATTTGGCTTACTTTTACAGGCGGTTTGGTGCAACCCACCCTAAGTAAGTACTTTTCTACTGTTTAAACAGTAGTAAAGTACTTACTTAATCGGATTTGTACCAACAATCATGAAATACAGGCGCCATCGATTTAATCCGAGGCTAGTTAGAAAAAGGCTCAAGTTACGGCCATAGAGCAACCACTCACGGAAGTGGGCGTAAGTTGGTGGAAGCAAAGTGACTCTCACGATCTAAGCCTGAGGGCTTAGTAAGGCGGAGCGACGTAATTTATTTTGGCAGTGCTCAAACATTAAACATGAAATAGTCTAGAAAATTAGGTAAGTAGGTATATCTAATGTTACATTAAATATGTCCTATAGCACCGGTCGTAATGTAAGTAGCATATTTACATTATGACCGGTATTGATGGAACAATCGACCGATTTCCGATGAAACCATTACATTCTCTATTTATGATACAGATCTATTGCATTATCCGCTTATAAGTAGGTAAGCAAAGCATTATGACCCACTTTATTTAAACGTACCCATAATTTTAACCTATTCAAAATTTTGTTTCAGACTACCTAAGTACCAGTAGGTAGCTTCCCCAATGGTTCAGTTAGCTTGCTTTAATGATGTAAAATTTGAAAGCAATCCCCTATAGCGTCCGATCTTCACTTATAGTTCCACTCAGCTTTAATTGCCTATTCACTAGGGCTGTTAAACTTAATAAGAGTATCAATATTTAATAAGAAGCTTTGCAGAAGAAAGCTGGGTACTTAACAGTGGTATTAACGCTTCGCAAGTCACTAAAGCAACACCGCCCTTACAAGAGTCACGCAAGAACTAGCTTTTTCAGCAGCGATTATTTTTAATAATATTATTCTTGCCACAATAAATTTACATGTGAATCGGTGCTGTGTTGAGTGGAAAATAAATTCAGTTTCGTTACCTTTCCACTTTGTTTTAATTAACTAGGCTTAGAGTTTAATTGAGACGTATATGTTAATAGGTAATTGCTCTTAAATATTAATTTGTAAAATTGAGAGAATATCAATTTCCAGGAAAATTGCTATTGTGTTTACATCGATGTATTAATTGAACACAGCGTAATAAAGTTTTGCCCTCTTGCGCGTACTAATATGTTGCTAATATAAATGTAGCGAATAAAGAAGCGATTAAAATAAAAACTACTAAGTTACTTGTAAAAAACAACGTAAGAAATATCGACTGCCTATTAATAATAAAATAAATAAATAAAATGATACATATATAAATCAGAAAGGTCATCAGGTAGAATTAAGTACTAATCATTTAATAAACAGATTTGAAAAGCTTTTTAGAATTGATTAAAATGTATTTCTATTTTTATGTTTTATATTATATAATTGTTGACCATTGGTTGACTGGTAGAGAATGCCTTATGGCATTAAGTCCGCCATTTGTACCATCTTGTATTGTGCAATAAAGTTTAAATAAATAAATAATTGTAATTAAAATGTATGCTATGAAATCTTTTGACAAGTAATATTTAAAATATTATGAATACATGAGTAGTATCTTCATAACGCTTTTGGTTTCGGTACCAACTACTTAGGAACTACCTATTGAGGTTTTCAAACTTGTGTTTTTCATTATTTATTACTGAGTACGAGTAACTACACTGAAGGTCGAACGGATTAAAAACCTTAACCTACTTTGAAACTGCGCTGCGGCATGCTACGGTGAAACAATTCTAGCGTGACTTAAAATAGGCTTGAAAAATATTATTTAGGTAGGTTAAAAAAATCTTATTTACCTATTTTAAAACAATGTCGACATCTTATTATTATACCTGCTATACCAACTGCAACTGGGGCGATCACCATTGTAATGCGCTATTTAAGAATCTAAAGAAGTTGACGGCTCATCCTTAACCACGTTAGAGTTGGAATGTCATATCTCTGGAGTTGTAGGCGTCCATAGACTAAAGACATCATTTAACGTTAGGCGAAAAAACCTGATTTCTAGTGAATGCATTTCGACAAATTTCACAGGAGCTGCTGTAACCCGGGTGGCCAAGTGGTTAAGGCGTCTGCCGCGAATGCAGAAGACGCTGGTTCGATCCCAGCCCTGGGCAACGGAGCACTTTTCCTTTGTATATGCTATCTATATAAGTGTATAATTTATATACTACCTATAATGTGTCTACTTAAAAATAAACAAATCAAAATATTTATTAATATAATCATGTTTGTTCTTCAGTTGGGTTAAAAATTCCTGAATCAGGATATGTTAAAAAATGCTTGTTTTCCGTGGTGAAAGTATGACTGAGAAAACTAAGATACTAAGATACTTTATGCAGAGAATGCCGCCGTACGTTCGAGCTCTCCAATATCTATACGATTAATTAGACAAAAAATATTTGTCTTGACCTTAAACCCATATAAATAGGGTTGTATTCATAGATTTTTGTAGAATTAATCATAAATATATTAATCATAAATATACACTTTTATTTGTATAAGTATAAGTCACACTATCCATAGGTCACTGGTTCATATCCGGTTCGAAGGACCAATGTTCGGGGTCCAAAAATAATACACTGACTATTACTACTACCACTTTATTGCTACACACTGTATAATATTAACACTCACTTGAATTTTTGATTGAAGACATCTCCATCAAAAATCAAGTGAGTGTTATAATATATATATAGTGTGTAGTAATAAAGTGGTAGTAGTAAAAGTCAGTGTGTTATTTTTGGACCCCGAATATTGGTTGACAAACTAACAATGACAATACATGCAGTTCCATATATTCCTAGTCCCTACTTAACAGCAGCAAAGTAGCAGCAACGAGTGGAACAAGTCCCATTTATCCCTATCAAACAGCAAGGTAGGTGAAACAAAAACCTATCCCCCAAGTGAGAAATCGGTAGGTACACGTAGAAAAAATCCACCAATTTCTACCAGGGGGGAGACTAGTTGGTATAAGTGAAATCAATTACAACTGGCCCTACCATTATAAAATAAGGGGGATAGATGGACGACTCGATTCCATATATCACTACTAGTAGAAATAGATGGAAGAATATTCAACATATCCCCACTGGGGGGATATCGGGGTAAGGATAGGTGGAATAGGCGCGTAGTACGTTATGGGGCAGGATTTGAACATATTTTTTGCAATATAACGTGGCCCGGATGTCGCGTTCCAACAAGCATGTAAGTAGATATAACGGTAAGGCATGACAAAATAAATTATTAAATGGCAACTAAACCGTAGGAACATACGGATTGGCAATCTGAAAATGTGGATAATTAGCTTTATCTGCCCACTGCTAGAACCGATCGACCGATCTGAAAATAGTATACCTACCATGTTAAGTCATGGATATACAAACCACTAGGACAATTAAATAATAGATTATTCATCGAATTTAAAGACATGTCTCCCAGAAAATTTATTTATTTTGTGGTTTAGGTGACGTAAACTAACTATATTTATAACCGATTAAAACAATGGTTCTATACGCAAATCCGTATTCAGGTTAGGTAAAGTTTTAAAATTTACTAATTATTTACAGAATTCATAAAGAATAAGTAAACATTTTGAAAAAATAATTTATTACGAGGTATTTTTATAAAAAGATATTTTAAATGTCAGAAGTAGATTTTTTTCTCACCAGTACACCGTCACTTATCAGTTCTGTTCACCTGCACCTAAAAAGATCCCCACAAAACTAACAAGAAACAAAAAACTCCAGTTACAAAAACGAAATTGCCAAGTCATGCGTTATCAATCTATTAAATCTAAACTGAAGTAAGCGCCATTTCATTAAATTGTAAGTAAGGTTTGGAATCGTCAACATTTTTCACCTAAACGAAGCAGCTTTCATGTGAATTTGGAATAACCAGTCAGTTATCGCCTTTCGCATCTAAAGCGTGGATGTATGTCGCGTGACTAAGAAAGTCTGGCGTATATTTTTGAAAAGGTATTTGGTTCATTGCGTTTTAGGTAACTTACGCTATTTGCCTTTGGTATGAAAATGTTCTCCGTAGCTCACTTGACCTATCGGTCTCGTGTGTTATGATGGTTTAATTTAACTTGAGTTTAATAGGTGTGATTTTTTATGCAAGGTTGGTAGGGGAGCGATGAATGTTCACAAATTCTCTATGAGTGACCAGGTCCTTTGTACTTATACGACGTGAGTCCTTTAAACTTTTTTAGTTTGTGTTAACGTTAAATACGAGTATGCGTCTTTCCTGTGGTAGTTACAAAAGAAATGGACTTTAAAGCCTAATAATTTTCTTGTTAAACCCTTTAAATATAGGTTCAAATCTTCTACACTTCAGCGGTCGCTAATGGGTCTACAAGCTCACGTATTGTGGTCAAACAAGTATCCGAACACAATGTTATTTAAAAAAATTGAAATGTCAAAATGACTGTAGATTTTTCAATCCGTATTTCCATGTTTTTTTTTTATTAACTTATTATTGCGTTTACTGTAATATGAGAATTTTATAAAAACCGAGTGAATATTAAACATCTCTCAGGTTGTGTTTTTCTGTAACATATATTTTATAAATTTAAATACTTAAACGTAAACTAGACAATTTATTAATTGATAAGTGTTATTACTCAGTTAAGGAATTTCTTAATAATCACTCCACGGCCGAATATCACGGCGAAACGTACCTGGGGGCTTACCCAAGATGATAATCGTTTGCAAAAAACGAATCGAAACGCTATCCGTCTCTCTATCGCAGTATTGAAGAGTGAGCGAGAGCGTGTAGCGTTTCGTTTCGCTTTCTGCAAACGATTGTCATCTTTTTTTTTTCTTTTTATTAATGCCCCGAGTGGGCGTCATGATCTGACTCATTATAATGTAGATGAATAGATTCGTTTTGTTGAGAGATCAAATATCTATATAGGGCCAAGTGTTAAAGTAACACAAAAGTATGAAGTGAGTGTCGAAGTCTCACATTCGCATTTGCCGTTTAAAACGCTACTAAATCCTAAAGTCATTAAAGTATAGACTATTTATGAAATTGCTCTTGCCAAAAACAATACATGCCCTAGGCTTTATTCCGTTAGTATTAAATAAAACTTTACCAACCGAGTTCAGTCCTAGTATGGTTGAGTTTCGCACCCAAGGTGCTTGAAGTAATGCGAGGTCGACGTGTCCTGCAAACCGACTTTCGACAATGGCCGTGGCGGCTGTCGCATGGTGAATATTGGCTTGCAGGACACTCGCGGGTGCCGTAGTGGAGAGGCCCGTTTTTATTTGGCCCTTTTGATGACCCGTTGTGGCGCTCCCCTGCCTCTCACGATCGGAGGCCTTCTTTGTGGCTCTCCTACCGCCGAGGTTGTGGGTCTGGCTCGACCGGGTACCATGCCCCTCGTCACTCCTCTTGTGCCTCTGGCTGCCGGGCGCCCTCTCCCACTGCCACGAGAGCCCTGGGGTATGGGATTTTGGCTGCCAGTACCACAGTACTAGGCCCAGGAATGGGTTCAGCGAGACGCTGGGTCTGCTGTTCTGTCTGCTGCGCTGGGGGAGCATTTGGCCCCTGCTGCGCTGGGGGAGCATTTGGCCCCCCTTTCATCCGGAACAGCACCTTTTAGAAGCCAATGGCTACCTCCCCGCCATTGGCCTTGAGGGTTTCGGCAGAAGACTCATCCAGAGCAAAGGTGACCACTCTGCCACCCTGCTCAGCCTTTTCCCCAAGCAGTTTCCAGAGCTCCGTGTTCAGGCCAAAGTTCTGGAACCTGAGCAGCGCCAAAGCTTCCTCTACAGAGGCTGCCTCGGTCTCCGGAATAAAAGTTATAGCCGTGGCTGGTTTGGGCAGTTCACCCTCAGGGATGACGTAGTTTCGCCTCCGGCCACGGCTTTAGCTTAGGGACTTCATTCACAAGCCAGTCTCTGCTAGTCTGGTTGACACAAGTCACCAGAATCCAACCTGTCTTGTGAATGAAGCCCAAAAACTGCGGTGCACCGCCCTTGGCGTTCGACCATTGTTTCACCATGGCGAGATTTAGGTTGTCACGTTACGTATTCTTCCAACTAGATAGGTGGAAGAACACGCAACGGATAAGGTGAAGAAAGTAAATAATAAAAAGGAAATTCAGATAATGGGTTCTTTATTTCACAATATTTTTCAGTTGTAAGAGGTAAGTCAATATGGCCTTGATAAGATAAAAAGGTAAAGCCGGAGATTCTTCATGGGCTCGCCCTCAAAGGCGAACGTAGTAGAGGCACGGAGGCTCGCCCCAAGAGGTGAACGGAGTAGAGGACCGCCCTCAGCGGCGGATGGAGTAGAGGCTCGCCCTCAGATGGGCGACCGGAGTAGAGGCTCGCCCTCAGAGGCGAACGAAGTGGCTGGAGGCTCGCCCACACTAGGCGAACGTAGTAGGTGACTCGCCCACACTAGGCGAACGTAGTAGGTGGCTCGCCCACACTAGGCGAACGTAGTAGATGGAGGCTCGCCCTCAGATGCGAACGTAGAAGCTGGAGACTCAGGAATTAGTAACCCGGAGAGTTTATGCCAGGAGAGAGAGAGAGGTCGCTTCAAGTGCGGGGCCACTTCGGCCCCGCACAGACCTTTAGTTTGGAAAATAACTTCTTCGAAGCTAATCAGAAAGTGATTGACGTTTGTCAGTGACAGGCTTATATAAGGGCAGCCAGCGAATACAGAGTTCTTACAATAAAATTTTGAAATTTTATTAAAGGCCAGGACAACATGAGTACAAATATTTAACAAACTTAGCCAAAAGTATACAACCTAACTACATGGTTATACAAATTAACAGAATTCACAAACTAGACAGAGTACGTCACTATAGAGAAGTCTAAATAAACATTTCAAAATAGTATAAAAATGTACAATAACGTGAATAAAACGAGGAGATTAATAGCCAAATAAGTGAAACTAAGAAAAGGTGAGAAATCTAGGTTTCGAAAGTCGCTTGAGGCTGTAGGTCAAAGATCCATGACAAGGAAGTGTAAAAAAGTATTCATGTTTTAATATCCACATTCTGCGTATTTCGGAGCATGAAAATTGAGTTTCTAAGATGAAGACAAGGTTAGAAGAATAGCGCACAATGTTTGAGAGCGCCACGGGATTTTCGTATGGGTGCGTGTGTTGAACAAGGATTGCAGAATAACTAGGAAAGTGCATCACAAATAAGATAAATGCTCAGCCCAGCATTGCAGCGAATCAATCCTGAGGTCTGTAAGGGATATGCTACAAGGTGACGGTGGACCGACTTCATGTGGTCCTCACTCATAGGGTCCGAATTGCGAATCCCTACTCGTGAAGATCCTGCTACCTCCCGGAAGCTGGGGGGCCGAGGCTCCCTTGGGGTTCCAGAGGCGAGTTTCGGGGCCTTTTTCGCTTTTCCCTGCGGAGATTCGTCCTCAGATCTGACCCTTTTAAAAGGAGCCTTATCCGTGGCCGGATTTTCCGCAGTGATTTCCGCCCAAGGCTTACGGGCCAATGACATGGCTTGCTCCTTCGCTACCCCGTCGCCCATAAGCCTGCGAAACCTCTTGCGAGCAGCACCCGACATGCGTCTAAAGACACGTTGCTCCTTGGTAGCGGAGTTTTCACCGGGCGCACCAGAGACGGTAGCGTCTCTGTCGACCTCAGTTTCCATCTCCACTACCTGAGAGCAGACCTCGGGCGCACGGGAGGCTTCTGCAGCGTCCTTCGCTCCGGTACTACCTTCGGCCTGGATTGAGTCCAGGACCGAGGACATGGCGTCAAAGTTGTTGTTTTTGTTATTGTCTAAATTTTCCATAAACGTCCCACGATTAGCTAGGGAAAAAATTGGTCACAAAACGGCAGAGCCCCGCTTGCCGCCTGAAGGACATAATACTAATACGATTTGCCCCGGTTTCGTAGAGACGCCGTTTGAGACTGTTCTAGTCACCAGCCACGCATCCATCGGCACGGTACTTATAACACCTTGGATTGGCGGAGAGGTAATGGGAGGGGTCAGGGGGAGAAAGGGAAAGATGGGAAGGAAGTTTTGAGGGGAAAGGAGTGAAGACGGGAAGAGACAGGAAGTGACTAGTATGGATCACGGGATGTTAAGACTGGAGAAATAGGGTAGGGGAAAAGGATTACCTGATGGGTGGGACTGCCACGCCAGGCATAGCCATCATACTTGGCTACTAGTGGTCCGGGGTTGTTGGTACAAACTGCGACGCCCGTTAAGACCACTAGCATTTCCGGGGTGCACGACCCACCCAACAAGAACCCAGGGTGAGTTCGACCCTGGTCCACGGCGGCAGAGCCAGGGCCGACGGGGACGTGTATGAAAGACTTGAGTGAGCAGGCCTGTAGCCCAGCGCCGCAAACCTGAGCGTGCCTGCCCTCTTCAACACCCCTGAGGTATACATAGTGCTTTTCTCAAATTATGTAAGGAAATCAAACAAATTAAATTTCAACCTTATGTTTATGTATTAAGTTTTTAATAGGGGTTAAGTGACATAGTTCGAAACAAAAAATAAGGCATATTATTAGATTTATTAGTTAATGTTATATTAGACATTCCGGGGCGATTTGTGAACTAAAAGGTTTTTCTAGCATTTTTACTGTCCTTCCACAGCATGAACGTACCATGTTGTAAGTCCTGTTATATTTGTCCCGCGACTTAGCAGGAAGCAAGTTGTTCATTATTAAGCTTGCATCTTCTTTCAAATGAGGCGGTGTGCCGTCTATTTCCATCTCACTTTCGTCATTTGAGCTCATACTGTTTACTATTTTAATTAATTTTGAAGAAAACGATAACTTATTTTACAACGAATTGCCGCCTTTTATTTTGCATATATTTTTTTAAATCTATTACTACAGACAATCATCGTCCGATACACGCATGCGCCAGTGCGCGCGCATCTCGAATCGCGACACCGTGTTTGCGATTATTTTGACATTTGTCCGGTTGAACGAAGGTTTCACTTGGCTGAATGCAACATTTCCTTATTCATTTATTTGTAACCGTACGATTTAGAAAGTTAACGCAGCGGATAAAAATGCATTTCCATACAGTCATTTTATTCATAGGAGTAAAATGATTCTATGGAAACTCATTTTTTTCCGCTGCGTTTTTACTTTTTAAATTTGAAAAGAATAAAATTGACCACATTGCGTTTTCAATTTACGAACAAAATGCGACCAGAAAAACTAATTATTTTGATACTGCTTTCACATAAGTACATGAATACTTTGTTAGTAAAAATATGCACTCCTTTACATACTTTAAAATTATACAAAAGTATATTTGAGATTCTCACATTAAGCCTTTTTATTTATACCACACAATACAGTTTGCAAAAGTTTTGTTTATTAATTTCTCAAGTACCCTCCCACAAAATGCCCACCATGTTATTTTTTTGTTTTAAATTGGCGTTACATGCCTGCCTTTGGGTCGATGACTTACATATGTGTACAAAATTTCAGCTCAATCGGTCCAGTAGTTTCTGAGTAATTTAGCTTTGTGACACAGACAGAGACGCTCCATACCTAAGGGTTCCTTTTTTAAAAATTTGCTACGGAACCCTAAAAGCATCACAAAACCTACGTCCTATAATGTTTCATACTTCATACTTCATTAATATATTTCAGAAGTCGAGTACTATTAGCTGTAAAAATATTTGTAAATAATTTGTTAGCACCTTATACATAATACTTATATCAAGGATGATATAGACATGGATTGACAATATCCATACAATATCGCGTTCCCTTATTTCAGGTTAAAGCACTAGCATCATCTATCGGTCACCACAAACACTAAATTCTAGTTTCTAATATTTTGTTGGACGCTTAACGCTGACAGAATAACTCGACTCCAGACTCGACAGATGGACTCGCTGTGGCACTTAGTACCGAAAACAGACGTATAACCTGAAGGTTATTATATCCATGTCTTAATCATCCTTGACTTATATGTAACACAAGAATTAAGGTGCGACCACATCGCTGCTTAAAATACGGCGACGTTACGGAATCGCAGTGACGCATCGTATTCGCACCGTTTTTATCGCTGGCCCTCCACACCGCTGCTCAAAATACGCTGACGGTACGGAATCGCAATGTCGTGCCGTAAACGTTACGACTTTAACGCATGCTCTCCATACCGCTGCTCAAAATGCGCAGACGCAACGTGTACGCAGTGACGTGCCCCATACAAAATATTGTTGATACGAACCTTCCAAATCGTATTTTGAGCAGCGGTGTGGAGGGCATGCGATAAAAACGGTACGGATACGATGCGTCACTGCGATTCCGTAGCGTCACCGTATTTGAGCAGCAGTGTGGAGGGTATGCGATAAAAACGGTACAGATACTGTAGCATATCCCTTACATACCTCAGGATTGATTCCCTGCAATGCTGGGCTGAGCATTTATCTTATTTGTGTTGCACTTTCCTAGTTATTCTGCAATCCTTGTTCAACACACGCACCCATACGAAAATCCCGTGGCGCTCTTAAACATCGTGCGCTATTCTTCTAACCTTGTCTTCATCTTAGAAACTCAATTTTCATGCTCTGAAATACGCAGAATGTGGATATTAAAACATGAATACTTTTTTACACTTCCTTGTCACGGATCTTTGACCTACAGCCTCAAGCGACTTTCGAAACCTAGATTTCTCACCTTTTCTTAGTTTCACTTATTTGGCTATTAATCTCCTCGTTCTCGAGTCTCCAGCTTCTACGCTCGCATCTAAGGGCGAGTCTTCAGCCACTACGTTCGCCTCTGAGGGCGAGCCTCCTGCAACTCCTTTCGCCTCTGAGGGCGAGCTATCTACTGCGTTCGCCTAGTCTGGGCGAGCCTCCCAGCTACTACGTTCGCCTCTGAGGGCGAGCCTCCACCTACTACGTTCGCCTAGTGTGGGCGAGCCACCTACTACGTTCGCCTAGTGTGGGCGAGCCTCCAGCCACTTCGTTCGCCTCTGAGGGCGAGCCTCTACTCCGTTCGCTTCTAAGGGCGAGCCTCTACTCCATCCGCCGCTGAGGGCGGTCCTCTACTCCGTTCGCCTCTTGGGGCAAGCCTCCGTGCCTCTACTACGTTCGCCTTTGAGGGCGAGCCCGTGAAGAACCTCCGGGTTTACCTTTTTATCTTATCAAGGCCATATTGACTTCCCCTCTTACAACTGAAAAATATTGTGAAATAAAGAACCCACTACCTGAATTTCCTTTTTATTATTTACTTTCTTCACCTTATCCGTTGCGTGTTCTTCCACCTATCTAGTTGGAAGAGCACGTAACGTGACAATACGATGCGTCGCTGCGATTCCGTAGCGTTACCGTATTTTAAACAGCGGTGTGATCGCACCTTTATATGTAACACGAGAACAGAGTTATTTACATCTTGTGTTTTGAGTCCTTCTCTACGCTCAATATTCTAAATTAGAATTACTTGCTAAGCTCTTGATTTTGTTATAGAATCTTTCGCTTGCTCAGGACTCTAATTATAACTTAAAGTAAAATACAATCTTTATTGTCTTGTTACACTTAGTCACTTCATCTGACTGTTCCATAAAATAAACAAGAAGTTGAATTAGGGCACTTAAATATTCTGTTATTTGGGTAATAACCTACCTAGGCAAATATTCCATTTATATCGACAAATAGTTAACCTTAATAACAAATTAGTAAGTACTTACATAAATACATGTGTAAATAGACACAACTTCTAAGCGAGAGTCTTGAGTTAGAAATGTTAAAAGCCAGAGAAGTAATTAGTTCGGTATCTATATTTGGAATATTTACTAATATTGCGTAGTTTCGCGAACAGCTATATATTATACTACTCGTAGGTTTCAAAATTTAAAATATTCCACAAATAACCCTGTAACAAAATTAACATAACCGCAGACAACGATTCAAAACTAAGTTGATCCCTTTGATATCAAGTTATCGGGCAACAACTGGACATCAAACGGAATTTGAAATAAAACAGAAACGGCGAAACCACTGTTTTCCCGAGCACATCAAAACCAATGCCTAGTCGAAAGAATTGGGAATTATTTATGATATAAACTACATATGTACTTATTGAAACGCGGATCAATGCAGTTAATGGTTCAGTCGCCAGATAGAAGGTGGAACAAAAATGCTGGTGATCCGGGTAGGGGCTTAAATGGGTATCGTTTTATAATTACGAAAAATTATTATACGAGTACTATAGTTTTTTCACGCTACTGTTCGGAAATGTGACAAAAGATGGTCAAAATCCAAGCTGGAAAGTAAGCATTTGCTGTAGCACCTGAACCACCACTACAGCAATGTTATTGTAGCAATGAAATGTCATTAGTTGGAAAGTAAATTGTCCAGTTATGTCATTGCATTCATTAAAAACATTAAAAGGTCTTTTTTTGGCCCAACTTTATGTTTCAAAAATAAAATAAGGTTTTTTATCGGGCCAACTACCTGTTTAAAAAAAAAAGAAACTTCAAAACCCTTAAGGCGTTTTTACTTTTTTAGCTGTTTGTGGTTTTCTATCAAAAACGCCTCCAAGTAATGAGTCGGTTTGAAGCAAACAACAGAAAAACGCTTCTTGAAAGTGAAAAAAAAAAGTAAAAAGGCGGGAATAGAATACTGAATTGGATATTGTTTCACTGTCCTAACGCCCATAGAAACATTAATTTCTATTAAAGCATTTATATTATTATGACAAATGTTTTTTTTTTATTTCCTCACAGTAGACATGAAAAGCACTATGTAATATCTCGGCCGAAAGCGCTATAGGTGGACTCGTATCTTCGAGGGCCTCCCCTGGCGGGTCGGCCCTCGAACTAACTCGATCCACCTATAGCTTACTTTCAAGCCTCTACAACAATGTACTATTTCACGCTACTGTTCGGAAATGTGACAAAAGATGGTCAAAATCCAAGCTGGAAAGTAAGCATTTGCTGTAGCACCTGAACCACCAGTACAGCAATGTTATTGTAGCGACGAAATGTCATTAGTTGGAAAGTAAATTGTCCAGTTATGTCATTGCATTCATTAAAAACATTAAAAGGTCTTTTTTTGGCACAACTTTATGTTACAAAAATAAAATAAGGTTTTTTATCGGGCCAACTACCCGTTTAAAAAAAAAAAAGAAACTTCAAAACCCTTAAGGCGTTTTTACTTTTTTAGCCGTTTGTGGTTTTCTATCAAAAACGCCTCCAAGTAATGAGTCGGTTTGAAGCAAACAACAGAAAAACGCTTCTTGAAAGTGAAAAAAAAAAGTAAAAAGGCGGGAATAGAATACTGAATTGGATATTGTTTCACTGTCCTCACGCTCATATAAACATTAATTTCTATTAAAGCATTTATATTATTATGACAAATGTTTTTTTTTTTTTTCCTCACAGTAGACGTGAAAAGCACTATGTAATATCTCGGCCGAAAGCGCTATAGGTGAACTCGTATCTTCGAGGGCCTCCCCTGGCGGGTCGGCCCTTGAACTAACTCGATCCACCTATAGCTTACTTTCAAGCCTCTACAACAATGTACTATTTTTTTCGCGTGCTGGGACGATGGGTGCCATACAAAACCTTGTTTTTTTCGCGTCCAAAAATGTTTATTCCTATTTTTTGTTAGTCCAATACGACACCAATTATGCACTTAATTGGATCACCATTATTTTTGTTACAGTCTGTATATCGAAGCGCCCAAGGGGGTCACAAATATCTGAACAAAGCCCTTGTTGTCAAAGCGATAAAGTGCATGTTCAGATATTTTTGAGTACTTTGGCGGCTCCGATATATTTGATGGCGACTGTTCTTAAGTGATTTCATTTACCCATTTTTATCTCACGTACCTTACACTACGCGCAGTTATAAAAGTTTTTGTTTTATAGACACAATACAATTCCAAATTAAACAAGAGATTCAAGCTTTTAACCGGTAAAATGTTTCCGTTATTATTTATTTATATTTTTTTATTTAACACAGGTAAGTAGGTATGTATTGGGCACGCTACTCCACTTCGCTCGTTCGCTCGCTTCGCTCGCTCGCTCACTTCGTGGAACGCGCGCCCAATACATACGGATGATTAGATGTAGTGTGCTGAACCCGTTACAAACACCACAGCCCCCCGTCGACGATGCTATTGTAATGGGTTCAACTCAATTTTTCATTTATATAAAGTCTTTCAAGTTTGATGCACGTGGCTATTGCTAAAATGAAGTTTGTAAAACAACCTCAGAGATTACAGTTGGATATTGTTTGTTCTTCGCATAGTAAACGACTTTTTCGACATGGTTTACTTTTACCAGATACTATTCGCTGTATAATATGTGGGCCATCTAACTGTGGAAAAACGAATTTAATTGTTGGTTTGCTGCTACATGAACAAGGTTTACGCTTTCAGAATGTTTACGTTTACTCTAAAACCTTATTCCAACCTATGTATCAATTTCTAGAGCAAGTTTTAAAGTTGGTTCCATTAGTTTCATTTCAAAAATATAGTGAAAATGATGAAATACTAAGTCCTCATGCAGCTAACAATAATTCAATAATGATATTTGATGATGTTGCATGTGAAAATCAAAACAATATACGAGATTACTTTGCAATGGGAAGACATAAAAATATAGATAGCTTCTATCTGAATCAAACGTATAGTAAAATACCTAAACAGTTAATAAGAGACAATGCCAATTTAATTATTATTTTTAAACAAGATGATGTTAATTTACGCCATGTTTATGATGAACACGTAGGAAGTGATATGTCGTGGTCTCAGTTTCGTGAAATGTGCGCACAAGTTTGGAATGAACCTTTTAATTACTTAGTTATAAATAAAGATTGTAATAGAAATTCTGGATGTTATAGAAAAGGTTTTGATACATTTATCATGCTAGATTAACGGAATACATAAAGAATAGTATTTATATATGGAACTTATTACTTAAAATGAAACCATCTAGATCGGACATGAATCTTAAAATGAAAGAGGAGAAATTATTTAAACAAAAAGTACTCCGATCCGCTGAAGCAGTAAGAAAAAAAGTTAAGCTCATTCGTGATGTTAAATCTAGCAATAATATGATGCTGGAAACAATGTTAAAACCAATTACAGATCCTCTCAATGAAATGGTTAAAAATAATGATAACAACTTGAATGTTAATGACGCAGGTTTTGATGACGATGGATTTAAATGGAATAAGTCAATAAAAACATTAAAATATAGTCCTTCTGAAGATGGGATGAAAGAAAACTTAGCAAATAAAACACTAGTGAGAAAATCACCTGAATCTGATTTAAATAATAGTGAGTGCGAATCAAACGATAGCAACTCTAGTCAAGATGGATCTTTGTCTCATGAAAGTGAGAACCAAAATGATTCTGATACAACAAATAATGCTTCATTTAAAACGATTGAGTCATATGCTTCTCCTCGTGAAGATCCTGCTTACCAAAAACAATATTTAAACATAAACATTCCTTTTGGTGTACGAACGGAACGTGGTAAGCTGATGCTTGGATCTTATCCGATTTCTGTGTATGATGAACAACTAATAATGGGAGGAGAAAGTTATTGTTTAACGACAGGTTTAAACGATTTATTGTTTAAGAAAGTGCCTGATTTAAATGTGATAACTGAAGACGATAAACGTTCATACAAGACCTTATTATTAAAAACAAACGCACATAGACGAGACTTTGATCCAAATAAGCCTATAAAGAGCAACAAGGGCATGAAATATTTATACATCGTAAAACCTCTTTTCAAATTAACGAAACAACGTACAGTAAGTGAGGAAATATATGTATCTGGTGATGGTTTACCATCAATGAAAAAAGTAAAAAGAGATATCTCTTATGTGTATTGGGATGATCCAAACGAAATAGTAGAAAGATTAAAACTGCTTATAGCATCACGTGATGCTGGCAATACAGGGTTAGATAACGAAATAATATCTATCATTGAAGAATTACGCGAAGCAGGGTTAGTAAATAATATATAAATGAAATCATCTTTTATTTTTAACAGTTGTATTTTGACTCGCAACAATACAATATAAAAATGAATATTGACAAATTCGGTCACCATGTTCATAAACGCTTGCGTGCTAACGAGATTTCTGACCACAAGTACAAGGCTTTGCTTCGAACAGACGTAGGATATTTTGAAGGGAGCTTACAATTAAAGGGAGTTGCGAAACCTTTATCACCTAATGATGCAGTAAACAAGCAGTACGTTGATCAATATATTCAAAACATGTACGATAAGAAGTATATAGACTCTTTGTATGATACTATAAATAATCAAATTCAACAACTTAACTCTCAGTTAAAACTTAACTTTTATACAAAGAAGGAGATAGATAATATCTTTAGAAATTTAAATAATGGCAAAACAACATATAGTGAACGAGATCCATCGGTCAGCACGAAAAAATTATAAGCGACGATCAGTTCTATTAAAAGGTATTGATGATTTGTGGCAAGCTGATTTGATCGATTTACAAAAATTGCATACGGTTAACAAAGGAAATAAATATATATTAACTGTTATTGATACATTTTCAAAGTATGCATGGTGTACACCTATTAAGTCTAAAACTAAAACGGAAGTCAAGAATGCTTTCGATCTAATTATAAAAATAGCTAAACGAATACCTAGAAACTTACAGACAGACTTAGGAAAAGAATTCTACAATAGTGAATTTGATTGCTACTGAAAATCCATGAAAATAAATCATTACTCAACGTATTCAATTAAGAAGGCATCTATTGTTGAAAGACTGATAAAAACACTTAAATCCAAGCTCTACAAATATTTTAGCTTCGCGGGTAACTATAAATGGATTGGTAAACCGTTAGACGATATAGTTAAATCGTATAATCAAACTGTACATCGCACAACAAAATTTAGACCTATTGATGTAAAATTAGATAATGAAAACGTGGTAAAACAAAACATTCAAAAATCACAATTCAATGTGAACCATAAATTTAATAAATTCAAGATTGGAGACCGAGTACGTTTAAGCAAGTATAAAAGTGACTTTTGTAAGGGTTATACACCGAATTGGTCTACAGAACTTTTTACAATCAAACATGTGAATCATACTCAACCTGTAACATACCATATTGAAGACCAACGCAAAAACTCTATACTTGGTACATTTTACGAAGAAGAACTTCAAAAAACAAAGTATCCCGATGTTTATCTGATAGAGAAGGTAATTAAAAAAAAGGGCAGAAAACTGTATGTGAAGTGGTTAGGGCTTGCTGATAGCGAAAATAGTTGGATTGATAGAAATGCAGTTGTATAATTATATTAATATACCTTCTCTAAATTGAATTTCTCATTATCATACTGGTTATGATAGGAAGAGGACTTTTAAATAGTGCTATTAATAATTTACCTTTTGAATTACACTTACCTGGATATAATTATTGTGGTCCAGGCACTAAGTTGCACAAAAGGTTACAAAGAATTAATGCGTTAGATAACGCTTGTATGAAACACGATATAGCTTATGATAGATATTCTGATTTAGCGGATAGACATCGTGCTGATTTAGAACTTTACAAGATGGCTAAACTGAGAAAAAAGTCAAAAGATGCAAGTAGAGGAGAAAAAATTGCTTCATGGTTAGTTAGTAAAGTGATGAAATCTAAAATAAAGGCTGGTGCGGGAATAAAACCATTCAAACGTTATGTGACTAAGATACGCACTGAAATAAAAAAGAAACCTAAAATAAAAAGTAATATCATTGATCGAGCACTTATTGCAGCAAAAAAGGTATTTGGTAACAACACTAAGATACGGATACCGCGCTTAATACCGATTCCAAAAACTGGAGGTTTGTTACCGCTGATACCTATCTTTACTGGACTTTCTGCGTTAGGATCATTAGCAGGAGGAGCTGCAGGAATTGCTAAGGCTGTAGGTGATTATAAAGCTGCAAGAAAAAACTTAGCTGAATTAGATCGTCATAACCGGATGATGGAATCTATTGCATTAGGAAAAGGGTTGCATATTAAACCATATAAAAATGGTAAAGGATTATGTATAAAAACTTCAAAAAACTAAATGAGAGGTTACCCAGACGCGCTCTTTCTAATATTGACATTTTAAAACACTCGACTGATATCCCACATTTTCGTGGAGTTTTCATGATAGACAGTTTACCAAAGCGTCCTAAAAGAGTAGAATGCGGAATTGTTAACTTAGATATTTCTAAAAACAATGGAACTCACTGGGTAGCCTATGTTAAAGATAACTGTTATTGCGAATATTTTAATAGTTATGGTGATCTTCCACCTCCAACAGAATTAAAAAGGTATTTAAATAATTATGATATTTACTATAATTATGTTACTTACCAAAAGTTTGACACTGTAAATTGCGGTCATTTATGTCTAAAATACTTAAAAAAATATTGGTATAACCGTTTAAATACCTTTGTACAATAAAAAGCTTAACATTCACATGATGTCTTTCACTTTGTCGATAACTGGAACATCTTCCACACTGATAACAAACCATTCACCAGCTCTTGAACTAGATGGTGAATATGAATGTGGACTGTTGTATATATCAACTTTTAATTCAATACCTAATGTAGACTATAGAAATAATAAGTTACATTATGGAAAAAACAAAGTAATTCAAATTCCTGAAGGATCATACGAACTTCAAGATATTGATGATTACCTTAAAGAACACCTTCAAGAATGTACGTTTACACTAACTTGTAATAATAATACCTTAAAAACATCTATTTTGTGCTCTCAAAACATTTATTTTGATAAAGAGAGATCTATTGGTAGGTTACTCGGTTTCGGTGCAGAATCTATTCAAGCAAATATATTAACAGAATCTCCTTATCCTGTTTCCATTCTGTCTACAACTATAGTCCGCATTGAATGTGACATAGTGTGCGGTTCATTTGTTAATGGAAAACCTAGTCATATAATTCACGACTTTGTGCCTAATGTACCTCCTGGTTATCGGATTATAGAAACACCAAAAAACGTTATCTATTTCCCTGTTACTCAAAACAGTTTAAGTTCAATTACAATAAGAATATTAGACGTTAACAATAATTTGGTTAATTTACGAGGCGAAGAGATTCAGATATATTTACACCTTAGAAAAAAATGATAGACTTCAATAAAACTTCAGTCCCGCTTAAAAACAGTACTAGTACTCATCAAGCAATCAAGAAAAGAAGACCTAAAGTGCTACTTACAAAACAAAACAAACAGTTTCTCAAAAGCATAGGTCTCTTAAATCTATCGGAATCTTTCACCATAGACAACTCTATCGAGAGCTTTGAATATCATTCGTATAAGCCCTATGTAACAAGCTTTAATTTCAACGATGAAATACGTATACCTATCAACCAACAAGATCTTTACGTACTACCATCAGCAAGTACTTTATACATAAAAGGTACTATAACCGCATTTAATAGAGACACAAAAGCAGAGGTAAAGAGCATCCTTTTTACAAATAACCCCATACTCCATCTATTTCAAGATATTCGATACGAACTTAATGGAATCGAAATTGATAAAATCAAAAATGCAGGAGTGACAACAACTATGAAATCTCTTGTATCCATGAATGAACTCGAAGCATCGATGTCTAAGTTATGGGGATGGGATGTCAACGGTACAAAAAATTCGCATGGAACATTTTCTGTGTCTATACTTTTGCACAAAATTCTTGGGTTTGCTGAGGATTATAACAAAATAATTATTAATTGCAAGCATGAACTTATTCTTTTACGATCCAATACTAATTTAAATAGCGTTAAATTAAATACGAATGAGTACATAGACAACATTACTATAACTAAAATAGTATGGCGTATGCCTCATATTAAGGTGTCTGATCGACAAAGATTGAGCTTACTTAAATATTTGGAAAGAGATCGTGCTATTCATATAGCTTTTAGGAACTGGGATTTGTATGAATATCCCCTCTTGCCTGAAACGTCAAAACATTCTTGGGCTATCAAAACTTCATCTCAAATTGAAAAACCTCGATATATTATAATTGGATTGAAAACAGCTCGAAAAAATGTATCCGATAAAGATATGACACACTTCGATCACTGTAACTTGAGAGATGTTAAAGTTTTTTTAAATTCAACCTACTTTCCGTATGAAAGTTTTGATGTCAGTTTTTCGGCTGAAAAATTTGCTATATTATATGAACAGTATGCAAAATTTCAACAGTCTTATTATAACCGTGTTCAAGCACCCTTGCTTAGCCCACAAGATTTTAAAAAGATAGCTCCTCTATTTGTTATCGACTGTTCTCGTCAAAACGAAACCTTGAAAACCGGTTCGGTAGATGTACGAGTTGAATTAGAGTGTGAATCAACTATACCCAAACAAACCTCAGCTTATTGCCTAATTTTGAATGATAGTATTGTGGAATATAAGCCTTTGAGTAATATTACGAAAAAAATATCATAATGTATGACTATATATTCGTAGATCTTCAAGGATTTATAACAGACAAAAACGATTTTATTGTTAAAGAGTTTGCGTACAGCACGTTAGATTACACTCAAGTTTTTTTAATAAAACCACCTTTTCCGTTTTCTAAACTAACGGAAAATGAAAAGAGACAAACAAGATGGATAGAAAAACATTTAGGCATACGTTGGCAAGATGGTTACGTGGACTGTAGGGAGTTCAAAAGACTTATTGGTAATCACATAAAAGATAAGACGATCTATGTGAAGGGTATGGAAAAATTAAATGGGTTAAAAATTTATACCCAGACTGTACTGTTATAGATTTAGGTGAAAAAGATGTACCTAATTTACAAGAACTGTATAAAATATATTGTTTCCCTGAGTGTATTTTTAATTGTGTTTATCATAAGAAAAGTTGTGCATTAAAAAATGTTATATGTATCAAAAAATGGTATTTAGATAGTAATTTACGACTCTAATCTTAATTTGTATTACTTTAAATAAATGTTTGTAAATATTAATGGAAATTTTCATTTTATAACCTTTTTAAAATATAAATAGCAACTAACTAGTTTTTTATTGCAGATGTTTAATTGTTATAATTTTAAATTCATATTTTACTGTATAAGAAAACTAATTAGTTGTTACAAACATAAGGAAAGGAATTAAAAGTGCAATTACTTATATAATATTTATTACAAAGAAAACTCTATAAATTAAGACTATAACCACACAATTTCTTGGATATCTTATTTATCACACCTTCTGTGCACTCAATAATTTCATCGTAGCCACCATTCGCTACATACTGTGCACTAAGTAGCACGTTTTCATTTTGCTCATCATTTTGGTGCGGTACGTCGTCTTTGATGTTGATTATCTGAATTTTAATTAGCTTACTACCTTTGCCTGCTTCATTATTTATTACAAAAGATGGTGGGTGTCCAAGAGTCCTTTTTATTATTTTATTATTAACGTTAACTTTACGTTTCTTCACTTTCGGGTTGTCGATGGTTTTCTTGATTTTTTTATACAATTCACTATCATCAAATTCTTGAGGCAGTTCGAACGGATCTTGAGCGTATTGTGAAAATGCGATTTGGATGTCTTCCGTATCAGCCATTTTGTAAAAATCTGAAACATTAACACAGAAAATTTATTACCTTATTGTAATTAAAGACGATACGATGACGGATTAAAAATAAGCCACATCTGTTTAATTTTAATGTTTATTTAATTAGTAAAAGATCTTTTTGCAGTCACAGGTCACAAGTAAAAATAAACTTTTATTTTATATTAATTAATAAAAATAAAAATAAAATAAATATAATATAGCAAAAGTTTAAAAATCAACTTACCAGGTCTATGCTCGTGATCAATGTTTGATGCTATTCAAATGTAAGCAAGTTAAAATAAAATGCGCTTATAAAGGTTTGCTGCTGTTTAGTTAGCAAAATGTAAATGCGCAATGATGTAATATGATAACTTTAACTTTACACGTGTATGCGACTTATAAAGGTTAGCTGCTGTTTGGTCAGCAAAATGCAAATGCATAATAATGTAATATGATAACTTTAACTTTACACGTGTCTGCGATTCAGTATATATCTAAAAACAAGTCACAACTCGTTTATAATTAACAGATTGTGTAGGCAATTATGGTAAAATTAATTTATTGACTAATATATAATTAAGAACCTATAATTGAATCGATATATGCTATATATGTACATCTCTCCTGACAAATAAAATTTAAACTGGTGTATATATTTTGAGACGATGACATTTTTAAGGGGTTTTAGGTTGAAAGGAAAACACAACATTATAAGATCATATTTATTTCTTAAAATTCACATAGGTTCAAGTGTGAACATATTAGGTTGTCACTGTTTGTAATACAATACTTAATAGCATACTATGATATAATAAAATACAACACCATTACAATAACAATTGGATTTAAATTATATATTTTATTACTATTTAAGAATATTTATGACTTTACTAACAAACAACCACAACATACAAACATTCAAAATCAGATAAGATTGATATTTCGCTCACGCATAGGTATAGCACAGCCATATCCAGTCAGCCGTAGAGAAAAAGAAACCCTCAGTCATACATGCAAGTACCTTTTCTTTACAGCCGACCATACCTATGTTGTTAATGGAAACATTATAGCACAGTCTATAAAAACGTATATCTTAAGATAATTTACACAAAAATATGGTGTTTTCTAGAAAGCGTACTAACAAAGCTTTTAGATTTTTAAAGATTAAGTATCGTGCTGTGTCCCCAAGCTCGTGTGGATATTTTATCGCTAGAAATCAATCGTTTGTCGTCATCAGCAGATAATATAATTTTATTAACACTTTGTGTGAAAATTTCATGTTTTATCGATCTGAATAAAATGTTTTTCTTTTTAATAACGTCACCTCTAATCAATGATTTCTCGTAATGCCTAATATCAAATTCTCGTATAACTGACTTTTTCACCCCTTTAGCTTTTCGTATTACATCTTTGTTAGTTTTAACACAGTAAAGCTTCGATCGAAGCCCTACGAATTCGATAATATACTTCCCTTCCATTTCGTCCTTGAAAAGACCTGGTACTTTTTTGTTTTGAATAGGTAAGCGATGTACATTATCGATACTATAATTACTAGTGTCAAAATAAGGTAATAGAGATGTTTTTAAATCTTTGTAATAGTTTTTGGTCTGTATATGGTAAATGTAACTATCTGTATCCGTATAGCACATCTGTAATCGATTTCCATACATGGGTTTGAACACTGAGTAGTGAAAGTCATACATATGACTTTTCGATAATTCTAGCACCGTGAAACCGATATATATTGGTTTATCCAAGATAATGCAATCATTGTTCATCTGTACCGCAACCAAATTTTCACTAAAAATCGATACGCTGTGGAAATTAGGACGTGCGATTAATTCCTCAGCTGAGGTTTTCTTTTTAGTTAAATTCGTAATATCATTCCACTGATTGACTAATCGAACGTCAACTTTTTTATAATTGTTTTCTAATGTTTTACCAAACAGAGAGTTAATCATAACCTTAAATAGGTCTTGTTCAAACTTTGAGCTAGCTTCCTGGCGTAACTTTGTATTAAGATCGATGTATTGTTTTAAATAAGAATCTTGTAAAAATGTGATCACTCTATGTACTTTTTTCAATTTTAATCCATGTTTAAGACAGGTTTTCAGATGCACATAATGAATAACATAAAAGTATTTGTCATACAAATTAGGTACAAGTTTGCTAGATTTTCCTCCTGGTGGTATACATTTTTCTGGACAAAAAGGTAAGTCATTATGTTCTTTGTGCACATCTTTCGGGTAAATCAAGTCGACTTCTAGTATAAAACCATACTTAGCTTCGTTAAGGACTAGTGTTATATCTAACGCATCTATTTCATGTTGTTCTAAAAACCTAAAATTTGACAACGGTAAGTACTGACACATGCTATAGCCATATAAGTTGTTGCAATCTATGTAAATAACGTACGAATCAGGTTGTAATGGGTCGTAGCCTGCTATGTATTTGTTATTAGCTTTTGCATGTCTGTGAGGACACAAACAAACACCACCCCTAATGCCGTTCTGTATCATTGATAACATATTAAAATCACTAATCAGCTCCAATTCAACACCAGTTGTTAACAACATTGCATCAAATGTTAAGCTCGGCGCTGTCAGATAATAAGCAGGATCCAAACTATAGTTTTTTTTACAAGTCTCTCTAAATTTTTCAAAAATATCTGCTAACAGAAGGACATCAGTTTTGAGGTACAAATCAGTGTATTCTCCTAAATTAACTATGTTAAACTCTTTCCAAACTAAACATGCATGTTCATAGTCCTCATTAGAAATATTTTCGTTCGAAAGAGAACTGTAAAAACATTTTTTAGGTGGAAGACATTGTTCATTAAAACGCTCCCAATTATTCATGTATTCGTAAGGATAAACACCTTTACGTGTAAGCAATTGAAATTGAGTTGAATTTGGAAAAAAACGCAGCAGATGATCAAAATCTTCCTTTTTCATAGTCTTCACTAATTTTTCTAAACTGGTACCCAAAAATTTAAACGAGTCTACAAACCGAAGCTGAAAAAATTCACCCTCAATTGGAATAAACTTTGTGAAGGAAACATAGTTTTCCTTAGTTTTGGCAATTAATTTCATTGTACCACGCGCCTCGCCTAACTTTTTTATAAATAAATGTGCATCGTACCCAGACAAATTGTGAAAATATATCGGCACAAAAGATGGACGTTTAAATCGTAAATTGCAATAACTGTGAGCTGCACCTCGGTAACAACCGGAAATGTGACAATGGTCTCTAACTTTGTCGGAAAATAAGAAATTATTGCATATATGACATCGTGTGGCCCTAGCAAAATTTATTTTATCGTTAAGATTGAATTGCATCGGGGTATTTACATCCAATACTTTTTTGATTTCTGCAACATCTTTATAGATCAAATCTACAAACTTATCTACACAGTCAAAACCGCGGTATGAAACATAGCGATTATAAGCTGAATCAACTGAACACACAACATAGTACGCAAACGCAGCAGGCGTGTGATGATGTAAAGTGTCTGTATTGTCACTGTTATGCGTAGTACAGTTAGTGCCACAATCGCATTCACTTGTTCGCGGTAATATTGATTCAAAATCGGCATAAATTACAAACGGCATATTTTGCTTGCGCTCATAATTTTTAAATTTAATGACTGATCCCTTTTCTGGTAGCTCAGTGACTATGCCTCCACATAAATGATTATCAAGTTGTTCTTCTGTAGAGAAAAATACTAAACACGTTTCACAAAAGTATAATTTAGCGTGATGAGCAGTTATTTGACTCCTAACTAGTCGACACAAGTCCTTGATCAAACAAAAATGCGAACTGATTCCGTTTTCTAATAACAACAAGTGTATAGTTTTCTTTTTAGTCTGGTTATCATTTTCCGATTTATAAAGGGGACCTACTATTTTGTTATTTTTTAACCCAAAAACAATAAATGCAAGGGTTGGATTGTATTTCTCAAATATTTTTATTTCAGATAATGTTACTGGAAAAGACAGACCTTGGGTATTTAATACGTCATTAAAATCAGGATACGACGATACTCTTTCAGGATGTTTTTTAGCAGGGAATAAAGCCGCAGTTATGCACCAAGCAAAACAACATTGGTCTTTGTTCTGAATATTAAGACATGCTTTTTTATTTCGAATAACTTTTGGTAGTTCAATAAAGCTCGAACCACGCAACGGTTGAAATTTATTTATATTAATTTCTAAATGTGAATTGCTTAAAAAAGCCCAGCCGCTGTCACGCTCTTGAAACTCCTCGACTTTTTTTTTCAAATTATTTATAACTTCTGCATAATAACGTTCGAAATCATAACTTTGGTATAAATTTTTATTTTTCGTGCCAAAAGATTTCATAGATTGACTATTATTTTTAAACAACATAAAAATTCCAAATATCTCTACATTTACTTTTATGCAGGTATGCTTCTGAAGCGATTTATTCAAAAGTGTATTAATTTTATCTCGAATCGAATTCATAAATATGTCTACAGAACATGAGATTAGCTCATTATCAGCTGAAATTCTATAAGTTGCGATGCGATTACGGAATGCTGACTGAATCAATTCTACACCATCACTGATTTCTTGAATGGAATTATTTCTTGTTTTATGTTCGTTACTACGCAGATGACCTACCCATGATTTTTTCTCTACAGATGTGCTACACGATACACAAAAAGGCATTATGAAGAACAACAACAACTGATTAAAACTATGACAAACCTAACACTGCTTTTATGTACCTAGTACCTATTTTTTACAAGTGTTTTTATAATAAGTTGTCTCAGAGTCTTTAAAAAATCCAAAAGCAGTACTAAGGAATATCTGAACCTGGTCCCACTCCGTAGACTTTTCTTCGCATTGCAGTCTGACTGCTACCAAAGCCTTCTTGTAACGTTCTAGAGCATCCGTCTCGTTTAGCAAATCTTCTACTTTATAGATCTTGAGGTCAATTAAGAAGTCACCTGATCTGATGGCGGTGCGACGTGATGTACCAGAAGACACGCGGCTAGCGAACGATGATGTAGTAGATTGAGAGGATGAAGTGGGTGCACATTTTTCCTCCTGCTGGATGATTTGAAATAGATCCGTAGCACTCTTCTTGCTCTCGCTGTTAACAAAAATAATTTATTTTAAGAAACGTAACTCAATATCATTTAATAGAGATTCACATATACACCGCATCATATAAAACTGTTGTGCACCAGTTGTTAAGAGGTTCAACTTTAAATTAAAAAATTACACGTTCTAACTATTAGTGTTTAACTTTGTTACTTCTAAGTATGACATTCTAATGAAATAAAAATAAAACAAAATAAATAAATAATCCATGCTAATAGTGATTAGTTTTTCTACACCAAATGTTCATAAAGAAAATAAATAAAGCTCGTAATTGTAATAACTAAATGTACGCTCAGCTGCAGAGGAAAGGAACCCCCTCTGTCATACAATCGTGTATAAGTTTCTCTACAACTGACTTTACATTGATGGTCAAAGTTAAGTATGTACATACCTTGTTGAATTTTTCGTACGCTTTGTTGATTTTGATGGTTCCTTCATGCTAACGTCACTCCCCTTTCGTTTCTTAGGCGCAGCTGCTTGTGGTTGCGGTGTAGCTCGATCAGAATCGTACCTGTAACATTAAGTTAAAAAAATCAATACAAATCTCAGATTTTAGTCTCAGTAGCAGTTCAGTGATAAAAATAAGGAATAATTACCATGAAGATTGGGTAGTAATCTTTTTGTTATCTTTTGACGTCTTTTTTTTCGGCAGCGGTGATGGGCTTCGTGAACGGAACGATAGCTCAGAGTCTGACCTAAAAACACTAATAGTTATAATTTTGGTTAAGAAAAGAAAATATATGGATTATTGTTAGGCACAAAATAAATCAATACTCACATTTTAAATGTATGTAACGTCACTTCACAGAATTAAAAGTAAATATAGCTATAGCGCGATCGACGAGTAATAACACGAGTAATTACGGCGTCTAAAACAACAGCTATTTAACCACAAAAATATACTGAGTTGACTGTTTTATACCCAATTTTCTATGTTTTAACTACAAAGTTGTGTTATACGATTTTGCGACATATAACCTTAACCACACATGCGCTTGAAAAAAAAACGATTTGATATAATATTAAACTAATTACGTTTTTAAAAAAACACTAAAAAATATGTTTAAAATAACAAGTATCAATTAAAATGTGCTGATTATGTATTAGCTTACGCTTGGTATTTTACATTGAAAGTAAATCGTGGATACGATTCATATTAAATATCATTTACATGAAGGTACCCAATTAAGTAAGCATGTTATGAAATTGATATTTAGAAAGCTTGTACAGATACTGTAAGTACCTAGAGGAACCTTTCTAAGCATGTATGTCATCTATATTTATTTACGTGTTGTCACTGTTCAAAGCAAAATATTTAAATTTTCATACTCAAAATTATTAATTTAGTATAATGATTATGAGAGAATTTCTTTGTTAAAATAAGTTTGTTATTAAGTACATAGTTTCTAAAGGTTCCATACTAGTCATATCCATACGTAGAATATCATGGGCTAACTAAACTGCATCGACAGCTGTCTTTCATTTATGCATAAACAACTAATGATAGAGTAGGAAACTGTACCAGAGCTTACTAGAGTACAAAAAATCTCACTATAAAGTAAACAATGAAACTAAAAATCAAAACTATAAGAATACATTAGTTGTCTATTGTGAGCGATTTATAATTAGAATTAACTTTGTATGAAAACTTAAAACGGATTGTAAGCTAGCGTGAAAATACATATCTGTGTCATGTAAATTTACGAAAACCAACGCATAAATTTGATCAATTTAGTTGATTTTGAATAGCTTGATTTATTTTTAGATTGATTAGAGTAAAATAATTTATTTTATACTTCACAATTTATTTGTTGTGTAAAAAGCATCTGTTACAACTTCCTACTCTGTGTAATCGTTCGAAGAACAGAATGTAACCTAATAGTCTAGACTAACTAATCAGAAGCGACATCTCAAATAATAGTTTATACGTCGAGCGTGACAAACAAGCATACGTCCCGCCTGATGGTAACCGGATACATCTCCTGAGGTGTCACAAGAGCGTTGCCGACCCTTGCCTCGCTTTGTAGATATTGTTTTGTAAAAAAAAAAAATTAAACTCGTATGGAAATATACTGTAGAATAGTACTTTAATTCATAGGTTAATTTTGGTCATCACTTTTTGAACGCAAACTTCAAAAAATTAAAATGATATTCATAAGGTATCCTTATAGTATAAAACTGGATATCAATATTATTCCATAAATCAAAGTAGATTCATTCTTCTCTTATGAACTAGAGTACCGTACGATTTTTGATTCGCAAGTCTTATCTAGTTAGTTCATAGTTAAATTAAAGAGTGTTATTTGCATAAGGTTTAGGTATATTTAGCAAAATTTTGCTAATTTAAGTTATTACATATTTTGTAAAAAATTTATAGCATTAAGAAATATAAATGTTCTTTGACAAAATAAAATTATTTCAAAATAATAGTTAATTTTCTAAGGTTTGACTCACGTAGGTATAAACAGTATCCACCCCGTTTGTTTTTATTCTTTAATAAGTAATAGCATATATTATCACTCATTCAACACGTGGGTCAGCCTATCGTATCGTATACTCTGTCCTTGTTTATTTGTATTATATTCTTGAAGTATGACGAGGATGAAGTATTGGTTTGATTGTTTACGTTTTACAAATACAGGACTGAGTAAGCAAGTATTCTATTAACATGTACCTATGAAACTTTGTACTAAATTATTCTTTATTTACAATCAGTAGGACTGGTTTTGCGTTAACATTACTTTGCGATTTGACTTTTTTTAAATTATACTACGACGTTCACACATGCATATCATCACTATAGTTTCATATAAATAATATATTTTAAACTTTAACACGATTGGACTATGATTGAAATTGATTTGTTTTGTAATTGTAATTGCAAACTAAATGAAATGTACAATTATTCCGTTTATCATAAATCGTCACATCTACGTCACATGAATTATCCAATCAGATTGTACGGTCTACATCGCGCAAACGAAGTTTTTATAAAAGTTTGCATAAATACAATTAACATTGATATAGCTCCCGGAGAATCCATGGCTATTACATCCGCTAGTTTATGGATACTCTTACCACTTAACGGCATCAAAGGGTCTGGCCAACTCTGCGATGTTGACTTGGTAACGCGGTAGCGTGTACGGTGACTAAATCCTGTCAAACAGGTACTGTACATATACACAACAACCTGGTGAGGGTCAAACACAAACTACGCGGTAGCGTGTACGGTGACTAAATCCTGTCAATCAGGTACTGTACATATACAACGGTTCTTCTCATGCTATAGCGGATGGTAGCATGGAAAACCACCCCACCTACTCACATCAAAGTTTCTGGCCAACTCTGCGATGTGTTTAGTGTGACAAACGCCTCACAACGATAGTTAGTCTAAAGATCCGTTCCTAACGTGTAATTGTGGGTAACCCTCTGCTATCAGAGGCTTAGACGTGTTCTCGACTCCTACCACTTAACCCTATCAAAGAGCTGGCCCACTCTGCGATAGCGACTTGGTTGGTTTAACGTGACACGTCGCGTTAAGCTTTTGCTTTTTTAATTAATAAAAAAATTAATCAGAAATTAACAAGTTGAGTTTCAAACGAAGCGGTGCGATCCAAGTTAAACGCATTAAATTTAGAGCGCACGATTGGGTGAGTGTAACGAGGGCGTTGGGCACAGTGATTCGCTTGCGATGTGTGTGTATCGGAAACTATTCTGTCCCCCTGTTGGAGAAAAAAAGTTGATGTATTAAGACTGTATGTCCCAACGTTAGCGTTGTATCAACAGAATGTCGATTAAACGCTATACAATTTCGAGCGCATGATTGGGCGAGAGTAACGAACTCGGATTCTGTACCACTGTTGCAGAATCAAGTTAATGTATTGAGACTTTTACCTCCACCCAGGATTGCATGATTGATTTACCAAGCATGTATTGGGCATGAAATCCACAGAGCGTGCGAGCGAGCGTATTATCGTCGGTGGAGGGCTGTGGTGTTTGTAACGGGTTCAGCACACTATAACTAATCATTCGTATGTATTGGGCGCGCGTTCCACGAAGTGAGCGAGCGAGCGAAGCGAGCGAACGAGCGAAGTGGAGTAGCGTGCCCAATACATACCTACTCAGGTATTTTTTTAAAAGTATGCAGCACTAAAAAACATTAAGCTACATGATAGGTTATGTCTTTTTAGGGTTCCGTAATCAACTAGGAGCTCTTATGAACAGCTTAAAAGCCATGTTCGTCCGTCCGTCCAACCACAGCTTATAGTAAGGTAGCCCATGACACTGAACCTAGTTCGATAAGTCTCCTAGATGAGGTATATATAATTAGACGCGTCTTTAATGGGGGAACACGAAATTCTGATGCTGCAATGCAAAAAAAGTGGTGGCGTATTTTAATTTTTGTTTTAATAAATTAAAAGAATCCGGTTTCTAGTACGATAAGTCTCCTAGATTTCCTTTATTCCTCGAAGCAGGGGAGGGGTAGGGCTACACGATAATGCGGTGCTGCAAGCCCCCGTGCGTAGCCTTGTCAGTGGCAGCAGCATCAAAAGATTGTAGATGTATGAAAAAACAAAACGCCTGATCGTTTTATAACAAAAATAAGATGTTATGTAACCTAAACTTAGCGCCTGAACTGCAAAAGGATGTTACGTTATTAAAATGATTATACATATATTTTAAACGATCAGGCGCTTTGTTTTTGCATACATCTAAAATCTTTTGATGCTGCTGCCACTGACAAGGCCACGCACGGGGGCTTGCAGCACCGCATTATCGTGTAGCCCTACCCCTCCTCTGCTTCAAGGAACAAAGGAAATCTAGGAGACTTATCGTACCAGAAACCGTTTTTTTTTTCAAAAAAAAATTAAAATACGCCACCACTTTTTTTGGATTGCAGCATCAGCATTTCGTGTTTCCCCATTAAAGACGCGTCTAATTTTATATATTTCATCTAGGGTACTTATCGAACTAGGTTCAGTGTCATGGGCTCCCTTACTATTAGCTCAGTGATCGTAAGTACCTACTAGAAAGCTGAAATTTGGTACGGGTATGTTTATTAGTCATGCTGACAAGGCGGTAAATAAAACTAAGAAAAAATATGGGGTACCTCCGCTTCACCTACGTCCCCAAAAATGTATGCCCCCCCCCTTAACTTTTAAACCATGGGTCAAAAAAATAAAAAAAATATAATTTATGTAAGTAACATTTCAATAATCCTAAAATAAAAATAATAAGCACTATACACTTAAACTACAAGTAGAAAATATCTCCTAGTTTGCTGCCCATGGGTAGTGTGCCCAGAAGGCTGGCCGCATTGCCACGTTGTATGGCAATGCTTATTCGCTGAGCGAAATACTGGCGAGTAACCAATAAGTACTTCCAATGAAAACTATATTGAATAAAATCAGTTAAGCCGTTTTTAGTTTTTTTTAGTTCTTGAGTGTTAGGTATCGACGTAACCGCTGCGAAATATCTTAGTATTGTCAGAAGTCTTTTTGCGAATGCTTGTCGTCCAATCTAGTTATGAATATGTATTTTATATTCAATCGTCGTTCAATTGGAAAGAAAACTGCCGTGAATTCATCTTGAGCCATTATTTCGAACTTCTCCGCTAATTCGGAGTGGATCTATCAAACGGTTCCGAGAGGCGCTTTTGATCGTTTGTAGAATGCCAGTGCCCGTATCTATTCCATATTTTAATATAGTGAGAAAGCTTGGAATCAACTTGTACGACGAGACTGATTTACTATTATTATTATTTATTTGCTAGAATAGAGTCATTATGGTGTTACATATACATTTTATCATGTATTCCGAAAATAGAGGTGCAAATAATTTTATACATCAATTTAAATGTCAATAATAAGTTCATCGTATTAGGCATAACATAACCTAGATTTCTACATACCGTATGTGGCCTGTAACCCCAGAAAAAAATTAAACGTAAATTCTACTCCTCAAACTACTTGTTCAACAACTTTTAAAAAATATGGATTATTTGATTGTTTATTTTTCATAAAAACTAAATAGTATTATCAATATACGTTAAAATCCGTCCAATTGACATTGTCAGTCTTGTCACCCTACAGACATAATCAATTTTGCGTATTCGAATAAACTTTAAAGTATACTGAAAATCAAACCACATCTTTATTAAAGTCGCTGAACAAAGGTTGTCTAGTTTGAGGAGTAGAATCTACGATTAATTTATTTGCTGTGGCCTGGCACAGACGGTATAAATAGATACTAGATATACTTAAATTTATATTTTGTACCTACTCTCATCAAGTCTACACTTGCCTACGCACATCTTTGTCAATTTTTTTAGTACTACAATTTATTGTTTGTGTAAACACATTTTTTTTCTATCATATCATATTCAATAATTATATTTATTTAATAGTCGGGGTTTGACGGTAAATAATGGTAATGCGTCATAGAATTCAGTTAATCCTATAAAAATACTGGGAACGAAATAATACGCTCGATATGCTCCGAGGTCGCTCTGAATATTTATAACTCAATTAAGGTTATATAGGCCTGTGATTGACAGAGGTCACTACCTGGATAACAGAGGGAGACCACCATTTTGTGTCTAATAATGCTCTTAGCATAGTTATATGTACATATATACTTATACGTAGATTTTATGACTAAGTACAAATTTTATTCGGATATTTATAAAATACAACCTATTAGCTAAGGAACAAAAAGTTTTCCGTAAGGGAAAAACTATAAACATGGCCATTTTTGACCTAATTAAACCTTTAATTGAATCCATGGACAATCGAAAGTATTTATGTGCGATTTTTATGGGCATGACCAAGGCGTTCGACCACGTAGACCATAAAATCCTTACGAATAAGTTAGCATCCTATGGTATCCGTGGCAACATCCTTGACCTGCTTAGATCGTACCTTAGTGATAGGGAACAGGTATCTGAAATTGTCCAAATTTGTACAAAAACGAAAACAGAGAGGTCATATGTCTCTAAAAAATGACAACTAGTATATGGAGTCCCCCAAGGACAGTAGGACACTTGTCCTAGGGCCTCTTTTATTTCTAATAGGTATACATACGTAAATGACCTCCCTAGATATATTAAGTATCCAATGACCCTGTTTGCTGATGATAGCAGTGTGAATGTGAAAATAGTGATAATTATGAATATGAAATTAACATGACATTATGTAATAATATTGAATGGCTTCGTTTTAATAATTTGTTAATTAATTTGACTAAAACGAAAATGATGCATTTTCATCAACGAAAAATACCTCTCCTAATAAATTGCGCATACCTAGGGTTACAAGTTGAAGCAGTGAGTTCAACGAAATTCTTAGGCATATTGCTAGATGACCAACTGACCTGGAAACTACACACTGAAGAAGTCTGTCGGAATCTCTACTCATTTTCCTACGCACTCCGTAGACTCACAAAATTAGCTGATAGAGAAGCTATTATGGCAGCCTATAATGGTAATGTTGTGTCAACCCTAAGGTATGGAATTATATTCTGGGGCAATTCCACAAATAGAGGATAAGTCTTTAAGGCCCAAAAAAGGTGCATTAGGGCAATATGTGGCTTAAGATGGTTTGATAGTTGCGCCACACATTTTAAAAGTTTAAAATTACTTACACTGCCCTCACTTTCCTCTTTGTCGGACTTGGGTATGTCCTTAAACTACGCCAAAAAGAGAGATATGGGCACTGCGAATGGCATCTCGCTAAGTGTGGTAGGGCACGTTCAGCGAATGTCATCGCTCAAATCTGGAGCAGAGCCCGACTGGGGAAGTACCTCCACCTTACAGAAAACCACAGCCAAATAGCACTAGACCCTACTCATAGTGTTGTGTTCCTGCTGGTGAGTAAGGTTACCAAAGAGCTCAAAGAGGACCCAGTGTGTAGACGATGAGGGACCTTCTTGTTCCTTTAGTCGTCAACACAGTGAATCCTCCTTTTTGTAAAGGGTCGGCAACGCGCATGTGACGCCTTTGGAGTTGCAGGCGTCCATAGGTTACGGTAGCTGCTTACCATCAGGCGGGTCGTATGCTTGTTTGCCACCGTCGTGGTATAAAAAAAAAAAAAAAAACTTTTCGTTTATGAAATCGCAATGTTTGTCCGAGCAAATCCCACACTATTTACAAAAGTGACGTTTTCACGAAGCAAAATAATAAAGTCAAGAGACTTCCATAATGAACCTGCAAATACTGCTCTAAAACTTAAGAGTGTGGTTTGCTTGGGTAGCAAAATATATAATAAGTTACCTGAAGCGATAAAAAATAAAACAAACAATGAATTTAAACGATCGCTGACATTATATTTAATAAACAATACTTATTATTCTCTGACTGAATACTTAGATCATTGACATATTTTCTTTTATACTTCAATTATTTTGCGACATATGTAATTTTATGACATATTGATTCTATTCTTATTTTATTTTCTATGACCTACATATTGTACGTGAAGATCTTATTTTATTAAATTGGTATTTTTATTTTTGTTACTAATTAATCTACTCATAACACATTGACATCTGTTTTTTTCATAGGTTCTTGACTAATTTGTAATTTGATTTTGTATATTATTATTTTATAAGTGCCAAATCATGTAGGTAGATACTAATTAAGTAGTTTAATTATATGCATGCTGCATGCCAATTGTAGCTATTTGTATACCACATGGTGGAATATAGTGATCCGCACCAAAATATTTTAAGACCTTTCAATGTACCTATATTTTACAAATATATTATTTGCACTTCAAGGGTGCACTTCAAGCGAGCGGGCTCAAGATTCCACGACTCAATCAGAAGGCTCGGATGAAGATTCCTACAGTTGACCGCCGGCCTGCCATCTTGCCTTTTGTCCGAGGAGTCACTGACAGGATTGGCAACATCTTGAAACGTGCTTCTATCAAAATTTATTTTAAGCCAATGAAAAAGATGTCACAGTTCCTGAGGTCAGTGAAGTCGGCTACTCCTCTACAGAGTGCAGGGGTCTGCAGGCTGGAATGTGAATGTGGTCTATCATATGTAGGCCAGACTAAGCGTAGCATCTCTACTCGAGTAAAGGAACATATAGCCGATGTAAAGCACCGTCGACCAAGGTCAGCAGTCTGTGAGCATGTCATGGATAGGCCCAACCACTTAGTTAAATTTGACAAACCGCAAATCCTCGTCAAGGAGAAACGATACATTCCCCGGATGTTGCGAGAGGCAATCGAGATTAAAAAATATCCAAATTTCAACAGAGAGGATGGTTTTTCGGTACCACCAGCTTGGGATCCAGTTATTCATTTAGTTAAGGAGCAAGCTAGACATAGGACTGTGAGACCATAATGGTGGACAGTTTGGACACTAATAATAATTAAATACTAACTTAAAATTAAAAAATAATAATTAATAATAATAAAAAATAATCTGTTTAATAATTTGTTTAATAATTTGTTTTGTAATAATAAATAATTTATTTTTTATAAAGGCCCCTCTGGCATGTGCAAATACAATCTGTTTAATATTTAATATGTGGGTAGGTTTGCATATTGAGTTTTTGAACGGAGGTAATTGTATATTTATCCTCAGTCGACCCGTTGACCACGAACGCTGTAAAGTGTTCGAAACGTCGGGATGTAATTTAAGCACATTACACGCGATAAAATTCGTTTTTAATTGTTTTATTTAATGAATAACTATCGCGACAACCGAAGACAATATTATATTATTTGAGATTGAGTTTGATAAAACTCGGACAAGTTCGGCAGTATAAATGTGAGCAACGACAGAGGCTAGATTACCTCTTGTTACCCCCAATTTGTTATAAAACTACTTAACTTATAAGGAGGTATGGTAGTGTAGGGGCTAAGATAAAAAATAAGACAGGGCACTACTTACCTCTTCTCGAACCGTATCGTCTCATTTTAAAATCCTCCTAACATAAATCTTCACCCACATTATACCAGAAAGCCCAAATTCACAGTGTTGTACAGTAATGTGTTAAGGGAACAAATTAAAACACAAACAGCAAAAATATCTCTTACCACTCTCCCTATAAAAGGAGGTGCAGGAAAGATACATAGATAATATAATTTTTAAGAAAAAAAAAGCGACTTCAATGGGGGTAGCCGGTGAAGGATTATTGTAGATGGTGCACTTAGATTCCATACAATGAAATAACTTGCTTAAAAAACGCAGCGGAGAGGACCAATCGCCAAACGTGAACTATGCGTCGTTGAAGAGTTCCGTTCTGATTATCATCAGCAGTTCCACTTCATCAAATGTCACTCTTTTGAATGAAAATGCTTGATTTGTTGATAAAAATACAAAAGTCACTTTATGTATGCCTTTAAGATTTGAGGAATTCCCTCGATTCCTCGTGGAACTCATCATCAGAACTTGAGCTTGACGAACATTTGTTCTGACAATTAAACTTGCTAAACAAACACAGCGAAGAGGACGAATCGCCAAACGTGAACTATGCGTCGTTGAAGAGTTCCGTTCTGATCATCATCAGCAGTTCTACTTCATCAAATGTCACTGTTTTGAATGAAAATGATGGTTTTGTTGATAAAAATATAAAAATCACTATATGTATGCCTTTAAGATTTGAGGAGTTCCCTCGATTCCTCATGGATCCCATCATCAGAACTGCGTTTTGACGAAAACGGGACCAATCTGTATATGTATACTTACAATCAAAAACAGAATTTTCAAAATCGGTTCAGACATGACGGAGGTATGGAATAACAAACATAAAAAAAAAAAACAAAAAAAAAAAAAACATACACGCCGAATTCAAAACCTCCTCTTTTCAAATCTTGAAGTCGGTTAAAAACTAGGATACTTCGCGATGACTAAGATATAAATTTGGTATGCAACGTATGGTTTGGTAAGAAATAAATTTGGTTTGGTATGCTAGGTACAAAGAACAGAAAACGCCCTGATAACTGCCGTCTTATCTCTAAAAGCTATCGAATTTGCTATATTAGTTTGCGATACTATGCTTATTTCTAGATCCGGACATCTGGCAGCTGTAAAGTGGTGGAGGTCAAAGAATGCAAACCACTAACAAATCCTATAGTTCTGGGTTCGATGCAGAATTATGAAAAAGTAGCTAAATAATTAGATCATATCATTGCCAAAAGTTTCTGATGGGGGAAAGTAGTCCAAAACGTTATAATGTAATTCATAGTTTGTCGCCTACTGTTTCTGTTTCCGAAATATTCCGCAATGTTTCTTGTTCTAATGTTAAAATATAGGCCCCGTCCTCTATAAATAAGATAACTTCTGCCTTTTTTACCTATTTTGGTATAACTTTTTTCCAATTCAAATATTTTGCTAGTCTGTCACTCTGACATCCACCCATTAAAAGCTGCCAGATGCCCGGATCTAGCAATAAGGATAGTATTGCAATCTTACTACATGGGTTTTATTGTTCTCATTATTGTGTCATATCTAACGTGGCCAGCTCTTAGACCATTAGGATCCAAGGATAGATTTGATAAGTGGATCCAACAAGATTTTTAGGAGGGGGCTCTCAACTTTATCTTGATATCTACACCAGTTAATTAAGCTACTCGGCCAAGTTTGGTATCATTTTTGTATATATTGGGGATGCCGAATTCATTTATGGTATAATTTTGACACCGATCCAAAGCAAAAACATGTAAAATAAAAAAAATACTAAGATTGAAATTTCCTGTGTCACAAGGAAAAACTTCATAACTTATAAACAATTATACATTTTGAAAAAATAAAAGGTGCTTTAGAGAGCCCTATTATTCATACATGCAAGAAAAATCTCATGTCAAACTAAAACGTTATATATATACGGGGTGTAGTAAAAAAACCTGTTGACGGTGCTAAAAATTGAAATGAAAAAATGTAAACAAAATGTTTTTTGCGATCGTGGAATGATAAGGTTCAATAAGGATAAGAATAAGAATTCGTTTTTTGATGTAAAAGAATGGTGTAGCATTCCGTTTTATGCCACTTCACGTCATAATATCCAAGAAAAAAATTATTTTATGTCGTATGCAAACAAACGCAACTATATCATTCCACGATCGCAAAAACATTTTGATTCGATTTTTTCCATTTCAATTAGCGCCGTCAACAGTTTTTTTTACTACATACAACGTATATACAACGTTTTAGTTTGACATAAGATATTTATTGAATGAACGAATAATAAGCCTCTCTAAAGCAACTTTTATTTTTCCAAGATTCATAATTGTTTATAAGTTCCTTGTGAAATAGGGAATTTCAAAAGAAGTATTTTTTATTTTATTTTACATGTTTTTGCTTCGAATTTATATTATAAATAAATTAATTTGGCATCCATAAATAAATAAATATTATGGGATAATCTTACAAAAATTACACAAATCAACCTAGTCCCACAGTCAGCTCAATAAGGCTTGTGTTGTGGGTACTAGGCGACGATATATATAATAGATATATAAGTTTTATATTTCAGATTATCCAGTTTATTGCGTCGTCTACAACTGTTACTTAGATATTTTATAGGTCGTAGCCTACTTTGCAAGTCAAAATGACATTTAGAACAGCCCAATCAAAACTTAAATTAAACATTCGTTCGATCGATATAAGATATTAGGTTTTAATATACATAGCTGATTACCACATTCTTTGGGCCGGTCACGCTTTACCCACTTACCACCTCCTTGGCACACGCGATACATAAATAAACTTAACCAAAACATTTATAGCGCGAGCTTAGGCATGAAATTAAGTGGTTGGCTAGTCAAGAAGGTATGAACGGGTCATGGGTAATATGGCCTGTGGGTCTAAGGCACTCCACACACTTGAACGGTATTAAGTCAATCATAGCTCCTCGTCGTGACTACGCTGCTGCTGCTGCAAAATGGAGCAAAGTGCCTTCGAAAGTGCCAGTCCTCCGCTTCTAATGATAAGAAGCTTCCCAGTGACGACAACGGTTTCACGCCAGTGTCGAAGGGAAAGAAGGCGCGCAAGGCGCCCCGCAAAAGCCAATTCCAAACTGTGGAGCCAGAGGCTACTTCGGGTCTACAAGTTGCCACGAGGAATAAGGCGTTGTACGTTTTGCGCATGCATGTTACCACCACAGCAGCAGATGTTGCGGATTATATTAGCAAGAACACCAGCTACCAGCCGTGAATGTTCCTGCTGCGATGCTGTGCGCCATTACGTGCAACATTTTATGCCCATAAACCGTTATTTAAATTGCTTTTTAGGCGAAATTATGCATTAGTATAATAACTTTTTTGGCAAATAGCATTGTGCCAATCGTGTTATGCCATGTGAAAATATGACAATCTAGTTTATGCGAAAATGAGGGCACTCAAATTTAAGACTCATCATCAAATCCTTCTTATTTATGTCATAATTAGAAAGAAGACTCCAGCTTTCAAATACAAAAAGAATCATCAAAATCGGTTCAACCAGTTAAAAGTTCTCAGGTAACAAACATTTAAAAAAAAAACAGTCAATCACACTCGGGCCTTCGGCCCTCGGGTTTGCTCAGATGCTTCAGGATTGAGTATTGTCCGGTCCGTGTCAACCTGCTACTGAAGCAATTTCTGCTGAGTCGTTCCGGACTTGGGCCCTACGCGGTACTCGGCCTAAGCCTTCGCATACATTGCCGCTCATTTTCGGGGCTGTGGCCCTCGGGTTCGCTAAGACATTGGACCATTAATTTTAGTCCGGTTCCTGTTATGCTGCTGCTGAAGCAATCCTTGCTACTATGTTCCGGGCCTTCTGCCCTGCGTGGTACTCGGCCTTTGGCCATTGGGTGTGATTTTTAGGGTTCCGTAGCCAAATAGCAAAAAACGGAACCCTTATGGATTCCTCATGTCTGTCTGTCTGTGTGTCCGTCCGTATGTCACAGCCATTTTACTCGGAAACTGTAAGACGTATCTGAATAAAATTTACACGTAAGGTGTATTTGGTATACCGCTACTTAGTTACATATATAGTTAAATTTGAAAAAATATATATTTTTAGGGGGGGCGCTCCATACATGTAACTAAATTTCAAAAAACATTTTTTAACCAAATATCAACATGTGACACATCAATCGATACGTCTTTAAAAAAAATCGTTCAGGTTTTTTTACCATTTTGTGATTAAGTGAATGTTTTCTGAAATAATCGCTTCGAAAGTCAGAACAATTGTGTGTCTCCCCTGCAACTTTTGAACCGTAAGTCCAAAAAATATGAAAAAATTTGAGAAGTACCTTATCATATACTTTCTACGAAAATTATTTTGAACATTATCGGTTCAGCCATTTATGAGTTATCTCAAAAAAAAAATCTTCCATAGGCATCAGATACGACCTTTTGGTTTTAGTTTGGTTCTTATTCCATTGAAGGGCGGAATCCTTTTATGAGTGGTCCGACACGCACTTGGCCAGTTTTTTCCTGCTCCTGCAGAACCATTTTCCGCTGGGACGTTGTGCTTACACGCTTTTCATACAGCGTTTGGCCCTCTGTAACGAAACATGTTCTGCAGTAGGTACTCGACCATCAGCATTCTCAGATCTTGACGCTCTCCATTTAAGTCAGTTATCACGGCTGGATAAATCAATATTGTTTAAGTAACCAATTTGATGGACACGTAAGTTTTAGAATAAAGGGCTGTATAAAGTAAATGAAAATTTCAAAACCTTCCATAAGCAGAGTACTGCTAGTTATAATAAATAATAATATTTTGTCTTGTAAAAGGATACACTGCCGCCGCATGTCAGTATTCCCATGTAGATGTTTTACTCCGGGGCTGCCAATATTATTTATAAATAATGTTGATATATTTACCTTAAAATTTTCTGAAAATGTTCTTTTTATTTCAAACAGGCAGATCCAAATTCGTCTCATTTTAATTAGTTTTATTTTGCGCATTCGAGTTGCCAAACTTATACATCTTTGTGGTTGAACAATTTTAATGAAAGGGCTCGCGTCGAAAGCTGTTGTTAAAATTAAGATCTAAATTATATCCGTCGTGGCACTTTAGGCGTTAATTCGAAGAATGTTCCACGATCCTGATACCGATTTTTTATTTGATTTTTTACTTTAACCTTAACGATGTACATGTATCAATCTTTTGTGACAGTGTCTGTTTTTAGATCTCATATTGCACCTTAAAATTTTAAGAGTAGTTTGGTGTACCGATATAAATTATTATGAAGTACTTAAAATTATATTGGTACAGGTATAAAGACTTACCAAGTACTTATTATATATAATTATCAATTAAGAACACTATAAATGACCATTATTATGGGAGATTGGGGTTACTAAGTTGTATAGAGGCAGCAGGTTGTAAGGCGTTTTTTGAACTTGGAACTCAATTAAGACAGGTTTTCTTGTTTTGAAACACACTGAAAAAGTATCATGTCATAATTAAGCTTTTTCAGCAAGCTTCGTGGCCTAAAAACTGTACTGGACTAAAAAGCTATTCATTATGTCACGATTGTATAAAATTCAGAATTTAAAAGCTTAACCATGTAATTTTTAAAATCCATTTAGAGGAAACTTTATATTTTGGAAGCTTGTTAAAGATATTCATGCCGCCCCGTGAAAAGAAATTATGAACCAACCGTCCAGGATCACGTTGAATTTAATCAGGGACACTTGCAGCTTGGTGTAAATAAATAGAGGTGTTTCTTTACAAAAATGCAGACTTCGAGGATATAATTATAAACTTGGTAACGGTAAAATGTGCAGTTATTTGAACAACGGTTTGCATGTTATATAAAGGGCTTTGTTACCAACAGCACGTACACATTTTTTTTGTACTAGAAATGCTATTTTAGATGTTGTAGTGTTTCCCCACAATTTAAGTCCATATCTTATACAAATCGTTTATTTAGGTATCTTATCACTGAACTAATATGTTCATGTCATACGGTTAGAGCGACACAATATAAATACGTGGGCTCGAGTTACCCGAAAGATCTTAACCACGCATTTCATTTCTGAGACCAAAAGACGGAAAAATTATTCTGACTTACTCGTAGGTCAATATCGGCAAAAAATTTTTTTAGTTTTTTCAATTAAAAAAAAGAAAAGTAAATGTTATTAATGAAATGATCGCTTAAAACAAATTAGTACAAAAGCCCGTTTTTTGTTAGCTCCATCAGATCGACAGTTAGGGACCAATTTTGTGATCCATTGAAATGGTACATTTTGCCTTACGTGAAATCTGGTATGGCTGTTTTTAGGGTTCCGTAGTCAACTAGGAACCCTTATAGTTTCGCCATGTCTGCGTCCGTCCGTCCGTCCGTCCGCGGTTAATCTCAGTGACCGTTAGCACTAGAAAGCTGAAATTTGGTACTAATATGTATATTAATCACGCCGACAAAGTGGTAAAATAAAAAGTGGATTTTTTTTTTATTAGGGTACCTCCCCTATACGTAAAGTGGGGAGTGATTTTTTTTTTCATTTCAACCCTAACGTGTCATATATTATTGGATAGGTATTTAAAAATGAATAGGGGTTTCGTAAAATATTTTTTCGATAATGTAAATATTTTCGGAAATAATCGCTCCAGAAGTAAAAAAATATGCGTCCCCCCCCCTCTAACTTTTGAACCATAAGTTTTAAAAATATGAAAAAAATCTCAAAAGTAGAACTTTATAAAAACTTTCTAGGAAAATTATTTTGAACTTGATAGGATGAATAGTTTTTGAAAAAAAAATACAAAATAATTTCTGAACTAAGTTTGTAATTTAACCGTATAAGCAGGTGTTTATTGTACCTGTAATTTCTACAAAATTACAATGAAATGACGTGCTTTCAAATAAAGTAAAAACGGTGAAAATCGGTTCACGCAATAAAGAATTATCCCATAAAAATCATCTTCCATACTTTATGCTCGCGCGCAATAGTTTACTTAATTTGCCGATAGATGTCGCTGTACGTGGAACTCTCATATCATATCCTACATGGCGGTGTTATTAACTCTTAAGTGGGGACACTTACTGTGACGGACGGAAAACTACGGAACCCTACAGTGAGCGTGGCCCGACACGCTCTTAGCCGGTTTTATTGTTTTAATGTTAATAGTGATGAAATACTCATGTTAGAAGAGTTTCCGACCTCAGAATCACACCGGGTCAATATCAAATTTAAAAAATACACTTAATTATTCGTGTTATTTTTGGTTACTAACATTTTTTCTAATAAAGGACGTATGTGACGGCAAAAGTTTCCATTGACAATTTATAGTAGTTATTTGCAATGTAATGAGAATTTTACGTGTCCGAGTCTTCTTCCTTCTAGCGTTTGTCCCGGCTTGGGGTCCGCTTGACAACGTAATCCCATGTATTGCCGTTATCACTAGTTTTTACGAACGCGACTGCCATCTGACCTTCCAACCCCGAGGGGAAACTAAGGCCTTATTGGAATTAGGTCCGGTTTCCTCACGATGGTTTCTTCACCGAAAAGCGACTGGTAAATATCAAATGATATTCTGTACATAAGTTCCCAAAAGCTTAGTGGTACGAGCCTGGGTTTGAAACCAAGACCTCCGGATTGAAAGTCAGATGTCTTGCCGCCAGGCTACCAGCGCTGTTTTTATTGTATGATAGACGTCAGTTTGTAACCGACTTCAAAAAAAGGAAGTTCTAAAATTGACCTGTACGTATGTGTGTATGTTTGTTTGTCCACAATGACCTCGCGTTTAGCTGAGCTGATTTTGATACGGTTTTCAAAAAAGTATTTTGCTACATTCTGGAGAAGATAGTAAAGGGTCGACAGGAGAACACTTTTTTTAAGTGGCGATAACTCCGAAACCAATGATCATATTGCTATAAAGAAAGATAGCAATGTAAACTTTATCTTTTCTATGTACATATTGTTGGTAAAATGAATGAAGTACCTACATGATCTATCATTTAAAAGTATGAATAAAAAAACCGGCCAAGAGCGTGTCGGGCCACGCTCAGTGTAGGGTTCCGTAGTTTTCCGTCCGTCACAGTAAGTGTCTCCACTTAAGAGTTAAAATAACACCGCCATGATATGAGCGTTCCACGTACAGCAACATCTATCGGCAAATTAAGTAAACTATTGCGCGCGAGCTTAAAGTATGGAAGATGATTTTTATGGGATAATTCTTAATTGCGTGAACCGATTTTCACCGTTTTTACTTTATTTGAAAGCACGTCTTTTCATTGTGATTTTATAGAAAATACAGGTACAATAAACACCTTCTTATACGGTTAAATTACAAACTTAATTCAGAAATTATTTTGTAATTTTTTTTCAAAAACTATTCAACCTATCAAGTTCAAAATAATTTTCCTAGAATTTTTTTATAAAGTTCTACTTTTGAGATTTTTTTCATATTTTTTAAACTTATGGTTCAAAAGTTAGAGGGGGGGGACACATTTTTTTTAAATTCTGGGGGGGTTATTTCCGAAAATATTTACATTATCAAAAATTATTGTAGTAAACCCCTATTCATTTTTAAATACCTATCCAACAATATATCACACGTTAGGGTTGAAATGAAAAAAAGAATCACTCCCCAATTTACGTATAGGGGAAGTACCCTAATAAAACATTTTTTTCCACTTTTTATTTTACCACTTTGTCGGCGTGATTGATATACATATTAGTTCCAAATTTCAGCATTCTAGTGCTAACGGTCACTGAGATTATCCGCGGACGAACGGACGGACGGGCAGACATGGCGAAACTATAAGGGTTCCTAGTTGACTACGGAACCCTAAAAATGATTTTAGTAAACCTCTATTCATTTTTAAATATCTATCTAACAATATATCACACGTTAGGTTTGAAATGACAAAAAAAAATCACTCCCCACTTTACGTATAGGGGAGGTATCCTAATAATAATAAAAACACTTTTTATTTTACCACCTTGTAGGCGTGATTGATATATCTATACATATTATAACCAAATTTAAGCTTTCTAGTGCTAACGGTCACTGAGATTATCCGCGGGCGGACGGACGGACGGGCAGACATGGCGAAACTATAAGGGTTCCTAGTTGACTACGGAACCCTAAAAAAATGGTAACCATTTCATCTAAAAAAAACTTTTTTTTTTCTAAAGGGTCTTCAAAAAGCCTACCCACTGAAATGCACAATATATGTTTTATATATGTACCCCACCAATAATTATCTGGGTATTTACTTATTATTTAAAGTCGGCGCCAAACCAACATAAATAAAAAGAATGCTGCCAAAGAAATTTGGCGCCGACTTCAAAAACTAAGTGAAAACCCGGGTTTTGGTTAGGTTTTTAACCGACATCAAAAAATAGGAGGTTCTCAGTTTGACCCGTATGTATGTATGGATGTTTGTATGTATGTTTGTCCGCGATTATCTATCGCGATCAGCGTTTGGCTGTATTTGTTACATTTTTGAGAAGGTTTTGCTATAGCGTCACGCGGTCGACAGTGGAACATTTTTTTTCGGAGTGGCCGTAACTCCAAAACCAATGATTATAGAAGGTTGCTATTATTGTATTGTTGGTATAAAATAAACGAAGTACTACTAACACAAAAAATAATGAAAAAAGAAAACAAACCGAAATAAAAAAATATATCTTTAGAGAAAAGGGAGCCTTCAAATAACCAACCCACTGAAAAGCACGAAATTATTTTAATATACTCCACTTCTGAAACTTATTTTAGTTTAAAAAAAAATGGCTGAAATGTTATTATTTATATATATTTTCTTTTTATATCTGAACTGTGTCCACTGATTTTGTAGTAGTTTTAGGTTTGGGCCATGCATCTTTGTCCGTCATATAGTCCTCGATCCTTTGACATTAAAGTTGAGCGGGAAATGATAAATTTAAAGCATCGACGGGTAACTTGTTATAAATGTACCTGTTGTAAATGTTATGAATACCTTGACCAAAAAATTACTTATATGCTTTGCGGATACGACTGCTAATTCTGATATCAAGCTTGTTTTTATTTTTTGTGCTATAGCTGTGGATGTCAGATTTATTTAAATGTTATTTACAACACAAATAATATTGCCATAAATATATTGGGACGCAACAGTTAAAATATTAATTTCTTTAAATAGTTCTCTAACTGATTAACTTGTCTAAGTTATACAAAAAGCAAATGGCTCTTAAAAATGCATGGAATGGTGTAAAGTTAGAATACGGCCCCTGGTGAAACGACGGTCTTGTTCATAAGATTGTGTCGGAACGGATATGGCCAAAGAGCACAATCCTGCCATCTCGTAATTATTTATTAACGTAAGGCCATAGGTGTTTTATTTATGATATATACGAGTTTGTGCACCTTACGCGTCTAGATTTATACTTATTTGAAAAAACGGAGTATTTTGTAATATAACGTTCTAGAGGCGTAGCGAGGTATAGGATGACATTAAGAAAACACGTTGAATTATTTATTTCCATTCATCATACATTATTATTCAAAGTATACAAAGGGTTATTTGAAAATGAGAGGTCATATAAGATTGTATTATTCATGTTTACTATTATTTTTCGTATTTATATTATTTTTGGTCGATTGCGTTCTTATCACCATAAGAATACTCTTTCTAAAACTCATATTAACCCAGCAATATTAACTAAAACTTAATTGCCGAAAACACCAAAAATTTCAACTCAACTTTTATGCGGTCCCTAACGAGATAAAACAGCGGACAATCGTTCCATGAATATAAACAGTTGAATTAAGAACACACCGGACTCTAAATATGATATACAACATGCGGTTAATTTAATCGCCTTCCTAAATTTAGGGGTGTCCCTTGTGGGTTATTTTTTCTGGTGCTTTTTGCGTGGAATGCTGTCATTTGGAAACTCCTGAAAGGAAACATGTAAATGATGTACAGTAAAGATATGAATTCGGTTTCCTCAATAAGTAAATTCTCATAATTCTTAAAAATAAAAGAGGTCATAATAACTGACATGTTAATATATTTAAGTCAGTATTTCTGATTTAAGTATAAATAATTGTCTATCAAAACCCAACTTTTTACCGCAATTACGTCATAATAATATTTAGCCGTTGGTCATGAACTCATGATATAAGCAGTCATAATAAAAGGATTCTACTAATGTAGCCAGTATTTGTTCATGTGACATTTTCATGCAACTGGTTTTATAAAAACGTCCTCTCGTGTACGCATAAATGTAAAATTAATTAAAAGTATAGTTACCTATTCTGCTCGCGACGCTGCCTTTATACCTATTCCGCTCGTGACGCTGCCTTTATACCTATTCATAAGTTGGTCTTACCTATTTTAATTTCCTTAATATTTCGTTGTTCAATTAATGAAAATCGAATTGAGTAAAAAATATGTAAATGTCAATCACGTCATTGGTTTTTTTTAGGAAAAAAACAAATAAAAAAATATATTATTTGAAAATGTTATACGCTTTTATCGTAGAACACAATTAACTTTTTGGCTGCAAGTGTTGCCATGGACTAGTAAGATCAAAAGTGGTCCCCTGGGTCTTTACATACGTAGTCTACGTCAAATTTCTAACATAAATTCTTTTATCGATGGTATAATATTGATTAATACCTAAAAATGTAACTATGTCAACTGATTATATAGGGGAATTATTATAAACAATTTCTAAGGGTAGTACTGGATTCGAGTGATAAGAACAAAATTGTATGGCTTTGGTTATGGATATATTCATTTGTAGATTGTTACTTTTTAATCAGTTCACTGTATTAGCGAAGCTTTTATTATTATTACGTACAAATGTTGGCGCATCTTTATTGTCACTTTTGACTATATGTATAAGCGTCGTATCTTCAGCAAAAAATACACAATCCTGGTCTATAGATGTTGGTAAATAATTTATAGCTATTAAAAATAACAGTGGACCGAGGATATTTGCTTGTGGAACACAAGTAGCATTTAATAAAAATTCAGACCAAATTTTTTCTTCACTAATACTCTTTTTTTTTTATTTCCATTTCTTGACAGAAATTTGTCAATTTCGGTGCACAGTGTTCTTTGCTAAAGATAACTTTTGACCCAGTCGAAGGCATTACCTTTTATTCAATAACACGCTAATTTGCTTAAAACAATTGCAAAATCAACAAAATCGAAAGCCTTACTTAGATCTAAAAATGTTCCATAACAGGTTTTTTGTATTCAAGCTGTCAGTAACGAATTTCATAATCATAAGTTTGAAAGAGGCTATCGTTGTAGACTTTACTGTTTTGGCGTTAGTATATTATGTTTTTCGAAAACTCGCAAAATCTATGAAATATGGCCTTCTTACTAAAGATACTTTTGGATTGAAGAGTTGGGAGACTTACATGTTTTTCTTTTGCGGGGACAGTTTTTTAAACTGAATTGTTAAAAATTGCATTATTATTTTTTGCCTTGCCATAAGTTTCTATGATACTTAATTAAGTGAGGTATTTAAATAGCCCGGGATATAAAATATCACCAATTTTTTTTTACAACAAGAAAAAATTATGCCATTAACATACAGGGAAACTATATTTTTGTATGGAAGTGTAATTGTGTCCCCTGGAAAACCGGTATTTTATGTATAAATTATAAAATGTATTTTTTTTTTTTTTTATACCACGACGGTGGCAAACAAGCATACGGCCTGCCTGATGGTAAGCAGCTACCGTAACCTATGGACGCCTGCAACTCCAAAGGAGTCACATGCGCGTTGCCGACCCTTTACAAAAAGGAGGATTCACTGTGTTGACGACTAAAGGAACAAGAAGGTCCGTCATCGTCAACACACTGGGTCCTCTTTGAGCTCTTTGGCAACCTTACTCACCAGCAGGAACACAACACTATGAGTAGGGTCTAGTGCTATTTGGCTGTGGTTTTCTGTAAGGTGGAGGTACTTCCCCAGTCGGGCTCTGCTCCAGATTTGAGCGATGACATTCGCTGAACGTGCCCTACCACACTTAGCGAGATGTCATTCGCAGTACCCATACCTCTCTTTTTGGCGTAGTTTAAGGACATACCCAGGTCCGGACGTAGTTTAAGGACATACCCGGGTCCGGGTATATTGCTCAGTTGTCATTTAATAGGCTAATTAAATGTCTAATATATTACAATTCATGTACTAATACATGTAGTTTTAAAGTGAAAATAGATTTAGTGACAAATAAAAACATAAAAAAAGTTGATTGACCCGTAAACTAAAAATAACTACACAAAATCTTTCAAATTTATAGCCCAACAACAGTCCCAGCGTAAAGGTGCCCATTAAATTCGGTGCATTGCCGCGATGAACTTCGGTTGTTTAAAGTTATTTCTACCTGATAACGATCGTGTCCCAAATAACTTTATATCAATCTGTTTAGAAGTGTTTCATGATCTAGTAACAACAATTTAAATAAGAAGATAAAAGTACAAAGTAACAAAATACCTTACGTTTAACTTTATCTTAACATTCCCGCTTGTATGACATTCGAATCAACATTGGACTTTAAAATGAAATCAACGAAAGTCAATAACGATTCGTGCTAGAAAATTAAATTCAACTGTGACACAAAGAAGATAGATTAACGTGGAAACGTCCGAGTAATTGTGAAAAATGTGAATCGCTTCCGAACAAAAATAAGACTTCAAACAAGCGAGCTAAACTGGTCGATAAGTTGGAATCCAAGCTTTAAAACAATAGTGGTATAATTTCATTTGGCGGAACCCGTGACGGTGTTAGGATTTGTATTCGTGTGGAATCATTGGATAAAAGAGTGCTGCAATTCGATTCCAAAAATCTGAAATTGTAATCAAGTCAGTAGCAAAAGAGCCTAGAACTACATCGAATGAGCGAGTCATTAACTACTCGTAAGAGCTTTTAAAGCTTTAGTTGAAAGTGGAATCATGTTTTATAACAAACTTTATACAGCCTACACAAATAAAACCTGCCAAAAGCTTATCGGGCTATGCTCAGTGTAGGATTCCGTAGTTACTGGCACTTCACTAAACATCCGTTCAAAAGGTCGTTTTCTAAAGGATTGTTTTCGGCACTTACGTTCTTTTACTATAAAATGACAACTTTTTGTCAATATAGTTCTAACCGATTTTATTTAGTACATATAGTTTTCATTGTAGTCTACTTCTTTCGATATATAAGCTGTTCTCGTCGATAATAGAAAAGAGAATTAGTCCTAATCTAGAATCTTATCAACCGTTTGAGCTAGCAGGATTTTGCAAAGGCTACTCTACAATATACCACATCCACTCCGTAGAGCTACTTATTGAGAAGTATGTACGTTGAGTTTCAAAAACCGCTCTACGTAGCCTTTATTGAGTACCAGAAAGCCTTCGACACCATACTTCACACATCGATATGGCAGGCCCTTAAAGCACAAGATGTAGAGTCTAAATATATCAAGATTGTGAAACACTTTTTTACGAAAAACTTCTTTTTACGAAAAAAATAACTAGGAGAATAAAATTGGAACGTACAGGTCCATCCATTCCAATCAAAATAGGAGTGAGACAAGCTCTCAACTAGAATCTTCATAGCAGTGCTAGAAATGGTCATAGGTATTTAAACTGGAAGAGAGAGAGAGTCGGCTTGAACATAAATAGAAAACCTGAGGATTGCCGACGATCTAGTACTTCTATCAGAAAACAGTTCAGAGCTGTAGTACATGATTAACACTACAGAAATCAAGTAAACATGCAGGATTGGAAATAAATTTTAGTAAGACCAAAGTTATGACTAACTCATCAAAGAAGCCAATAAATATTGAAAATGTACCTCTTGAATACGCCGAGTCATAAATATTTTTAGGCAAACAAATATCTTTCCAAAATGAAAGCTGCGAGCAGGAAGTCGATCGAAGGGTTAAAGGAGCATGAAAAAAGTACTGTAGTCAAAAGGAAATTTTCAAAAGTCAGATGCCAACTAAAATCAAATAGAAGGTTATGGACACCTGTCTATTACCATCTCTCACATACGCCTGCTAGATAAGGAAATTCACGAATCGAAATAAAAACAAGATAACCTCCTGCCAACGAAGCATGGAAAGAAGTATGTTTTAAATCAGAAGAGTTCAAGAGATACGTCACTCTACCATAAGAGAGCGATCAGGAGTAGTAGACGCCCTAACATACTAAAAGAAATGAAATGGCGATGGGCGGGCCACGTAGCCCGAATGAGTGACGATCGTTGGACAACCGTGCTGGCATCATGGCCAGGCCCCCTAGGCTTCAGAAAGAGAGGCAAACCAAGAACGAGATGAGAAGATGACATTACCTATACGGCTGGCAAACTGGAAGAATATAGTCAAATATAGAGACCACTGGACGTCACTGGAGGAGGCCTTTACCCTCACCTAAGAGGGGTTTCGCACGACATATACTTAATTATTATTATTTTATTTTAATTCATTTTTTTATTGTATTGGCCATAGTTTACTTATTCTTTCTTTTATTTATTCTTTTTAAAGACGTATCCAACGACACCACACACGACAGGGTGGAAGTGAACAAAAAAAAACCAACCCCCACTTCATGTGTACGGTAGGAACCCTAATAAAAAATATTTTTTTGGTTTTTGTTTTACCACTTAGTCCACGTGATTAATCACATACTGATACCAAATTTCAGTTTTATAGTACTAACGATCACTGCGCTAAGCTGCGGACGGCAGACGGATGAACATGGCTAAACTATAAGGGCTCCTAGTTGACTACCTTTAAAAAAGAAATTCTGTAAAAATAAATAATACTGTCGCTTAGCTTGAAAACCGATTTATAAATTTATTTCTATCTTCTTCTCTTCTTCCTCGTTTCCTCATAGCTGAGGGTCGCAATCAGATGAAGTCGTTGCTCTAGTAACCAAGGCACTCCAAGCTGCACGATCTTCTACGGCTCGTATGATAGGCTCTTGTATGGAATCTTGGCAGGCCTTCTTCACTATGTCGACCCAACGGGTCGGTGGATGTCCCCGTCCTCCATCCACGCGGCCAACCACAATGCGTTTTTCAAAGTTGTTTGGCTTCTGTCTGGTCACGTGTCCGAAGAACTGGAGGTTTATTTCTATATACACACACATTTTCAAAGGGTTACAATTACAATATAACTTCGTCCGCGTAGCAGTTCTTTATTTGCTCACGCCCATGAAGTAACCTAATATATTATTATATCTTTATGTATCTACCTTTCCCTTCTTATTCTATGTACTAAGTTACACTTAGTTCAGCTTAACAAAATTCATTTAAAGCCGAATGACAGTTACATCAAACTCAATCACGCTTTGCGTATAAAAAAAAACAAAATTAAAACCCAAACATCTTTTTTTACGGCAACTCCTCCACTATTAGACTCACCTTCAAAGTAACAAAGCATTTATAGATATTTTTCACTAATTTGCAAAACGTCTAGAATTTCAGAGGCCGCTCGTTTGTCTGAGCCAACTCTAAATGTTTGAAAAGGGAGCCCATTTCAACCGAAATGCAGCTTAATTAAAGTTTAGCCTTGCTGTTGAGAGGGAATGGGCCCGGTCTCATAATTTATTCCTGTGGGATATAATTCGGTTGGATTTAGTAACAACAGGGAGAAGATGTTAGGATTTATGGACGGATATCGATTCCGCTTTTGTTTCATAACAATTCTAGGATAGCATGAGATTGAGTTGTTTGAATATAAATGATATTATTTTATAACCACGTTTACGAAACTGAAGGTCATAGATTAAAATCTGTGGAAGATTGTCCCCAAATATTTTATTCTAGAAATAAATTACAAGATAGGTACGATCTTGTAAAAGTAGCCATCATGTTATTCGTACTAAGACCATTTTTTTTCAATGTTTGGGATAGCACGAGTACACGCGAAAATACTAACATTGTGTGAAGCAAAACGCTAAAATTCTTGGCTACAAATGGCGCAAAAATTCCAGCAACATTGCGCCGACACAAATGACTTCATTTTTCCTAGTAACGCACTCAAAATACCTACCTTAAAAGTATTTAAGCATTTTATAAATGGTATTATTGCCATTTCTAAATGAACACCTACTGGCGGCGGCAAAAGTGCTTACAACGTCAAATCCATGATCCGATCATTACAAATTATTAGAAAATGTTGAGAGACATTTTTTGGCACGCGTTGCGGAGTGCGTGCTACCTAGCTTGAAACTTGTATATTTTCTACTTTGCCTCACGAAAGTTAAAAGTCAATAAAATGCGTAATACTTTATTTAAATAACATGAACGTAATTGTATAGTATAGTTTTTCTAGTGTGTTCAAAATGAGTATCCACGTTTACCGCACGCACTTGGTTGTTATTACTTGCTGGCAAACAAGAAAACTTGTTTAATAATTTGGAAATCAAGCATAGTAAATACACAAATATCTTACTTAATTTAAAAATGTATATAATTTATCAAATAAATAAATATTTGTAATATAAAGCTATCTTGCTTGACCTTTTTTCCGATTTCGAATGTCAGAATTAAATAATTATATTAAATACTTACAGCCTTATTCATAAAAAGTTACAACCTCCTTCAAACCTACTTGAAGTCCGGAAGCCCAAAAACGTTATTTATAAACGTTATTTATCTCTAAAAAGCTCTACAAACCTATTGCAAATGTTCGAAAAGTTACATGACCCAGGACCCTTCTTTATCTCCTCGATAAGGATCAAAATGGCCGCCATAATATTGTCAGCTGATTTTGACACTAGCGACACCGAACACAAATCAGAAGATTTCTACTGAATGGAAGCTACCTATCGTTACAATTTTTATGTTTTGTGAAAAATATTATTATTTATGTAACGAATTAAAAACCTATCTTTTAAAGTGACTGTGAACTTTTGAAGTGTAATTGTTGCTATAAAATGCCAATTCAGGCAATGGAGCATGTGAATAGGTACAGTCACGTCTGAAAATATGGATGGATTTAATGTGACAAAAACATGTATCCACGTCTTTACTCCTTGGTAATAGAGTCGTGGATACATATATTTGTCACATTAAATGTATCCATATTTTCAGACGTGACTGTACAACTACGAAAGCCGATTTTGGAATATTTATCATAACATAAGGTAAGAAAGAAGTATTGGTGAGAATATTTGTCATTTACTATCAACTTGTCGTAATATTATATACTTTACACTGCCCAAGGTCAGGGGTCGCCCTGACGAAGTGGTATTTGTAATACAAGTATTAAAGCGGCAATCAATGCACATACATTACTGATGTTTGTTCATTACAATTCAACCACAGAGGTATAGTTTGTCCGGACAAACTATAATATAATTATTGCAACATAAATGTTATTACCAAAAGGTTATCATCATCATCATCAGTCGTTCCCTCAGAGCTGAGGATCGTGACATCATGTCCTTCTGCTGAAGACCAGGTTTCTCCATAGGCTAAGATTAAGCTCTTGAATAATATGCCACTAAATAAACAGATTCTCCCAGAGAGAGAAGCATTAAAAATCATTACAAAAGCTTCATGAAAAAAAATTTTATTTAGCAAAATTAAACATACAATTCAATAATAAAACAAAGCTAAAGAGTGTGAGAGTATTATGGGGTCAGAACCAGTAGTTTGACCAAAATCAGGCTATGTAGCTTCTTATTTTTCTTTTTTATGTTTCAGTTGATTGCCTTGCCGCTGAGGACTGCTTGGCTTCGAATATGTCCGGGGCCGGTAGACTTTTCCTGGATTTGTGTGGATTCTTAACCTGGTCGCCCTTTCCTGTTTAATGCTTGACGACTTACTGCCTTAACAATGGCAGTGGATGATGACGGCTGATGATAAGTGCTGACCTGAAAAGAATGCAACAAATTTAATTAAATTAATTTTAAACAAACACTTTTTTTATTTTTAGCTTTCATATATATTGTTCCAGATACCAGGATATGGAAGTTTTCTATAAAATAGGCAGAAATCCATGTGACTACATACATATTATACCCATACATTTACATTTAATTGAGAACGACCAACATCCTAATCTCTATCTATCACCACTGCTTATTAGTAGTTATTACATAAGTATGTAGTCAAATTTTCCTGACCATAAATGACACTAATGTAAGTACATCTGCTTGATGCCTTTTATTGTCAGCATCTGACTGATTGACTGAATAATATAGTCATTTACAGACATTACAGCATCACAATGTGGAATACCTACTTATATTCTGCAATTATGGTGATATTAATAAGGATTTTGAATGAAAATAACAATAAAATTCTACCTGACTAATGCATATGTTTCAATAAATTTTGCACATTATCTAACCATTGATTTTTCACTACTTTAATATCATCCTTCTGGGTATAGTTAGCACATGATTATTTCACTGCATTAACTGTAGGCGCTATCAGACAGATATAACTGGTTTACAATAAGTATACCTAATGTTATTAGTTGTAGGCACTGGTATAGAATTATTACTGTGAAAATGTCTGACTTGGGCACTTGGGCAGGTATTGTACTTACTTGCAAAAGGTCAATCTTGAAGGCGTTGGTGTTTGTATCCAGTATTTTTTTTAATATTTTGCTCTTGTAGTAATACCTGAGGAGGATATATCAATGATTAGATTCATTAAAAACATTAAAGGTAAGCAAGAATCAACTTCACATAACCTAATTATAAGTAAATGAATTGGTATTCTTACCTTGTATTGTTGCATGACGTGCACGCAGTTGACGTGTAATTATTACTCCCTTTTTTTGTTGCATCGATTCGTCTTTTCAATGCAAAGGCTTATTTGATTTAAATTAGATTTATCTAAACTAGTATTTGCATTTATTCGATTCTATTTCATTTCGCCGATTTCCCGGTCATTACTGACATTCGCTGTCAAACTTTTTTTTTAAATTGCGATTGGGATACGATTTTGTCTATGATTTTGCCAAGAGTGCCAACATAACGAGTCGAATCAATGAAATTACTATTGTCGGCTTATGGAGAGATTATAAATCACACATTTCTTAAAACGTCATTTAGGCTTATATAGCGTTTTAACTATATGATGGTTAAAACCTCATTTAAGGATTTTTTATGAATAAGGCTGTTAAGCTTTAAACATGAAGTATCTAACTAGTTAGAGTCTTATTGCTATGATGGCAAAGTAACAGATTATATAGACAAGAACAACATCCACTTCATACTGCCCTGACTTTAGCAGTAAGAACGTGTTGTCAGGAGTTTACAATGCATATAAGTTCTGCCGTGAGGTACTAATTGTCTTATAAGCTAGACACTGAGTTCCATGCTTAGAATATTGATCACATCAAGTAGTAGTTTGTAAAAAGTACAGGTTTTTTATCTAGAAAAAATATTTTGTTCAAATATTTAGGAATACAGATTAGCCTTGGATCTGGTTTTTTCCAGACCTGCTTTCACTCCATACATTCAAGTCGGGTTTTGTATATCATAAACAAAAAGTACCTACCTTGGAGTATAGTATACATACTACAGACACAAACGGACTGCTAACGGGTCCGTTTTATTTCAAAAACCGGATTTGTTAACGAGTGAATCTTCCAACCATAACGAACCGAAACAAAGGTTAATTCTCTAACTACGTTATCGTTCATAAACTACAGTCAATGCATAGGTACCATCATTTTCGTCGTACGAGGGGCAAAAAAAAATTAAATTTTCCCTTTCATTGTAGCTACTTGTCGTAAGTAAGTAGGAACTTGTGTAATTACGTGTCAACAACTTCTTTCCTAACTACATTTTTATAAATCATTGTATACACTACTCGCTTAGTATTTTTTATGACATACCTACTTACTTAAATATGAATCACTGTTTAGTATCACAAACTTCTTCCTCTTACCTATATTTAGAGAACTTGGGGAAAATCAATCGTCGTCGCACCTTAACTTTTGAGTAATCGCAACACTGCGAAAACTCGTTTTACAAAGGTAAGTAAAAACGTGTTTTACAAAGTTAGTATAGAACTAGCTTTAACTAATAATGTAACCGTATCCTACTTTATAAATCTATGCGAAAACTAGTTATTCCTTTGTGATAACTAACAAATATAAACTTGAGCAAGTTGTAACAATGGAACTTTGCGGAACCTAATTTTAAACTAGTTTTTACTACCTACATATACTTAGCATTTAAGAAACTAGTGTACAGTGTATGAGAAACCGCTGTTCATCTCAAAATGGGATTAAGTTAACACATTATATGCAATGCAACTTAAGACAACGTCTTTAGGTTTGATACCGATAACATTTTAAATATTTCAGAATTCGATAACTATCATAACCACTTAATGGACTAAGAGCTGACTATATCAGTTATGACACGATAATGAGAGCAATTCAACCTGTCTAGTTAGATTGCTTTACCATCCTTATTGCTAGATAGTCTGGCAGCTTTTAATAGGGAGGTCAGAGTCACAGACCAAGAAAGTTATTCAGTTTGAAAAAAGTAATACCAAAATAGATAAAAACTGCCGAAGTTGTGTCATTTATAGAGGACATGGCCTTTATTTTAACATTACAACAAAAACCATTGTGTATTATTGTGGAAACAAAAACAGTAGGCGACTAACTGTAAATTGCATTATACATCATTTGGCACTTCTTTCCCCTAACAGAAACTTCTGGCTATGATATAATCTAATTAATTACATAATTTCCCATAATATTGCATCAAACCCAGAACTCTTGAATTTGTTATCTTGATGTGGCTTGCATTCTTTGACCTCCACCACTTTACAGCTGCCAGATGTCTGGATCTAGAAATAAGCATAATGCAACCTCTTATTTATTTGGAACTTGTTGATAAACAGTATCTTATCTGCCGCGTAAAACCGCATTTAAACCATCCCGTAACTCATTTGTACGTCATACTTGTATTAGTCGATTTGAACCTCAAATCATAAAATTCGCCTGAAAAACAAATGCTCCAGGTTTGAGGTCGGCCATTTTTTGATATTACCCGGTTGATTATTCCTATCACATGGCATAAAGTTCAATTAGCTACCCGATGAGATACATTTTAGAATGAAGTTTTTGATGGTATAGTCATCAAAAATACTCCAAGTTTAGCTCAGGCTACCAAGTACTAAAATACATAACTTTTCACAGTACATTACATAGGTCGAATTCTGTTACTCGATGAGGAAGGGTTGCCTTCGTACGGCCTACTCTTTAGTCTATCAATTAATGAGGGCTAGGTAAACTCCAAGACTCCGAGCCTCGAGTCGAGTTGAGTGTAACTCATCTGTACAATGATCTATCTATCTATCTAATGACTCGAGTCGCTAAAATTCTTGGCTACAAATGGCGCAAAAATTCCAGCAACATTGCGCCGACACAAATGACTTCATTTTTCCTAGTAACGCACTCAAAATACCTACCTTAAAAGTATTTAAGCATTTTATAAATGGTATTATTGCCATTTCTAAATGAACACCTACTGGCGGCGGCAAAAGTGCTTACAACGTCAAATCCATGATCCGATCATTACAAATTATTAGAAAATGTTGAGAGACATTTTTTGGCACGCGTTGCGGAGTGCGTGCTACCTAGCTTGAAACTTGTATATTTTCTACTTTGCCTCACGAAAGTTAAAAGTCAATAAAATGCGTAATACTTTATTTAAATAACATGAACGTAATTGTATAGTATAGTTTTTCTAGTGTGTTCAAAATGAGTATCCACGTTTACCGCACGCACTTGGTTGTTATTACTTGCTGGCAAACAAGAAAACTTGTTTAATAATTTGGAAATCAAGCATAGTAAATACACAAATATCTTACTTAATTTAAAAATGTATATAATTTATCAAATAAATAAATATTTGTAATATAAAGCTATCTTGCTTGACCTTTTTTCCGATTTCGAATGTCAGAATTAAATAATTATATTAAATACTTACAGCCTTATTCATAAAAAGTTACAACCTCCTTCAAACCTACTTGAAGTCCGGAAGCCCAAAAACGTTATTTATAAACGTTATTTATCTCTAAAAAGCTCTACAAACCTATTGCAAATGTTCGAAAAGTTACATGACCCAGGACCCTTCTTTATCTCCTCGATAAGGATCAAAATGGCCGCCATAATATTGTCAGCTGATTTTGACACTAGCGACACCGAACACAAATCAGAAGATTTCTACTGAATGGAAGCTACCTATCGTTACAATTTTTATGTTTTGTGAAAAATATTATTATTTATGTAATAAATTAAAAACCTATCTTTTAAAGTGACTGTGAACTTTTGAAGTGTAATTGTTGCTATAAAATGCCAATTCAGGCAATGGAGCATGTGAATAGGTACAGTCACGTCTGAAAATATGGATACATTTAATGTGACAAAAACATGGATCCACGTCTTTACTCCTTGGTAATAGAGTCGTGGATACATATATTTGTCACATTAAATGTATCCATATTTTCAGACGTGACTGTACAACTACGAAAGCCGATTTTGGAATATGTATCATAACATAAGGTAAGAAAGAAGTATTGGTGAGCATATTTGTCATTTACTATCAACTTGTCGTAATATTATATACTTTACACTGCCCAAGGTCAGGGGTCGCCCTGACGAAGTGGTATTTGTAATACAAGTATTAAAGCGGCAATCAATGCACATACATTACTGATGTTGTTCATTACAATTCAACCACAGAGGTATAGTTTGTCCGGACAAACTATAATATAATTATTGCAACATAAATGTTATTACCAAAAGGTTATCATCATCATCATCAGTCGTTCCCTCAGAGCTGAGGATCGTGACATCATGTCCTTCTGCTGAAGACCAGGTTTCTCCATAGGCTAAGATTAAGCTCTTGAATAATATGCCACTAAATAAACAGATTCTCCCAGAGAGAGAAGCATTAAAAATCATTACAAAAGCTTCATGAAAAAAAAATTTATTTAGCAAAATTAAACATACAATTCAATAATAAAACAAACAACCTGTCTAGTTAGATTGCTTTACCATCCTTATTGCTAGATAGTCCGGCAGCTTTTAATAGGGAGGTCAGAGTCACAGACCAAGAAAGTTATTCAGTTTGAAAAAAGTAATACCAAAATAGATAAAAACTGCCGAAGTTGTGTCATTTATAGAGGACATGGCCTTTATTTTAACATTACAACAAAAACCATTGTGTATTATTGTGGAAACAAAAACAGTAGGCGACTAACTGTAAATTGCATTATACATCATTTGGCACTTCTTTCCCCTAACAGAAACTTCTGGCTATGATATAATCTAATTAATTACATAATTTCCCATAATATTGCATCATACCCAGAACTCTTGAATTTGTTATCTTGATGTGGCTTGCATTCTTTGACCTCCACCACTTTACAGCTGCCAGATGTCTGGATCTAGAAATAAGCATAATGCAACCTCTTATTTATTTGGAACTTGTTGATAAACAGTATCTTATCTGCCGCGTAAAACCGCATTTAATCCATCCCGTAACTCATTTGTACGTCATACTTGTATTAGTCGATTTGAACCTCAAATCATAAAATTCGCCTGAAAAACAAAAGCTCCAGGTTTGAGGTCGGCCATTTTTTGATATTACCCGGTTGATTATTCCTATCACATGGCATAAAGTTCAATTAGCTACCCGATGAGATACATTTTAGAATGAAGTTTTTGATGGTATAGTCATCAAAAATGCTCCAAGTTTAGCTCAGGCTACCAAGTACTAAAATACATAACTTTTCACAGTACATTACCCTACATAGGTCGAATTCTGTTACTCGATGAGGAAGGGTTGCCTTCGTACGGCCTACTCTTTAGTCTATCAATTAATGAGGGCTCGGTAAACTCCAAGACTCCGAGCCTCGAGTCGAGTTGAGTGTAACTCATCTGTACAATGATCTATCTATCTATCTAATGACTCGAGTCATTTCTTTAGCTAGTATTCGAAAAACTCTTTTACTGCCACTATGATTTTTGAAATAAGACTAGGTTTGTAATAATAGGACACAAGTCATACTGCGAAAATTTATTGTTATCAAATAATTCCATAGAATAAACCTCTAGTTTAGTCTCGTATTTCAAATTAAATGTAGCTTAGGAAAACAATGCCAATCGTAAAAAAGTATTTTATGCCACACTCGCTTATTTAGCGAGATTTTCTTGGTTTGAAGTTCCGAAATAAATGAAGTACAATATACTAAGTAGAGTCTTGTTATTGGAGTTCCGAGCCGTAATCAAAAGGACTCCCTGAACTCGAGCCCTTTTACACCACCATTAACATCTATAAAAATACGCATTAGATTTTTTCCATTTCAATTTTTAGCACCGTCAAAAGTTTATTTTACTACAACCCGTATATATAACGTTTTTGTTTTACATGATATTTTTTTTCAATGACTGAATAATTGGGCTCTCTAAAGCACCTTTGTTTTTTTCAAGATTTATAATTGTTTATAAGTTATGGAATTTTTTCTTTGGGAAACAGGGAATTTCAAAATTTGTAATTTTTTTATTTTACATTATTGTGATTCAGAATGGTATCAAAAATGATACCAAACGTGGCCTAGTAGGTTAACTGGTGTAGATATCAAGATAAAGTTGAGAGCCTCCCCCCCTAAAAATTTACATTAAAATCTTGGTGGCTCCACTTCTCAAATCCATCCTTGGATCATAAGGAATAATCAAGCCGAGGGAAATCCTTTGTTCACGAAAAGCCGTATTTGACCTTTTTATGGCTTGTGCACACGCAACTATCTCAATAAAAGCTCAATATGGTATACAGGTTGTTTACTGTATGTGTAGCCGACATTTTTTAAATATCTTATAGAAATACTGAGTTATTTTAATGTTAATGATAAATACATTTGTATAATTTACGAGCGATATATTTTGTTTCCCTTGAATTGTTATGGAGTTTCAACAGTCACTTTAAAATAAAATTGTAAAGTGTTTAATAATTCGGAACCGGATATGTCCTTAAACTATGTCCAAAGGATAGGTATGGGCACTGGTGGGGCACTGCGAGTGTCATCTCGCTAAGTGTGGAAAGACACGTTCAGCGAATGGTACCTCTCTATAGACAATTGTTATGCCTGTTACACGGGCCCTGCCAATATCCCTCGTTCCGTTGTAGTTAGTAGAGAGTCGTGAAAATCTTGTGTCCGACATCAATAATACTCTTTCTGGAGTCTCGGCGTGGGGTAAGGACAACTTAGTCCGATTCATTCCCACAAAGACACAAGTTTGCGCGTTTACCGCTAAGAAAACCTCATTTACTGTTGGCCCCTCAGTTCCAAAGCACAACTCTTGCAATGTCAGGGAGTATTGGGATCCTCGATGTCGAACATTTCCAGCGACGTCCGATTACGTAGTCACCTTGAAGGGAAGGCCACGCTGGCATTCAAAGAGCTCGGTGTGCTCAATAGGGCCAGGAGCAAGTCGCAAGTCAAGGGTCGCATAATGGAGTACTACTATCACATTTGCGCAGGAGTACCTGGATACCAGCTTAGTCCCTTTGACTCGGTACAAAGGCGCGCTGTGCGTGGTTTGTGCTCTAAAGAACTATTTGACATGATGCCAACGGCTGCTTATTATCACCGCACCGCACGCCGTCGCAGGGTGTTCATCCTCACACCCTGGACCCTTTTGGTCGCGTACTGTACGGTTTAAGAGAAATTTCCTCCCACGAATGCTGCGGCTGTGGAATTAACTACCTGCCGAGGTTTTCCCAGAGGGCTACCAGTATGAGGTAAGTAAACTTCAAAAAAGGAGTGTGTAAGTTCTTAAAGGATAGGCAACATGCATGTGAATACTCTGGAGTTACCGGTGTCCATAGGCTACGGTAGCTGCTTACTATCAGCCGGGCCGTATGCTTGTTTGCCACCGTCGTGGTATAAAAAATATTTTTAACGTTCATAGACTTTTAGGGTTACGTACATCAAATGATATAAAAGGAACCCTTATAGGATGAATATCGCTTGGTTATCCGTAAAAACACTTGAAGATGTCGAGCTGAAATTAATACTTAATTAATAAGACAATAATTTAAAACCTATATAGGTATAGTGTGGGAAATCTACCGGGTCGTTGTATGGAGACCTCGCATTAATTCCTCAGTCGATTATTCTTTTGCTAGGATGTAGTAAGGTCATAACAAACACAAAACACTATTTTTCCAAAAAAAAAAGTATGTCAGTTTTGGTATTTTTACAAAAATGTACAAAAAGCTTAATACTTTGTACTGGAATTTTTCTCATGGTATATTTTTTTCACTAAACAAATTATTTTGATATTCAGATAATATTTGATTGTCAGTAGACAGATACTGTCAATAGTTCAAAAAAAAAATTCAAATAAAACTGTCACTTTTATTCAAAAGTAATTGGTAACACTCGTCATTTTGTTTGGAAAATTTCTCAGTCAGGTTTGTAACAGTGGGTGTTACGTTAATCTTATTTTAGCATAATATTTCCGAATATCCAAAAAAAAATTCTAAAAATGAAATTGTTATTACAGTATATTTCATAAACTTTATGGAAAATTCCTCAGCCTGGTTTCGTTTTTTATTCACGTAAGGTAGTCAATTCAACAGCCACAACCGAAATTTCCAAAAAATATTCCACATACAATACGTCAAATCTCGAAATGAAAAATTTGTCTAGCCTTTTAAAGCGAGTGAGCACGAAGTAATATGTCGTCGTGCTTCAGCTATTGAGTCCAGTTTAGCATGCGCGGCTACGACTCAGCTATGCTTGCGTCATAGTGAAAAAAGTGGAGTAAGTTACTTCAATTATATAATTGTCTAATTTCATATTTGTACTTAACTCGTATCATTATAATTTTAATAAATATTTTGATGGCGTATTATTAATTAAACAATTTAGTATTTAATAGAAGCATCCGAGTATCATTGCCTCACTAAATAGAACACCATCACCACTACTCGCCAACAGATGACGCTTGTAGTGTCATAATGCACACAATGCAGCCGCATGCACCGATACAACTACGCTTCGACACTAGTCACGCCGCCTACCAACAGATGGTACATTGATCGAGTTATATAGATGCCGCTAACGTTTATTCAGCGTAGAAACATGACCCTCGGCGCATTGCCGAGGACTTTTTGAGAAACGCCCTACCGGTCTCAAGGTACGCATGCTATATGCCTCAACCAAGTTTGAGCATTTAGTGTTGTGACACTAAGCCACTAGGCCAGTAATTTGTCCTAAGATCACACCCTTAGGACAAATTACTGGCCTGGTAAACATCTACCTAGCTGGGTAGTACTCGGCAAGTAATCACCAGAGAGAAGAGAGTACATGTAAATTTCTAAAGCAATAAATTGTATTCCATCAAAAACTTTACATGTACAATAATGCCAGCCTCGCAACGCAGTTCTCGAACTTCAAAAAGTAATGAGGTCTAATGTAAAACCAAGCCGGTGTGCCGGAGTTTACTAACAACATGTCATTGTGATCTTTTGAATATTAGATGTTTATATTTTATAATAAAAAGAAACAGAAAAAATAACTTTGTTTCTGCATATATTTATATGGGATTACAATGTTAACTGTGCGGTTTGTAAAACTAGAGAACCCGGGATATTGCGGTATGTTTTAATTTTCAGTGGCTTTATAGTCTAAGAGTTAACCCTAGAAGTTAGAAGTGTTCAAAATTTGGAGCTTGTGGGACTGCTAGAAGTATTTTAAATACACGATGATCGTAATCAGTGAGTCAGTGACAAAATTAAGGAATTTTGACTTGCAATAGTTCTTAAAGTATATAGTGAAATTAAATGATATTGGGATCTTCCTTGTGTTATGGCCTCTGTCAGAGAAATTTCAGTCTTCTAGCTTTATCGATAACAGAATTAGAGGGGGGTCGAAAATGGCCTGAATGGCTTCGGAAAAAGGATGGTTCGGCCGTGCCTTTGTTTTGCTCGACTTGGCAGGGGAACTGCCGTGCCCACAGATCTGGTACGCGTGACTTTTTGTCGTCGCCCCCCGCTCCCCCGCTAGAGCGATAACCATAGATTTCTTCATAACGAGTATATCAAGACATATCCGAAACAGCGCATTTGCCAGATGACTTAAACTTTTTATTTTACCCAAACATAAGTAGTACTTTATCGCGTGTACTGAGCTTAAATGACATCCCGACGTTTCAAACACTTTACAGCGTTCGTGGTCAACGGGTCGACTGAGGAAAAATATACAATTTGCAAACCTACCCACATACTGACCGTATTAACATTCTTTATATTTTTTGTAACTTAAAATTATTTGACGTTGTAAATTAGGTATTTGACATTATTAGCATTTGTTTTTTAGAAAGGCCCCTCTGGCATGTGCAAACACGAAATTTGTTTAATATTTAATATGTGGGTAGGTTTGCATATTGTGATAGTTTTTGAACGGAGGTAATTGTATAATTTTCCTCAGTCGACCCGTTGACCACAAACGCTGTAAAGTGTTCGAAACGTCGGGATGTAATTTAAGCTCAGTACACGCGATAAAATCCGTTTTTAATTGTTTTATTTCATGAATAACTATCGCGGCAACCGAAGGCAACATAAGTTGTACTTATAAATGACGCTTAAATAAGATTTATGTCTGTTGTGTAATTCACCTGTGACAACTGTATTTTTTTCTCTGTGTGTAATATTTAAATATTTCTTTTGTTATAAGTCGAAATACGAGTAGATGTCATATGCTTTAGAAAAAGTGACCAAGTCCTCCGGTATCCGAGGCGAGGCCAGCAGGCAGCATCTTTTTTTTTGGTATCTACCTATGGTTGATATAACTATAATCATTATTAGACATTCAATGACATAACATGCAATAGAATCAACATTATTGTACGCCAAACACTGGCCATTGTCGTGTGTTGTTTCGTAGGTACAATAAATTATTTGTATCTGTATGGATCGAAGAGAATACTTACTCCGAAGACCGGATAACCACTTATCCACATAGTCTCCGCTGGCAATCTACTGGCAGTAGGATGTCGGGTCGCCCCCCAAACCCGCAATACAAAGAGGCGATAAGTTGAGACAGATGTAGCCTAAGCCGGTCTCGGCTAGAAGTTGCCGTTAAAGATCGTGGCAAGTGCAAAACTTGTATGCGAGCCCTATGTCCCTAATGAGGGGCAACAGGAACAAATTTTCGTCACCACAGTTACATTAGTGACCGACTGAATGAATCTTTTTGTAAAAATCTGTTTCAACTTAAAGAAAATCACAATTTCAAAAAAATTACAAAATAATTTTATTTGTTCCATATGACTAGACCCCGTTTTCAGTGGTGAAATTTTAATGAAAATGCTAGGGTTGGCATAGCATATTTTAATATTCTTAACATGACGTATATATATTTTGATGTAAGCTATATACTTATTTTATCTATACAGGGTGGAAAGATAAGTCGGGCCCTGGAGGGAAACTACCTTAAAACCTTGAGATGGCTCAATTCGCTCAAAGGAAACATTCTTTTATTTTTCCTAAAAACAAAAACTGCATTCACAGTTTTTTTCTTAATTTTCACTTTATTCCATACTAATTGTATGAAAAATAATATCATTATTATTTATGTGTTCTCTTGTGCCCTAAACTTGGTTGGAATTTAGAAGTTTTTATCCTCATTGGAAACAGGATCGATTGGCATCAATTGTGATGAAAATTATTTATGGCAAAAATTACAAAATAAATACTTATTTTGAAAACTGTACTCTTTTCCAAAAATTTGTAAATGCAGTTATGTCCCTTTAAACAAATTAAAGAATGTTTCCTTTCAGTGAATTGAGCTATCTCAACTTTTTAAGGTAGTTTTCCTCCAGGGCCCGATTTATCTTTCCACCCTGTATATTAAGGCAAAGGACTTTAATGAGGTTTAATTTGGTATATAAACTCCATAATAGTTACTTGTCATATTAATCACTTAATTGTTTATTCAGTAAAAGTATGGATTTCCTGAATAATCTTGCTAAATTTTCTCAGTTTCTCAGTCTCAGCGACGCGGAAATGGTTACTAAGTTTAGTATAACTGTGCAATAGATACCAATTTTTTCGAATAGGTGAGCTTGGTAAGCGTACCTATTAGATTATAGTTTTCTAATAAATAAATACATTTGTTGTTTTTTCAGTAACATGATACAATTGTGCAAATTCATATACATTTTAAAGTAAGATAACTAAGATTCGTGTTAAAACGTGTTAAATCGTATATATATGACGTTTCCTAGGATGAAATGTTCAAAGTATTCAAAACAATTATGACAACTGGAAAAAGATGGCCAAAAAATGAATTGTATTGCACAAGCGATAACGAGACATCAGAGTTACGGAAAATGTTACCTAATGAAAATACCACCTCAACGAATGTAACCTTTTTGTCATGGAGCGGTGATATAATTGAAAATTATGTTTTTTTTTTAATATATGCGTGTGTTGTGTGTGTGTGTGTGTTGTACTCGAAATAAAATATTTTGTGACAACCCTATGATTCGATATCATTAAATTTTCACCACTGATAACGGAGTCTGCATATGATATGACACATCTACACAACACGCATGCATTCTAAAAATGTGTCAAATATATTACAACTGGCGTACTTTTTTATTTACACTGTGACTAGGCATTTACACCACTACAAATTATATCAATTAAGATAAAATTACTAACAGTATGGGGGTATTAATGTAGTGTTAATGGATATTTTAGTAACGTGCAAAACCATAAAAGTAAACTTTTTCTTTGAGTTTATTAAAGAAGATAACGAGAACTCTGCGTATGGCCCCTCGCATCCCCGCTCCCGCGTCCCGCGTCCTGCACGTGCGCATTCCACTAACGAGTGAAATATTAGGTATCTTTATTTGTGACATGATTTAACTTTTTAACACGCAGGATATTTTTTTGGATTTTTGTACAGTCGCAAGAAAACTCTTAAAGGAAATATAATTTAAAAAAAATATTGACGGAGCAATAAAAAATATTTTTCATAAAAAAATATGTTCAGTTACGGATTTTTTTTTTTGATATTTTTAACATTGGTTACATACATCAAGTCAATATTTCTAGTGCAATAACATTAGACTGAGCATTTTTCCAAACGTAAATATAGACGATATAAGAGTTTAGATAAAAAAACCTAAGAAGGACAATAGTTTTTTTTTGGAAATATATATATATACCATCTACTCCTGACACTTTATCATGCTGTAAGGTTTTTTTGGACTGAGGAGTTAATGCGAGGTCAACCCCTCTATTGCCTGGCCTAATAGGGTACTTCCCATTGATACAATTTTACTATGATTAATTGGGGATCAATGTTACTCTGCGTCCGTAGGAAACACCTTAGACAACCCTACACGTGATCCCTGGGTGGTGCTAAAAGAGTAACAAACTTGGCAGCTGCACTGTCCCATCTGGACCTCGCAGCACTCACTGGATTTTCTTCATCATCTGCTTTCCCACTACTGCTACCCCAGATAAGAAATGCCTATCTATATCCAGTGACATGTAACCATACGATAAATAAATTGATACAGAAATATAAAACTTAGGATGACGCATTGACGCAATAATTTGTAGCACAAATAGTGGAAAATCCGATACCCGCAACACCATAAAAGATTATATTGTCAGAAAAAAAAATTCAAACTTATTTTTTAAGAAAAAAATCTATTTCAATGGGGAAAGCCGGTGAAGGATTATTGTAGATGGTGCACTCTTAGACTCCATACAATGAAATAACTTGCTTAACAAACACAGCGAAGAGGATAAATCGTCAAACGTGAACTATGCATCGTTGAAGATTTCCGTTCTGATCATCATCAGCAGTTCCACTTCATCAAATGTCACTCTTTTATATGAAAATGCTTGATTTGTTCATAAAAATACAAAAATCACTTTGTGTATGCCTTTAAGATTTGAGGAGTTCCCTCGAATCCTGATGGATCCCATCACCAGAACTTGAGCTTGACGAAAATTTGTCCTGACAATCTAACTTGCTTAACAAACACAACGAAGAGGACAAATCGCCAAATGTGAACTATGCGTCGTTGAAGAGTTCCGTTCTGATCATCATCAGCAGTTCTGCTTCATCAAATTTCACTGTTTTGAATGAAAGTGACGCTGAATTGATAACCTCCTCTTTTGAAATCTTGAAGTCGGTTAAAAAACTATAATTAGGGTACCACTCTCTGTTGACCTAGAAGCATGTTCGGCACTTAGCAATATCATGTACGAGTATCACAAATCAAAAGGAAGAAAAAGAAAACCGTGTTTTCAACCGACTACAAGATTTCGATGGAGGAAGTTATCAATTCGTCGGGATCTTTGTTTTAGCTTTTTTTTTTATATATGTTCACCGATTATTTGAAGACGGCTGAACCGATTTGGAAAGTTCTTTTTTTGTTTGAAAGAGTATGCTTCACAGTTGGTCCCATTGTAACCAGGTCAGGATTTGAGTATTTTTTACAGCAGCTCTAGCATTTGCTTTTGGAAAGGTGGAAGCTAAGTGAAGTCGGTCCTTTTTTGTTTAAAATTATTTACATAACATTAAATGCCAATTATAAATAGCACATTCATAAAACACTAGCTTTTGACCGCGGCTTCGCCCACGTACTAAAAGTACTAAAAAAGGAGGTTCCCACGAGGAGGTCTGACTCATAAAACATTTTGTTCATTTTTGGAATTGGTCAATACAAATATAGGTAAGTACAAAAGCGCTAGTAGCCTAGCGGTAAAACGTCCGACTGTCAATCCGGAGGATTTGAATTCAAACACCGGCTCGTATCACTGAGTTTTTCGGAACTTAATATGTATGTACTATATATCATTTGATATTTACCGGTCGCTTTTCGGTCATCAAGCATCATATAAGGAAACCGGACCTAATCCCAATAAGGTCTAGTTTCTCCCCTAACTTGAAAGGTCAGATGGCAGTCGCTTTTGTAAAACTAGTGCCTACGCCAATTCATGTGATAGTGTTGCCAAGCAGACCCCAGGCTCAATCTATCCGTGGCAAACGCTAGGAGGATGATGATAGTCAATACAAATATTGTTTTTACAAAGTTTATACGCAATGCAAAAACTATGAAACAGACAATTACTAATACAATTTTAACAAAGAATATAATTGAAACCGTGAAAGAGAAAACATAAAAAACCGGCCAAGAGCGTGTCGGGCCACGCTCAGTGTAGGGTTCCGTAGTTTTCCGTCCGTCACAGTAAGTGTCCCCACTTAAGAGTTAATAACACCGCCATGTAGGATATGATATGAGCGTTTCACCTACAGCGACATCTATCGGCAAATTAAGTAAACTATTGCGCGCGTGCTTAAAGTATGGAAGATGATTTTTATGGGATAATTCTTTATTGCGTGAACCGATTTTCACCGTTTTTACTTTATTTGAAAGCACGTCATTTCATTGTCATTTTGTAGAAATAACAGGTTTAATAAACACCTGCTTATACGGTTAAATTACAAACTTAGTTCAGAAATTATTTTGTAAATGTTTTTCAAAAACTATTAAACCTATCAAGTTCAAAATAATTTTCCTAGAAAGTTTTTATAAAGTTCTACTTTTGAGATTTTTGTCATATTTTAAAAACTTATGGTTCAAAAGTTAGAGGGGGGGGGGACGCATATTTTTTTAATTCTGGAGCGATTATTTCCGAAAATATTTACATTATCGAAAAATGATTTTAGTAAACCCCTATTCATTTTTAAATACCTATCCAACAATATATCACACGTTAGGGTTGAAATGAAAAAAAAGTCACTCCCCACTTTACGTATAGGGGAGGTACCCTAATAAAATAAATTTTCCACTTTTTATTTTACCACTTTGTCGGCGTGATTGATACACATACTAGTACCAAATTTCAGCTTTCTAGTGCTAACGTTCACTGAGATTATCCGCGGACGGACGGACGGACGGACGGACGGACGGGCAGACATGGCGAAACTATAAGGGTTCCTAGTTGACTACGGAACCCTAAAAACAATAAGTTCAAGGTGTAACAAGAATGCTGGTGATCCGTTTCGTATCGTATTCTTATTAGAAAGAAAATTTTCATACGATAATAAAAATTGGTTTTTCACCTCAGCAGCAGGAAGGAGGGTTCTTTGATACCTAAAAACAGTGAGCAAAACTCAATTTTGCTGCGAGCGTGAGACAAAATGACCTTGTTGGCCTTGGAATTACAATGTCAATCCGCGCGCGAGGTCTAATACAAATTCGAAATACTCGGAAGCTATTCGTGTTGTCTTTTTCACGTCATTAGTAAATAGAGAGAGACAGAAATATTTTAAACGTCATTCAATCAAATTTAATTTAATTTTAATTCGTATTCTGAACTTTCGATTCGACCCCTGAAACAGAGTCAGAACGAAACGTTCCGAAATGCGCAGAAGTACTAATTTGTAAATATAATTTAAAAAAAAAAATTTTTTGAAATGTTTAACCATACAACACCTAAAATAATTTACGTACTTTATTTCAAGATCAAATAAGTATAAACGGAAAAATTACAAGATTATCATGTGAAAAATATTATTACTTACAACAATCTTTCGTATTGTGATCAAACAGTAGTTAGGGAACGCAGATAAAAAAAAGTTGACAAAAGTCAAAATGGCGGTACCTATAGATATTTTAAAAATATTTAATTTGTTTTGATTATTTTTTGTGTTGTTAACTTATAATTTGACGTTTTTGAACTCAAACGTAAGAATATTATAATAAATACAAGTGAAAAAAGTGACAAAGAAGGATTAAGCATCACCCAGGTTGTATTTTTCCATGTCTTCTCACTGCTGAGGTGAAAAATAGTATGTTCAACATGAGAATAAAGTTATTTACATCTTGTGCTTTTGAGTCCCTCTCTACGCTCAAGATTCTAAATTAGAATCACTCGCTACGCTCGTGATTCTATTATAGAATCTTTCGCTTGCTCAGGACTCAAAATTAAATATGAACTTTCTTCTGTTGTTGTACAAATATCTATTGTATGCGGCTGGGATGACGTGTCCTATACACATTTTTTTGCGTCAATTTTTTTTTCTTATACATCTCATTAGTCGCAATACTATATCAATTATGCTCCTAAACTGATCACCACTATTTTTGTTACAGGCTGTATATACCTCCATTTGGTAAAATAAATCGTTTACTAATATGGCAATTTCTACGATAATAAAAAAATATCCTCATACATAGAAGCATCATGAGGGACTAGAACCGTCTGGCATCCACCAGAATTCAAGCATTAAGTTACAAAATTCTCAGTGCAACGCTTAGCAGCAATTTTAAACCTTAGGATTTCAGCGGTAAGCAGTTGTCGGCTACAAGGCTATTGCGGTGTAGGTTGCACATTTGGCACAGTCCCAGCTGAGATTCTGTTCTAGAGACAAATCATTGGGAGAAAACAGATTTGTGCTCGAGCAGCCCCGGCCTCTTTATGTGCGAAACATCATTTATTATTGCTGTTTGCTTTGCACTTTTATGTCTGACTAGTCGTAAAAGTTCAAGGGTACTTAAGGGTGATTTCTAAACTTTATCGACTTCTCGATGCATTTTATTTATCCTCTATTACTTTTATTAGCGACAGACTTAATATTATCTGTATGTAGAGCAAAATAAACAAATTATCATTAAATATTTTCAAACGGTAAGCTGTGCTTTTATTTCTATCGTGTTTTGTACGTACGGACGTTCATACGGATTTAAAGTACACCAAAGTTTGACTTTTCGTACCTATATATAATAGTTATTTTCAACACACTTGCTCATATCGAGGTTCTTATTCCACAGCTTATATGCTCATAATCCTAGATATTAAACACGTGTGCATTTCTTAATAATTATCTAACTTGTGCAATAATTTAATAATCCGATCAAGTGACGGTTGTCCTCTAGTACTGTAATGTCTACCCTATTCTGCTTTTTGTCAATGGCTTCTAAATGCTTTCTAAAGCCTCCTAAAGCTTATTTACCTCAAGCTTCAGGCTGAAATTTCTGTAAATATAAATACCTACCTAAAGGAACTTACTACAGGGAAAGAAAATCAAACAAAAGATTGAAGGTTGAAAAGGAAATTATTTATTTAAGTTTTAATTTTGGATTTTTGTTATTGAAAAGCGAAACACTGACTAATTACCCCTAATGCTGTCTTTCCAGACGTTATTAGGTGTTAGTTTCCGATTCCTAGGCTTTGCGAAGGTAAAAACGAAACTAACGAAGCAAAAAACCTTCGCGCCGTATTACAGTAAAATAAGTAACGTAATTATAATATCAAATACATTAATTAATAAACTATCTATACAGTAGCTTGCTCTGATACGCAGTTTGGCCGAGATGAATGTGAAAGCTAGTGGAGACCCAACGTTGTGTGTGTAGTTACCGCAAGTCCTTTTCGATAAGGTGAGAAATAACCGCAATATTTAAAATCCATATAATTCCTAACTTAAATCTAACGGAATATAAATACAATAGACAATGATAGGATATCATATTAACTGTTGACGTTTAAAATTAAATAAGAAGCATCGTGAATATATACCCTAATTAACAGACTCTAATAAATAGTAATATTGAATATTAAAATTACACTAGAATTATTATGATTGATTAAATATGTATTTCGTTGTTTGTTAAATAGTTGTATTTACAACAAAATATATGTAAGGAGGATTGCTGGACTCCCGACGTAGTGATTGCTGGCGAAGTACGCCTGTACAAAATATGTGGCATGTCAGTTTTGACGGTTCCGTCTTCCAACGGTGGAACCACGACCAGTAGTCTACGATTCGAAGCTTAATGGATCTGGTAATATATATTGTCCACGGCCAGTGGCCTACAGACCTGACGAGTGTTTGTGCGTTCTGAGCATTTGTAATGATCCAAGTGTGCGACCGGGCCAGTAGCCTACAGTCTCGCTTCATACATCAATGTATAGTTGACATAACCGCCAATTCATCCACACCACATATGCAAATAACGACTGAGGACGACTTGAGGGTAGACCTCGAACACGTAAACATTAAGCTCCGCAAAGAATAAAGATTAAAAATAGTAAACACGATAGACGACGCGACCTTAAGTGTTTATTTGTGATAGTACGCTGCTAACATTTTACAGTAATAAGTAGTAATAACTGCGAGCAACTGTGAAATTCGTTTGAACGAGTGTTTGATACGTGCTTCGAAAATGTACCGACCGTCCACGGCTTATGCTGCTCAAAACAAAATCACTTGGATAAGCGGTTATAATGTGAGTTTAACCGTGTTAAAACGATAAAAAATGCAGTTCCTTTTTTTTATATTGTGTGAATTCAATATTTTGACCAAAAATCCTACAATAAAATCGTCAAGACTTAGGCAGTGGTAAAATTCGCCAACTCTGCATAAGGACTAATGGCTGATACGGAACGCGACCAGTTAAGTTAAGAAGTTCTAGTGAAGCGGGTTCAAATCTGACGGACGATAAAACTTTTTGTGTTTTTATTTTTATGTTTTTGGTTTGCTGATGTGATTTGACAAGTTATTTTTGTTTTATTTATTTATTCAGTTTAATTTTAAAGATTTTTT